>OV816025.1:210189862-210828517 GCA_929113105.1 Agrypnus murinus
TTTAGTTAGTCATATTGATTATTATTTGTAAAACAAAAACTTCTTATTGCAATGGGGTTAGAAAATTGCCGATAATTGTAAGACAAATCAAACGTAAATTAAAATTTATTCTAAACCTTATTGCAATTAACTAATTAGTAACAATAAAATTTAGTTTTTATAACTAAAGTTTAAAAAACTTTTTTATCTTATATTTGCGTATTTACTACAATCGATTTTGATTTATACGCAAATAATGTTTTCCTACGTCATCTCTCATAATGACACTTTCCTCATTCTTATTTATTGAGAATTTACTAAATACAGCGTGAAATACAATATTTTTTTCTATAACCTATATGAAATGTCAGTTGTTAAAAAGACACATTTTTCTCGTTGGGGCTAAAGTACTTGTCGCCCGGATCTACGAGGGAAAAGTAAAGTAGGTTAGACCACTAGCATAAAATTCATTTTGCTTTTTTATGTTGCATAACTCTATCAAGCTCTTTTCAATATTTTATAGTGGTTATTAGATTTAAAAAAATGTTTTTTATACACGGGGAATATTACAGATTTTAGTACTCTGTGCGATCGTCTCCTTCCCCTGGACTTCGCATCTTACGCTAAAATTCTAATTTTTTCCCATTTTATAATAGTTATTTGTTTAATTAGTACAAGAAATGCATGTTTTTGGGACGAATAAGAAAGTTGCCGGACGACGCGTTAGCGGAATCTGGCAACCTTATGAGACCCAAAAACGCTTTTTTTTGTACGAATTAAACATACTATTTTTTTCTCCAACTGCTTACTTTTAACTAGCAAACTCCGTGAAAGGACCGTGTAGAATAAACAACATGACGTTAAACTACTTTTTATTTACTTGCAGTTCCAATATGTGTAAAAAGTGGCAATTTGAATATTAAGAATTAATATCATTAAGAAATACTAACAAATGTATAATCTCACTCCCATTTCGTCGAAAATTCGAAGAAATTTCGACAGGCCTTGTCTAAGATATGTGTTTACCGTTAAATAATTAGAGGTTAGGATCTGTTTTTGTTTTTTTTAAATTAATTAATTGTATATTTTAATATTGTCATAGAAAAGATAAATGATTATTGTTTAAAAGAAAATTTCTACTTATTACTTCGCAATGTTGCTATAAAAGAAAATCTTTTAGAGCACCGCGGAAAATAGTTCATACATAACCTTAGACTACTTTTTGTATTAGTACAAAAAGTAATTACTTTTTGTACAATTGCTATGGTAACGAGTAACAGTTCCTAAATGGTCTACTTTCTATACAAAATAATTTGATATTATAGTGTCATATTCGTGCGGTTGATGAAAAAAAGATATTTCACTACTTAGTTACAAATAATTCAACACATGATTTATGTATATTCAAAAACACAAAAGTAGCTAACAATTAAACAATTTCAATTATTTTAGTAAATCAGGAACTTTTCTTTAGTGTCAAAAGTGATTAGGAATAGTTCCATTAAACGCCCTACAACATATGCTAAAATTACAAAGAAGTTATTTTTTTAACTTCGAAAATGGCTTTTGAAGCTGAATAATTAGATAGTTCATTTAACACAACATGGGTACATAATAGCTATTTATGTAACAATTACATAATGTATGACTTTATAGACAAGCCCAGTTTATGGCCGAGCGCGCGAAGCGAGCAAGGCCTATAAAAAGGGCGAGTCTATAAAGTTCGATTAAGTAAGAGTTGCATACAAAGCTTTATATTCGATTCCTAAAATTGGCTAATTATAAAAAAACAGTTTATAAATTTGACATCTATTCTTGACAGAAGAAAATTTGACATGTAATATACAGTTGCCATACTTTATTTTACTACTATATACTTTATTTTACTACTACCACTTTATTTTACGAGTACAATAATAAGCCATAAGACATAAAATTGTTTATGCCCGATTGCATTATAAAGTACTGTTTATTGTATTGCATTTTGCGGCAGTAAACTGGCTTATTATTCTACTAGTAAATTAAAGTGGTATTAGTAAAATAAAGTACAGCAATACCAAACGCACACTATAACATATCCAGTTTTCCAAGAGCAACTGTATATTACATGTCCAATTTTCTTCTGTCAAATTTAAGAATAGATGTCAAATTTCTAAACTGATTTTTTTTTATAATGAGCCAATTTTAGGAGTCGAACATGATTTGAATGCAATTCTTACATAATCGAAACGGTTTATAACATTTCGGAACAAAAATAAAGTGTAGACTGTATACCGCCTATATTTTATTAATTTATACTTTGTGTTGTAATGTAATAATACTAAGTTTTGTAATTCTTATTCGATTACGGTAATTTAAATTAATTTTTCTTTCTAAATTAATTAATTTGTATTCGCACGATGCGAATAAAAAAGCACTAGTAATATCCCTTTGTGAGTGTTATTGTCGAGTATTTATCACTTACGAAATATATAATAACAGAAGAACAGTAATTAGATCTCAAGATTTATAAATTAATTAATTATTATTATTAACCATGCACTTATAAATACTTATACCATGAGGTAGATTTAATATAAAGTAACACGTAATAAACAAATTTATAAATGATTTCTTACTACTAGTCAATTTCTTTATACTTTTTAAAACGTATTGCATTTCCCTTCATGCATTTTGTAAGTGATACTGTCCCGAGGGAATGTCGCCTGGTTGTCTGATTAAAAGAACCGAGAATTACGTTGTTAGCCCCTAATGTTAGATAATTTCGAAGCTCCTCTGTTAATTGAATTGCCTATTTTTCATTTTTTATTTTAGTAACTATTAACTTTTAAACAAATTCATAAAAATAGCCTAGTATAAAAAATAACATGTTGGCAAAATAAATTAAACCACAATCCTGGCTGTATTATCCGTTGAGGAAAACTATTATAAAAAGCTTTTTCTAAATCAATTTATTTTAACTATGTGAACAAAATCTTCATAAAATATAGAAACTGCCTATTGTATATTTATATAAGAGTCCTTTACTGTATTTTCTGGAATTTAATTTATAAAAACAAGTCCCTAAAACTATTACATTTTCTAGGTACCTTTAACTACACTGCTGGACAATCTTAAAATAACAAATGGAGTTTGCTTGAATGATTTTGTATTTACAATAAATTATAGATTAGAGGTATCCTTTCAAAAATTTAGTTAATTAACAAATATAAATAGATATTTAAGATATAAGTGTAAAAAGCCATTCTTTATTGCACGAACAGTTTGAATGAATGAAGAGACTTTTTACACGTATATCTTACAACGTTTTGTCTACGATCGTAACGCTTTACTAAAGTATTCATTGTATGTGATATATATTCTTTTAATTTGTGACTTATGCATGTGTACATATATTAGCGTGTTTAGATTTTTATGTGCTAAGTTGTTTAGCAACCAGCTTGTAAAAGATTCATAAATCATTAATTTATCATACAAATCTTTTGTTGAAATTAGCGTTTTTAAAAAAAAATTATAACACTAGCGCAATAAACGTTAACTTTTTACACGAAAATCAGTGTAAAAAGTGGTGCTCACTTTTTGTATGATCGTAGATAAATAAAATTATAAGGTATGTCATAGCTCAGAAGTACTACTTTTTAAGATATTTAGTTTAGTTTACCAAACAAATTATGTTTATGTTTATTTACACCTCATATATCATTTGGTTCCTGACTGGTGAAATTTAACTTCATTTAAATAATAAATTTAAGTTAACTGATTCCTCGGTCGAAATAGTATACCTAACTTTTTGCCTAACTGTTTTACCTAACTTCTTTTTTTTTTCGTTTTAATTTATGTGTATTCAATTGATAATGAGATATAAGTTAGGTTAAAATACGCAAATAATATTTTTGCTTAATACTTTAATTAAAATTTACTTTTTGGTAGATGGAATATGAAATTAGGACACTTAAATGTACGGTCATTATTTACTGGTTTTGATTTTATCGTAGATCTTATTAATCATAATCAATTTGATGTGTTTTCATTCTCAGAAAGTTGGTTATCAACTGATGAGCTTACGGAGACCGTTAGTATACCAGGATATCGTTTTTTTTTGGAAGGATAGACATGGAAGAACCGGCGGTGTGGGGCATATGTGTGGATAGACCTCATTTGTAAAGAGTTATGCTTTGATTTTCCTGCTTCTGCAGCCCTAGAGTACTTATTTATTAAAGTAAAGCCACATAGTTTTTTACTATTGCTATTTGTAATGACTTTGTAACTAGATGATATACTGTCTACTGCTTTTCCTACTGTCGATGACGCTAATATTGATTGTATTATTGCCAATAATCATGTTATTTATTTAATGCTTACAATATGACACAAATATTAAATGAACCAACCCAGGTAACAAACACTTCAAGTAAACTGATTGATCCAATTTTTGTATGTACCAATTCATCAGTTAACTTTCACTGTAAAATTAATGCAGATATAACGTCTGATCATAGAGTTGTTTTTTTGTGATTAAACGATTGCTTTGAGTAAATAATATAAACCAAAAATAATCCAAGCACGTAATTTCCGAAATTTTAATCGGGAATTATTCTTAGCTGATTTGCAATCACTTCCCATATGAAGTATGATATATGTCGGGAGAATGACATTGATAACAAAGTCTTAATTCTCATGGCCTTTATATTATAGGTTTTCGATACTAATGCACCAGTGAGGGAGATGAAGGTTACAAAACCCAGAGCGCCTTGGTTAACCGATACTGTAAAAGCAATTATGAGGGAGCGTGACAGAGCTTTGACAAAATACAAGCGTTCTAAATTCACCTCTGATTGGAATCTATATAGAGAATTAAGGAATTTTACAGTGGCTTCCATTCATCGTGAGAAAAGGTCTTACTTAAGTTCTGTAACCGATCTTAGCACGCTATTTTCTAATAATCGTGATATACCTTCTAACATAGCTGATCCAAATTCTATAGGCAACTACTTCATTTATTCAAGATACCTCCAACTCTTGTAATCAACAAATTTGCTATTATTTAAGTAATCATAATTCAACACAGACTTCATTTAATTTTTCCTTAACCACAACAGATGAGATACATAGTATTATATTTAATTTAAAAACGAATGCCCTTGGTTTATATAATGTTACTCTTACAATGCTAAAGTACTGCAGTCCATTTATTGATAAATTTATTACACCTATAATAAACTGTTGTATTGAAGCTAGTTACTTTCCACTAGCTTGGAAATGGGCCATTGGACTTCTTTTACCTAACAGTAAATCCAAAAACTCGCGAATAATTATTATTCTACCTTGTATTTCAAAAATTCTTGAAAAGATTTTTACATAAAAAATGCTTATTTTTTTTAATGCTAACAGTTTATTGCCTAACTGTCAAGCTGGTTTTAGAGGAGGATTTAGAATTATTGATTCTCTAGCTATTGTTACGAATGATATCATAGATGCAACTGACAATAAAAAGTGTTACCGCGTTAATTTTGCTGGATTTCTCAAAACCTTTTGACACAATTAATCATCAACTTGCTTGTGCTAAATTAAGCTATTACGGATTGAAGATTCAGCTGTTAATTTTATTAAATCTTATTTAAAGAATAGATCGTTAATTCTTAAGATTGACAATCAATCTTCCAATCCATTTCCTATCACGTCTAGTGTTCCACAGAGTTCTATTTAGGTCCCCTACTATTTATTATATATACTTCTGATATTTTGAAAGCTCTGTAATTTGCAAAGTACAAGCATATGTTGATGATACGCAAATTTACAAATCCTTTGCTTTTGCAGACAGAGCTCAGGCATGTGTTGGCATTAATAAAGATGTTGACATGATTATGATACTGTCACATGAACATAATTTAAAGATTAATACTAAAATGTCACATTTGTTTAATTATTATTATAATTTCATTTATGGCCCTTATCTTGACGCAATGCACAAAATTCAGCATTGGTACTGTAGATCTTTAATTTACGTCGATATGATCATATTTCCTATAAAATTAAGGAACTCGGGAGGCTGAACATGGAAAACCGTTGGAAGTCTCAATTGGGATTGTTTACACATGTACTACTCACATCGAAAAAGTCTACATCTCTTAGCTCAGAACTGATACCTAGTTCATACGTTCGCTCCGTAAACACTCGCTATAACTACAGGCTTATGATTTCAAAAGACACGTCACCTTTATTTTGTAGAAGTTTTGCCTATAATGCATTTAGACTCTACAACTCTTTACCTATGGATATAAAGATATGCTGTGCTAAAAGGTTTAAACATGTTCTGAAAATTTATTACACACAAATGCAATAATTTAAACTTGTGTCTTTAGTCTCGTTATCTACCTACATACATACATCAACTTTTATTTTTTTATTATTTTTATTGTATTAAATATTGTATTGCCTTCACTATATTTAGTTTTTGTTGTACTCTTAAAGTAATACAGGTCTCTTTCCCGCTTTACCTTTATCAATTTCCCATATAGGACCAAGATACCAGATGAAATAGCCTAAATACAACTTTCAAGAGTAGAAAGAATAATTCTACAGACTTAATTAGCATACTTTAAAGAAGTACTCTCTAAAACTCCACCTGCTATTAATAAAACTGATACATTAATGTATTAACGATTTAATACACTCGAATTTTATCCGTAACATTTTACTACATGTTCACTTTCGCGCACACCATTGCACACTGATTGCAACGTGAATAATCTTACCACACGAGGTCTGGTATTAAGTGCAGTTTGCAACCAACAGTTGTCTACCTAAAATTCCAGATACAGTGTAACAACAAAAATCTGGCCCACGTTGGACCGTCAATTTGTAACATCAAAACTATATAAACGAAATAATAATTATAAAATTATCATACTTACATTAGCAAAGATGCTCAAGATTACCACGGGTTGAGATTTAGCTCTATCTTACAAATTTTTGTATTCAGGTCGCAGGTATTGGTTCTGCAGTTGTCTTATTTATGAAAAGGAGTAGATAAGGATTTAAAACTCAAATAAAAACTCTAAAAGGGCGCCATCTGATTATGAAGCTTAATGATGATGTTTAATTAAGCCAGAAAAGATATTAAATTCACTAATCAGAAAATGAATTAAATCTACTAGGTTTTGAACAAAAATTTTGGTTATGTTTAAAAAATTTTAAAATAAAAAATGAGTAAAACATTCATAATTATATGGTTCTGTTTAGATCATTGATATAAACTGAAAAAACATATTTATTGGATGGTAAGAAAAATAAAAAATAGTCAAACACATATATAATAGAAATGCAAACAACATAAATTTATTAAACTTATAATTAGTCATTCAATAAATAATTATCAAATTACTCCGAAATTATTGAACACAGAACAATTCAAAAATGTAGATAAGATTTATTCAACAAGAAAGAAAAATGATTAGATTTTCTAGAACATAAAATCATTCAGAAATTTATTAAGATCAAGAAATTATTTAGGTTTTATTGAACATAAATTATTCAAAAAGATTTAGCAAGATCAGATTTTATTAACATGAAATCCTTAAAAAAATCTTAACACTTTTTGGGCCCCTGCTGCCAGCGCGGAAGAAGTATGCTTTTTCCCTCGCTCAAGATGCAAATCGGACCAACCAATTAAAAACTTGTATTTTTTGGTAAGAGCAAATCAAAGCTAACACACGCTTAGTACACGTGGACTCCTTAAAGTCTATATTATTCGGTTTTAGGCAGGATTCTCACCCTAATAGACTGAGCTAAAGATTTTATACAGGAGCGAAGACAGAAAACCAAACACGCCACATCTGCTGACTAGGCTTGCAAACGGTGCAATTTTCAAGTTAAATACGCAGAAGCCAAGTTGAATTTTTGAACACGTGTAGATGTCACCTTCCAAACAAAAGAGAAGTTTGTTTTTTCTCTAATACTTTCCCAAAATATAGACAGGAATATTTTTATAAAACGAGATGAATTAAATACAACATTGGATTTTATCAAGGTCCTCTGATTTTTAGCAACGCAACCGTTCCTATGGGTGAACAAACAACGCTTTAAAAATATTATTTATTACTTCCACGTCCTCTAAATTTATAGAAATTCGAGAACAATCTTTTTAAAGTATTCTTTGTAAATATGTTTATACAACAAAATTTTTAGCTGCAAGTAAAATATAGATTTACAGGACCGAACTTTAAATTTTTCAGTAAATATACATGCAGAATTACACATATTTGAAATCGATAGAAAATATACTGTTACAACAGTAAAGTTGCAGTATTATCCATTGACAATAATTTGCATATTTACACCTCAAATATTAATTAGCCGTTTGCAAGATTCATTCAATACTTGATTCGACACATATTCTTTAGAATATAAATATATTTTATTTAATAGTTTTTCAAAACACTTTTCATTCTTTTAATGTAACAACAAATTCTTAGAAGATAGCAAAACAGCGCTTATATAATTCCAGAGTAAATGCTTAAACATTTCTGATAAACATCAATACAAAAAATCCCAATTTGGAACAAGAAAGTCACCAAATAGCTTTTTCTACGATTTAACTCTTACATTCTGCTTTTCCATGACTTGCAACAATAAATAATCTTGGTCTTATCTCTTACATTCAATTTCATTTCATAGAACTCCATACTTTCGAAACGAGTATTTTCATTGAAACTATGGAACTTGATTAGAGGTTTCAGTAAAACAATTACTACTTAAATAGTCTCTGAGCAGCACTTCTGAAAAGTACAATTAGGTTTCCTGTTCCCTAACCGCAAACAGCTTTATTTCACCATTCAATATAAAACATCTCTATTCCAACTTGTACTGTGAACTTCATCTTGAAACTTGTTCAACAAAGGTAACGTTAACTTCAACTACAGACATATATACTACCTGGGAAATGTTCGCATGAATTGTTCGCTAGTGCTATTACTTAATGCAAAATTGTCTCCCATTTAAGATCTAAACTAAACAGTAAGGTGGGGTTTCAGGTAGATACCAGGCAGGTAAATCTTATTTCCGGTTAATATTTAACAAAGCTGTAGGCAGTAGTAAATTAACAGCAAAATTAACGATTTCCCGAATTAAGCCTGGCGAATTGTAATTATTGCTACCGGGAACATATTTTCAGATATAAATGCCGCGAATGGGATAGTTGGAATTCTGTTTTAATCTCTGTTGAACCTGAAATTTATTGGTAGTGAAGGGTTCGGTAAATTGGAAAAATTTTTTCATGAAATACTAGTGGAACTTATAAAAGCCGACAATGAAAGCAATTTTCTGAAAGTTATGTTAAGCTAGAATTATTCTTTTGTTAAATGTAATTGCCAAAAGATTATTGACGAAAAAAGTATAGAGAAAAAACCGAAAAGGAGTTCATTCCAGGTTACGTCTAGTTTCCTGAATGGTGGTTTCTTTCATTATGTAGTATCTGTTAAGTTCGAGTTTCGATTTCCAATATTTCAACAAATTCCTCTAGGGGTTTTCTCTGGATTCGAAACACAATAAGAAACAAGTAAATAATGAGATGACGGGGTCAACTCAACTTCAATTTCAAATTACAAATTAATTTTTAGAAGACAAAGTTCTGATATCAGTCTTTCCGCTTTAGTCCCCATCTACATTATCTATTAAAATAACTGTAATAAAAATGGAAATATCATACTGTTGTGAAGAAGACTAGAACTAAATACTTAATACTACAGAAAATCTCCAGTCTGCTTTTCCAATAAGAAATACATAAAGAAGAAGGACAGACTAATACGCCTCTATATTAATTTATTATATTATTTTTATTGAATTTATTTCTCACCATTTATAATAAACGTAATACAAACATTGTATTACAGTATTAATAATAAATTTAAAATTAAGCTAATTTTTAGATTTACTTATGACCCCATTTGACAAATAAATAAATTACTTGTCTCAATTATCCTTGTAACACAAATCCGATATCGTGAGAAAATAACATTTTTTGTTTGAGAGCAAACATGTCTAATTTTCTTGCATTCATTTAAGTCAAGATAAAAATATTGAACGCGATAGGTAAATCTTGTTTATTTATCATTAGTGAACATGACATAATCAAAAGGTCTGAGGAATATCTCTCTTTCTACGTTCAACCTATTCTAAAAAGTGTGCATTTTCCTTCTTGTGAAATTCAGAATGTGGAAAAATTTTAATTTCTCAAAGACCGCTAGAGACAGCATTACGTGCAGTCTTACACGCCGTTTAAGTCAATTTTGTGAGCATGATTAAATCTTGAAGTTTAGAAAGTTTAAATTGAGACCAATTCGAAATAAGTAAGGTTTTCCCTGAGACTTACCGTACCGCACAGATATATATGTATTGTAGTGCGCTTTGAGATTTTTAAAACTTATTTATCTGCTACGGGGGCATTTCAATTGATTTTGACATGACAAAATGAAGGGAATTTAAAGAGATTGCAAAACTGCTTGTGTATATATTTATATTTTATCAATAAAAAAAGAGTAGGAAGTGGCGGTGAATGCAAGTAAAGCAGTTATGTATATACCATGCCCCATAATTAATACCATAAGACAGTTTAATGTAGTCGCATATGCTGAATGCACAACACCATACTGCACTAGGTAATGAAAAAGAAGCAGCAGTACCAAACAAATGTCGAGTCGTAAAAGAATTTGACCTAAGTAAATAAATAAGCAATCTTCAAAAATTTCCAGATAAAACACTACATATCCAAAAAGACCAGTGTAAGTAAAGGTGATACAAAAATATGATATAAAAATATTTACCTTGATTACTACCATGGTATTAAAAGCTAAAAAACAAAAAAAAAATTTTAGTTACATAATAGAATATTCTTGAATATTATTTAATAAAACTGAATCACAATAGATCGTGGAGTATGCCTACCGGGGAAACCACGTCAAAAAAATGCGCCAAGTACACTATCTCACAGGTGGTGCGGAAATGTGTGCATCTGTGCATATTATGTAGAATACGACTTCTTCAACTTTTAGAATCGCGATATCTCAGGAATGGTGATTCGTACGACAAAAAGTATAAGAACAATTTTTGTAGATAATTGCATGATCTACAACTTTTGCCTGACTTATTTTTATAATAACACTTACCGTTTACGAAAAAAATGCAAAAACCGATACTTTTGACCTTGAATAAATTTTTTAGCAGACGTAGGATCGGTGGGGATTTTTCAAATTTTATTTGTATCAGTGTACCTAAGACCTGTACCAATTTTCAGCTCTATACGAATTAATGTAAATTTACCACTATTTTCTCGTCTATTTTGACCGGACTATAAATTAACTTTATGTCACAGGTCGCTATATTTATAGCGTCGATGAAATAATTCAACAGTAGAGAAGAGTGGCAAGATCATTGCTTTCATAGAGATTTATAAATGATTGAGAAGTTATTTATTTGATTAAACTACGACTAACTCATTTTTGGGGATCGTGAAAGTGTCATAGGGGTGATGGTCATACCATCACCATAAGTGCCTGGTTACAAGAGCAGGAATCAGAAATAATCAGAAGCAATCGCGGACGATTGCGGTGGGAGATTTGAGTAGATGTGCTGTATGTGGCGATACGTAGGCCCCAGGAAAGCTGGAAACCATCACTATAACTACGGAAATGGTAAAACTCTGCTAAACAATACCGCTACAAGTTACAGAAATATATACAAATTGATTATATTAGAAATAACTTGAGCAAACCTAGCGAAGTTTACCACGAAAATAAACTCGAAAGGAACTACATATGCGAAAACATAAGCGAGGGTCAAAATAACACTACCAAATTGTTGATTACTCAACGTAAAAAGTTTTTATGCATATTCCGAGCATGTATCGGTAATATAGGTATATATAATATGTAATTAATTATTAAGAGGGAATATTGATTGATCATACTCAATAAACATAATAGACTAAATTAGGCTTAAAGAATGCTAAATAAACTAAAATTGTCCTATGAGACGCCACTGAAAATACCAAAAAACAAAGCAATTCGTAGACGATAACGATAAATCGTCTAAATAATGATAATCGGAATTTCATATGGAATTTAATTATGACGTGTAGATTGCAAGAAATACAAAGTAGATAAACGTAGAAAATCGATTTAAAATTGAAATCTTGTAAAAGTAAATAGGTCTGTACTTAAAAGTTTTATCATATCTTCGAAAGTGTTAATTTAAATCAATAACCAGCCTTGATTTTAGTTGTAAAAGTAAAAACTATGTATTATGTCGGGAAGATGAAGTACAGTTCCATAAAATGGTACGTTAGCTAAAAATAGTTAGCATTATATATTCCAGTCAGTAATAAAACATGGAAAATTTGCAGTGCGAATGCTAGAACCAACTCAGAGTTGACATGGCAACGTTACTTTTGAAAAGTTATTCTGAAAAGTTTTTAAATTGATTATATTTTTTTATTCCAACAAAAACATAATTTTCAATAGAACGATTGGATTTCTTATCTAATAAGTTTTCTGTCTGAAAAGATGTTGCTTTAGAATTTCCTAGAAAGAACAATAGCGAAGTTCATTTCCTTCATTTCTTTTAAGTTTAATAAACTATAAAATCCTTTTAGCTCTTGCACACATCCCTGAGAAGTTCGAGTTGATTGAACTACCCGGTCAGCAAGGCTTTCCACTTTTCAAACTTATTTTCGATTTAGAGAGCTTAAGTTTCCCATTTCTAAAGCATTTAATGTCAGAACCAATATTGCAACGCTCGGGATGTTGCGGAAAAACATTAATTAAGATGTCAAGTGCCCTTTAATATAGAAGCTCGACAGTGAAAATCTTGTTGACTGCAAATTACAATATGCATATCATTTCAATGGTCTTCGTGACTTTGCAAGCACCTTTGATACTTGTTTACTAGATACACGAGGAGAATATTTCACTTTATGTGTTTGTAACGTGTCTGATCCAACACTGCGGTAGTTTAATGCGGCAGGGCAGAATCTACTGTACTGCATGGATACCTGCATCTTTTACATTGCAATTATTAGTATGCAGTAGTACTAATTTGCTCGCGTGCAGACAGACATTCATTTATCATTCCAAAGAGAAATAAATAAATAAATATTTAAGATTACATTAAATACCTGATTTTTTTATTGCTACCATAAAAATCTTAATTTGATTTTTAATCTGCCCATCTAACAATGTCTAATTAGGTACATTAGTGTAGTACCAGATGTTAATTTTAATTTAAATTTAATATTTTTTCCACATAATGAAGTAGCACGCGATTGTCGAGAGTATACAATACACAGCGAATTTCTAGTATTGTAAAGTTTACGGCAAACAGTAGTAGTATTCCAAAGAGAAAAAGTGAAATATTTTAATAAATTATCATTTTACATCTTACATCTTACGAGACTAAACAAGGTTTCTGCTAAGAAAAAGTACTCGAAAATATCTTTTCAAAACTTTTAAGTGAGTCCTACGTTAAATCAAAACAAACTAGAGACCACAGCTTTCGTTATCAAGAGTGGCTTGAGATGCAGCCTGCTTTTTATTCTATACTGTTGTTCAATACGCTTTGATTGGCTGACTACATGCTATTATAGTACGATGAAATTAGGAAATCGAAAAAACAGAAGTGTTTTCAATTTTCGAGATTAGATGTAATTGCCTAACAATGTGTATTGTATAATATTTTTTAATTAAAATTATTTAAAAAATATTTATATAAAAAGCCATAGTGATTAGAATTTTGTTCGTCATAACAGCACGTAGACGCCAACGAATGTTACGCCAGTTCTGTTATTTTGTTGTTTTCACAGCAACCGGCAACAATTCAGTAAGTTCAGTTTTTGTAATAGTTAACAAAGCAGAAACAAATAAAAAAGCAGGTCGGTAGCGCAAAAATGGTTTTTATAAATTGTGATTAACAATTCAATGGGAACTATAAAAAAAACAGCAAATACATACCTAACAAAAATAATGTAAATAAAGTTCAAATAAAGCAATATACTAAAAAAAAACAGCTTGCTTATAAAAAGGTTTAAAGACTCGCCCGAACTGCTGCAGTTTCATCTTCAACTGTGAATTTTGGTTTAGAGCTGTCTGTATGCATGCAGCAACCCGGTTTAAATATAAATATTCTATACATAGATGCTTAGTCAGCTGATCAGTCAGTTATTTTTTATATTCATACGTGATGAGATAACTGTATTGTAGACACAGTCTACAACTGGAACTACTATAACTGGAATGGATAGTAGCATGCCGATTGCATTATGGATGACACTAATATTACACGTATGTTGTAGTCAATTTTTCCATTCGTGACACCATTGTTATTTATGCAAATAAGGAAGATATAACACTAGAATAGATACACTGAATTACCTGGGATACCTTTTTAAATTTTCCAACTTATTTAGTTTAATGTAGCGACTTCAAACAATATTAACTTTACATATTCAGTCACTCAAGTATTAATTATTATCAGCGAAAACCACATTAAAAGCAACGCTAACTAACAAGGAATAATTCAGTGTTAAGGACTGATTAATCAGACAAGATCGTTTCTACATGCAGGGTTATATCTATTGTTCTCGCTTGTGTTATGTTCATGCAAGTGGTAATTTTCCCGATAATACTCTCTATAAACGATCAAGCCACGTCTGCTTTTATTACTTCTCGTATAGCTGGCTGTTCAGTAACAAGAAAAAAAATCCAATCTCCAAAAAGCAAAACTCGAATAAAAGTCAATACCTGCAATCATAGTTGGCGAAATTGCTATAATTTTATCATGGTGGTCGCAACGGTGACAAAATAGTTTTGGTTAAATTGCTTTGCGAGTTTTCTAAAGCGATACACAAAATATTTTTTAATGTTATTTCCAACGAATATGAGGCAAGCGTTTCGTCTGGAAATTCTTGTTATATTTTCTTTGCTGATGTAACAATTCATTACATTTATTCAACGTCTGAACAAGATTTTATTTCTGTTTATTACAAATTTAATAACAAAAATCAATTTAAAGTGATTCTTTATTAAAGTAAACAAGAAGGTTAAAATTGCATGTTTAAGAAATAAAGAGCTTTCATTGGGCGATGTTCTTTTCGGTTACTTAATTTTGATAAATATTCTGTCCTAGAAAAGAAAGTTTGAAAGAAGAACTAGAAATTAGAAGTATTTTATCTCGGTCACTTCCGTGATAAAAATTTGAAAGTTCTTAAAAGTTGAACAAATTCCTGTCGTATCGTCTGAAGGTTATTAATCTAATTCAATTGTGATCTTTTCAAGTATTTTTTAGTTTGAATGATGGTTAAATTTAAAGAACTTTAAGAGCAGATCCCCCGAGATTCTCCCGCATCGATAAACTCATTTATCCAATTTAGTTGTGGGTTTTAAAAATAGATATTAAAATTTTTTTAATGGTATAGGACTGTAGGTAACAAAACAAAGATTCTTTCGAAGACAAGTAATGCAAAAAATCTTAACGGGACCAGAGGTTTTTAAATTTGTTTTCCCCAGCGGTCTCTTTAAGGTTCAAGCACAATCATTAGGATGATTCTAAATTTCAAACATATAATAGTAGGCGTGCTGGCCCACCGGGATACCGGGAGTTTCCCGGTGGGCCTTTATAAAGTTGCCTCAAAGGGCCCTACCACACGGCTGAATTTAAATTACCAACAATTAGATATAATTAATATTTAATGTATAGTATGAGCAAAAAGCAACTCCTTCAAAGGTGCCTTTGGAATTTTGAACTCATGTGTATTATAACACCAGAAGATTTTAACAACTGTCACTGTCTATGGACTAAGGAGGAATTATTTTGTATAGTTTTCTGGTGTTCTAATACACATAACTCCAAAATCCCAAAGGCAACTTTAATGGAGTTACTTTTTGCTCATACTTTAGAAACGAATATTTTTATATTCGTATATTTGTTAAATATTTATTTATGTTTCACCTTTGTTCAAATGTTTAGTTGAATAATCAAATAATGTAGACATATACGTACTAAGTGGCGTAAAAGTCCTCATCCGATTAGAGTCACTGCATCTAGTCACCTAGGCCAGCTGGTCGATCAGTGTAACGCAAACCGCCGCCATATTGGGGCAGAGAAGGATGATTTTTAATAATGGACAAATTAAAACTACGTTTTACGTATTTGACATATTAGAGGTTTGATCTTTCAGAATAAGAAAAACCTTTTAAAGTAAACGTGGATTTGATTAAATTTCAATACAGAACAAATAATGAACAATTTCGTGCTTCGTTTGCCCCAATATGGCGGCGGTTTGCAGTACTCTGGTCGACCAGCTGGCCTAGGTAACTAGATGCAGTGACTCTACATTCGATTTCCCAAGGCAGTAACTTTGTTTGTAAATAAAAATAATTGGTCCTGTTTATTTATGGCCGGTATTATAAAACTTTTTATTTCCTAAATAAAATTTACATTGAGAATAAATTAATTTATTATTCTCAATTTATTCTAATTTATTATTAGAATAAATTAATTTATTCTCAAAGTAAGTTTTATTTAGGAAATAAAAAGTTTTATAATACCGGCCATTAGACGTTTAAATTTTTTTACATTAAGTCGCGAAGATAATATTGCTCAAGTGACCGCCGTCACAGTTGATGCACATTCGGGCTCGTTTTACAGTATTTTCCATGACTTCTCTCAAAACTTCTGGAGAAAAATTCTTTACTTCTTGTCGGTTGCTTTCCTTTAGGGCCGCTAAGGTCTGTGGCTTGGTCGTATAGACCTGTGACTTCAATAAACTACAAAGAAAAAAATCTGGAATTGTCAAATCGGGCGATCTTGGGGGGCCAGTGCAAATCACCAAAACGAGAGATTAAGCGACCGGAAAACGCTTGCTTCAGAATGTCCACTGTCGCCAGTGTTGTGTGTGCGGTTGCATCGTTCTGCTGGAACCAAATGTTTCCCAAACCCAATTTGTCAATTTGCGGCAGCAAGAAGGCATTGGTCATGGTTCTGTAGTGCTCACCAGTCATAGTAACAGTGTTGCCGTCTCCGTCCCCAAAAAATATTGGACAATCACCTTTCATCCGTAAACACCGTACCAAACAGTGACCTTCAGAGGATGTAATGACTCTTCGTGTTTACACGTCGATTTTCAGTGTCCGAGAAGAGATAGTTTTGATTCACGTATTCGCATAGGTGGAAATGCGCCTCGCCGCTCATGATGATTTTCAATGGAAAATTATCCTCATCGCGGTCGAGGTTTAGGAGGGCTTGGCTGTAATTTACACGCGATTGGCAGACAGTAGCTGATGCACTGTTTGCACTTTATACGAAACATCCCCAAAATTCGCTGTAAAGATCGTCTATTAATGCCCAATTATTAATGCCACGTCGTCTGGTTAATGTTTGAGGGTCCACTTGGACGTCTGCAGCCACAGCAACGATATAAACGCCGCAGTATTTGCTTAATTGGTGCCACATGACCAGGGAATCGACGTCGAAACTCACGTTGAGCCAAAACCACCCATTATTTGTCAAAAACACTGACACAATTATTCCGCGTTCTTGAGGAGTACTGTAAAATCTTCTGCGTTTTTGTTGAAAGAAAGAATGGTTGTGGTTAATAAAAGCTTTATTCTTTTACTTCTTATGGTGAGAATTAATGCCTGAACTATTTGGCTTTTGAATTATTTTCTCTCGGTTTACATTCGTTGTCTTGGATCTACAAATTATCCAAGACACGGGTGATCATTACATTTATTTCTTCCCCTTGTTTTTTTGGGGGGGATGGGATAAATGAATGCTTGAACTATTTGGTTTTTGAATTATTTTTTCTCTGTTTACATTCGTTGCCTTAGATCTACAAATTATCCAAAGCATCGGTGATCATTACAGTACATGATTTGTCTACGTGTATTCTGATACTGTTTACTTCACAAATGTCAAAGTCGCGATGACATAAGACGTCATTTGGAAAAATGAGAGTGTCTTCAGATAGGGTGATGACCTTTGCGCACCTAGTATTTAGTTCCTAATAAACTTTATTAAATGCCTTGATTAGTTTAAAATGTCTAATAATTAATCTAAATAAATAAATTATCCTTAAAAAATTATCCGATGCGGGAGGTGGGGCCCTCTAAGGCAATATTTTCCAGGGCCCTAAGATTGGTCCAGCACGCGCCTGAATAGACCTGAACTGATGCCATGAATAATTGGAATGACCTCCTTTGAAGTCTTGGGATAGAAACTAACTGTCACATGGAATGCTATAACATCTAGCAGGAAAATTATATGGAAAAAACTTAAGACTGAGATTGTAACCGATAATCAATTAGCTGATTTATTAAACTACCAAACATTATTAACTAGCACAATGGCGTCCTATAGGCGTCTAGAATTATATGATCTTGTGAACTTCGCGCTTGACAATAACTTTACCTTTTACTTTTTTCCACTGAATCCGCAACTATGTTGCTTAGTGATAATAGCAATATGATAGTGGTATATTGACGTACACAGTACGAATTCGACAGTCATAGTGGTTGGACGTATTCGAATAATATTGTGATATCAAGTGTATCAATAAAATCCTTTCTTCTAAACAGTTACTTCAAGTGTTTGTTAATATATTAAAATTAAATAAAATTTGATTTAAGTAAGTCATGAGTAAAGAGACGGGCGGCGATAAGCCGCCCGGGAAAGCAATCTCTAACGAAAACATTGAATCTAATCAAAATGAAAACAGGTATGTAAATAATTTAATAGATTTAGAAAATCGTTATCGACTAGGTGACAAGGGGCCATATTTCGTGTTTGTTGAACACAATAAGGCAAATGTAGGTAGACTTTTTCCAATTAAAATAGGACATTATTTACTTACGAATGATTCTTTCAAAAATGATGTAGAAGACATAAAATCGATTGGAATTAATAGAGTTAAAGTAATTTTCAAATCTTTAAAAGTCGCAAACTCTTTAGTAAACCACAAGGTTATGGTGAAAAATAATTTAACGGCATATATACCAAAATTCTATACACATAAAAAGGGGGTAGTTTACATGGTAGATACATTTTTCAGCGAAGAGTATTTATTAAAAGCTATTATCTCTACAAAACAGGTAGTAAACGTTCAGCGAATGAAGCATAGAGTGGTAGATCAAGATGGAAAAACCTCATTAGTTAATAGACAAATGATCATTTTACAGTTCTTAGGCAACGAAATCCCACAAAATATTCAAATAAACTTGTGTAACTTCCCTGTTGAACCATAGATACAACCAGTAGTACAATGTTTTCGTTGTTTACGTTACGGTCATTCAGCTGGGCAATGCAGATCTCAAGAAAATAAATGTAGGAATTGCACAAATACTAATCATTCCGATGAGCAGTGTAGTAACCCTTGTTTATCCATATACTGCCAAAATAATGAGCATCCATCGATCTCACGAAAATGTACAGTTTATGCTAATCAAAAAATATTAAGCAAATTATGTTATGTTATTATTAATCTTACATTTAGGGAAGCTGAAAAGCTCTATAATAATCCCTCCTATGCAAAAAATTGTTACAAGCAATAGATTTTCTGTACTGAACAACATTAATGATTTTCCCTCACTACTCTCCATCTCTGGTAAGCCTACACCTACAATTACTATAAGAAAACCCATTACGAGACCCAGCAATCCTAGAGTAGGGAAACGAAAATCCCCTCCAAAATCCCCTGTTGCTTCAACTGCCAATATAAAAAAAACTTTTAGCCCTAAACCTAAGCCTACACCGATCATTCCCAAGCCTTACAGGGATGAACTCATAAGCTATAAAGAAAAATCTGTTTTACTACTTACATAATTTTTAAATCAAATAACTCGATCAAATGTTTCATTTCCATCTCACGTGATTTCTGTCTCCGAAATAAAGAAGTTTATTGAAAACTATGACTCTGATCTGCCAGATCGAGATGTTATGGAGTAAATAGTGAATCAGATATAGATAGCGAAAGAAATTTCTATAATTAAACAAAAACGCAATGGCTAATACAAAAAAAACAAAAACAAATTAGATATATTACAATGGAGTTGCAGGTCATTAATTGCAAATAGAGGTAGTCTTCTAGATTATCTCAATGAAAATCAAATCGACATTTTAATTCTTTTCGAAATCTGGCTAAAGCCTAATAATAATTTTAACATAAAAGGTTACAACTTGGTACAAAAATGTCGTGATAATGGTTACGGCGGCGTTGGTTTTTTAATTTTGCAAAGTATTAATCATCAAGAAATTGAGATTAACAGAAACTTTACGCTTGGTTTAGAAGTATGTGCGGTGCATATCCCAGACATAAATATTTATTTAGTATCAGTGTATAAACCTCCTACCGTAAATGTTACAAAAAAAGATTGGATAAACTTGTTTCTTCAATTTAATATTAATTCTACTATCTTTTGTGGTGACTCCAACATTCATAACGGCTCTTGGAGCCCTAGTACCGAAGACGTTGGTGGTAGAACCCTGGTTGAAGCTATAGGCTTTCTTGAACTCATTACTTTAAACGATGGAACCCCTACAAAAATTAACCGTAATGGTAACCACACCGCTGTCGATTTATCTATCACATCACCAATATTAGCAGATATAGTACAGTAGACAGTACATTCAGACACCTTGGGTTCTGATCACTGTCCCATTAAAATAGAATTACAAATTTCTCCCTCAACGTTCGAAACCTATCCAGTAATGAAGTGGAATGATATGCGAGCCGATTGGGACGCTTTCCAAACTGCTGTTGAGGATGAACTGCAAAGAATATTCTTAACGAGTACGAGATTAGATAATCACCAAAGAGTACAATTCTTATTCGACGCTATTTCAACGGCAGCATCTAAATCCATGCCCGTTAAAAAGCCTTATACCCCCTCGTCCCCCAGGCCTTACTGGTGGGATGATGAATGTTTAGCTGTGGTTAAAACACGAGCAGAAAACTTGAAGGTTTTTAAAAAACAAGGAAACTTAGATAATTACCTCCACTATCAAAAGACTGCGGCTAAAACCAAGCGTCTTTTCAAATCAAAGCAGAGAAATAGTTGGGTATCTTTTCTAAATAAAATAAATAAGAGTACACCGATTTCTCAAATTTGCCATTGCGTTAGATCTATTTCCAATAGATTCTATAATAAAAAAAACCTTCATTGAATAAACAGCTTGTGGATAGTATCTTGGATAAACTAGCGCCTGCATGTGTCCCTAATAACGTCTTAATTGATTCCAGTAGACAATCCGGTAATTCTTTGAACCCCGATACATTATCTAATCTTTTTACACGCACTGAATTAGATTTAGCTTTAAAAACTAGCAGAAATACCGCTCCTGGATTGGACGGTTTCACATACAAAATATTGCACAATCTTCCAGAATCGGCAAAATCTCTCCTGTTGCAGATCTTTAATCGTTGGTGGTTGAAACAAGAATATTCAGAACATCTTAAAAATATAATTGTTTGTCTGTTAATAAAACCATATTCCTTCATCTTACAGACCCATCTCTCTTATGTCATGCATTACAAAAACATTCGAGAGAATGATAAAGTGTAGGTTAGAACATTTTGTTGAATCCAATTCTCTTCTACCCACCACTCAGTATGGATTTCGTCGTGGACATAGTACGATTGATGCGCTAACCCATGTGATTACTGATGCACAAATCTGTTTCTCCAAAAATCAATATATGTTATGTTTATTTATTGACTTAAGAGGTGAATATGACGTAGTTGATTTGGGTATTTTACAAACTAAGATGATTAATACTGGTATTTCAAATAGGGTGTCTGCAAATATAATTAACCTATTTATAAATCGAAAAATATATGTACGTGACCATAAAAATGTACTACATGGCCCAAGAACTGTATATAACGATCTTCCTCAAGGATCTATATTGAGCTTACTTTTATTCAATATATACACCTCAGAACTGCTTGGTTTGATGGACAATGCTATGCATGTTGTTCAGTACGCGGATGATATATGCTGCTATACTATCCATAATTCTTATGAACGTTGTTTAAAACACTTAAAAAATATTTTATTATCTAAGAGAATGGATAGATAAAATGGGTTTTAGTATATCACAGGAGAAAACAGCTATTATGTGTCTATCGAGACACAGACTTGTAACAGCTGATCATCTCGTTTTGGTGATCTCCCTATATCCATAGTCAACGAATATAAATACCTTGGTATGATATTAGATAAAAAACTATTATGGACCAGTCATATAAAACATATAAAGCAAAAATGTGAATTAATAAATTGCCGTCTCGAAAAATAGATGGGGCGCAGATACTAGTATATCCCTGACGTTTTACAGGTCTTATATACGTTCCTTGTTGGATTATGGGTGTACTCTATACGGATCAACTTGTAAATCAAACCTTTTAATAATAGACAGAATTAATTTTAAAGCAATTAAAATATGCATAGGAGTCATGGTATCGTCCCCAAATCAAGCAGTTTTTGTAGAGGCTCAGGTGCCGCCACTAAACCTACGTAGACATTTTTTATCTATAAAACAGGTTGTAAAATATAAGTCTTTTAGTACATTTTTAATAAATAAGATAATAACTATATCTACGGAAAACCTTTCAAACTCATACTGGAGTCGGAAAAGCTCTCCAACACTTGCAGACGCTTTTATTGAAATATACCCTTTCGGATACAAAATTGAAAAATTTAAAAAGTACCCTTTATATGACATTAATTATTTGACAATAGTATCTACACCAACTACCATAATACCAGAATATTCAAACGTTTCAGGCTTAAATAATATAATATTTAAATCCATACTGACTGATTTAGGAGATAATTTAACCATCATCTACACAGATTGATCGAAAAATGACTTAAGTACGGGTTCCGCATTTCTTGCTTCAAATACCAACCTTATAAAGAAATTTCAATTACCAAGTTTTTGTTCTATATTTACAGCTGAATCAATTGCTATTTATAAAGCCCTGGATTGGTGTACAGATAATGCAATACAAAACGCAGTTATCGTGTCCGACCCTCAATCTGTTCTACAGGCCATTAAAAGCCCATCCATAAAGCATTATAGAAATGCACTTATTTTGTCTATCAAAAAAAATAATATTTCACCTAAAGCAGCTCGGTTCTATCGTATATTTAATTTGGGCTAAAGGTCATAGTGGAATTTTGGGCAACGAGTCTGTGGATAGAGCCGCTAAAGAGGCTTGCAACTCTGAAGATATATTATCCATATGTAATTACCAGGACGTTATTAACATCTATATAAAAGATACTAGGATTAAATGGGGAATGAAGTACTCTGAGTATGCAAATACATCTAAAAGTCACTTTTTTAGCATACATCCAACATTGCCAAAAAATATTCCACATATAGATTCCTGGCACTAGCAAATATAAAACATCGATTATCAGTCGTTTAAAATTAAATCATGGCCGTTTCCCCGCCCATCTTTTCAAGATAGGTACACTAAATTCACCTAACTGTCCTCATTGCAATGAGATTTCTGCCGATATCAACCATATATTTTTGAAATGTCCTAAAAACGCTGACCAGACCGTCGTATTATATAAAGATCTGATTAATTATTCATTTCCTCTTCCATTTAATATATCAACTCTTTTAGCTCAATCAGATAAATCAATATTCGATATATTAATTGGATTTGCAAAAAGTATTCAAATTAATATTTAATTTTTTAACCTAGAACGGAAAAGGAGAGAAATATTTTTTTTCTCTAATAAAAAAAGCTCTGTGGCTAATAGACTTAGTCTAATGCCATCCATTCTCTTACACACACACACGCGCGCGCGCGCGCACACGCACACACGCGCACACGCGAACACGCGAACACGCGCGCACGCGCGCGCACACACACACACACACACACAACATTGACGTAGTAACTGGAAGATTTTGACAAACAAGTAACTAAAAATTGCATTCATAGAGAAAATTGTGATTCGCTCCTTTAAAATACGCTTATCTCGACGTCCAATAATCATATAAAGGCATACAATTTTTAGGAAATTTCTCCGATTTTCCTAGGAGTGTCTGATTCAGAGACCAACGACTCAAGTCTCTTTCATTAAGATGGCTACCAATAAACTGTGTGTTTTAATATGTTAATTATATTTGCTTCTTGGTTAACTTACATATATTTTATAATCCCTTGATATTTTGCCACAGTCATGTTTAAGCTAGGTTTTTTTAAATATTTTGACGGTTTATCTTAAATACAAGATTATATTTTATAATGTCTGTTAATGGTATTGATATGTTAAGTAAAAACCTTCAAACAATGTAAGTTTCTTGTAAATTTAATGTAATCTATAATACCGCATATTCTTAGCTGATTAGTAGAATTTTACATAAATATTGCAAATGTACTATAAATCACAGACAGCGATTAGATCTGGAAACCATTCACGCCAGAAGTACAGTATATATAATAATCAGTAGATTCACTTGCATGCTACACCAATCATTTTATTAATCCACCTTCGAATATCACGCCCATAAACGATGTAGTGGACCGACGTTTATCGGCCGGCAGCGCCGGTAAATAAAACGCAGAGCCGCATTCAATAAAATGTCTCGAACAAATATGTAAACAAAAATCTCTTGTTATATAATAGTATAGTAAAATATGAAGTAGAATTATGTGTAGTGAACCATTTGATTGAAGTTGATTTACTTATAGAATCTAATAAATAAAAAGATAATCAATTTAGATATTTAAAACATTTATTAAACTAAGTTAGAAGAGTTGTTTCTTGTTACGTCGTTAATTACCGACTAAAGTTACATTATTCTTTCAAGCCATTAACCATATTCTTGCGCTACAATAGTCATTTCATTTTATTTAGAAATAATTACGAACAAATGCATAGCTGTAAACAATTTGAATACCTGTTCAACAAACAAAGGGAGAATCTAGGTCACCGAAATCACATACGTACAAAATAGGGGAGATGAAATCAATTTACACTATAATAATAATTAATAATAATAAAATTTATTTTCATTCATATTAAATTAAAGACACAATGACAAACGAAATGCTAAAAAGTACAATCCTAACGCACGCTTTGACTTTTTTTAACAGTTGAGAGTAACAAAAGACGCTGTAGTTCACACCTGTTGATAAGGCGTTGACCTAGATTCTTTATTGTTGAACTCTTTTAATAATAAATCAGCATAAAAATTTTTATTATGTAGGATTTCGTAATCGCTTATTTGTTCTATTACGTGTTAGTAATTCAATTTTAAGCAATTGGTAAATATATACAAAAGTGAATTCTTAAATACGGCATTGTTTTTACGACCGTATTTATTAAAAAATAATAGTATGTAGGAAAAAATAACCTGAATGATAATCGGAAACCTGAAAAAACTAATTGTAGTTCTTTCCGAGGTATTTTTACAGCCTTTGGCGGCACAACGACTAACCCTATGCATTGTTTACTGGCACTAATACTGCACGCCTGCTCTGGTAATTTTGATACGTTCTGTTCCGTGTTTGAAACAGAACTGCTGTCTGCATACTGCCGACTTGCGCCAGCATGTAGTGTGGTAGAAATTATTTGCGACAGTCACATTACTGTATGTTATATATACTGTGCCAGAAGTACATACGAAATAATATCAGTGGTAACTTTGGTAATCAGTAGTATCAGTCTCGATGTCGAATTTGTAAGAAGACAACTCAATTTCAAGTTCAAGGCACGATTAAGTGTCTCCACATTTAATATTTTTAAGAATTTCTTTTGAAGGGGATTTTTTGCAGAAGTAGCTCTACATGTAACTAATCAAAATACAAAATTGTACAATAAATCCAGCAAGTAAATTTAGCATTTCATCCCAACAAGTAAATTTATGATGAAATGCTTACAATTCAGGCGAACCGCAAGCGGTTCGATCGAAGTATTCGCAACTAAAGTAAATAATTATATTTTTTCACTATATTTTTTTATATTTTTACTTGCACCATTTTCTTGAAAACTAAAAAACAAGTAACAAACACAGCTCAAACACACTCGCTATTTTTCTTTTACCTTTTATGTCAGAACGGACTTGGTAAGTATAAGATATTGCACATTTATGTACTGTAAAAATTGTTATACGTCGTAAAACTGCAGACAGTCGTTTGTTTAAGTATATTGAAATACTTTTTACCCGGCATACAGACTTTTATAATGTTGTCCATACACATGCTAGATGTTACATACGTAAACGTGTACTTCTTGTAAATATTTTATGACTTTCTAGAGTTTTATAAAAAATGTGTTTTAATGGCAACACATATAATATTTAAGCTTTTAAAAGCACTAGCAAAAACAGGACAGTATTGTATCCTGGTTAAAATACAAATATACGGTTTAAAATATACATACTTCAGGCTTTCTTAGTTTTTGAGATATTCTTAATCATGCTATTTTAATATCTAAGTTCGACAAGATATAAAAATACAGTGAGTTAAATACTTTCAGAATTTTAATTGTTTATACTGAATAACCTTTAATATCTTTAAAGAGAGGTACATTAATCTATAGTTACATAGTTTGAAATATCCAGCACGTTGAACAGCACGTGTTTCTGTCTGTATTTGTCCAATATAGTCGGTTCGTTTAAAATAATTACCTAATCTTGTAGTACAAGCGGCGACCGCAAGATTTTGTGATGATTCTTCGTGATTTTTAGTTTTTCGCTCCTGACTGCAACTATTAAAGCCCATTATCATCTTTACACTATCGCAGGCTGCGGTTCCCGGGGGCTATCATTCCCCTGGAGCCAGGCGTGGTTAGAGTAAAACTTACACAAGATAAGAAGCCAAGCCAGTGTGGATTTATTAAAAACCAGGTACGATCAACTCAGTTCAACCATATTGGGCAGATAAGATGTGAAGCGAAATTATATAGCGGCTTAATCGAACACGTCTACCAATCTAATCAAGTTTAAAGGAAATAGTGACCAGTGGCGAAAACAACATTTTAATTAGGCTTCATACAACTGGATGTTAGATTACTAAATACTTAGTTATAAAATTAATGCAATGTTCTTTGATTGTTATCTTATAGATGTTTTAATTGAATTAAATCTTTATCTATTGATAATTTAAGGAAATCCTTATCTAGTCTGAATTTTTTAAGAAATTTTGCTCACGAGTAAATAGTCGATACTACTAATATTTGTTGTATGTATGCGATCATATTTAGAAACATTTATTAAACTTTATTATTATTAATTTGTTTATGATGATGGTTTTTTAATGACTTGTTTATCTCTTACGGTTATCTGCTCATATAACTATTTAAAATTTATATTTATCATATGACTTATTTGATCTTGTTTTTATAAAAACTACAGCAAATGTTTACGATAAGTTTAGTTAGACAACAAGATTCGGTAAATTAGTTGGTACTTATCTATGCTGTCTGCTCCAGCGGCGTGGAGCCGTTAAACGATTTTTATCATTTAATGGTTGGACCAGTGTCGCCGTAGTTATATACTCTTGAGTAGTGATGGGTAAATTCCCGGAATTTATTTTTTGGGAAATATTCCTGGAAATATATCTGGGAATATTCCCGAACTTCCCACCTTATCGGGAATTTATATTTTTGCTTTAAAAAAGGTCCATCATAGATAAAATGCTGCTTCCAACACACCGCTGGGAATAAAGCGCTGCAGCAGCTTTCAAAGCCGTCGTAGATTTAAAACCGTTTGAAATAAATCATCGCTTTATACATATAAAGCGCTGACAAGTAACATTAGATGAGTCATTTACGGAATGTCAATAATAAAAATGTCAGATATCAATTTTGACAGTAGACATATTAGCATTCGGCGATGATGATGATGAGGATGCTGCCGTAGGTGTCGAAATTGAGCCAGTTGTTTCAATTGCAACTAAGTGTTTACAGGAGCTAAACAAAAACTAAGATGAATTGCAAATAGAAAATTCGACAACAAAAGTTACAGATTTTATTCACGAGAATGGATTGTATTTGCTATAGTAGGCGATGTATTTCAAGCGGTTTAATACCGATGCAGTGCATTTGCAGCGGTGTGTTGGACGTAACCATTGTTCGAAAAAAAGTTGACTTCACTACACGTCAATGCACATCAAGGATAAATGTACTACACTACACACGTTAACTTAACGGTAGAACTGGCCACGTGTTGGTAACAGGTCTTAGCTTGCAAAATTGTATTAGGTGGTGTATATTTTGAGTGCGTTTACTTGCGTTTCACTTACTGTAGTATAAAAAATAAATTTCCATTTTTCGGGAATTTATCGGTGATTTTTATAAATTCCCAAATTAAATTCCCGACAGGGAATATTCCTCACCGGGAATATTCCCGTCGCCGATCACTACTCTTGAGAGATTGTTAATTACTAGTCTGGATTTGTCTGTTAGTTTAGGAACCCCGCGACCATCAACTATTTCTGCTTCAGTTCTACCTCGTGCGGGAACCTTTCACACCTTACCTTAGCAATTCCACAAAAACTCATGCGCATTTATTTTTGTAAGCTTTGAGATCTTACAGTAAAAAAGAAATTTCTAAGTTTTTAATATTTGTTACCTTTTTAAATATTTGAACATCTACTCTTGAAACAAAACAGTTAAGTCCGACTAGTTAGTGCCTTTTTTATAAGTGAATTAGTTTAGACAATCATGAAAACATTTATTAATTATTATGATGGTTTATGACTTGGTTGTTTCGTTGCCAGTTGATATGATTTTTAGAAATGACGTCATGAGAGTTGGCGCCCAGGAGATTTTGACTTGTTTAAATGTATCTGCTTTACCGTCGTTACTAGGGATTCTTAAAGATTCCATCAAAAAAATGCGGACTACTCCATTTTCGCTACAGAAGTCTGATCAGATTCAGAACTAGAAACACTAGAAAAGCTAAATATTTTTTTGAATATAAACTACTGGGTAGCTCTGTCTCAGAGGCGTGAAGTTGCTACTCAAGCATATATATGTAACAATTGGACCAGTGGTATCCTTGCAGCCAATTTTTAATCTCTCCATCTTTTTAAGATTCCACGATCACCGATTGCAGCTAAGCTGGCTGTAGTTCTTGTGAAGATTTTTCATGTCATACTTGAATGGTTTATTTGCTTTTTAATTTTATATTAGCATTTGTAAACCTCAACTCAAGAGAGCAAGACATGAAAACTTTTATTAATTCATCTCACCCTTCTTCTAGCGATACCTATCCGGTACGGATGTTGGCGATCAACATAGCTATTCTAACTTTATTGGTTGCAGCTCGAAGAAGTCCGGTAGTTGTTAAGGAGAACCATTGTCTTAGATTCTGTAGGCCCCGGGCCTCTTCTTCCATATATTTTGCCTTGCAAAATTAGCAGCAGTAAGTTGTATCGTTCTTCGTTTCTTGTGATGTGACCTAAATATTCGAGTTTACGTTGTTTTACTCTGAGAAGGATTTCACATTCTTTGTTTAATTTTCGTAGAACTTCGGTGTTGGGAACACGGTCTACCCATGATATTCTTAGTATCCGTCTGTAGCACCACATTTCGAAAGCCTCAAGTTTTTTTATTGTTGCTTCAGTTAGTGTCCAAGAAGGACTGAGAACACATAGCACCGTAATAATCTTATTTTGGTTGCTAATCGTAAGTCATGGCTCCTAAAGACGTTTGTCATTTTACTGAATGATGCTCTAGCTATCTCAATGCGTTGCTTTATCTCTTTTGAGTGGTCCCATTGCTCATTAATATTGGTACCTAGATAAGTATATTTAGTTACTCTTGTTACTGGCTGTTGGTTTATCACTAGTTGTCTAGGGTTAATAAAGTCTTTACTTATCATCATGCACTTTGTTTTCGTAATATTGAATTCAAGGCCATAATGTTGACTTGTATCCGCTACGCGTTGGACTAATGTTTGTAGTCCATCTAGGTTGTCTGCAAGAATGACTGTATCGTCCGCGTATCTGAGAGAGACTTATTAAACGAAAGAAGACGAATTCCATTAAAGCCCTAGGCAAACGGTCATTTTTGTAGAGAAAGTTATAAACGATAAATAAAATAAAATAAAGAATGCCAAGATGTATTAGCAAATACTTCAAAAGAAATAAACAAATTGATAAACGTGAAAATGTGACACTTTCGAAGTTGCATTGTAGATAGTATATACAGTGTGTTTTTTGTAAACGATAATATAGGAAATCCAATGGAATTTTATCATTTTCCTCGTAAGTTTGTACCCTTGCAAATGTAATTAGAAATCTGGGTATCAATCGAAAGAAGAATTCATTTTACGTCAAAAAATATTAAACTTTATGAAGAAAACCAAAATCGATTTAGAAAAAGACTCAAAAAGCTTATGGATTTATTGCTTTTTGTAATAAGCTATTAAAAAAAGCTGGAAGCTGAACGCCGATTGGTGTAGCGGTTAACGCTTCAGATTCCTAATCAAAAATCGCGAGTTCAAACCCCGTCATCGAATACTTTTTTTTTTAATTGTATTGCTTACTAATTATTATTTTTAGAACTTTATTACAAGGATTATTAGTTTTATGCCCTTTTTACATTTGCCTTTCTGATAGGTAGTTAAAATTGTACAAAAAGTAACGGTAAACCCCCGTAGCAAAAATATCTAACAATAAAAAAAATTAATAATCGTTGTAATAAAGTTCTAAAAATAATAATTAGTAAGCAATACAATTTAAAAAAAGTATACGATGACGGGGTTTGAACTCGCGATTTTTGATTAGGAATCTGAAGCGTTAACCGCTACACCAATCGGCGTTCAGCTTCCAGCTTTTTTTTTAATAACTTATTACGAAAAGCAGTAAATCCATAAGCTTTTTAAGTCTTTTTCTAAATCGATTTTGGTTTTCTTCATAAAGTTTAATATTTTTTTGACGTAAAATGAATTCTTCTTTCGATTGATACCAAGATTTCTAATTACATTTGCAAGGGTACAAACTTACGAGGAAAATGATAAAATTCAATTGGATTTCCTATATTATCGTTTACAAAAAACACACTGTATACATAATCTATTCTCCTTTTCCGCATTTGCAGTGTCGGGGTTCCACTCAAACTCTTATGGAAATGCAATGGAGGTTTTATTTTATTATTTTTATTATTTATTGCAAAAAGCTAATTGTTGTGCTTGCTATACAACACAATTTTCAATGGGAAACTAATCTAAATATGTTGCACGTCAAATTTAAAACAATTATTTAACACGATGTAATTTCACACATAGAATTCGTCTACACTAATTCTTCTTGAATCATCATCTTGAACAGTTTGAATAACTAAATACACAAAAATATAAATTTAAAACACAATTGTTTTAATAATGTGAGTATTCATAGTTATAAAATAATAAAAATTTGAAAAATTTTACTTTTTCAATTAATGGACGACTATGCTCACAACATTTCAAAATGATATATATGTAAATCATATATAATATAATATATAATATATAAATATAATTATATATATTTTTTGCTTATAGCAAACATATGCAGAGTTATATTTCTACATGTTTAAGCCACATATGAATCACATATGTCAATTTAAAAGTGCATATAAATGCATATTTAGGTGTTTTTTATAAATGCATGCGTATTTTAGCATTTTTGAACGAGTGTGCATATTTTACCACTTTTTGAGCGTTTTACATGCTTTAATTATGAAATTTCTAATATTTTTAAAATAATTTTAGCATTTTAGACAACCAACCAAGGACGGCTTAGTTGAGTCTAGGAGAAACCCATAATTTAAGCTTATTGTTAAAAACTAGGCTTTAAAATATTTTACTGCCTTAACCATCTGTGTACTTGTTAATATTTTCTAAGAAAGAAAAAGTTTCAAAATACTTACATCCTGCGGTATTGTGATAAATAGGTATTAGGAAATCCCAAAGACCCTTTGACAACTTCCTGTTCATAGAAAAATCTGCCTGTACTTTTGTTTACTAATCTTGTAATCTTTCAATTAAGACAGTTCAGAAATTGCAAACTGCATTTCAGTTTGAAATTTTAGAGTGTAAAGATGGGTAAAAAAAAACGGTGTGTGTCTATTACACTTCGAAGTTATGTTAAGGAATTCAGTGTTCTTACAACTGACGATAAGGTGTTGTATTGTACAGTGTGCGACGATAAAGTGACTGCAACGAAACGCTTTCAAGTTACACAACATCTGAACACGGTTCGACATCAAAAGTGTGTTGCCCTGAAATCAAAAAAACAAACATTGTTACCGGGGTACCTTAATAATTCGCGCAGTGAGTCCAGCAAATCGATCGAATTTAATAAAAAACTATGTAGTGCATTAGTGGCTGCAGATATCTCGTTAAGTAAAATTAATCACTCAGCATTTCGTAATTTTCTGGAAGAAATTTCAAAAATGCCAATACCCGACGAGTCTACACTCAGGAAAAATTATTTACCTCGTTTATACGAAGAGACCATAAAATCATTTAGAAAACATGTAGCGAATAACTACATATGGGTTTCCATTGACGAATCTACTGACACTATTGGAAGGTGCGTAGAAACTTCATTTCCTTCGTTTTGTTAGTAAAATTTAACTAATTAAAGACAGCAGAGCAATTTACGGATGTTTTATTTTCTATTTTGTTAGTTATAATCACAATAATATTTTTGCTTGATTAAAATATAATTTTTTTAATAACTGTTTTGCGCTAATTGTTTGTAACCGACTAATTATGTAGTTCGATAAAATAAAAATCAAATTTTTGTTTTCAGATACGTGGCTAACGTTATAATCGGCGTTTTAAATTCGGAGAACAATCCCAAATCCTATCTATTAGCAATGGACGTTTTCAAGAGCACCAATCATTGTTCTGCAAAATTGTTTAATGATTCGATGGTTATTTTGTGGCCGGACGGCATACAGTACAACAAAGTACTCCTGTTCGTCACCGACGCGACTCCGTACATGATCAAGGCTGGAGCAGGCTTAAAAGTTCTGTACGAAAAAATGACCCACTTAACTTGTCTTGCCCATGCAATGCATAGAGTTGCGGAAAAAGTCCCGGAAATATATCCTAACGTAAACTCTATAACTTCAGATGTAAAAAAAATTGTTTGTAAAGCTCCATATCGCATACAAATATTTAGGGAAACTGCTCAAGAAGTGCCTCTCCCACCTGAGCCAGTAATAACAAGGTGGGGTACTTGGCTTTCTGCAGCAGAATATTATGCAATTTATTTTGATATTATTAAAGCATTTGTAAATAAACTTAATAAACACGATGCACTATGCATACAAAGCGCACAGGATGCTTTTAATACTAAGGAGGCGAGGGCAGAATTATTGTTTGTTTTGACAAATTTTGTGCGTTTAGCTAAAGTAATTCAGAAATTAGAAAGTCAGGGAAATTCATTAGATGAATCTCTTGAGAATGTAAAACTTTTAGGTGTTTCTTTGAATAAAGTAAAAGGGCCAAAGGGTTTGACTATAAAACAAAAATTTAAATCCGTTATAGACAAAAATCCTGGTTTTCACTTAATTAAAAGCATAAACGATGCATTATCTGGCCAAGACATTTTAGACAAGCTAAAACATTATTCGCTTTTAGAATTAAACAATTTTAAGTATGCCCCAAATACGTCTTGCGATGTGGAACGGAGTTTTTCAAAATATAAAACAATATTTAGGGATAATAGGCATATGTTTACTTTTAAAAATTTAAAAATCTACGTCATTGTGAACTGTAACGCTATGTTTATAAAATTTAATTAATTAAATTATTGCATAGGATGTCTAATTAAAATAATTTCTGTAAATAAAATGTAAATAACACTAAACAGATGTTTTTTTATAATGAAAGTGCATATATTTATTGAAAATTTCTAATAAACGCATATTTCATATTTTTAAGTGCATATTTAAGTGCATATTTCACGTTTTTATAGTGCATAAGTGCATGCATATTTCAGCATTTTTAAGTGCATACAAATCCTATACCTATTTATTACTCATATAACTTTCATACCTTATTCTAAAGAGCTCAAATACAATTGTAATACTTTTTTTTAAGTTCAGTCGCAATCGAGATTTCAACTCCTGACCCTATGTACATTAGGGTGGTCCATTGATTTTCTAGAATTCTATACCAAATCTACGAAAACGTGTTTTTCCCATATAAAATACATGGGAAACTTTAAGGGCTTTGAGGCACCCCTAAACATAGCCCGATTTCAAAATAAAAAATAGGAGTACTCTTTTTCTACATACAATAATCCTAGGGGGTGAGAGCATAAGATTTCCGATTTCGCTTTTTTGTTGGACCACCCTAATGTACATACAAGAAATAGAATCTCTACCAATCGACCACGGAGGGCCTTTCACATTAATAGTATAACAGCTAAATTTAAAAAAATTTGAAAAAGAAAGTTAAATGGAGACTGATCAAGCGAGATCAAAAATCGGAGACTCAAATGTCTAAGCTTTTTTTGGGGAATAATTATTGGCAGCAGCAAACATTTAAAATACACTTAAAATTTAGCAAGAACACGTAAGAATTTAGACAGATCAACAAACTATATTTAAAGATCAGTTGCAGAAGGGGATTCTGCTACCACTATTTCCTTTCACAAATAAACCATTAAATATGCAAATTTCGTATGAATGAATCTGCGTAGTGAAGGAACTTTCCTAAGTTGTCTTTTTTTACACTCTTAAGGCTGACTGTATTGATTATCAAATATTGATTATAAAGTATTGATTATCATAACCATATTATGCTTATCATATCATGAAGCTGTCAAGAGCTCCAAAACTTATAAAGAAATGCATTTAGCACAATTCTTTAAAATTTACCGTAAACATTTCAAGATTAGTCAACCATTGAATTATTCACATAATCAAACATTTCTAGTAAATGTAATAAGTCTACAAGTTGAATATCCATATTCTTTTTGTTGAATAAATAAATGATCTTTACCTTTTGCCTTTATTTTGATTGTAAGATCTTTTTATATTCATGGACTTCATCATTTGCTTAGTCATCACTTTTTGGGCTTCGGGTGCTTAAATTTAACAATTTAATTTTATGGAATTTTTAGTAAATTGATCATTTGTTAAACTTCAATCATACTCACTAGACTAGAGACTAGTTGGAATTCTGTAATACTACAGAAGGAATTGTTAATGATAGACACGTCAGACTAAATAATTCTTTGTTCTCAACGTTAACAAAATTCGTCTTAAGAAAACGAAAAGAAAAAGCCACCAGAGACATAACAGTTCCGATTTCATGTTTCAATTTCTTCAATAGATAATGTATTTAACTACTGCACTAGATGTTCGTCTTTGATTTATTTCTAAATAAACCCTGAATGGAACGTCTGGGTGCACTCAACGATTATTGAGTTTGCAGTTCCGTTATACAAATCACCGTGTTTGATTAAGCATTGCAAGATAAGTTCAAGCTTAGTTTCCCAGGTATAATCCGCAGAATATTAATTTCAGTCTTATGCAGTTGGCATAATGCAAATCCGTGTGAAATTAACGTGTTAAATAATACACAGTGACGTCGATTTTGTAATGGAAACTGTAGCAATTTACTTAATTTTATTATTAAAACACTTTAGTTCGAACTTCTCTAATAAAAGTTTAAATTCATACAATTTTGTTAGTTGAACTTTGTTTTTCTGTACTTAACTTTAACAATTCTATCCACTTTTATACTGATTACACAGGACCACAAAAAAAAATTTTGTAGTTTAAAGGTGGGTACCAGGTGTGTTTAATAAATCAATAATAAAATAAAATAATCACAAAATCACCCAAGGGTTTCGACATAACCTTAAGAACACCTCAAAAAAATTTATAAAAATACATCTAAAAAAAACCTTGAGTGATGGGTCAATTCTAACCCCGGATTTGTTTTCAGCACACCAATTAACATACAGTATCTCATCTTTCAACAACAAAACTGTTTTTTGTGGGTTATTAGCTGAATGTATCTAGATAAAGGTCCCATAGGATAAGCTCATTCAAATTCTCATCTCATCCTATCTGAATTCAATCATAAAATACGCAATTTTGTCACAACATATTCAACAAAAAATTTAATAGTGTGGCAATCTTTAGTAGATTACGTCTTACCCTGATTATCCAATAACAATAAACCAGCACTTTTGTCATCCCCTCTCGACTTACCTGCTTTAACGACTCCACACTATTGGAGCCAGACAGAATGAACAAGTACCAAGTAGTTCATCAAATCTGGTTGTAAACATTTACCATAAATTTCTATAGTACGAGAGTAAAATAAATGACTAGAAATAGAAAGGCATATAATAGTTATATCAACAGGTAACTCTAACATACAAACAAGTAATTAAATAGACCAATCATAAACAAGTAAAGAGACGTTTAATAAAACCTTTTTTCTACTCATGACATTGAAATCACTCATTTTGCAATCGATAACGATGGTTGAAATCGCATTTCAACCTCTAGAGGTTGAAATTATCGGACTACCGCGATTTTGAATTTCAAACTGTTCGACATTCAATTGCTGTCAAGAGAAATGTCACTTTAATGACATGTTTTGTCACTTAAATGTAATATTTTTTTCTAAAGTGGATTAATTTACTAGAAATTCGAAGAAAAAATAGTATATGGAACGCGTGGCTGATAAAATTTCAACGTCTCGAGTTACTTTTTCAACTCGCTGTCGCTCGTTAAAAAAACCACTCTCAACGTTGAAATTTTATTTCAACCACTTGTCCCATAATATACTATAATAGTACCCTACACATGCAACAAATAGATAATTCAGACTAGATAAAGATTTCATTAAACTAATTACTCAATAATCTCAATAAAGTACAATTAGATCTCCATAAAATGGCAGTTGCAGTTGGGAGCAAAGAAACATCAAAATATCAGAGTAGAGATTGATTTAAAAGTGGTAGGTAACCAAAAGGAAAAGGAAAAAAATATGACAAAAAGCCCTGGAAATCAGAACCTACATTACTCTAAAATTTCATAAATAATGATTTAATTAAACGGAAAACAAATCACTTACTCAAGGTCTTAAACGGCTTGCATGAATATCTTATAGACTTGTTTACAAAGTCATTTACCAAAAGTCTTTAACTAGATGCGTCGATATTTTTGACCGAAAACCAAAATAATTAATATCAACAATGGTAATAAACGGAAAACTAGTAACCCCTAAAAACTTACAATTTAAAAAGGTTTTTCCACACACACGCAAACTACTCATAGAACGGCCAGCCAAAATTTCTTAAAACAAAAAAGAATACTTTTTTAAATTTGTTTCATAAATTCGTAAAATAAAGAGAAAACTAGTAACGAAAAGGGGAAATTTATTGATCACTCCCAACAACCACGATAAGCTGAATTACTTAAGAAAACAATAAATAACGCAAAATAATTCTATGAAACACCCATAGAATTTATTAGAAAAAATCTTATCCTTCATTATAAAAGTATAAGCTTAGTCCTTGTGTAGAGAGCATTTCACATTAACAGAATTGATTGAGAGCCGTGGTTTACAAATACAATACAATAGTTATGCACATCTAATACAAAAGCTATGAACAACCTGGAATTAAGGCAGATAACAGATAAAGAAATCAACACTTATAACGTACCACTCAGTGAGTACAAAGTGTTGCCTAAATTCAAGAGAAATCAAGCTCCAAAAGCGATTTATGTTTCTACGACAATATTAATAGCAGTCTGTACATTCCTAACTAGATGAATCGAATAAGTCTCTCAATTTCGTATTTGGGAAAAAACTCTTCTTTAAATGTCAAAACATCTGTTATTTCTAAGATTTTTATGATATGCCACAAAAATTGCTGAAAGGACCAAAAAAAAGAAGACATTTATTTACAATCTGATAATGGCATGAAAGGCATATCCAAGCAATAAAGCAAAAACTTTAGAAAACTTTCCTTTCTATTTTCAAGTTCAACAATAAAAAGGAATTTCACCTACTCTTTCTTGTACTTGTAAAGCAATTTTCGTTCAGCTAACTTAATTTACCTTTCTGTTCTTTTTATACCTGTCTGTATTTAATAAACGTGAAACTTGTTAAAACTCATATTACTGTTCAAAAGATAAACTTTTTTGAAATGCTATAGCTCGTTTGAGAATGTTCAATAAATTGGTTTACAGAAATTGATTATCGAACGAGAAATGTAAAGCACGTCTCTAAAAGATAAAAAGAAAGATTAACAACGGTTTTAAAAGTATAAATAAAAGATGACACACATATATAACACTTTCGGAAAAGACACGCTAGAATTTAACAAGGTTAATCGGCTTACTTTTTTTCTCTTTCCTTTTTCTGCAATTTCTTTTTGAAGGCCTTCTTCACTCGTAGCAGCAGGAAGGCAGCTCTGTCTATAGTTAACGTTGCTTGCTTCTTGTCCTCCATCACGGGCAGAATTTTAATTCAATTTACACTCCCTCATTTTACTGTTTTTTTTTATAATTTTAAAGGATGATTTTTAAGTTTAAGTTTTAACGGTTTAATCCATTTTCCATTAATTTAAAATAGCGAGTTTGGTTTGACTAATCTTGACACTGATTTAAAATTTTAACATTGACGTTAGTTTGATTTATAGTTTTATTCCTAGCACTTGATTTAATATTTCTTTTATAGATTGATTGATTTTTACTGTTTTTATTGCATTTATTATCTATAGACGATTTCGTGTGGTTAGCTGAAAAAGAGAAAATAAATTAATTACTTTCACAATATATACAAGGCGGAAGAGAAAAAACAGACAACTTTTATAGTGGAAAATTAGATTTAATATCACATAAAACAAAGAAAAAAAATAAATTGCGCTATAAAATTTTATTTTATCACACAGTTTGGTAGAATTAATACATACAATTGTTTTTTATAAAATGAGATGGTTCTTCGTCTTTATTTTTTACTTTTTTTCTATATGCTAGACAAGATTCTTGTAAAAAATAAAAAAATACTTCTAAAAATAAATCTGTGCAAACGTTTTCAAAGATTAGAAAAAAGTTAATATTATCACAAAAGGTATTTACAAGAACAACGCTAATGCAATTAGTTTTTGCATTTTTCAAATGGGTTTCATAAATCTCAAGTAAAGCATCTATCTAAGTAGACAACCGAAACAATTTAAGATTTCAGAAGACAACCGTGCCAGCCTGTAACTAGATTACATAATCCGCGCATGTATCGTAGGATTACCTTATCAGTAGACTACATATAAAATAAATACAAAGTTGTTCATATTATTCGAATCAATCATGCAATTGTCCAAGAGTACGAACACAGCCGGTTACCTGCACGGTGGGTTACCTGCACCAACCAGCAAGAAATAGAATATGTTTTCCCGTTAATATCTGGCTAGGAACGCAGTGAGTTGTGACTGTAGTGTACCATTAGATGCATATTTTCCTGTTGAAGTTGTAAAATTATTTTTAATGCCAGAGAAGGTATTTTGTATTTCAATGGTTGAGAGCCATTTCCTTTGACTTTCTACAGATGACCCAATTTTGCTGTTTTGAATCGCATTAGTTACCTCGTGGTACTATTTGTTATTCATGGCTTGTATATAAGCCTGGATGTTGTGTGTGTAAGAGAGAGAGGATAGATTCTCAAGCGACTAGCTCTAGCTGATGATAGTTCAACAAACTTGAAAGAGTCTGACACTTCATCGCTGTTACGAGTTAAACGCCCATTATATACATCTTTAAATTTTTAATTGTTTAAAGTACGTATTTGCAGGCGCTCGAGAAAGTTTATCCACTTGGAGCGCCCCCTTAGTTTACAGCAGGGTAACTTTTGAAATTACTTAGTGTTATAGAAGTGCACGATAAATGCGGCTAAATGTCATTTTCCAATTCTGCCCGATTTACCTCAGACTTCCTATACGAGTCCTACTACAATATTATGTTTGTCACTACTCACTACTAATCAAGCTTTAACAACGATGTCATTTGAATATTTGTATGCAAGTCTGTTAATGGTGAGTTCTTTGAATAACTTGATGCTAGGTAAGTCGGAGGTGTTTGTCAAATAACGTGTCCCGGAGTTCGCCTTACAATCCTAGGCTTAACATTTTCAACTAGGGTTTTATTTGGTGGCGTTTATTTAATCAATACTCGTGGAAACCCAAAGAATCGTAATCACACAACGAAAGCTGTGTATACATGCAGTCCGTCAATAAATTAGCCTTTTGACCGTCCAATTTCTTGATATTTTGACCGTCAAAGGTTCACTCATAGTAATATTGTAATTTGCCGATTTGTATTTAAGGACGTACATGAGGTCTGCGCTTTGTGGTTGGTCGAAGACAAATGACAGTACGGTTTGCAGTTATCAATCCGCGGTCATGTAGTTGCAAAATAAAATTATGTAGCTAAAAGGTGGTTTATACCCGACATCTGCAATTATAGGGAAAGAAATTACAAATAATGGTTGTGTAAAACTTTATGCAAATATAGAGAATTTGAAAAAAGTTGGAAGTAGAGCAAAGAATAATCAAAACTAACCTTTACAAAGTAGATTGTACGCGATAGTCAGATTTAAGATGCTTCCCAGATAGCACACAAGGTCCTAGGGACGCCTGTTTTTTTGCACATTATATATCCAAATGTCCGTGGACAGAAAACGGATCAAAAAAGTACGTCCATAGGATGTCCGACTATGAACATTAATTGTACGTCCGTTATTGGACCAAAAAAGGATGTCCATAGGATAATCCTACTTAGACGTTGAATGTACGTTCGTTATTGATTTACACAGGCCAACAAAAAATTTGTGATTTGGATTTGTTCATTTTTTTTGAAGTTTTGGTGGTTAATCTAATAAAGAATCAACATTTTTTTGTTTCCATCACGCACAATTTTTGAATAAATTTACTAGTTGTCATATTTATGGTTTTTTAAATATTTGCGAATGAAAATTAAATGACATTCTAAAAATTGCTACGCCACTGAGATTAAATTGTGTACAAATCAATAGAATAGTATAGGGGAATTCCCGAAAGTAAAATTTAATTGCTGGGATTCCCTGATTTGCAGTCAAACCGTCGGCGAATGAGATATAAATAGACGTCTTTGTGTAACAAGCGCACGTCTTCTGTTGCGAGTCACCGTCGTGGTAGCACCTGTCTACCGCACCGTCCGCATCTGCCAGGTCACCGGGTCGTCGAGTCTTGGATTTTAGTTGTCCCTTAAGGGACTTCTGCAAGAGGAACTGCGTCGATCTTAGCGTTGCCGTTAATCCTTTGGCTCTTGTTAGAGCCGTTTTCAGGTTCCGGAGTCTTCCGTCCAGGTGTACTAGCTGTTCCGTTGCCGACGCCGTCATCGCCGCCGCTCCTGTCTGACAATTGTACCAGCAGGCCAGCTTCGCCGCCGCTTCTGTCTTTCAATTGTGCCCACAGGACCAGCTTCGCAGCCGCCTTCTACAACCTAACAGTTTATATTACATCTATTGGTAACAACTCCCCTTACTAACCTAATACTGACGACCCAGAAGCCACCATAACAGGGTAATTCGCTGGGTGAGGCTGCCTAGTGAACGTTCAGTATCCCCCTACATACTAACATTAACCCCCACTTTTGCCTAATTATCAATTCAATTTCACTTTACCTTTTGTATTAATTTTCATCATGGTTGTAAAACGTTCCCCGCCTAAAAATAATTCTGACTACCGAAAACCACCGGACAAACTCCCGCCGGACATTTCACAATCTCCCAAACCGACAACAACTAACGCCACTACTTCAAAAAATAACCAGACCGAACCAAACGCTCACTGATCCTCTATTTCTGACCCTTGCATTCCGACCCAAGCTATTTCGCCAACTAAATTTGATTCAATCGAGATTCCCAGTAACGTTACTATTGAACAGCTTCAAGCCGCCTTAGACTACATTAAAACTAACAATCCACCTAACCCGACAACCTCAAACCCACCTGAGCCTATCTGTAATACTCCCACTACCTCCTCCATTCCCGTAACAGCGAAAAAACACTTTTTATCTCCTGATACTCCATCCTCCGACTCCGAATCAGATTCAGAATGGTCAAAAGTCACCGGCAGAAGAACGAACAAAAAGGCCAAACCAAATACTCCACCTCAACCCGAGCAGCAACCCGCAAGAACCTACTGTGCCAACATTTCCGGTCTCCCGCAAGCTTTTAGTACCATCAAGGCCGTTTCTACAATTCTGAGCAACATTCCAGGCCTTAGAATCACCGACCTTCGCGTCTCTAGTTACCAGGGCACCGCTTTCCTCAAAAGCACCCAACCCGACCTTCTCGACCGACTCTCCAATTTCAGCCACCATGTCGGCGGCCCCGTTCAAATCAACAGCAATAACTTTAACAAACCAACCAATCCTACATCCCGACCATCCCTAACCCCTACGTTCTCCTGCGTGATTAAACACGTGGAATACGATATCACAACGGAGGACGTAGAGTCAGCCATCAAGGCGCAAAACATCCAATTCCTTAAAGTATGGCGCATACGTTCCAAGGCGTCTGACTACGACACGAAACTCATACGGGTGCTCACCACCTGCAGGGATTCGCTTGACGCGCTCTAACGTTGCGGGTTGCGTATGTTTTGCCATACTTATCCTTCCGAGCCATCTCACGCTCCTAAACCAGAGCCAATTCAATGCTCTAAATGCATAAGTACGATCTGCCGCTGCTCAGCCCGCAAACCTACCTGCGGCTTCTGTGGAGCCGACCATCCTACATCCACCTGCATTCACAATCCGATCCTAAATGCATCAACTGCGGTGGTACTCACCCCGCATTTATCCATAAATGCCCTGACAGGTCTCCAGTCCCCGTCGCACCGGAAGCGACAGCTATGTTAAAGTCTGCTAACAAACCTCAACCTAACAGAGTTAACAACTTCCTTTCCTTTTTTGTAACTACCATGCTAAACTTCTTCCCAAACAGCCGTGAGCACGTCCTCCGCGTCTTAAACGCATCCACACATCACTTTTTTGGCGTTCATGCCAAGGCGTCCTACGCCAGCAACCGCGTTTTTGTTACGTTTTCGTAACTCCCCTTTTTTCTAATCACTAGTTATGGATCTGCGTTTAGGTGCTATTAATGTCCAAGGGTGGCGCCTTAAGCGCCCCCTTGTAGAGAATTTGGTCCGCACCGACCACATCCACATTTTAGCCATTTCTGAAACAAGACTCACTCCAAATCGTAATATGACTCTACCATCTTTTCATATCATATCTCGTAGAGACCAACCACACGGAGGCATTCATGGAGTCGCACTAGCAATTCATCAAAGACTCGCCTCCACTAAATTTGACATCCCACTAGTATTTCAAGACTTACAAGTGTGTGCAGCAGTAGTTCATCTTGACAACGGTCCAATCTATATCTTTTCCAGATACGTTCCTCCAAACCATCCGACTTCCTCGAGTATGTCGCGTCGTTTCGGAAGGCTGTTGTGATGGGATATTTTAACGCTCGCCACACGGCCTTCAGAGACCACGCTTCAAACCCGAAAGGTCATTCCCTTACCCATTGTCTACTTAGACTATCCTTATACCGCATCCCAAATGATCAACCTACCTGCTTTACCCACAATGGCATGTCCATTCCTTACCACATTTTGATTACGGATGCACTCACCCAATATTTCGACCATGACTCAGCCTTCATCGGCACTTTAGTCACTTTAGACCATCTTCCCCTAATAGCTACTTCTTCTCTTATGCAAATGCCCATCCGGAACAACCGGACCACTATCCGAGATTGGAATCGGGCAAATACTCTTCGCAGAAAACATCTCCATGACATTAATAACGCCATTGATCATTTAACTTCCGCTATCCAAAACGCAGTCCATATTTCAGTTCCCGAAAAAACCAGAATCCCAAGTCGTTCTCCTCTGCCTCCCCATATCATCAACCTTATTCGCGAAAAGCGAAGGTTATATAGGCAATTCATCAGGACGCGAGATGCCTTGGTTAAAAAAAGAGTGGAACCGCCTCAACGCGCTAACCCGCCTGCTTACGACCAGGTATAGAGAAGCGCAATGGGTGCTCACCTGCTCTAGCCTGGATCACAGACAAGGATCCAAATTCTGGAAAAAATTCAAAACCATTACCGGTCAAAAGAAGTCCCAGACCTCTTCCCTTCATCTCAACGGGAATGTCATTCAATAGCCACAAGCACAAGCCGACACCTTTGCCGATATCCTTGAAGGCATTCATCAGCCTCCTGGAGACCTACGATTCTTCCTTGGTCCCAGGTTAGAAATAGAAGATGAAATCCGCGGCAACCCGGCTCTTTTGCCGCATTTTGTCATATCACAAGATTTTCAAATTAACCACCCTAACATTTTATCCCCAATCACGGAAATATACACCGCCGAAAGCATAGCCCATGGCAAAAATTCTGCTCCAGGGGGTGACACTCTCACAAGAAGAGTTCTTCGTCACCTACCTCAGCCGGCACTGACGGCAATCACTAACATCTTCAACGCCTGCTTTCGCTCAGGCTTCTTCCCCAACGCTTTCAAATCGGCGACAGTCATCATGATCCCCAAAGCGGGAAAACCTCCCACAAATCCCTCCTCATATAGGCCCATTGCACTATTAAACGTTCTGGGTAAAACCTACGAAAGAATCCTAGAAAGAAGGCTCAGAGCATTTATCGACGATAAATGCTCTGCTGATCAATCTCAATCCCTGATCACCAATTTGGCTTTCGCCCAGGCAGGTCAACTTCCGATCTTATACTCCAGCTTCACACCGATGCGAGCCGAGCCATAAATAGAAATCACTGTGTTACGGCCACTTTTCTTGATATTAAGCGAGCCTTTGATAAGATCTGGCACGAAGGGCTTATCTATAAGCTCCTTGTCGCCCGTGTCCCTATAGACTTCGTTAGGACCATCTACAGCTTTCTGTCACATCGCCAACACCGCGTGCGAGTACACCAGGCATTGTCCAGGGTGTACGAACCGCGGGCCGGCATTCCCCAAGGCTGTATTCTCTCTTCATTATTATTTATCTTTTTCTGTCATGACATCCCAGTGCCCAAAAACCGCTTGGTTAGACTCGTCCAGTTTGCGGACGACACCGCACTATGGGTCGCTAGCCCGACATCTGCCGCCGGTTCACGCTTTCTAGCTCCGGCACTTCGCCAACTGGAGAGCTGTTTCCGAAGGTGGAGACTCAGGCCTAACCCAGATAAAACGCAAGTCACAGTCTTTAGAAACTCTAACCGCACAACATCCCCCCGATTCGATTTTGATGACGTCCGCCTGGAACTTTGGGGCTCGCCCCTTTGGTCTTGTACCTGGGGATATCTTTCTCTTCGACGCTGTCATGGAGGGAGGAGGCGACTCGCTGTCTGGATCTGATCCAGCAGCGGGCGTCTCTTCTCTCCTTGATACGCGGAGGCAATCCAGGTTGCCATGCAAGGACGCTCATCCACACCTACAAAACATTTATCAGACCCGTGATTGACTACAGGCACCCCGTCTTCTGTTCCGCGCCGACTAACGTGATCAGGCGTCTCCAACAGAAGGAGAGGGCCATCTGCAGGAGGTCTCTGGGCTTGGATCGCCTACATCCCTCACGGGAGGTGTGCGACCTAGCCGGGATACCTCCTGTTGATGCGCGTCTCGACTTCCTGAGGGGGCGATGTGAACCCGGCGATTGAACAAAATAAACAATCAGTTCTCCAACTTTTTCGTACACCCTGCCTCACAGCCGCCTGTATCAAACGGAAGCCTAAGTACCCTCCCACTACATTTTTGGCCAATTCAACTCTTATTAATCTACTCCCCCGAGGACCTCGAGAACGTGCTTCACGCGGCCCCCATTATTTTTAGAATCTAACACACACACAATCTACACTCCATGGAATACCGCACACTTTGTGCTCGACGTCAACAGCCCTCAACTTTCTCTGCAGCGGGTCCGGGAAGCAATCGGGGGGATCCATGAATGGGAGCGATGTCGGCCATATTTAGAGTCCAACGTGCTCCCAATATACTCAAGTATACACTTTTTACTCGGGTCGTCTCATAGGGGATGCCCTATGGGGCCGGGAGAGAGTCGAACGACTAGAGCCCCTGTTTTATTTGTTTTCATTTCAATTTATTATCACTATTTTTATTATTGCTAATTATCTAATTATTGATTCACTTAATTATTCTTCTTTTTTTTCTTTAAAAAAAAACAAAAACAGTTCAATACAGTTCCAATCCAATAATAATCGTCCACTCCCTCCCGCACAAGCTTATAGCTTCTGGGGCCTGGTTTCCAGGCTATGGGTTGTAGCAATTATTAAAATCATTATTATTACCCCCTCCCCCGAGGGCGTCGAGTCGCGGGGATGTGGTTCTGAAAAAGCCGTTTTTTCTCTCGCAATTTCAATTTCAAAATTTCAAATTTATTTTATAATATTTACCTAATCACTTTTATTAACATACTATTACTTTTTTCAATTCACAAGACAGGGGTACGCTTAACTTCGAGCTATGTACTTGGTGACTATCGGTGCCATATTTAACATCTTCACCATCACCAACATCAACCACCACAAGGGCCTCTTACCCTTTCTCCTGCGCCTCAACTCTACCATCGCCACAACACTCCCAACCGATGATGCCAACAAGACACGACCCCGCTTTTTGCCCCTAACGACCACTTGGCGTTGATTTCATTTTATCTTTATTTTTGTTTTTTTACGGGCTGAAGAGGAGTAATCTCCTATAGTAGCCACTGTGCGCCTTTGCCTCGCAGGCCTGCTCAGCAAAGACGAGCAGAAAATAACGTTGATGACTGGACTAACAAGCGCATTCATTAGTCTGTTTGCGTTCGGTCTAGGCAGTCCTTGTTTAGTGAGTTTTTTGCGGTTAAATTCGTGTTTAAAATGCCAAGACTTCGTCAAAATAATCCAGATACTTTTTGCTATGTGTTGGTTGTTTTGTGGTCAAGAAATTTAGACGTAAAATTACATCACTGTTGAAACACCAATACTACGAGTATTTTAAAGTAAAGATTGGTGATCAAGACAAACATTGGGCACCACATGTTGTATGTAAGATATGTGAAGAGGGTTTATGGCATTGGAGTAATGGAACAAGGAAATCCCTACACTTTGGAATACCAATGATTTGGCGAGAGCCAACAAATCACCATGATGACTGTTATTTCTGTATGTGCAATGTACGTGGATATAACACAAAAAATTTAAAAAACATCATTTATCCGAACCTCAAGTCTGCAATTAGGCCAGTGCCACATGGTCCAGACGTGTAAATACCTGAGAAACCAACAAATTTAGAAGAAGTTACAAGCAGTTCTGAACCTGAAGTTGATGAAAAAAACTTTACCGATGTCAGTGAAATATCGAGCTTTTCTAAGCAACTGCAGTTATTTTCCAAGACCGAACTTAACAACTTAGTTAGAGACTTAGGTCTTCCAAATGATCTTTCCGAAATTTTAGCATCCAGACTTCAAAGTAAAAATTTACTGTCAGAAGACGTTAAAATCTCGTATTTTAGGAAACGCAAGTCCGAGTATTCAGGCTATTTTGAAAAAAAGTGGTTGTCTAGTTTATTGCACCGACATTTCCAGTCTGATAAACAAACTTGGGGGCACATACAATCCCGATGATTGGAGGATTTTTATTGATTCTTCCAAAAGAAGCCTTAAAGCTGTTCTCTTGACAATGGGAATGTTTTTGCATCGGTACCGGTTGCCCATTCTGTGCAAATGACGGAAAACTACGAAAATCTTAAAGTAATGTTTGAAAAAATCAAATACAATGATCATAGTTGGAAGATTTGTGGGTATTTGAAAATTGTGGAACTTCTACTAGGACAGCAGTCAGGGTATACAAAGTACCCATGTTTTTTGTGTGAGTGGAACAGTCGAAGTAGACATCAACATTGGAAGAAAAAGGACTGGATAAGAAGTGATAATTTAACTCCAGGATCAAAAAATGTTCTGCACAAAAGTCTTGTTGATCCACAAAAAATCTTTAGTTACCTCCACTGCATATTAAACTAGGATTAATGAAACAATACGTTAAAGCTTTAAATAAAGATGGAGACTGTTTCAAATACCTTTGTAGAAAATTTCCCGCTATCTCAGATGCAAGATTAAAGGAAGGAATTTTTGTCGGTCCTCAAATAAGGAGATTGACGAAAGATCAAGAATTTGTTAATACCATGACCGAAACTGAGAAAGATGCATGGATTTCATTTGCTAATGTTATTGAAGGTTTTTTGGGAAACAACAAGGATCCTAACTACAAGGAAATTGTGAAAAACATGCTACAGAAATTTATGGAATTGGGATGTAATATGAGCATAAAAGTTCACTTTTTACACTCGCATCTTGATTACTTCCCCGAAAATCTTGGTGATGTGAGTGAGGAGCAAGGTGAGAGGTTCCACCAAGGCAGGAAAGAAATGGAACGCAGGTATCAAGGTCGGTGAAATGTTTCAATGATGGCTGATTACTGTTGGTCAATAAAAAGGGACAATCCTGCCCCGGAATACAGACGACAATCCACTATACGAAGTTTTTCATCCAAGAGGGAAAGATCTTCTGAAAAGAAAAGAAATTAAAGGTTGTTTAAGACTTTTTTCAATTTAGTTTACTATTTGTAATTTGTTTTTGTCTCTGTGTCAATAAAAGTAGAGTTTATTTTGACCAAATTTCTTATTAATTTATTTTCAACATTGATAAAAAACCTTACGTGATAGGACAAAACGACACTCGGATTTGAATTCAGCAGATCAAAATTATACAAAATCAGATGTCAGATCGAAATCAACTTTCAAAAAGTCAAAATTTGTTGGCCTGTGTTATTATAGGTTGTTTTTACTCGACAATTTTAACATCGTATAAAAACAAATGATTGTAAATCAATATTTATTCGCATAAAATACATATTATGATGTAAAATTGTGTTAATTTTGTAGCTGATATAATTAACTGAATTAACAAAGTTTTTTGTTTAACCCTGCAGCGGTCGCTCCTCCAGTCGCAACAAGAATGGTCGCGTCAAGTCTGACAGACCCATTTTTTTAACGTTTATTATTTTTATATCGAAAAAAAAGTTGATTGTTTTTTTTGACATGTGTTGCTTTGTATGAATAAAGCTTTTACGTAATACATCTTTTTAACAAAAAATGTGTTTTTGAAAAAAATAGAATTGAATAACTGAAACACATCGATTTGATAGAAAAAAAAATTACATTGCAAAAGAACTTAATATTTTATTAATTAACAAAAACCTTAAGTATCAAATGTTATAGTACAATTTATTAGTTTTTAGTCGTCATTATTGGTCTCCATATTCAAACACCCATTACACAAAAACTCCGCATGAGAAAGACATAAAAAATTTTTGCACTTTTTGCAAAAATATCTCGTTTTTGAGTCTTTTTTGCAAAAGTAGCATCGTTTTTTTACATTGGGATTATTTACATCTCCCAGTGGAACATCTACAGATGTTCCAGCTACTTCCTGTCTTCGTTGTAGAACTTCCGATGGAAGATTTTGTAGATAAGATCTTCTCTTCAAGTGATCTTCAGTAAGATTTATTGCCAATTTTTTTAAGTACATTTTTCGTGGTAAATCTACAGTAGAATTATTAGCAAGAAAAACGATTTGTCCATTTATACCAGCAATATTCATTAGTGCATAGAAAATCACCACTGGCCATCTTCTGGTGTTTCTCGCAACGTTGTATAAAGAACACATCTGGTCCACTGTGTCAACACCTCCTTTGGTTGAATTGTAGAATGTTATGATTTCGGGTTTGTTTTGTGTACCTGTCGAGTAATCGATAGCATCATCATGGTGCATAGTTGAAACAGCTATAACATTTTTGTTCTTTTTTGGAACGTAGGAAACTATTGTTGCATCTTTTGTGTATCCAAAAACACTTGATGCAATAGGTCGTGATTTGGTATTGATAAATTCTAGTGGAAGTTCTCTTTTATGTTTTCTTACTGTTCCTACGTATGTTAGCCTGTGATCCTGTAAGAGGGTTGAAATCAGAGGAAACGACGTAAAATAATTGTCGCAAGTTACTTTGCGACCTGTTCCAGAAATATGTGTAACCAATCGCTCCACAATACTTCCAGGATTGTTGTTGACACGATATCGTCCCTCGGGTTGTTGCCCCACATATACTTCCAGATCACTTGTATAGCGAACTTGAGAATCTACAAGAGCCAAAATTTTTATTCCGTATTTGTTTGGTTTAGACGGAATATATTGTTTGAAACCACATCTGCCCCGAAATGCTTCCAACTTTTCGTCTATTGTTACATATTCACTCATTACATAACTGTTTTTGCAATTAGAAACAAGAATATCAAACAGTTCTCGTATCGGAGCAAGTTTGTCGATTGTTTTTCTATCAGGTCTTGTTTCTAGGTCGTCAAAACGGAGACATCGCAACAAAAAAAGGAATCTGCGTTGCGACATTGTCAGCCAAAATCTTTCTATTCCGGTGCCGTTTTCTCTATCCCACAATTCGTCCGTATTCAAGCGACTACTTTTCAAACAACCTGCTAAATAGAGCAAACCCAACAAGGCTTTGACTTCTAGTAAATCTGTTGTTTTTGCATCTCGTTCTCTTGTGTAGTTTGATGCAACACTTTGAATATATTTGTTTGTGTTTTCGACAAGTATGTTCAAAATATTGTCAGAAAAAAGAAAGTTTCCAACAATCAGTCACTGATTTTGCTTCTGTAGAGATGGGTGTTACACAGGGTCGTTGTGTAACAATATTATGACGTAAAGTCCTTCTTGACCTTGTAGGTACGTGTTTTCCCCAAATGGTAGTGCCATCTTTACCCGTAAAAGATGGAATTGACATTTTTGCAGCAGGTTCTATGTCGGAATCGGCATCACTTTCACCTTCTTGTTCCATTTCAGCATCGGAAAACGGTTCTGCAGGAGCTTCTTCTTCATCTTCGGACTCATCGTCAAAAGGTCCTTCAGTTGAATCAACTTCATCTAGTAAACGAAGTAATTGAGCTTGCTCGGCTTCGTACGACATTTTCTCTAAAGAAGCATTTTTTAGTTGTTAATACTTGAAAAAAATATATAACTTACCAGAATGGCAAAACAAAAAATGCTTCCTAATATAAAAATAAAAATTTTCTAACACAAACGGTCGCGCCAAGTCTGTGGGACTTAAAACTGAATAACACAGCAAATTAAACACAACCAGTTTAGCCACTGCATGTGCACGTACTAAACCTAAAAATAAATAGCTACTCGAAAAGACGATCATTCAACCCCGCCCACTTCCGGAATAAACGACAATATGTGCGCTATGGGTTTGTGAGACTTGGCGCTACCGCTGGAGGGTTAAAATAAAAAGATTATTAATAATGGATTGTAAGGACTGTGGTTTATCACAACACTATATTTAACGGTGTCTTCTAACCACACATTGTATTTGACTAATTGCCAATACGTATTTCGGTAACGATGTTACCTTTTTCTCGGCATAAAACCGTCTGGGTTTTATGCAGCCGGTTTTATACTGAGAAAAAGGTAACATAATTACTGAAATACCTATTGGCAATTAGTCAAATACACTGTGTTAGTTACGAGACACCGTTAAATATAGTGTTAAGAAGATTATATAAAAAATTACATGGTTAAAAAAATTTAAAATTTATTTGATCTCTGCATTAAATCGTTTCTAGAAGTTTCGGTTTCACCGTAAATCAGGTTAATTAGTGTATTTTGTTAATAAAATCTTATTTTTAAATTTGAAGAGAATTCAGTTTGTTTTATAGTTAAAATTATAAAAATATAATTATGACAAATTATATAATTAACTTTTAAGTAACCGAACTTTTGCATCTGTTCTAGTAGGTTGGTATTCAAATTTTTCCAAACACATTTGTTCTGTTTCTTGTTATTGAGTTTTGACTAGTGTTGTAGAATAGGTGGGTATTAAAATTATTTGAATTTATCAATAAATTTTAGTTCTTGTGACTTTAAACAGCCTTGGTAGTGTAATGTCTAGCGTGCTGGACTTTACCCAAGCGGACCAGGTTCGACTCCTGTTACCGGCAGATCTGGTTAAGGTTTTCTACAGTTTTCCTTAGCTGTGACACAAATGTGGGATTTGCGCTGTTCCATCTGTAAGTCGGTTGCAGCCGCACGTAAGGCCTACGTAATAATAATAACCGCCCCTCCCGCACAAGTTTATAGCTTCTGGGGCCTGGTTTCCAGGTTATGGGTTGTAACAATTATTAATTATTATTATTAAATAAGAATCCAAATAACCGTAAAGGGTAGATAACAGTTTAGTAAACCTGTTGCAAACTTTCTCCGATAAGTTCTTTGAATGCGGTTTTTGGAAGTTTTCAAATAACTATGCTAAGCCTATTCTCTATCTCACTTTGTAGCCTGCTTAGTTTGAAATAGAAGAAGAGGTAGGTATGAAGGGTCAACCTATATAAGGTTTGGTGAATGGCGTTTATTGTGTATTTGACCGTTGCCAGTGGACGTTGGTCAAGTTATATATACCTACTGTTTTCAATTTGGTAAGTAATAAAGAATTTGTTAATTTTTTTAATATGTATTGATGTTTTCAGCTTCAGCATCTCCTGATGTCAGTCAAATCAGTTGAAGAGGTGACTGGGAAATGGTTCAACAGAGCATAAAAGACAACGGCTCCAAAAACGAAGCACATAATTGTACATGTATTTACATATTGTTAACTGTAACATACTTTAAAAAAATAAAAATATTAAAAAATAAAATTTTTAAGAAGTATGCGACGCGCAGAGGAGTATTTATGAGATGTCGATATGGGGGAGGGTAGCTCAGTGAAGACGGTGTGGGTTCCTGGTATAAATTAAGCTTATTATACTTACCAACAAGAAAATAATCCGGAAATATAGGCGCCAAGTTATCTTTGCAGGAGAATTACTAAACTCCAAGATACGGTAAGTAGCCAAGACTAAGGAATACACAAGCAATAAAAGGATCACGGAATGGTAGGAACGATATAATATTTAATAATAAAGAATGTAGGTTATGTTATAGTACAATAGTTAGGATACAATAAATGTAAGGTTAAGTGAGCAAAATGTTAATGCAATTTTAGTTAATAAGTACACACAGTATATATGTATATTTAAAATTCACTACTACTTGTATACACTGTATATAAACATGAAAGATGAATAAAGTTTATCCAAAAGCTCTGAGTATTTTTGTTATGTTTTCTTTTATACATCAACGATTAATTACCTCTTCTTATGTACCTTTGTTTGCAGATAAAAGATGAATAAAGTTTATCCAAAAGCTCTGAGTATTTTTGTTATGTTTTCTTTTATACATCAACGATTAATTACCTCTTCTTATGTACCTTTGTTTGCAGATAAAAGACAGATTTATCCACAGAAATTAAGGAAATGGCGTTGTTATTTAAAGGTAATAAACTAAAGGTTAATGATAATTAACCAGACTAAATAAAATTCAATAGCCAAATAAACGCGCCATCACGATAACGAACTAGGCCCAGCGTTTATCATTGATAAGAATAAATACTCAAAAGAGAATGTACGGTACCAAATTTTAAATAATAATTTAATTTCTATTTACAAAACAAGACCAATTTAACATTTACTTAGTATCAGCAATGAACTCAATGGTAGTACTTTGACAGTTCAGTAAATCTCGTAAATAACTGACATGATATCTTAACCTGTATATCCAATGTGAATCATGATAACCCAAAAAAAAATAGAATGATTTCTTTACTATTAAACAAAGAACCTATGATTAATCTTCCCAAAATATACACACAAAATAATAATGGTTATGAAGAGCTGACCTTCTGTACTCGCTTTCTATAAACTTGCACCTGGTAAATGGGTGAATTCCAGTAGCTGTGTCTCCCAACGGATATATCTTCTGCTTCTAAATACCGTGGCAATCAGTAGCTAGTACTGAGCGTAGAGGGTAATCCTCGATGCGTATGCACTGGAGTCTACGTTAAATACTTAATCTTCGTATGATAAAAAAAAGGTTCAATGTACTTAGACAAAGGCAGGTAGGTAGTCAATCAATTCGGTAGTTAACCAGTTCAATGGTCAAACAGTTCGGTGGTTAATTAGTTCGGGGGTTAAATAGTTCCCTACAATCAATTACGATTTATTCGAGAAAAGAAAAGAAAGAATTAAATGATAACGTACCTCGTGGCAATTCCAAAATTCGCCTAAGCGAGCAATTTGATAACCACTAACCAATCAACAATTCCAATAATTATTGTTCCCAAAGTTATCAAATAGTATAAAAAGGATAAATCCTGAAGAATCAGTATCCAAAACCAATTAGATATAAATATTCTATTCTATTTAAATTACCACAGAGGGCCCACCATTTAGTCAAGTTTTATGAACAACTTCCTTCACGGAAATCGAAAAAGTCACAAAACAACCAAAAACAAAAATGCGTCGTTCGCACAGTTGACCTTTCGAAATTTATTAATGCCTATTAACCATATTTTAGAAAATTTTGTTAAAATGAATGAGTACAGTGTGTTCCAAAATTAGTTAATAAAAAAATCCAATGGAAGAAATCGAAAACTCAAATTTGACCGTTACAAGTATTATCTCTCCAATCTAGTTTATTACTAATGATAATTCATTTGCTATCAAAAATTACTAATTTGCATGGTATTAAATTATTACTTTTATAATTAAATATAAAATTCCTTACAGAATTTAATTAATTCCGTAATTTAATTAATTGTAGGTATTAAAGAAATATCAAAAGTCCTAATTGAACGTCCCTTTGCGAACGTCCATTGAATGGTCTTTTGTGGACGTCCTATCAACATATGAATCTATGAACGAAGGACGTAAAATGGACATACATCAGACATACGTACGACGTTCTGTGGACATTCTATGTACATTGCAAGGTCTGAAGCGAATGTTTTATGGACATCGTATGGACGCTTGCGTGCTATCTGAGTTATTTTATTCGTAAGCGACAGTATTGTGGTTTGTAATGTAACGGTAATCCTCATAAACCAATTATTATCTAATAGCAAAAAGTACTTTTTTTGGCGAATTTAAATTGTTTGGGATTTATTAAATGATTAATTAGGGATTCATTATAATATTCCGAGTTAATCTCCCGTTTGTTAAAATAAAATTTAATTCAACCCTGTATTATAATATCTTGAATTTGTTTTTCGCTAGTTATAATAAACTTCATATAAGCCCTCTATTGTAACGTTTCCCTGTCTATTATAGTAAATTTAAAATTAGCTGATTTTCAAATTTGTTTATAACATCACTTGACAAACAAAGAATGCATTTCATCGCAGTCATAGCTGTCAAAATCTACCAGCCTTTAAAAAAGCATTTAAAGCTGAAGGTTGGTCTCGTGTCAAAAATGTCAAATACGGAGATAATATTCGCCTTTTTATCATTGGTTAATCGTTACATAACAACTTGTTGAAAAGTCCGCAAGAGTATTTGATACGATGTGAATATACACTACATGGTCTGGGCGATTTAAAACTTTTAAGTTCCTTTTGTGGTGATTGACCAAAATATGTTTAAGATGTATTAATTCAGTTTACAATTAAACATTCAAACAATTTGGTTGTTTAAAAGACGTTTAAAATTTAAATATTGGTGAAGTTTCAACAAATCCAAGTTAGTAAAGAGTTTCGCTAACACTTATCGTAACGTCTGAGGTGTATCAATCCAATTTAATGGTGGTTGATGAATTCGAAGATTGCAAAGCTGTTAAATTAAAGTAATTTATGTTGTGTGCAAAATATTATAGATTCACCTTCCGTACTTTTCTAAGTGTACATTGAGTTTTAAATTAATTCATTATGGTTGCTTAACACGTATAAGAGTGAATATAACTCTCCAAGTTGGGGAATTGGAGTAAAGTGTCTTATCCATTCTTCCATCCGAGTTTGTGTAACAACAAACAAAAATCCTTTTGATCGCGAGTACGAAAATGCAAATGCAAGAAGATTTCAACGGGATCAAAGGTTTGCAAATTTGGTTGTCCCAGCGTATTTAAAATAACTAATAAAGAGCATTCCAGGTGAGCAAATAAAGTTTGTGTTCAAACTTTTTACAATAAACAAAAAACTTACATACTAGCTGTGTTTCAAACTAAATCAACGCAGTTGTCAGTGTTTAATTAAATTGTCTATTTTGCCTGGTGTTCACGAAAATGTAATTATTATTATTGAATTTTCATTATACGAGTTTCATAGAAATTAACTATTGTACGCAGTTCCTTGGAAAAGGTACAAAATTTCTGTAGATGTAAATTATGTCAAAGATAGTGTCGATGATTACATTTGTTCAAACAATTCGTAAAGTAGCTCATAATTCCGTAAGTAGTTTATTGAATTCAATTCCATGCGTTGGATTATTTCTTAAAAGATTATTAAGACTATAGACTAGATTATTATTAAAACTGTTTTAAATTTTCAATTGCAACGAATTAATATTGCTCACAAATCTTTTGTTACAAATGTATACATGTCTTTATTTATTTTTATTATTATCTTTGTTTTTCAATTCTGTCAACAAGGGCTAAAATATCAATAAAGTGTTTATAATAATAACAATACGACGTTTGTAAGAATAAAATTGTTTGACATTCAATCTTTTGAGATATTCTTATAATATTTTTGTCTTACCACGATTTCGGATTTAAAAATCAATAGATATATCAATTTTTTCCTAATTGTTAGCTGTTATGAATTTAACATCATTTTGATCACGATCTTTTACATACTATTTGGTGAATCTCGTCATATTATTGTTTTTTTATATAATTATTTCTTCATATTCTATTCAATTATTTAATTTGTTAAAAAAAGCAAAAATATTCTCTGTCTTGAAGAAAATCCGGTTTGGGTGTTTAATATCATTATAAAGGAAGTAATATTACGGTTTCTTAATTTATTTTGAATTTTGTCCATATATATCTTAGCGCCTATTTATGGTGATTGGCATTTTTGTGCGCATCATTTTTTGTGGGACTTTTGTATTGTGATAGGCTACAACAGAAAATTAGAAAGTTGGAAATGTAAAGCTTAAGTTACAATTAGAAATGTCCCAAAACCTATTTAAATGACGAAACGTGTGAATGTCACGAACGATCCCCTAAGACAGCATTATTTCAACCTCTTTGGAGTCTCATCAGTTAGGACTAATCATTTGTGAATCTAACATGCACTGTCCTGGTTTATATACTCGTCTTTGAATTAACACTAATCTCGTGAAAAAACTTAAGTGCCATATACAGAATGCCATACGCAGAATGCGACTATACTATTCAAATATAAGGATATTACATTATAAAATTATAACATTTAGGAAACATAACACAAGGTAACATTTAAGAAAGAATGAAAAAAGAGACAAGAAGGAAGAGGAAACGATGGAAAGATGGAAAGAAGGGTAGATGCAAAGCAGGAAAGAAAGAAACTTGTAAAAGTATGAGTGAAAAATAGTAGAGGCACCTCACAATAGGCACTGTTAAAGTAAAATAATATTACTGCTATATATTACTAATATTCTTGCGCTATCATTTTAGCAATCTCTACAATTTCTCTTTTAAAAGCGATATTAAATTTATCATCAAGGCATGTCGTCATAATGCAAGGTGGTTTAAGGCTGACTATTCTGCTTGCCTTTAACTAACTCACAATAGAATAAAGGGTATTTATGGACAAAAAACGACCGTGCAAATGCTTTCTTAGCTTATGATGCCTAAACCGTTGAAGATATATTTAACAGATGTGTGGAATAACTATTGAAATAAAAAGTTCGACAAGAGAGTCCGTGATAGCATATATCTACATATTCTTAAAAGATAGCCCACAATAACCGTTTCTATGTTACAGTTTGCGGTAAACAATCGCCGTTAAACTTTTGAGCCATTGACAGTCTTTAAAACTATTAATAAATAGGCCATTACATATTTCCAATATCTTCATTCATTCCCAATAATTCCGCTCTTATTCATAGTCAATATTAAGAGAAACTTCAGTGACTTATTCATTAAAAAATCCTACAAGTTCTATATGTATCATTTGAGTGGAATTTCCTTTTTCCCGTCTTTAAAAGGTGTTGTTAAAACGTAATTATTTTTTAAGATCGCCTTTTAATAATTTCACTTTTCATGTTCCAATTATTTATTTTTTTTACTAAATACGACTTTTAGCTTGCAAAGATATTTTATTTCTACAGATCACGCCTTAAGCAGTTACAGTTAATAGTTACTTAAACAGTATCGCCTTAAAGGAGTAATTATTTTATTATCCTCGTATCGACAGTCATGTACACGCTAACTGCGTCAATTTTTTCACAATCAATCCAGTTATAATCAGTTTATCTTGTATTTATCAAATCCCCGCTGTAAGCTGGTGTATCCCTAAAGGTATCCCTCCATATCTTTAAAATAAAGAGACAATAAGACTCTGTATCTGTATACAAAATGCAAAATATCTAAGTATAGATATGCGCGATATATTTTGATAAGTATCTGATCAGTTCAGACCAAAAGAAATACACGATGTCTAAGAATGCACATTAGGGTGGTCTACAGCTATATGGAAAAAGTTCAAAGCTTTCCTAGATTCTCTCCACAAGCCTAACTATGTTCCATTGGATATGGACCATTCAAAGCAGGTTTAGGGGTCGCTATGATTCATCTATTTTTACGATATTATTGACTTATATTATATTTTGTCATTGATGTGTGTCTGTTGCCCTAGGCCATAGCTGGGACTGAATACTAATGATGAATTGATTTTATGATTAATGAATTCTATTGTTAACTAAGATTGTCAACAAATCACAGCACAGCAAATTGACTTCGCAGAAAGAAAACTTATAAAGCTAGTAGTATAATGAATATCAGCTACCGAAGAAGAACAAAACAACGTCACTGGAAAGCTGCAGAGTTAAAGAACAATCATTCAAAGACAATCTTCAAAAGCTATATGATATTGCACCTAAGATCGTAATGGAGATAATCACTAATGCTGAGGATAAGCAATTTCTTATCATGCAGAGGATGGACGTTGCATGGCAGGAGTAGATCGCAAACTGTTACTGAAGGAGGCCAGAAAAGATCTCGTGAGGAAGTCAATGACAGGCGTAAGTTAAATGAGGCGAAAAGGTCACAACAGCTAGAAGCACATGGTGAATTAGATGAGGAGGAGATCTTTAGATGAATCATGATCTAGAACATAACATCAAGCCCAGAAGTTTCCGGTGCTTTGCTTACCAGAGCTAGTCTAATCGTGGAGCTATGTTTGTGGTGGCATCAGTAACCACGGCTTTGGGACATCCTCTTGACGATCTGGTGATGCCTCGGGGCACGATAAGGAGATCTAGAATGGCCGTTCTCAAAGAGGTGGCTGAGGCAGACAAAGCCAGGGTTTCTGTTGAGTTTCCTCTCCTTCTTGGGATGGCAAACTGCTTCCTGACGTTGTTGCAGTTGCTCAAAAAACTGTGGACCGAATTGCTGTGATCGGAACCGGTAATGAAATTGAGAATTTGCTGGCTGTTCCTAAAATCGGAAAAGGAACTGGTAGTAAACAAGCTGCTGCTTACCTAGCAGTTTTAGACGAGTGGGAAATACGCGATGCAATGCATGGTTTGGTTTTTGTTACTACAGAGTCCAACACTGGCATTCACATGGGGGCTTGCATCCTTATCGAGAAGACCCTTGGTCGTGAACTAGTCAACATCGGCAGTCAGTCAGTCAGTCGGCAGTCAACATCAGTACATCCTGGAAGTCGTTCATAGCAGCGTCTTCACGGCTGTTGTTTGGTGAAAAAGGAGCACCTGAAGTAGGCCTAAGAGGTTCCAGAAGAAATGACCGTATATCAGATCGTATAACAGATTACACGCCAGCTGAAAATGAACTCTGTCACGGTGTTACTGAAATCCTCAGGAAAGAAATGGTGATATTCTACACTAATCCCACTACTTATCAGCAGCCAAGAGAGGATTACATTGAACTCCTTCGACTGTGTCTGATCTTGTAATGTTAAATGTTAAGATGTTGTATACTGGATAAGTAGAACCATCAATTATCATTTTAGACAGGTTTCTCCAGCTCATCTAAACGTTTCTATGTCATATTTGCGAAATGCACCAAAACAACCGATTTTTGGTCTATTTTGACCGTTTTTGAAATCAATGGCAATTCATAGCGACCTCTAAATATTGGTCGATTTGCTTCATATTTTTTATGTTACTTTATTACATCACATGGAATAAATTTAGCCTTGTGGAGAAATAAAAATCAATATTTTTTATTTTTGGGCCACCCTAATGCACATGCAGACCTCCAGTCTGTGAAAATTCTCCTATTAGTAAATAGTAATTAGAAAATCGAACGTTTTTACAGGAGATCTTATTTAACGTTTAAAAATAGAAATCTTGGAATAATTTAACTTCATAACGTCCTGCCTGTAATGTAAAATCTGCAATAATGTAAAGATTGTTTAGGATTTTTCTTAGCTTCAAAAATTCCCTTAAAATGGTCTTTACAAAGAAAACACAACAAATTTCAACTTGCTTTATGTAACATGGAACACAGTATACTTGTTAATTATATAAAGAACTATAACGCTGTAAGTCAATAAAAAAAATCGAAAAACTACCAGTTAACTCGCTTTGGGAATGTATTTGCTATATTATTAAAGAAAAAGGGGTCTAATATTGTTTCTTATTACGTCAGTCTAAAATGTTGCGTGTAATTAAAAGGAAGAAACTTGAGGATATTAATAACTTCGTAGGAGGAGTAAAAGTGAAATATGCTACCGGTAATGACTTTGTTATGACAATAAAAGTTACTTTGGGGACATACTTATGAAGAGAAATTTTGTAGTAAAACAGGTTGCTCTCTAGGCTGCAATTAAAAGATCCTTTTTGGTTTTTCAAAACATTAGTTTGGTTGTAGGTTCTTTATTTAAGTTTTAAAATTAATAATTAGTTAAAAAATATATAGTAAAATAAATAATTCAGTCCCTCACAAGAAACAGAATAATGACGAACAGAGAGATATAAACCGTAATAATTTTCAAATAGGGTGGAACTGAAAGCACCAGATATGCCAGCAGGTACCTTCAAATAACTAAAAGCGCAGGCCTACTACGTAGCGGAAGCTACTTTATGGTTTTCATTTTATTATAAGAAATAAGTTCTTATTAATAAAAGTAATAATAAGTAATATTGGAAAATTGATTAAGCAAAATATCCCCAAAAGTTATTTTTTCATTTTGTTACATTAGTTACAATAAGATTGAATTATTTTGAATGCTAGCAAGTTTGTATTTTCTATGCACATGGCATTGGAAATTCAATTAAAGCTACATTTAAAAAAAGTACATTAAGAATACCTACAGTGCTACATACAGATCATATTCTATTTTTAAAGCATTTCCATCACTAAATCGCTTTTAGAGTTTGATTTCCCTTGAATTTAGGCAACACTTTGCACTTTTCAAATGCCAGCTTATCAATGTTTTTTTCCTTAAACCTTTTATCGGCTTTGAATGCCAGATCCTTCTCATTTTTTGTATTGGCAGTGGCCAATCATAAAACTATTTCGCATAAAGCAAGCCGCTTAAACCCTTCAGAGAGTAATTTATATTCTATTTAATCAAAGCATCAGCTAGTTTTTTTTAAGATTGTAAAGTAATGTAGCTATTACTTTAGTGTTTTTCTTTGTTTATTTTCTGGTCATACTTTATCACCTTTTTTTATTGGATTATTTGTCATTTCTAGGTAAATCCTACTGTAGATTTTGAGTGGTTCTTTCCTCCTGCTAAATCCGGTTATCCACTCCACATTATGGTGGACCTCGATTCTGGAGGGCTAGTCTTCCCTTGTCGCTAGCCGCCGTTAAAGCAAAATCTAAGTTATGCAATTAGTCAATTCTGCGTCAGCTTAATAAAAAACCAGGTGAGATAATGTCTATTTAATCACGTTAAAGATAATAACGGCCAATGGGAGAAGTAAATTTTAATTGAGGCTTCACTCAATTGGTTATTTTTAATTATTGGTATGAATTTAAATGTTCTTATTTATTTGTTAACCGATGGATATCGATCGCGACAAGTCATTTAACAGATATCTTAATTGCATCTTATTCAGATTACAGAAACAAAATCTTTGTCTAGTCTGAGGTATTTAAGTAATTTTGTGCATGAATAGTAGTTATTAGCATGTGTTACACTTTAGAGAATAATATTTGGAAGCCTTTATTAAACATTTTTTTACTTGTTCATAATATTAGTTTATTTAATTGTTTGTCTTTATGAGTTACTTGTCTATATAGTTGTTTTGGCATTTGCATTCTTTCATTATTTTATGCAAACTACAACAGATGTTTATTATAAGTTGGGCAGATTTGGTGAATTAGATAGCTCTACCCTCAGGCTCTGGTAACATGGAGCCATTAAACGATGGAGATGGAGCAATAAAAATATTTTTCTTTAGCGGTTGCACTAATAGCGTCGTACTCATCTTTTGAAAGATATTGAATCAACATCTTCGATTTCTTTGGTAGTTTTAAAACCCGACAACCGTCGACTACTTCTGAGCTAGTTATAACCTTTCCATTTCATTATTTAAATGTAAAATTTATTTTGTAATTATGTGGAGTACACTGTAAAGATCAATGTAAGGGTTTTTCTGTTAAAGGAAGTTGAATCATCCTGTTGAATAATTCATAACTTGTAATAAATAAAATATCAAAAAAATAAAAAAACCTCGTAAAAAACTTCAATGCCTTACTTTACTCCGCAAAGACTCAAAACAACTTTAGTTGCCACATTTTTATTGTTTCAAACTGACGTTACAACGTTCAGAAATATTTGGGTTCCGGCGGGTGAGTATGTACATCGCTGTACCTGTAATCGCTCCGGTACTATCTTGGTGTTCTAGTAGAGGGTGGATGCGCAACCTCGCTGCGACCAGAGAGCAACTGGAAGCAATTTCCATGCAATTGCGCGTATCTCAATTACTTCCCAAGTAGCACAAAATATTGTACAAACGTTGTGCCAACATATTATAAACATGATATGTTGGCTAAAGGTTTTACTGTTCTGACAATAACTATTATATAACTTAGCGACGTTGGAGATTCTACATATTTGTTTACATATGGGAAATATATTGGATATATGTTTACAAACCAACATGCAACGACACCCTTGAGGATATCTCCAAAACCATATTTTGCCAACATACGTGTACGGTATGCTTTCCAACGTTAACGTTGACATTAAATCCCATTGTATATATTCAATGAAAGTTACTTCACGTCTTGCCAACATTGTTAGAACAACATTGTACCAATGGATGTGCAATAAATGCTTTACAACACTGGCGGTGAAACCTATATAAAATGTTTATGCAGTGAAGTTAACCCCACATTGCCCCAACATTGACAGAAGAATATTTTGCCACTGTAGTAGCGAGGTTATGCTTTGCAACACTACAGATGAGCAATATAAACTTAACATTTAGCTAATAAAAGTTGCCGTAGGTTCTGCCCACATATTAATAAAACAATATTTTGCGAATATAGATATAGTAAGCGCTGCCGCTTACCCAAAAGTAGACACCATACGGGACGTTTTTTTTAATTAACTTAGGAAATATTTAATAAGAAAAAAACCTTGACAAAGTATTTAAAAATATATTGGAATTTACCTATAATGTATATTCTTATTATATTCCTTTTCAGGAGTTTTTTCTTATTATAGCTAATAGTAATGTTGGAATTAATATTTTTTACATCAGTCTTGAGAATATGTTGTCGACGTGAGGACATAGTACTTAACGTATGCATAATAAAACGATACGAATAAAACAGTTGTTTATTAATTTTGTTCCCTTAACCGCTAATAAAATAAAATATGTACATTCTTTGATTGTTTATATTGTCGTGAGCAGCGACGACAAAAATTAGGAGATAAGATATATCTAAAATTAATTTACTTTTATAGCTATACTAATAGATACACATACTATATTGTTACGTTGATTTTAACAAATCTAAAAATAGAAGATCCGTTTGGTAAGCAATTCGTTATGCCCTAACAGTCCAACCCCCTGCCAAGAAAGGCAAATTTCTAAGAAATCGGTTGTTTAGGGTACATATTTGTTGTTTGTACGTCAAAAATTCACAGTTGTTAAAGAGTGGCAGTGAGCTTGTGACTTCATTATTTTGTTTAATAAATAATTGCGTAAGTGTTGACTTCTTCGTTAGCTTTGATTTGTAATTGTGCATAACTTTGTAAGTCAGTAGGGCAGGTTAACTGAATGATGCAGATGGTGTTCTCGAAAGATCTCCAAAAGCAGAAGGTCGGTCAACTACCTTATTTTAATCAACACTTTTTTTATTTACTGGGGGGCCTATTCGATATTTGTACCCGGTGCCTCAAAATCCAAGGGCGACACTGGTGGTCTCATGCTGTTTATCTTTTATTACAGGAACAGATCAGTCAACGACCCGTGCGATTAACCATTCAGCCTTTATTAATAATATCTTAAGATTATTGTTCTTTTAGGTTAGATATTTTATATGCTTTATAATCACATTTAAATAAGTTTATATATAAAACATATATAACATAATTAATATATATATATATATATATATATATATATATATATATATATATACAAACTATAAAATTTTATATTAAAACATGTAAAAGTGGGTGGCTCCCATATTTCTAATCATTACCTATATTTACAGCTTCCCCTTTGCAATTTATGAACGTAAGAAACCACTACCTACGACGCCTGAGTAGAATTCGATTAAGTAAGATGTCTCTGCCGGGGCAAATAAATCTAGTAACTTTAGTATCTGTAGTGGAAGATTAAGCATTTTCGTTGAGCAACTTTAAGTAAGTACGGATCTGTTTATATTTTATTAAATTTTAAGTATTACAATTGTCGCATAAGTGTGGGGCATTTGTTTTCTGAGTAAAATGTATGTGTTACACAATGTACATAGATATAGCTAGATAAGCGAAATTGGGAGCCTTCTTGCAGCGAGAATCAAATGGATAGCGTCAGAAAAACCTAATAGCTTCACATTAGAAAAATTACAAATTTCTTAAAGAAGCTCCAGATAATTAATTCCTAATAGTAAAGTTATGTTCTACATTATAAATAAAAGTAAACATTAGAAAATTATGAATAATTTTGTGGGTCATCTTAATTATGAGAGCTAGTTCCACTATTTTACCTAATACAAAAACAAGATTTTCTAGAAAATTCACAATAAACGTACATTTTTATGAGATCTTTAAAAGGTATTCAGTGTTGATTTTTCTAAACTAACAGGGAGAAAAAATCACCAATTAGAAAATTGATATAAAAAAATTTGAACGTTTCGGGCAACACATTGCTGCCTATTTAAAACTTCTAAAGCTGGAGTTAAATACCAGCCATTTTCACAGATCTACTTAGACAATAATTCATGTTAACAGTGATACAGACACGAAACCTTTAAAGAACACGGTAGGTAGAAATCCATAGTAGTCGACACAAGACATCCACGAATCATTAAAGAATAAACACTACATCACAAATAGAACCTTTGGTTCTTGAAAGCTCGACAAATATCCCGTCTCTTCCGTACTTCATGGGTGGGAAATTTAGAAAACACGGAAAATGTAACTATCGAAAAGTAATCCACGAATTCTACCCAAAGGTGGTATCTGATAATTGTAGCAAATTTATGTTTATTATTGTTCAGAAATAAAATAAAAATCGCAAATTCCTTTTGTATTGTTTGATTATTATTTATACCATTAGCCAAATGTGTCGACTGAAATATTGTACTTACCACAAAACTTTTCCTACAAGAAACTTTTTTAAAAACTCGGAAATAAAATTTTTTATGGCCTTTAAATTTTTCAGTTACTATGGTGCTAATAACCTTAGTATCAATTAGCATTTTTATCGATGTTAGTTGCTTTTATAAGGCTTTTCTGTAAAATAGAAGAGCAACAGATTACCAAAGCCGATAATAAATGAAAAATTCCAAGGAAATTCAAATAATGGATTGTAATATGTCACTTAAGATTTATAATGCATCACTCCCGTTTAGATTTTTTCGTAGAAAATATGGAAAAGATTAGCGACGAACATAAAGAACGTCGGTTTCCATCAAGAAATATCAGGAATATAAATATGCTCAAAACGTATCGGGGTATGTCATGCTTGCAAATTATTGTTAAACAATAAGATGAAAGGAGCAACCTTCAAACGCAAATCATCGAATAAATTTATACATGTTTGTAAACTGACTTACATAAATCCCAAATATTACATGTTTCAATTTAAAACACTTACGTCAAAGCAAACTTATCGCTATTAATGTTTTGTCGTTCTGTATTAAAATCGGCATGAATCGATTTATGTGCAGTGTTACAGGTCATTTAACGCATTTCGCCTTTTAAATAGGACATACACGGTCTTCCCCGACAACGTCGGCGAAGACGTCGTCGACGACGTCGGGGACAAGGTCGAGATAATGAGGTAATGTTTACATTTACTGTAATTTAATGCATACACAACTTCTACTTCCAAGCTGGACTGTTTATAATAAAATTATGAATATCGTATTTCTTTAAAACATCAAAATGGAAGAAAGCAGTATTGAGCATAATAAAATGCGTACTGAATCTCTTTCTTTAAAGTATTTCGAAATAGCTTATGCAATTAACAAAACTTTTCATAAGCGGAATAATATTGATATCCATTGGTAGAATTAAAAAATCAACTCTTTATTAGGCAACGAAAACTCTTTATTAGTTTTTTATTTATTTCATTCTTAATTTAGTTTAAAAATGGATATAATTAACGCAAGATTTAGGATTCTGAGTTCTGGTGCGCAAACAATGTACAATAATTTCCTATAAAGGACTTTCCGTAAAAGAACACTGGTAAAAATCTGCTGATTTTGGTATAGGAGAGGTCAATGAACAAATTATTATATACATAGGTATCAAATATCATTTTTTTCGTTGTTCATCAAGAATGTGCTGATTCTAGTAAAATAAATATTTTGTTGCATTTGTAGAGACCGTTTAATAAATTCAACCGAATTTGATGTAAACTGATTCCTAATTTTACAAATCATGTTTATAATATGGGTCATAACCTGATAACCTTGGAAAATAATTACAATCTGTACTACTAATAATTGTCACCTGAACACTTGATGCCATCTATTTTCTTGTATAATAGGAAATAAGTACTGAGAATTTTATACTTTTTGAAAGATTAATTTTATTTATGTACAATATTTTATAAATGTTGAAACTACAGTAGGTATTATTTAGCCAACTTAAATGTTCAACAGTTTTTCATTCGGTGAATCAGAGTATATCAAATTCGGTTCAATTTAGTAAACGGACGTATTTAATAGATGTGACAAAACATTTATTTTACCAGAATCAGCATTATGATTCATGTGAATAAAATGTAGCAAATGCTTTTACTACTATTAATAAATGATGACAGATATGATAAAAATCAGCAGATTTTTAACATTGTCCTTTGGTAAGTGATAATCTTCCTTTTGGTTTCGGAAAGTTGTACATCGTTTGCACACTGGAACTCGGAATCCTAAATCCTGCGTTAATTAATTATATCCATTTTTGAACTAAATTAACAATGAAATAAAAAAAACTAAAGTTTTCGTTTCATAATAAAAGATTGATTTGTAATTCCACCGATGGGTGACGTCAAGGTTATTACGTTTATGAAGACTTTTGTTAATTGCATAAGCTATTTCGAAATACGTCTTGATTATTATCAATAATGCTTTCTTTCATTTTGATGTTTTAAAGAAATACGATACTCATAATTTTATTATATACAGTCCAGCTATAAATTACAGTAAATGTAAACATTACCTCATTATTTTAACCTTGTCCCCGACGTCGTCGTCGAAGACCGTGTATGTCCTACATTAAATCGTTTTTTGGACTTCCTTTAAATTTAAGTAACACTTTGTACTCTCAGAATGCCGCGTTATCAATGTTGATGTTAGGACGTGAGGACAAAAATCTGTAAAAAAATCTGCTGGCCTCTAGTTTATTTGAATCCATCTAGAATGCTGTGAATATGTCCTTGTTTTTTACTTAAATGTACTTTACATAGCAGAATGTCTAGTGCATACATAATCAAGAATTGGTTCCAGAAGATAATTGCCCAATTTTATGGAATGGCTGGAATATGTATGGAACTGCTAGGAAACTCTTATGCTGTTAGTTCCTTTTCTGAAATTCTAGGATTCTCGAAACAACATTTTATTATATTTATATAGTATTAGAGAAAACAGAGAAAGAGATTTTGAAAGACTAAAAATAAACATCCCCCTCCTCAAAAAAAGAACAGGTATTGGGCAATGTAGCTTCCGGAAAGTTTGATCAAACAATACAAACCTTAGGTCAAAGATTTAATATTGGCATAAAAGATGGCAGGAAGATCTAAAACAAACAAGAGTTGTCATTCGCAACTCAAAAATATATACCGAATTGCAATTAATACAAAAAGGGTAGCAAAAATATAAACTGATACAACTTGTTGACAATTACACTCAAGTCAAGCAATAGCGCGAATACTGTTATTGAGGTATGTAACTTGAATGAGAGAAATCGTGCTGGAATTGTGGTTTGCTAAGAATTTTATAAAAATCACAGACAAAAAATTCACTGTAAAGGTTACAATACTTCAGGCAAGACAGAGGTTGTTAAAACGAAAGGTACCTAAAAACTCCGACACACTTCAAATTTGCCATTTGCAAGTCTATTAGGTCATGCAAGGACCAAATCTCGTAAAGGAAGTTTCTAAGATGCTGATGCTGTTGTATAAACATCACGTCATTTGGTATCAATTGCAGCTTACCTAAACTCAATGTTAAACGAGTTAATTATATTTCAAATGTGTGCTGGTTTTTGTCCCCACGACCTTATTTAGCTTTAATCTGCATTAATACCAGATTGTACATGACAGTTGTATAGACATGTATTTAACACATTAACAAGCCTATTAGGTTAATTAATTAGAGTTCAATTAGAGAATTTCGTCATATACGACGACATTCTTGATCACAAACCAAAATAATTCCAGAAATGGTTCTAAACAGAAAACTAGAAAGTCATCAAATTTTCCAATTCACGAAATTTAAAAAATGTTTTTGATACCCTCGAGATCCCGCAAGACATCCAAAAATCTTTAAAACGAAAAAGCTAGAAAAACTGGGAAAATTATCTTCAAGTTTTTCCGAAAATTTCTGAGCTTTAAAAATCATAGCACTAATGTAAAACGAAAATAATGCGCTTAGAAAACCTTCTGTAGTAATATAGCATTTACGAATTAAGTAGTGACAGCTTTACATTTAATAATTTCTACCTGAGAACATTACTGTTCGTCTTCTAGATTTTCTTGAGGCTGTTTTACCGCTTTGCAAGAATCTGTAGATGCCATAGGCGTATCACTGTTTATAGGTCAAAATCATTCCATATATTACTGACAAAAAAAAAGACAGATATATTTAGTTATATAATAATAATATAATAATAATAATATAATAATAATAATAATAATAATAATATAAAATAATAATAAATTAAATAAATATCACAAATGATTTCTAGCAGTTGAAGTGTGAGTTCAGTTTTAGCAGTTATTATAGGTACATGTGGTTATACATGTCCCCAGCGACGACTGGGGACATGTATGACCACATTTACCTATAATAATTTAGTGATATCCAATATTTTCAATAAAGCATCTAACATCATAAGTAAAACACGTTGTAATATTATTTTATATTTACTTCTTACGCATCAAAAATTAATTCTAACTTAACTATAATTTAATAATTTAGAAAACGGGCTTTTCAATACAAAATCAGTTTATTATAAGTAACAAAATCTACCAAACTTTAAGTAAATAAAATAATGAACGAAACTATAAAATAATGTTATCTGGTAACCGCAAAGTAATTTATTCTTATCAGCGACCTAACAATATAAAGAATCTGGATTCAATTTATTTTTACTGCTTTTTTACTTAGTATATTTTGTAATTTAAATGCTGTTCTTATGAAATCATCCCTTTCTTTAACAAGATTTTTATTTATTTATTATTCATTTCTTATGTATATTTCACTCATTTTAAATCATTTTAAGGAACTCGTCACTTTAATAAAAGTAACAGTATTTTTATGTTTTAAAACGATTACAAATGCGAAATTCGGCTATATTTTTATTTGGTACTTATCTGAAATTATTAAGACACAAAAATGATTAAAATGCACTTAAGTTGTTCGAACTAAATAGTTCAATCAGACAAAAAGTCCATCGATGTCGTCACGTAGCTGTCGCGCTGTTCCCCTTCCACTGCTCTTTTCCATGCCCGCGTTTACAATGCGTTTTATAAGGCAGTGAGGCAACTTCTTATAAACCAGCTTTGCACGTAGACTACAGAAATAATAATCACTAAATGTTGTAAATTTTTAACACTGTAATAAATATTTTTATTATTGGATCGGCGGTGGACGAGTGGTGTCAGTGCATCACTCGTGTTCCAAGGGTCGTGGGTTCGAATCCCACTTGGGGCGTCGGGATTTTTCTAACTGGAAAATTCCGCCACCTCAACTATGGATGTGTGTATTCGTGTTGCATGTTAGATGGGGGACAGATGACCTTAGATGTTGGTTCCCCCGTAGTGCAGGGGTAAAATTAAAAAAAATAGTTTTATTGTATTCATTTTTTCAATTGAGTACCGTTTTTATAAAATTTGTTATAACATTATTTTTCATGACAGATTTTTATATTTCAATTAATGTTTAAATATAAATTGCGTTTCTTGAGCTTTAAAAACTTATCGCACAACATACCGTATGTTCTTCTACCTTTACCATAAGTTTTAGGGAAGACAATAAAAAAGATGCACCATGTTATTACCAAAAACTACCAAAATGATGATAGGAAGTAGTAAATCAGAACAATTTGTAAAATAGCAAGATTAGCAATTCTTCATTACTAGAAGTGTTAAATAATTAATTTTAAACTCCGTTTCCTTAGAGAATCGGACAGCTCGTCATCGCGTTCTCATACGAATAACGTAAGAATTGAGGTACCTGTCACCTTCTCTAAGGTATGTACTGTATTTATGTATGTACTGTATCTACAGTTAGTCACTTAGTTACTCACAGTCAAAGTACTCAATTGCTATCTTATTCCATCAATTATTGCTATCCTTTAATTTTTGTCGACTAAAAAACGTTCGGTTTATGCAGCGTCTAACCTATTCGTCTGCCACGTAAGCACTCAAACTCTGCCTTCTATTAGGAAATTTTTTGGGGGGAGTTTTGGTCCATTTTTGACTACCATGTCCATATATTTTCGGCTGTGTCACTTCATTTTCCGTACCAGGCTAAGCTGCTGACTAGTGTTCGCCATGGGAAACAGTGACCATATAATCAATATTCTTCACAGTATCTGTAAGATTGATAAATTTATCATAAAAGGCTGTCTGCTATAGGAATTATATTTTGCTTTCCGTGGGATTTTGTTTTATTATAGTTATTATTGCCACGTTTTCATCTCTTCATCTGTTAGTGTAGCGTACCTAGTAAATGTTGCAAATAACAAATGTATTCTTCCTAGAAAAAGCATACTCTAAAGTTGTATACTGTAATAAAGAGCTGTAACAAGATACTGCAATAAACTGGAAAAGGCCGAGCCTCTAGTTTTAGGTAGACTCTGGCGGGGCTCTGCCGGGGAGACTAGGGGTGATGGGACTCCCTGGGAGACGGACCCCTACGGGTGAGCACCTAAATAACTCCAGCACTAACCTGGAGAGCTAGTGGAGGATGGATAGGCAACCTCGTTCCTACCAGTGCGTATTCGTACAGTGGTAGCTCTTGCAAAAGTAAGTGACGCGCTAATTGAGCATAACTCATTTCGTTAGCCTCAAAGAGGGCCGTGATCATAAGCCACAGACAGGTAAATATAAAATCTTGAAAATATTAGTTTCTTGAATAGAATGATGATAGACTTCACTAATTTCCATCAGTTATTTAGAACATTTCCTGAATGGGTGAGCATTTAATAAATGTTCTTATAAAAATCTGTATGCTTAATTTTCTGACCGCTGTTTCTGTTCTAACCTGTTCATAGTGTGCATGTTGCAAGAATTGTGAATTGTAAAATGATTATAAAATTATTAATAAAATCATCCTTTGCCATCAAATGAATCCATCCATCAATAAGAGTCTTCTCCGCATATTTAAACCAATGACGTTTTGGTTACAATGACAACTTTTTACTTTTAAGAAATGAAAATCTAATCTCTTACTACTTTAGAGATTTTCTCTAAATAAGAAATATAATATTTAATTTGAATCTTTACTTATTGACTTTATAAGTAAATACTTTGATGCAACTTATTAATCTAACACAGTTTCTGGAGTCATTCCATATTATTGATTAATGTCTTCAAGAAGTTAATTAGGGGAATTAATATACATGCATATTCCTAAAGCGTTTTACACCAGCTCAATTAATTGCATGGAAAATTTTCCAGATATTTTATACCATAAAAAAATTTAAACAGTAATTTTCCAGTATCTCCCAGCAACTGCCACCTCTAGAAATTTCCCTTTTATTGGCTTAAAAGCGACTAAGTAAAAACCAAATTAATATTTGATTAGACAGGGTAATATTAACGGCATTTCCAACTCATTAATAAAACCACGAAAAATTCCCTCCCAGAAGATTTCTTTTTATAGGCTTTATAATACTACAAGGAAAACCTCGGAGATAATTTTTATTTGACTAAAGTAAAAGCCACAACAAAAACCACACCTCTTTTTATGCTCGTTTTCAGTGATATCGTAAACATTTTATCTGCGACCTAGATATATTGAAGATACACCACGCACTATTAATAAAAAAAGGAAAATAATAAGAATTTTCCGCTCACTTTAACAGGATGATTTCCACATTTGACAAGGATATCTTTTTTATGTAAGAAACTGGTTCAAATTTTGTATTTTTGGAAGTTGGATTGTTTTAAATTTAAAATTGGAATCCGACGTCAGCATTTTCCCACGTTAAATTCCTAGTCTAACTAACACGAGACTAAATCATACGAAACAAGAATGGAAACAATTTTCTTCTAACAAAAGCTAGTAATAAAAGCTGCATGTAAAACGTGCTGTATAAATTTACATCGTTAGTTATACTGTAATAAACGACGCAAGGAATGGAAAATAATTTATGCAAGCGTGGGATAAAATAATCAGTACTAAAACCTTGTTCAAGCTTAATGAAAATGTTGCATATATACCAGATTAAAATTGTTTATATACTAAACGGACTAATGAATTAATATCTTGCATAATATTGTTTTATGCTCGTGTATTGAAAAGTATTTTATATTTTAATCTGAATGTAAACAGAAGTAACCCGACGGAATACAATATTCAAAAATTATATTTTCCGCCATCGTCCTACAGCGGGTACTTTAAAATATGAAATAAGGGTAGACTTCTAAGCAGGTTAGTTCATTTAAAACATGTTACAATAAAGTTTATAATAACGACATGTGTCCCAAAGTAAAATAACATTCCATTACAAAGTTTTATAAACATATAAAATAGCCGCAATAAATTAGTAGCCAACAATTGTACGGTGAAAAATGAATAGTTAATTGATTAATTAATTAATGCAAGGTTTTCTGGATTGAGTAATTCAATTTAAAACAACGTGAGAAATCTTAGAAAATTACCGCTAACACCAGTAATATTTAAAACAGGTATTTATGTAAACTAAATATGTTACACGGAAACAAAAAAATAGTTAAGCTGATTTTTATATTTACTTAAGATTCTATTTGACAAATAAAGAATGGATTTCGGCTCAGTTACTCAGTTAATGTAATAAAAATTTAATAGCCCGAGAAAATAACTTTTATTGTTGAGAGCAGAAATATTTTACTCTAAAAATTCATGTAAGTCGAAATAGAAGATATTAATTCTTTATGGGTAGTGGTCAGTTTTCCAACCACATGCAGTACGAGTTAAACTTTGAAGTTTAGAGATTTGTTTAAACCAATCGGAATTAAGTGAAAATTTCAGATTTACTGTTCGAATATATGCTCTGCGGTGGTATGTGGTGTGGTTTGAGATCTTGAAATTCACTCTGCGTTGACTGTTTAAAATCTGTTTCAAGCTTAACATAATCTTTAAAAGTTAAACGAACTCTTGTTTACTACCTAAAAGTTATTAATCTAATTCAGTTGTGATTCTTTAAAGTATTGTTGAAGTTTAAACACTGATTGAATTGAACAACTTGGACCACGAATTCGTTCTGCTGTATCTAGTAAATTGTTTCGGTTATTAAATTCGCAATTTAAAACCTGTTAAACAAACCAATTAGCAACTAATGACCAAAATCATGTCAGATTTTGATTGATTTACCTTCCGTACTTTCCAAAGTTTTTTTTAGTAATTTTGTATTGTTGTACCTTGCAACCACCAAAACAAAGTCTCGTGTGATGTTGTAGTAGACAAGTATCTAATCATAGAACACTAATATAATGCACTGCAAAACCGCAACTTCATAGAAAAGGTAAACAAATAAAGAAAACGGGCCTAACAACCAGTTATTCAAATACCTTGAACAAAATATTAGCCAATATTTTATGACATTTTTTTAAATATTGCATATTCTCTTTCTAATTGTGATTTTGTCATCTTATATTCTGATCTTGTCCAGTGATGTTGAAGTCCATGACTCTTCTAATGGCGTTACGGTATTCAAAGAAGAAATATTAAAAATTCCAGATATTTCTGTATTATTTTCGCATCTTTACAGTGAACATTGTTTATACATAGAAACCTTTTTAATTTTAAACAAAAATCTCTTTGCTTTATCAAATGAATCGCAGGTAATCCCTAGTTGGTCACTGGTACGACTATTTTGTCATTACTTATTAATTTCTAAAGAGAGTCAGTTCTATACTTTTAATGAATTAATGACTATTACATATTATGGAGTCTAGAAGCGCCCAGATGTACTTTCCGTATGTACGAGGTGTGTAAATTAAGTAATGAGACTGGCAACGTAGCGTTCGATCTGGCGATACTTGGGACGCGGGACTTGAAAGAGCGGCAGGTGAACATGTGATACGCCTTCAGTACGAGTTTGAAGTCGTTAAAGTCATTTGGTTGTCCGTAGCGATTTTTTTCGTGAAACAGTTTTTTCTAGTGCGTTCTAAAAATGAGTGACATCAATTTCGAGCAACAGTGTGCTATCAGGTTTTGCTTCAGATTTGGGCACAGTGCAACGGAAACTTTTGCAAAACTTCAGCAGGCCTACGGAGACACTGTTTTGTCAAGGGCCCAGGTTTCTCGGTGGTTTAAGGCATTTTCAGAAGGAAGAGAGTCGATTGAAGATGAACCACGAAGCGGAAGGCCTTCATCTTCAAGAACCGAAGAAAATGTCAACAGAATGCGGGATCTTCTGCGTTCAGATCGTCGGTTGACAGTCATAATGATCGGGGAAGATTTGGATTTGACTCACATCAGCGTTCCTCAGATTTTGACCAATGAATTGGGGATGAGAAAAATCTGCGCAAAAATGGTTCCAAAAAACCTTTCGCAAGACCAAAAGGACATGAATACGGAAAGGTGCCTTGACTTTTTGGAATCGATTGAAAATGATCCCCATTTTCTGGAACGTGTCATTACTGGTGACGAGTCTTGAGTGTTTGAGTACGACCCCGAAACCAAGCGCCAGAGCATGGAGTGCCACACTTCAACCTCTCCAAGGCCCAAAAAAGCAAGAATCAGCAAGTCGAAGATCAAATGCATGCTGATTTGTTTTTTCGATAGCCAGGGAATCGTCCACAAAGAGTTTGTGCCTCAAGGCCACACATAAAAAACAACTGGGTGTTGCATCACGATAATGCGCCTTCAGCAATTTCAATAAACGAGTTTTTGGCCAGTAAAAACATTCCTGTTGCTCCTCAGCCTCCTTATTCGCCTGACTTGAGTCCTTCTGAGTGTTTCCTCTTCCCGAGATTGAAAAATCACCTCAAGGGAACTCATTTTTGGACACTCGAAAGCATTCAAACGGCTGTATCCAACCAGCTGAAGGCTATTCCAGTGTAACAACCCGCCGATAATCATTTAATTATCGCACCAAAATATTAGGGCACCAGGTATATCAAATTAAAACTGTTTAATATTTATCAAGGCATAAATGCTTTCATAAAATGTACGGAAATGCTGAAACTGCGTTCCACATGAAATATACTTTTTGAACTTTGCTAAACTTAAGACAGGAAACACTAAGCTGCATCAACTTAATTTAATAAAATGTAACTGTGCTAAATAGGCACTTCACACGAAATATAATAGTTGGGTTATCGCAAGACAGGAAACGATTATTCGTAGCGTAGATTTCACTCGTAGCGTTCTGATAAGCAAAGCAATGCACGGGTTCAGTTTTGCAATTTGGCATAACGAATTGGAAAAATACTGAAGTTTTTGAAACATCAGCTTTTCGGCGAGGTGCTCGAAAAGCTTGACTTAGAAGTCAGTTTCCGGGAAGATCTACAATTGAACGGTTTGGCACTACTAACCAGCTCGAACAAAGAGCAAACATTCGCGACTCATTTATTTAATTGTGAACTTAAGAATTTTAATATAATTTAAATATAAATATTCCAAATGATAACTCATACAAAAAATTACAATAATAATAACGTATACTTTACAATTGGGAGCTTAAACACGAGAGCGTAATAATTAAAGAGTTAATTAACTAATTCCAGACAGAGATATTGGATTAATCTATTATATACGCAAAGGGTAAGAAATTTTGCACTATCGTATCTTGGGAAATGCTTTAAATCTTGAAGCCATATTGTAGTTGAATTTACTTTTATTTAAACGATTTTCATTGTTGTTATTTGAATTCATCAGGTAGTATAGTCAGATATTTCTCTTTCACTTATTAGTTACCATTTTATTATTTTTATTATAACTATCATTTTTCATTTTTATGTTTTATTTTTAATATATTGTTTATTTGATTAAATCTGTAGTATCATTGTGTCTTTCCCCCAACATACCCAACATCCACACATTGGCGGTATGTTATACCAGTATCCGAGTTCCAGCACTGCTATGAGGATTGGAAGAACCGTCTCCAGCGCTGTGTAGCTTCCCAAGGAAGTTATTTTGAGGGAGACAATATTGAATTGTAATTCTATTCGAATAAAAAATTGAAAAAAATCGGTCTCATTACTTAATTTACACACCTCGTATGTATGTATTTGCGTAAAAAAAAACTTTCTTTACTCAAACCTTAATCTGCATACATTTTTTTTTATTTTTACAGAATAAAAGATGTTACAGATGATAGGAAATCCTAATACCATATTAGCTCTAAAATTTGAAAACGTGGCAATTAGTTTCCGTGAGATATAGATTTTGTTGACCGGTGTTATTATTTGTTATATTAATATTATTATTATGTATTATATTATTATATTATTATATTATTATATTATTATATTATTATATTATTATATTATTATATTATTATATTATTATATTATTATATTATTAGGTAGTACAATGAATTCATTTGAATTTTCTTATGCTAAGTTCGTTCATGGTATGACGCCTCCTAAAGCAACATACAGTATTCAAATAGTTATCTACACCTTCTAAATTTTAAAATACTTTTTATAATTTTTCTTACTATACTTAATAGTAGCCTTGGTAATGTAGCAACTAGCGTGCTAGTCTCTCACCCAAGCGGACTGCGATCGAATCCCGGTACCGGCAGATCTGGTTAAGATTTTCTGCAGTTTACTTTAGGTGAAACACCAAATTTGTGCTAAGTCATCTGTAAGTCGACTGCAGCCGCACGATGACCCTGCGTAATAATAATTATGCCTCCTTCCTCCCGCACAAGCTTCATAGCTTCTGGGGCTTGATTATCCAGGTAACGGATAGTAGTAATTATTATTATTGTTACTTACATAGCTTTGGAAGCTTTGCATAGTGAAAATAGTTGCAGCACTTTCTCACTGTTTCTGTGCTTATTTTAAGTATAATATAATTATTTAACTAATAAAATTATTTTCGATGAATTACGAATTTAGGTGCTGCATAGATCATAGAGTACAATATATATTTTTGACACTTAGTAAAATTAAATTCACAGACTTTCTAACAGAATATTTTTTTAGGCATTGAATTGTTCAGATTTGGTTATTTCCCACCTTTCTTAAACATAAATTTTACGGTTTAGCTGTTGCAAACTGTATTTAAAGATCCTTTATGGTAATATTTTGTATTTATTTCCTTTCCGCATAGCTTTTTAATCATCCCCGCTATGTTCCATCGGTTTCTGTGCGGCTTTCTTTACTATACAACGGTAAAAGTAGTAATTAATATATCGGCGTTCGGTCATTGGGTCCAATATACTGATTTTATTATACTAACCCTAATCTGTTGGTCGATGCCATTTTGCTGTAGCCACGCGTGTATGTGAGTCTGCACAATTTGTGAATAACTGTATGTTTTGCTTTGAATTAACGCGACTGGTATTTTAAAATTTTATTTAACAACGTATCAGCGATCTGATCAAGTTAGATTTACCGAACAAGTTACACATAATCGAATTGCAGATAAAAGTGACGCTTGAGGTATATATTTTTACTTGAATTAAATTTGAATAAGATTATTTTTTACTGGTCATGTCGTAGGGATATTAAACCTTATATTGGACGTCTATCTTTATAGTTCAGTCTAATGATTCCACTCTCAAACGTATAAGTAAAAAATTACAGAGTGCTATTTAAAATACAAACGTCGGGTTGGTTGTAGTAGTTATAATTAAACCGAAAGCTTCAAAACGTTAAAGTGTTTAACGTTTAATGTACTGCCCTAGTTTAGAAACCATTTTTGGCCGAATAAATTATAAACTAGCTATTACATGCACCTGTGTCTCCTAAGATGTCAATTATATTAAATGGGCTAACTAATATGAAATAGTCGGATTTCGAATACGAATAGGTGTGTCTGCAAAAAATATCCGAATAGATTTATCTCGGAGAATATATGTAAAGCAAGTTGGATTTTTAACAAGGCTCTTTAGAGATCTGTTTGAACAGCACAAACTTTTAAAGTGTCGTTGAACTTCACACTCATAAAACTTTATGGATATGTTTACAGCTCCAATAAACGAAGAAATACGCTAATACTTGAATAACTTCACTTTTACGTACCTTTTATAAATTATCATGCGTAGAAATGAAATCATTAAAGAGTCAAATTACACAATGGCTTCAGACTGCCGTATTAATTTAGAAAAATTAGAAACTCTAATGATCTGTAACTGCTGCATTCTTTAGACTCGTCTAGGAGCACAGAATACGTTGCATTCGTATTTCATTCAAATTGTTTTTTAGAAAACTGCTTTTACAATACATGCAATTTACGTTTTTTCCATTATCGTCTATGTCAGACATGTCGTCGAGTGGATTAAATAATACAAACTTTATAATATCCCCAGGAGAACTGAAATTTCTTAAGGTTTAGAAGTTCTCCTTATGAGAACTTCTAAATGCATTTGGCTTCAGTTTGTTTCAATTGTTAGATATAAATTTTTCTTATATACACTTACACACACACACACACACACACACACACACACACACACATATTGAGATGTTATTATTTAAATAAAAAAATTAAATAAATTAATGATGTTAGAATTACTTTGGCTAGCTTTAATAAATAAATTTTAAATAACACCCAAATTTTCTTTTGTCCAAATAGACTGACTCAGGTTTAATTCGATAAAGCATGAGATAAAAATTTACATTGATCTTATTAATTCCTGTACCTGGAAAAAGAAACTTACTACATTGGTAGTTCAAGTGCATTGGCACTTGAACTTCTGCAACTGATCATCAAAGGAGAAAATTAAAAAAAAAACTAATACTTAAACAGAAAAGTTAAAATAATGGAAAATCTTCCTTGAGCTAGCTCAAATGTGTTAAATATTAGTTACTAACCTGACCTGGGAGTTGTAACTGGTGTCCATTTGAACAAACTGACATCAAATAAGTTTATCGGGTCTAGGCCACAACGGCCAATGACCACAACGGTCAATCGCTATTTTGGCAGTTGTGGTCATAATCACAATGGCCTCCGTGACCATAACGGCCAACAGCCATAACGGCCAATTTGACCATATCGCCCAACTAGACACTTGACCATAACGGCCACCATGACCACAACGGTCAACTAAAAATTCCACCCCAACCGCCATTTTGACCACAACGGCCACCGACGCTTATGTATTGGCGTCGCTGGCGACGATGGCCACAACGGTCAAAATGACCACAACGGCCAACTAGGGTGTGTGACCACAACGGCCAAAATGACCACAACAGCCAACTGTGGAGTGTGACCAAAACAGCCAAAATGACCATAACGGCCAACTGTGTCGCGTGACCACAACGGCCAACAAGAGTGTGTGATCACAACGGCCAACTTTTTTCATACTGTTATTTTGGCTTCATTGAAGCTCATTTCTCTCTTTTAACTTACACTTATTTCAATAAGGTACGTCCAGAATTTAACAGCGGGGTCTGTTGTCAAAGCAGCGCCGATTTAACGTGACTTACCTATATTGGAAAATGCATCTCTATACAACTGCAGCCCCGTGAAGTTGAAGAAATTCTTCTTTCTTATTTTCTCGGTAAGTATCTCAGGCAGATTAAAAGATAAATGCTGAAAATTTGGTACAGATACTTCTCAATACACTCTAACGATTTACAGATTCATGATACTTTAGTTTACAGGGTGGTTAATTTAACATCAAAAGTTTTTTCTATAACCTGTTTACCGCAATATTACCATTTTGAGGACGTTTATTGCATTGATTTTGAACTACGTAATTTGCTGTTCTTATCAGTTTTAAAATTAAACTAAATGTAAATCTTCCCCTAAAAAATAAACAGGATATCTACGAATCTGTCCAGTACTTAATAAAATCAATCTAGGGGGCAACATGGGACGTAACCCGAGAAATAAACCGCAATAATCCAAAACAGTATTGCTGCATACGTATCCGAGAGAAAATACAAGAAAACGAGCTCTTATTAGAAAAAAATGACAGATTACTTACTCGCGCACCGGGCGATAAAACGTAGTTTAATAGAGCCGTCAAAGAGTTTAAGAAATTATTAAATGAGCAGAGAAATCAAGGTTTCCAGAACTATTTCCACTCCCTAACAGCAAGTAAAGCAACTGGCATTATACATTGTGGAACACCACAAGATCGTGTTTGCGCCTCTTACCATTGAAGAAGAAAAATCCATGCGAGACTTCCTTCAAGCGCGAAGTAATTAAGGTCATCGATACTGAAATAAATTCGAGGTCCCTAGGCTTCGACCTAATAACTGGAAAACTCCTAAAGGAACTTTCGTATGAGGGATTTCGTGTGATAACTGTAATCTATAGTACGATATTAAGGACGGGATACTGCTCTGGCCAATGAAAGGTGGCCCAAATAGCAATGGTCCCAAAACCGGAGAAACCGCCATCAGATGTGGCCTCACACAGACCCATTACTCTGTTACCCATCCTGTAAATGGTTTTTAAAAAAGTGTTCGTCAAGCGAATGTCGCCGCTAATTTCCAATAATCTAAATAATATTTATTATTTAGATTATTGGGAATTTATACTAATGCTAAAAGCGTTCTAGCGCATCTTTAGTTATGAAACTCAAAGTGTTGGACTGAAAGCGATGCAATGTTTGACTCGCTTGTTGTTCTCCATAATCAAATGCCATAGCACCATATGGGTTTGATTGTGACTTGTACACCACTAATTGATTTTCAAGAGATAATTCCGAATGTTGTCAAATTAGTAAGTATTTCCGATTAGTCCTATGGTTAAACCTAGTTGTAGTCTTTTATATCAAATATGTTTTGACCATGTAAGATGTCTGTCTAGATGGATCACTAGATATCTGACCTAATCTTTGAAGTAGTGAGTTTCCGTTAAGGTGAACTAGAGGGCAAATAGGATTTTTAGTAGTAAAGGTGCGGTCTAGGACATTTGGGCGCGTACGTTTAGGCGCGGCCAGTCCAGCTAGTGACACTTCGGCGCAGGCACATTTTGGCGCCAAGACACTTGGGCGCAGGTACACTTAGGCGCAGAGACAGTTCGGCGCAGGGACATTTCGGCGCGGAGATATTTCAGGGCATGTATATTTTTGCGTAAATTAGGGTAAAACTTTGGAAGATATTTAAAAAACTTTTTTTTGACCATTAGTTTATTTTTATATTTTTATGTGCGTACAGAGATGCGCATTTTTATATTATTCCAGTAGTTTTTGTCTTTAAGCAGTGAATTATAAGCATTAAACAGTATCCATTTGTAAGTGTTACTTAAGAATATATTGGACGAGGCATTTTTGATATAATAGGCTCGTCTCATAACTCTTCTTGACATAGTACTTAATTACGTTTAGAAAAGCGCATAGCAAAGTAATTTTTTCATAGCGCGTATACGGGTACTGTCATCAAAGAGGATTCCTCTTCCACTTTCGTCGAAATTGATCTCTACGCGTCGGATAATAAATCGGAAAAAGTAGTTAAAGGTAAGCTAAAGTAAAAAAATAATTAACTCTTTAAATTAACGAGGTGTCTATAAATGAGAAATAAGAATGAACTTACCTATCTTTTATCTACAGAGAAAAAAATTTTTGTTTAATTTTATATTAAATAAAAAGTGGGTGTTTAATTTTAAAATATATTTTAATATAATATTATAATTTATAATATAATTTATTTTCATATACATAGTAGTACTAGTGGTTCCAATTTTCCGGTTTTGGATATCAATCAACTAAAGTAGGAGTGTAATATAACAACAAAAATTACCAAAAATTGGTACCAAGAGTGGTATTCATGTGAAAATTTTACAAAGAAGATTTTATCGCTGTAACCACTACTAGTGGTAATTATTGTTATAAAATCTTTTTCTTACATTTCTCGTAGTTCACAAATTTAGAATTCTTAGAAAATCTGCCAAAGAAGATTTAAAAATAACTGAAAAAACGACAAAGAGAGCTGTAGGAGGTAAAATAATAAATAAACCACACACAAATTATTATTTACAGCCCCCAATATTCCATTAGATACCTGACCATTCATTAAGTAAAATATTGAATTACATTCAAAAAGGGATTTCCTTTTCATAAACAGGTAAAAATATGTTTGCACCTTTTAAGTCTTACAGGGTTAGCACTGGTGTCAATAGATACGGAACCAGTAGACACTGATCAAATTGTACAAAATTTTATGTTACAGCCTTGAACAATAAAACTGTAAATTGTGTGTATTTAATATATTTTTAAATCTAGGTATTTGTTGTAAACGTATTTAAAATATTATTGATCAATTTTTAAACAAAATGTTGTTTTTGTCAAAATATTCTGCCCCCTCCAAATCTTTTTCTGACTATGTGTCTGACTTATTAGTTAAAGTCGAAATAATAAATATCATCAAGATATCAAAAATGATAAAGTAGTAAATGACATTTTTACAACAGTTTTTGCAATTGTATAGTATGCTGTGGATACCACAATAAAATATACGAAAGAAACGAAAGCTTATTTTAGCTGGCCCTTAATATAAATAAGATTTTATGAGTAATTGTAAGTATCTTATTAACCGAGGTTTAGACATACGCTATTATAGCCCTAGCCCGATTAAAAGTCACGAGGCGCTTTCGCCAAGTGATTTAAGACGCGTGAGCTATAATAGCTAATATAATATTTTTTCCACTAATAACATGTTACTTTGCTTTGAAATTTGCAAGACTTTTTTGTTTAAAAAATTATTAACTAAGTTTAATAATAGAGGCATCTAGAAAAAATAAGGTATGTAATAGACGCTTCTAGCAGGGTGTTAAGAAAATCAATTTTGTGCAGTCACATATAGGACAATAATCGTCTCTTTTAAGGTTAGTAGAGGAAAACATAATTTATTTGCCTGCTCTCAGATCTTCCTAAGCAGATACTAATTTCATTTGATTTTTTCTGCTATTTTAGAAAATTATTGAGTTTTTCTCATTATTATCGAATACTGTATTTCATCGATCATACTATATTTATTACCTGTACCTACAGATTTTGTTCGTGTAATTTTTACTATACAATTTCTTCAAATAAAGGCGTAGTACTGCTTATATTTACCACTGCGCCGAAGTGTCCCTGCGCCTAAGTGGCCTGCGCCGAATTTTCCTTGCGCCGAAGTGTCTCTGCGCCGAAGTGTCTCTGTGCCGAAGTGTCCCTGCGCCAAAGTGTCCCTGCGCCGAAGTGTCCCTTGCCGAAACGGCCGCGCCTAAATGTGGTGGTAAAGGTGGTCTGTGTTGGTTTTTGTATATTTGCTTTAATGCGTCATGTTCCATCATCTTTTTGGTTTTGTAAGTTTCTGAAAGCTATATCTTCATTCGTATGGGAAACCAGTATTGTCATGTAGTCCGCTAATGTTGCTAGGGTCGTGTTTCTAGTTGAAAATTAGGTATAAAATCGGACCAGTCGCACGACACCAGATGTTATGGGTAGAAGAGCTGATGTGGAGTCTTTATATTTCACGAAAAAGTATCTTTCAGTGAGGTATGACGTGAGGATGTGAAAGAATGTATACGGTAAACATGTCCACTGTCAAAGGCTTGGCTTATGTCTATGAATACCGCTGAACAAAATTTTTTGGTCTCCAGGTCAAACCTGATTTTTGATGCAACTGGATGTGTACTTATCCGATTGTAGCGTATTGTCGACGAAATCCAAACTGTTAGTTGGGTATTCGCCGATTTTCGTCAATTATCGGCGACATTCGCTTGACGAAAATTTTTTTAAAAATCATTGACAAGATGGGTAACAGAGTAATGGGTCTGTATGAGACCATTCTGATGGCGGTTTCCCCGATATTGGAACCATTGTTATTTGGGCCACCTTCCATTGACCAGAGCAGTATCCCGTCCTTAATATCGTACTATAGATTACAGTTATAATACGAAAGTTCCTTTAGGAGTTTTCCAGTTATTAGTTCGATGGGGACTTCCAATTTATTCGATGACCTTAATTACTTCGCGCTTGAAGGAAGTCCCGTATGAATTGTTCTTCTTCAATGGTAAGCGGCGTAAACACGATCTTTGTGGCATTCCATAATGCATAATGCCAGTTGCTTTAGTTGCTGTTAGAGAGTGAAAATAGTTCTAGAAACCTTGATTTCTCTGCTCATCTAATAATTTCTTAAACTCTTTGACGACCCTATTAAACTACGTTTTATCGCCCGGAGCGCGAGTAAGTAATCTGTCATTTTTTTCTAAGAGCTCATTTTCTTGTATTTTCTCTCGGATACGTATGCAGCAATACTCTTTTAGATTATTGCGGTTTATTTCTCGGGTTACGTCCCATGTTGCCCCCTAGATTGATTTTATTAAATACTGGACAGATTCGTTGATATGCTGTTTACTTTTTAGGGGAAGATTTACATTTAGTTTAATTTTAAAACTGATAAGAACAGCAAATCACGGAGTTCAAATTCAATGCAATAAATGTCCCCAAAATGGTAATATTGCGGTAAACAGGTTATACAAAAAACTTTTGATGTTAAATTAACCACCCTGTAAACTAAAGTATCATGAATCTGTAAATCGTTAGAGGGTATTGAGAAGTATCTGTACCAACTTCTCAGCATTTATCTTTTAATCTGCCTGAGATATTTACCAAGCAAATAAGAGAGAAAATTTTTTTCAACTTCACGGGGCTGCAGTTGTATAGAGGTGCATTTTTCAATATAGGTAAGTCACGTTAAATCGGCAGTACTTTGACATCAGACCCCGCTGTTAAATTCTGGACCTACCTTATTGAAATAAGTGTAAGTTAAAAGAGAGAAATGAGCTTCAATGAAGCCAAAATAACAGTATGAAAAAAGTTGGCCGTTGTGGTCACGCGCCACAGTTGGCCGTTATGGTCATTTTGGCTGTTGTGGTCACACTCCACAGTTGGCGGTTGTGGTCATTTTGGCCGTTGTGGTCACACACCCTAGTTGACCATTGTGGTCATTTTGGCCGTTGTGGTCATCGTCGCCAGCGACGCCAATACATAAGCGTCGGTGGCCGTTGTGGTCAAAATGGCGGATAGGGTGGAATTTTTAGTTGGCCGTTGTGGTCATGGTGGCCGATATGGTCAAGTGTTGAGTTGGGCGATATGGTCAAATTGGCCGTTGTGGCTGTTGGCCGTTATGGTCATTGGCCGTTGTGGCCAGGCCCCAGTTTATCAGATAGGAAAAATATTTACTATTGCTAAAAAAATTGATCTAACAAAAGATTAATTATTTTTGTTAATAAACAAATTGAAATCGTTTAAATGTTACAACTTTGTTATTGAAAACACTCTCAAATAAGAAAAATAAATTCTGAATTTATTAAAAAAATTGTCTTTATGATTTTGTTGTTCTCAGTGTAAATTATATCCTTTTATTTTCGATTTACCTTGTATACAAACGTCAACGAATCCACTCAAATATATTTTCTATTGTATTATCGGTAATACAGACAGCTTCAAATTTCAAAGCTGATCTTTAATATCTATACAAGTCGAATTATCCAAATCAATAATTAAATAAACAGAAATCTTCTTGATTTCAATTTAAATAAATTGTTCACAATTCTATATAATTGTTGAAGAACGAAAATAAATCTTCTTTGATTTAAATATTCAGGTAACTATTAAATTCCATAAACACTTTGTTAAATATTGCCGTTTGTTTACAAAAAAATGTGGTTATCACTTAACCTTACTTTATTTTGCAGATTTTTGGTCTTGACACTCACAATTCAAATTGTTCTTTTTCCACGGAGTTTATATATGTTTCACCAAAACAATCGAAAAACAACACAAATTTTCAAAACAATCGCACATCAAAATTTTTATCATGACGTCACTAACGAAAAACATGTGTTCATAATTATCGTTAATCTTAAATCTAAAAAGACAGAAATGTAGCTGGCAAAGATACAATTAAAACAATATAACACACTTATGGTCTAAAATAAACGATAACTGAGAAAAATCAACAAAAACGACCAACGGTCAAAAATCTCATTAAAACTTAATTACAATGAAAACTCGTTAACTCCAGCTATGCCTATACAAGGAATGACTACCTAGCTACCCAAGGTCAGCCTATGAAAATTTCGAAATCAAGATCATTCAAAATTCTAACTTTGATATTTAAAAATGTGCCTATACACCTTTTGTCACCCTTGCATCTTACTATGATCCAACTTATCCTGTACATTTGCTGTTGTTGGTTAACTGTTTATCGATTTACTTGGGTGATAGTTTGGTTAAGAGTAACTGAGTAGTCTGGTCCTCTGTATCAAGTTTTCATCAATAACCGAAGTTATAAACTTTGTGACTTTCAATAAACGTTTCAGAACAAAACCATCAATTCGTCTTTGAAAAAGCTATCGATCTTTAAAGTAATGTTTTCGTATTTGTGTATTAAGAGATCAAAGTGATATAGATTACCTATTGAGAGAGAAAATCGCGCGACGTAAACCTACTTTGATTAAGAGCTATTTGAATCTATCCATAAACTTCTGATTTGCATTTCAGACACTCTTTTTGAATGTTATTTCTAGACTTATCCGTGTGCCATCACGGCTGCATTTACATAAGATCAACAAATATCGTAGCTGCCTGGTGTGCGACATTTATCACTTTTCTCTCACAATGTTGTTTTGAAAGCAACTCTTTTGCATAGTTTGTTAACTCCACTTAGTTACGAAGCGTACAAAGAAATAATATGTTAATCAGTACTTAGGAATCAATGTTTTTTTATGGGTGATGATGCCACTGGTTTTCCATATTTGATTTTGGTAAATTTAATTTTTCCAACCAGCATATTTTCTTTTATTCATCAGTAATCTCTATATCTAGCATTAATTTGTGAAGAGAGTCAGATCGGTTTCTTAATTTAATTAATGGCCATGAAAGTGAGTTTAATTTATTAAATTTTGTTAAAAGATCTTTGATCCTTGAAATCTAATAAAATTCCCTTTCTTACGCTTACAGACTATAAGACCATGTGTCTAAGAAAAATAAGAAATGCCGAGATTTGTAAGAACTAGTTAACAAAGGTGATATTAGAGACAAACTGAATTGTAGTTTCTCAGTTATTATAAAAGTTTGGACGTCTATATCTTCTTGTAAAATATATTAATCCGCGCGTTTTGTGACAATTCTGCTGTGAAACCGTGCACAAAGCCTCTGTTTCATGATCTCAGCACAAGGGAGAATTGAAGTTGGCAGTAGAAAGGTTCTTTACAGAGCAAGATAAGAATTTCTTGAGGGGTTATAAGCTCTAATTTTAAACTATATAAAGTTGTTATTTATTTATTTATACAGTGTGTTTATCTGAAAACTTCCCACCTTAAATTCTCCTAAACTATACAAAATATCGATTTTAACAGAAACCACGCTAATTTATTTCTCGAGAGGGACATTTAAATATAGCATTTTCAAAATTTTGCATCTCCCCCCCAACCCTATTGTGAGACTTCATTTTAAAGGGAATAAAAACAAATCTTTTGGGGCAAAAGATTGAAATCGGGTCATAGACTGCTGAGATACTGGGAAACGTCTTCTAACAACCCTCCTTCAATATCATTTAAATTATTTTACATACAAACGCCAGACTGTTCAGTTCAGTCCTTTCAACTTCGTAACGTGCTAAAATTTCAGATCCATTTTCATATGTTGGAAAATGTATTTATTAAAAAATAATCTTAGTACGGCCCTGTATATATGAATATATTTTTGTCAGTTTAAAATAAAATTTTTATTCCGATCAGAATAATGTTTTTCATTAGTTTAAAAGCAGCTGCAAAAGGCTTTCTCACGCAGATAAGTAGTTTTTAGTAACAAAATATCAAGATAAAAATTATTATTTAGATAAAATGACACGTATAAGTGCAATTAACCAAAATTTATGTTTCCACCACGTGCTTATTTCATGTTTGCTAAATAGATTCTTCAAAAATTTCCAAATAAAAGCAGGTCTAGTCTGTTTTTTATCGGACCTCCCGTGAGAAGTTTATTTTTTCATTTTAATAAAATAAAACTAAGAATATTCTAGAAAGATTTTTCTATTGATGCAATGTGTGTCATTTTAGTTTCCGATAGGGTGGTTATTTTCCCTTTCTTAAAAATATTAGTGAAAAGATTCATGAAAGAAAAGATTGCATCCCCAAGCGAGTCGAAGAAAAACCGTTTCGTAGCGGCTTTCGAGCTGCTGGCAATTACCCCCCTATTGTGGCGTTCTGCGTTTGTGTTTTCAAAATTACAGTTTCAAAATTAAAAAAAGAATATGATACAGTTTTCGAAGTGCAGATATGTTTTTGATATAGTTTTGTGTTTTTTAGTTCGATTTACAGTACAGGAAAGCTTAAGTGCTTTAGTTTACAATTTAGTCTTTCGTGTTAATAAGATTCACTTTAATCCAGTGTACCTTTAGTTGAAGATTAACGAAGGGAATTCACTAATCATTTGAAAATTTAAAGATAAATAAACTTCATTCCGTTGTTTTCCGTTATAATATTAATATAGTGGATTTGCAGAATTTGCACCGGATGAAAATATTATTACGTTCAAGCAATGCGACCTTCTGGTAGTTAAAAATGTGTTAACATGAAAATTTGTAACGGACCTTTTTATTGAAATTTTATGAGTTAAAATTTTAGTACTGAGTGGCAATAGCCAAGTTATTAAAAACATAAAACCCCGCAAACTTCAGTTCGTAAATCTCGTTATTATCTTCAGCATATTTACCAGGATTTATAGTTCATGCTCTACATATGCAAGGCACTTGATATCGGAAGTTTAAAGTGTACAAAAAGCAATATAATCTAATCAAAAACTCTTTTCATATGTAGATTCTGATGATGTAATGACTTCAAGTGAATGGCGCCCATATTTCTTATTATTCCAGTAAACCTTATTTTTTCTTTAAAATCTATGAGCTTAAGAAACCAGTACCTACCCCTGAATGATAATTTGTCAACAAAAACAGATTTCAGTCGGTGCATAAGTAAGTACAGTAAATATTTTGAGTTACAGTAAAAGTGTATGTTACAATTGAGAGTCCTATAGCGGGCTTGATTTTCGATTGTAACAACTTCATCAACTCAAGTTTATTATTTTAAAATCTGATCTTGTTACTGAGATACCTTCTTATATAGGTTACAGACGATACAATTTTTCAATCAACCACGTCTTATAATTTTGTAATAAAAACACCAATTTCAGAAAGTCAAATAATTATAATAAAAATTAAATCAAAAATAAATTAAAAAACAGTCTGGCTTTGTGTATAAAATAATTTAAATGATATTGAAAGAGGGTTGTTAGAAGACTTTTCCTTGTATATGTTACAAGGGGGGGCGGGGTTTACCATGTAACATTTAAAGTTGGTGGGAAAAAGGCGAGAGAGTGAGATGCAAAATTTTGCCAATAGTGTATTTAAATGGTTCTCTGGAAAAATAAATAGATTTGTTTTGCTGAAATCGATATTTTGTATAGTTTAGGAGATATTCAAGATGGTAATTTTTCAAATAAACTCACTGTATATATATATATGGGATGTATGTGACGTATGTAATCTGCCTGTCACGAACGGGATACGCTCAATTATCGCCTGTGAGTGTTCCAGTTCATACTTACCACACAAGGGTAGGGGTAGGTAGGTCTAGTTGGGTAGGTCTTGTTGGGAGAAGATTAACTATATTTAAAAAGAAATAAGCACCTTTATGTTATTAGTAAGTATCTATGATTATTTATCAGCCGCCCTACGTACTTATTTAGTACTATAACTGTGAAGCACTCAAAACTGACGTAAAGGAATAAAAAAATGGTATATCCTGTAACCTTAATCCAATATCAAGATCTGATTGGATTTTATATAAAAATACTTAATTTTAAACTAACAATAACTGATTATTTTTATTACAAAACTTTTATACAGATAAACGAGTTTCTGATTATTTGAACATTAATTTTAAATTTTTACGTGTTTTTCTAAAGAAACCTAAAATTACAGTTTCGAAGAAAATCAGTCGAACTTCGATCGAATGAAAGTTTTAGCTCTAACTTGGAAGTTATCTCCTTAAGTTTGATAGGATACGAAACAAAGTTCAATTTTAAATTTAATGCTGCCATTACCAGAACCAATAAAATAACGCAATTTGTTAAATTTGCTTTTTACTGCGATTTCCCAATAAAATGGAATTAAGGGTGTTTATATTTTTGTCATTATTTATTCCGAGTTTTTCCTATTCCGAAAAGATTAACACCCTCACGGGAACGCCTTAAAGATTTAGTGTGAAAACCATAGTAAAAGTTTTATTATTCGTTTACTCTTACTTACGTAAAAGAAAAGGGTTTTAGGTAAGTACAGAGATATGAAAATATCATGATACGATATCGGTAAGTGCTTTATAACATAACATATTGAGAAAACGTTTTCAAAGGCAAAGAGCTTTTCCAATTTTCTAGATTTGTTGTAAGCACTTAACGATGAGTATCGTAAAAGATTTTTTGTATTCGTAAATTTGTATTCGTATTTCGTCATATACATCACCGAAGAATTGGTATTATAACTAAATATATTAGCTTTATCGACCTAATTTGACATCTGTCACGATCAACCTCCAAATCTACAATAAATTAAAGTTTTTACAATTTTGTTTAAAGGAATACAAAAAAAATAATGTTCGATACACGTGCGCTGTCAATTTTCAGGCTCTTGGCCTTTTTTAAAGCTTTCAGTTAAAAACATCATACTTTAAATCATTTGTAACGAAAATAACTATTTTGTGTTAATGACATATTTAGAAAGAAAAGATTCTATTCATATGAATAGAATAATAATTTTTTTTCACTGTTTCTAAGTATATAGACGACACTATTTATTTGGTATGTGAGAGAAATTTTGAACTGGCAACTCTTTAATGTCGAGAATTTCTATTTATTACCACATTTCAAAATTTTTTAAATAATGTTTGCTTTTGTCATAAGCACGGTTAGAATAAGTAAGACAATTAAAAAGATCTGTCTGTAGTTGTTCGGTAGTTTCTATAGAAGAGTGTACGTTTTGTGCCAATATTGCCAGTATAAAAGCTGTGTAAAAGATTAGTTTCTCTGATAAAAATGGGAATACTCCGCAATCCATATCCTATTGCTATTAGAATTAAAAATTAAGATATTACCACCCCACTCAATCTCGATACCATTCTTTTGGCCAACATTTTGCCAAATTTTAGGAAATCAGTCCTTATCAAGTAAAAGCTGACTTACATAAACTTCTAAGAATGGGATTTCATAAAGATTTCTGAAAACCCTAAGGCTGTTGAAAGTTAGAAACCTTGGAATAGCCCACACTATATCCTGGAAAACAGTAAGCTGTAATTAAGGAATTGTTCCAGAATCTATACATCTGGACAAATCGGCAGAATCTTTTTAAGAAGCCAAGTAACACCAAGCTGCATGGGAATACTATAGGATGCTGTGCAATTACACAAATACTATCATAAAGAACGAAAAACGGGCATACTTGTAATTTAAACTTACCCATAGGAACAACTCGAAAGTACTATAGAAGAAACTGAGATCGTTGGATATCGTATATTCTAAATTTAATGAAAATGGTTCTTTTATGGCCATGTTGATGAAATTAATTAATTTTGTTAAAAGTATTCCAAATGTTCCCAAACATATTCCAAACTACTATAAAAACAATAAATTATATAACACAGGAGATATCTCATTTAAACTCGTAGACAATAAAATTATATCAAACATAATTAATGCCATAAAAAGTAATTCAACAGGCTCGGAGGGGTTAATACTACAATGATAAAACTGTGTTGCCCTTTTATTCTGCAACATTTAGTACATATTATTAACTCGTTTATTTTAGAAAATATATTTCCCGACAGCTGGGAGTCGGCTCTTGTAACGCCAAAATTCCACAACCTGTGGAGTATAAGGATTGCAGATCGATTAGCATTCTACCAACACTTTCAAAAATACTGGAAAAAATAATTAACTCACAAATTAGAGAATATTTAGACGCTAATAATCTGTTGCCCCCTAATAACCCTCTTGCCAGTCAGGTTTTATATCTGCACACAGCTGCACAATCGCTTTGTTAAAGATAACCTATGACATTTTTAAAGCGCATGACGAAAGAAAATGAACGTTATTAGTTTTATTAGATTTCAGCAAGGCGTTTGCATTATATAAGTTTTGGTAATAATGCAGTCTATCTGATTTAAAAGTATCTTTATAACAGGACACAAAGGGTTCAGACATCTTATAGTGTCTATGTTCCTGTTGATATCACAAGGGCGGTGCCGCAAAGATCCATATTAGGTCCTTTGCTGTTCATCCTGTATACCAGGTCTTTGTTATTACGTGAAAGCCTGTGAGATTCACATGTATGCAGATGACACACAACTGTCACAACACTCATTCATTCACTCACAACATTCATTCAATCCGAGATGCCATCAATTCCATAATATGGAAGATGCTGTTAATATATTGAATAATGACCAAAAAGCTATCAACGAATATTGACTTAACCATGCGTTAATTTTAAACCTTACTTTCAGGGAATGTGAATAGTAGTTATCAATTGCCACCTATAAAAATAGGAGATGTTGATATTCATGTATTCGAACGTGTCAAGAATTTCGGGTTAATTATTAGCAACACATTCAGATTTAAAAAACAAAGTAATAAATATATATACAAAAGCTTATTATAATTTAAAGCTTCTTTATCCGCACAAACACTACTTGAATAAAAATACAAAAATCCTGCTTAGTGAACTCCTGGTACTTTCACAATTTGCGTATTGTACACCCGTTTACGCTTCTTGCCTTGATTTCCAGACGTCACGACGTATACAACGTGTTCAGAATTCTTGCTTACGTTTTATTTATGGACTACCAAAGTTTGCAGATATATCTTCTAAATGAGTAGAAACTGGTTGGCTTGATATGAAACAGCGACGTCATATACAGACAATAGCGTTTTACCATAACGTAATAATTAATAGGCAGCCACCCTATTTATATAATAAGATAAGGTATAGATCATTCAGTTATAATATCGTAAAAATATATATAATGACGTATCCCCAGCATTCAAACCACTATCAGTCAAACAATTCAAAAAAGCCTTGATTAAACAGTTGGTTACAGATTATCATTGATGGTTCAGATGGTAAACAGTCGTTACTAGTTATGTAAGCATTAAGACGATTATTATTTTTTATTATAGTAGTTTCATAAACTTTCTAAGAAATAGGTTAAGTGGAAGAGCAGCGATATAACAAATCATGAAGCTGAACTTCGCCTATGCATATCTAAAAGATGTACATTTGTAAAATAACTACCTATAAAGAATAATAAACACACTATTATAATTATTATTATTATTATTATTATTATTATTATTATTATTATTATTATTATTATTATTATTATCTAATCAAATCGCTCACCAATTTCTACTGAATGGAAAGACGACAATAAAACCGGGAAGGATAAAAGCTACAGTGAGATATCCAAAATGAAAAGAACTCACTGAGAACACCTTTTTCAGTACAATAATTGAAAGCTGCTGGCCTAGATGATCTAAGTACAGAACAAATAAAGAACTTTGGCCATGTGGCGATCAATTGTATATTGAAGCTCATGAACACTAGTATTACAAAAATGCGGATCCAAGTCTGTGGCGGAAAGTTAGCGTAGTAGCACTAATCAAACCCGGGAAGGAGCCTACAGGCCCTAAGAACTTCTGGCCGGTCTCTTTTTTATGCCATTTATATATAACACTCGACCGTATTGTCTTGAACTGAATCTCCCAGGAAGTGGATAAACTACTAATTCCAGAACAGGCGGGCTTTAAACCCGGAAAGTCATGCAATGGTCGAGTGTTAAATCTAACCTACCACATAGAGGATGGAGAAGAGCGATTACAAAGCACATGAGTTGCTTATATAGACTTAACAGCGGAATACGACACTGTTAAACCACCAAAAACGGTTAAAAAAATTAATCGCCAAACGCTATACAGTCTGTTTGATTTAAAGTGTCCCGCTTTGTAGCAACATTATTTTCGGTCAGAAATAGTATAAACTTATGTATTATTAAATGGCATAAAATTCTCTATGTTCTGGTTCAAAAATTTTGTATTTACTAAATCGGCGTGAGCGTAATGATGGCGTCATCAAACTTTTTTAAATTACATGACAGGTATTTTTTTACTGAAACCGATAGAGTATTATATTCTCTTTTTAACCGTGAAGAATGATTTACGACTAGTAGGCTTTGATTTCTGGTTCTCCAATTAATAAAATAGAATTATCTAGCGAGCTTAGTTAAATAACGAAAATTTAGTTGTTCCAGTGGCGTATTTACAAATTTTTCCTTTTTAAAACTACACTACTCTTTAAAAAATCTGAATCAAAATACTTAGGTTTTGACATAAATGACCTGGACTATCAAAAGAATTCTGATCCAGAACATAAAAAACTTTATGCCATTTAATAATGTACTTTTTTCTACTCATGACATTGAAATCACTCATTTTGCAATCGATAACAATGGTTGAAATCGCATTTCAACCTCTAGAGGTTGAAATTATCGGACTACCGCGATTTTGAATTTCAAACTGTTCGACATTCAATTGCTGACAAGAGAAATGTCACTTTAATGTCATGTTTTGTCACTTAAATGTAATATTTTTTTCTAAAGTGCATTAATCTACTAAGAATTCGAAGAAAAAATAGTATATGGAACGCGTGGCTGATAAAATTTCAACGTCTCAAGTTACTTTTTTCAACGAGCGACAGCGAGTTGAAAAAAACCACTCTCAACGTTGAAATTTTATTTCAACCACTTGTCCCATAATATACTATTTTCTACTCATGACATTGAAATCACTCATTTTGCAATTGATAACGATGGTTGAAATCGCATTTCAACCACTAGAGGTTGAAATTTTCGGACTACCGGGATTTCGAATTTCAAACTGTTCGACATTCAATTGCTGACAAGACAAATGTCACTTTAATGTCATGTTTTGTAACTTAAATGTCATAACTTTTTCTAAAGTGCCAGGGTATTAGAAGTAAACGGGTAGTCTAGAGCCCCATGCCATGCTCTTTTCCTTGTCTCTTCTCTTTTCTTCCTCTATTTTGACGTCACAAGCACACTACTCACGCTCCTATCTTCTGCATAGGTATTCATTGTGTGCTTATCTCTGCATTGATGGCTACAAACTATCGGTACGGTACTCCTGATAATTTGCTATAACGAAGTTTAAATAGATTAGAAAAAGTTTACATTTAACAAATCTTATTGTTTACATAATACAAGCAAATCAAAGCTTACTTTTCACAAACTGTTTTGCTTTTTTGAATTTTTGGAGTTGGAGTTATAGCGAACAGATTGGGATGTCTTCAGTTTGTTGTGGTAATTAATTCTAATTTTGATCCGAGCCTTAACGTACTCTTCAACAATTGACATAGGGATTGTTTCGTGTGTATTTATAATAGATTTCTCAATTACACCAGATAGTTTTAGCACGTTTTTTAGTTTGTCCAATGGAAATTTGGAAGTAAACACTGTTTCACAATTATACACGCATTCTTGAATAAATTCATTGGGACACATCAGACCCCCACGAGATAATTCGTGGACCCACAAATCAGATATGTTAGACATATATAGACATTCCGGATTCTCAATTGGTTTCTGACGAGTAATGTCACCGTAGATCTCATTATACTTTCGTTTTAGCACAAATCCCAAATATCCAGATAAGTTTGTTTGTACAGCGTGCGAATGCGAGTGTACTTCACACGTCACACACCACGTGGGTTTTGGTTTCTGTTTCTCTGTACTACCCGTTTACTTCCAATACCCTGCTAAAGTGCATTAATTTACTAAAAATTCGGAGAAAAAATAGTATATGCAACGCGTGGCTGATAAAATTTCAACGTCTAGAGTTCCTTTCTCAACTCGACATCGCTCGTTGAAAAAAAACCACTCTCAACGTTGAAATTTTATTTCAACCACTTGTCCCATAATATACTAGTATGGTTTATACCATTTTTGAACAAAACTAAAGTTACTACAGAGCGAGGCGCTTTAAATCAAACAGATAGTGTAACAGTATATTTTTATCAGTCCTGAATAAATGTAGTTTTGTCTACATATTTACTGAAAAATCTTAATTCCGGTCCTGCAAATTTGCGTTCTTCTTGCAATATAAAATCGTGTTAATATTTGGTGCAAATAAACCTATAACAATTATTTTAAAAGGTTGTGTTTCAAATCTTCTTAGAATTATAAAAACATTTGGGCAATAAATTATTTCTTTCTGTGTTTTATTTACGCACGTGTACGTTGGTTGAAATGGCTTTTTTGTTAAAACCTTGAAAATTAATAAATATGGTTCGTGGTAAATCTAACTTTATTTAGTTCCCATAGATATTGCAGTTTGGTGTTCCGTGAAAATAGTATAAAAAATCTCCTTTATCTAATAAATGATGTTTGCTGCGTGTTAAAAATCTGTTTCGGTTATTTACATCTGCGCCTAAAAACTTGATACGTTTGCAGGACTTGCTTTAAAATAACATCGGTTTACATTTTCACTTTCGTGAAAACGAATCTGCGTAATTTCTAGTCTTTTAGGGTCAAGGTCTAGTATTGGAATTAAGAAAACTTCCCCTATTGACTACACGTGGACTGTATAGCCCTGATGTTTAGGCCAAAACACGCGACCCTGTGATTGGTTGAAGTCGACTTGCATTTAAATAAAAAGCATTTCGACATAGTAAAAAGAACCCAGCGTCTTAAAAAACAGAGGGTTCACTTGACTTCAGTTGCTGATTCGAGACAGTGCAGTTTAACAATTCAGTCAATGGTCTGAATTCAGTACAGTTTATAGATAACGGCCGGTGTCGGATGCCCGTGCCTAATTAATTGAAAATTTGCAGTTAATAAAAATATTGTTGTGCAATTAAATATTTCTCCGGACGTCTGCGTTTTGAAAGAATGGGAAATTTAGTTTTCCTATTATAAAGTGTAATAGCTTTAATACAGTTTACCGATGGAAATAAATATCGTGTCGTATATCGTTTAAATAGTTCTCGTACCGAAATACCGATAAAAATTAATAACTACAGACTTTATCTTCAGTGATTGAAATCTCGGATCAAAAATGAAATCCGAGTTATGTGCTTTATAAATTCAGTTCGGATCTAAATAATAAATGGATTGTTTTATGAAAAATAACAAACATTTGCAGACAGTTCTAAAATTAATTTAATAATCAAATCTTATTGAAGTTTTATGGTTGCATTTAGTTATTTTATCTTGGGTGAATTCGTGAATAATAGTTCACCTCATACCGGCATTACGAGGGTTAATTCATTGCAACCTTGAATAATGTGAAAGCAGAAATCTACGAACATTCCAGTTTCCGTTCAGCAGTAATTGTTTGGTGTGTGCAGGAGTTATTTTTGTGTAATTTAGCGTTAATTTGGTCTGCGAATTATTGACAACTACAGGTACAGTGAATTATGTATTCCTTTTTTTTGAATGTTAAATATTTATGTGAATTTCTTTGGATCTTTGTAATATTTCTATAGCCTGTTTTATTATTTATACCTAATTTCTTTTATTCATTAACAAATTTTAATAGTCAAGAGCTCTTAGGTAGGGAATTATTACTTGAATTTTGGAGTTTAAAATTTGTAATTTTCTTATATCTTATTTTTCTTTGTGTTTTCTAAAAAAATCATTTTAAAGTTAATTAAAATCAGTAAGACAGAACCATATAAATTATGAAAGTTTTTATTCATATCATCATTAAACTAAACTTTGACTTTGTTGAAATTAACTAATATTTTGCACTAAATTTTATATCGGTCTGATTTCATTTTCTGATTAGTGATTTCAGACAGATTTATTAGATTTATTTGATCTATTTGATCTATTTAATTATTGTTATTGAGCTTCAAAATTAGATGGCACCCTTCTAGTGTATGTTATTGTGTTTAGAAACCTTTATCCATTCCTTTAATAATTAGACAACTGCAGAACCAATACCTACGACCTGAATTTTAAATTTGTAAAAAGAGCGAGATCTCAAGCCGGAAATTTTGAGCATTTTATATACAGTAAGTATCGTATTTTGTGTTCTAAATTAGCTTAAGTAATGTGAACTTTTTGTTTGAAGGTTTAAGCTTTGTTTCTTTTAGTTTGGTTAAAAAACGTCTCTTTCAATTGTATATATGCAGACAACACAGCTATAGCAGCACAAGGCAAAAACGTTCGAAAGAAGTCGAAAACAAGCTGACAGACGCGTTGGAGGAAATGGCAGCCTACTATGATAAGGACTTCCTAACACCCAACCTCAGTAAAACTCAAGTGTGCGCTTTTCACTTAAAAAACAAATAGGCGAGGAGGAAAGTAAATGTAACATGGAGGCAGCAGAAGCTCGAACACTGTGGTACACTGACGCCTAAACTGAACGTTATCTTTCAAACAGGAACAATATCATTCGGAAACTGACCAGCACATTTTGCAGTTCACAACCGCATGTACCCATAGAATAGAGGTCTGGAAAAACACAATTTCGACTGCAATTGTGGAACCAAAAGAGGAACCAGCACCAGGTTTTGACCTACAGTCTTACATAACGCGGAAGTCTTTCAAAAGACTGAGAAAGGGCGTTAAGTTTAATTAATTGTGGTCCGTGCACAAATGAATTATGTTAGAAGCAAAGCTACCAATGTTTCTGTCATTATTATTATTACAAAGTGTAGGTTGCTCTCCTATTAATTTCAGGTAAACTTTTATGGCCCTCCGAAAGACTATTTCTTGATCACACTGTAGAAGCAGTTTTGTAGCAAATATTTAATCTGCTCTTGTTATACCTCCAATAAGTATTGAGACCTGTTAATAATATAGCTTTTCAACTTCATTTTCGTTGTTATCTCTAATTCTACGTATTTCAAAACGCTTTATTACCTTCATTACAAACCAAGTGATATACTATAATTTGATTAATGGACCATTTCCGTCAGTTAAACTGAAAATTAAAATAAAACTTGAAACACTAATTGCTGCATTTACAAACTAACGACACATAGAAAGCATTTAGAATTAATTCACGTAATGTAGGAAGATTTTAAGTGGTGCTTTATTGTAACATTTTACGCTTTATTTGAATAATAAAACATTCGAGTACGCAAAAACAATTACTAGAATATACTAACGTATGTATAGAATTTTACATTGTTGTAGTAGCACACGGTTTAAATGCATGATGATAGGAACAGTAGGGTCTAATATAAATATAAAACAGAAACAATGGAATAAATGCTACTCTATTAATCTATTTGCCTATTAATTAATCTATTTCTAAATTTGTACATATTTTTAAAATAATAATATTAAAATATCAAATACATTACCGTTAACTATTACTTCATTATTTAGAATGCTTAAAAACCAAATTGTAACAACAGCTCAATCTAATGTTGTTTACAAATACGTTTGTGTGCAGTGTAACCAGGCATACATTGGACAGACTGGACAAAGATGGAAACGACTGATGCAGTATAGAAGTGGTAATATCAACTTCAATCAGTATATTAAGCCAAAATATCAAATATTTTGTCATATATCAAAATATCAAATATTTTTGTAATATCAAGCCAAATTCAACTTCGCCAACAATTCAACTTAATAATCAGGATCACCTAAGAGACTAGGAAAACTTTCAATATAGAAACAAATAAAAAAATCGTTTATTTATCGAAATTTGTCGCACTGGAAATTAGAAAAACTAGAGAATCACGCAATCACTATCACAAGAAAAATTTATTATACAACTAAAATCTGGAGAAACCGCTAAAACTGTTTTCCAATTCTCAAACTACATTATATAATTTTACAAGGATTTACAGTGATCTTTATCACTTGCTTTTTATCAACCATTCTGCAGTAGATTGATTGTATATGGTTTCAGAGATTCAGACATCAGACACAGAAGAGAAATTCAGACCCGCTTGATATACACAGTAAAAAATCAACCCCGTGAACAATTTTTAGAGTACTGAGTAAAAATCTTAGAGTTAAACTTTAGAGTAGAAATTCTTTTTTCACTCTATTCTTATCACAAAAAATAATTCTTCACTACTGAAATCTATTTTCTCTCTATATTATTAATTAACTCTATATAGATTGAATATTCAATCTAATAGTATTCTACTTTAAAAGTATAACAAAATCCACTCTAATTCTAATTTTGTTAAGAGAAGAAAAACCGTTAAAAAGTGATCTAAATTGGTAAAAAGATGTTTGCTAGTGTTGATGTTACCCTAGTTACAAGTTAGAATAAATAAAACGATTTGGCACCAATATACACTTGACAGTGTATTTAGTAAGGGAAGCGTGTGCGCATTAACGACACTAACAAAACATGGCGACAATCAGCTCTCTGCTGTATTTGAACCGACTGCGACTTGCTGAATCTTTGAAATTCCAAAAGTTACTAAAATTGGTGGGAATTTTAAAATTTTACAAATCTTTTACTAACTTTATATAGCTGTACAATTTAAAATATAATGAACGCCTAAGCAAAATTTAGAGATCAAAATTATATTGACTAGACCAAAAACAGGTATGTGTACATAAAAATTTCCGCTAATTGTGGTAACATTTTAAATTTTTAACAGTTAACTAGACAACTGTTGATATTCATGTCTTTTTACTGCGTGTGAACGTGAAACTTCTCAGTTTGTTTTATAATAATAATTAATATAAGGTAACTTAAATCGATTTTACTTGTTAAACATTTTAAAAATACATGTATTATTTTATAATTTTAGTAATTAGTGTTACTTATGATGAGTAAGACGGGAGCACTTGGAAATTTGATATGTTCAACAGCAAACACTTTTTTAAATAATTCATATTCAGTGTTTTATTTCCAAACAATGAACAGAGATATTAAGAAATTAGATAAGTAAAAGCAATAATTATAATTGTATTTTATTCGTAGAGCAAAAGAGTAATTACATCATAATTGTAGTAATTTTGAACTTTGGAGGAGTTCGCGAAGTACTGCAAGCTGCAAGGGAATCTCTTTATACAAATTTCATGAGAGTTGGCAGGGAGCACGACCAGTAGTTCACTCGGCAACATTTAACAATACCATGGACCAAGAAAAACAATTTCGAAGTAAAGGTTCCGGGGTGTCCTTTAACCAAAACAGAAGTGTCCCCACTGGGCTCGTATACATTTTTTTCAATACGTTCTTATGTTTTAATTGTATATATAAACTTTTCTTGTATGTTTGCATTGCAATAAATAAATCACTTATTTGATTATTGACCTAGGCCTTGAAAAACTACACTATTTTCACTCTAAAATTTCAATCTAATTATACAAAAGTTTTATAATAATCCACTGTAAATAGGTAATATTTTTTCCAAATAGAGTAAAAATCTTTCCAAATCTTACTCCGAAACGATTAGAAATTTGACTGTTTTTGTGTAAAAAAGATATAATTGTTTTAGAGTGTAAATAAATGTACACTAACAGTGTATTGAAGTTAACTCTAGCGTCTACACGAAGGTACAAATTAGATATTTTACTCTAAGTGTATTGGACCTAATCACACACTTTTAGAGTGGTCTAGTGTTCGAATTTTACACTAAAGTTTTTACTGTGTACCCACATGTCATGTGTAATAGCATACATATTTTAAAACATTAATAAAAACCCTCTAACTGAATAAATAATAAGTCGATAATATTTTATTACAATCGAATATCTAAATATATACAATTTACTTGAAGTGCCTAAAATACTTCTCTAAACCTCTATATCTAAAATACCTGGGTCTGTAAAGCCGGTTAGCTTTAATACGAGAAATTGGTAGGTTTGTCTATAATCCCGAATTAACTAGTATCATGACTTCGGGTTTTGCTTTCTAAGAGATTATATAATGCAGACCACAAACAGTTTCTAACTTTATCGATAATATTATTAATAATATAATAACAAAAGTCTTCTTAATACAACTTCATCTTATTTGATTAACTTTAAATTAAAATATTCAATATACAACATCCATTGCAGTTTGAAAGGGACCGTTGTTGGTAAAAAGTATAAATATTGTGTAATGGGGTAGTTCCAACAAAGGCCACTTTTAAATTTTTATGGTTGCAACCCTTCACGGTATTTCATATTAAATAAAGATAAGAGGAAGCTAAAACCATTAAAATTAATTAATGTTTAGAGGTACCTAAACTAGCTACCAGCGATATTTTTTAAATTGGTAATTAAGTTTAAATTGAAATTTAGGTAAAATTAAATTGATATAATACAGAACACGTGCACATACCAATTAAATTAATCCTATCATATTTTAATTTTTAAAATTTAATAAATTAATTAAATTTTTTCGGCTATTTAATGTAATTGTTTAATTTCTTTATAACAATCAAATATTTATTAAAGCTGCTAAGTGTTTCAATCTTTCTTATGAAATTTTAAATTTTGAAATTAATAGATATAAATATTTTCTAATTAAAAATGAATATAAGTTATTTAATTGTGTGTCATTGACTACAGAATCAGTATGTACTTTTTACAAAGGTGAAATAAGCAAAAAATTTTCTTTAACTGTTATCAAACATTTTAGACATCAAGTCTTTAAGAATACGCAATATACAGTTGCGTGAAAGTTATTTTTATAATAAATTTTGATTGAATAATAAGATAGGTACTCTAGAAGTTTTTGTTAATGTAAAATAAATCATTGTTGCATAAAGTATTGAATAATTGTAAATACAATAGATATGTGTCAGTGATTACATATAATGTTATAATCCGTTTTATGTGTTGTAAATAAGTGTCTAGTCATATTTGATTAGGTTGTAAGGTGACGTAAATATTAAGTAAAATTATGATGTTAATAGTAGTGTATAAGCTTAGGAAACAATATTTTTAGAGAGTCTTGTTAATACGGCAAACGAGAACAATCGTCAGTAAATATGAAATTGTAAAAACTGTCGTCAATAAATATGTAAAATGTAAATAAGTTACTCTAGCACAGACAGTTAAGCTGATAAATTCAATCTGGTAAGGTTAGTCACGCTGCAAAAAGTTATTTACATCGTTGTAAAGTGCAGACTAAGTATATTAAATTGAAGATACTTGCTAAAGTTTAATAGCAAGTAAATAAATCTTCTTACATACGAGTACACACATTGGTGTTTTATTTAATTAAGAAAATAAGATATAAATAACAATATTCTACGAAAATAAAACGGGAGATCTAGTCCGTAATTATAAAATAAATTTACTATTATTTCCTTATGTGGAAAAGTGTTTGGACAATACAAATATGGCAAGTCTATATGGTGATGGAAGGTATAAGTAAATACGAAGGCAAATATGCCGACCTTGAACTGGCATTAAAGTAATAAAAGTGAAATACGCTGCCAACGGTTTGGTGAAGAATATTGGTGGTGACTAATATCAAGGAAAGAACTGGCTCAATATTAAAAAGGTAGGAAAGTACTTGTACTTGCTTGGAACCTGCTAAGAAGAAGATGACATTGAGGAGTGGAAGTTAATTAATTAAACAATTTCGTTCAATTAAATTTTATTAATTAGATTTCAATTTATAGTCATTTATTTTTTTATTTATTTTATATATCTTTTACAAGTGTTTCAGAAAAATGTACTTTAAGTTATTTAGAAGTTATAATTGCCGTCGAACTTATTTTACGTAATCATGAAATTAGATTCACGTAACGTATATATGACCCTTGCGTTATTTAAACCTACATTAAAAAATACTTTAAAATCAAATAAGAAAGAACTAAGGGGAAGTTGAAAAGTATTTCAAAAGTTCACTTCTAAATAAAGTTCAAGTTACTTATTAAAAACATCTACGATCTAAAGGCATGCATCATCAGCAATTTTATTATTTTAATTTAACCCACTATCACCGCAATATATATAGTTCGCAAAAAATCTAGTTACCACCATTAAGGAGTGCATATACAGGAGTAAGGGATATTAGAATTATTTTACACTCTCTGCTTTATGACACCGGAGTACATATCGCACCGCAAGTACATTTCCTACATGATTATTGCTTAATTAAAAGAATAATAAAGAAATGCAAAGAAATATTTTTGTTTTCAAACTTTTGCAACTTCTTAAACGAAGTAAATTATTATTCTGTTAAATATTTCAAATAAATTAAAAATCAGTTCCAAAAAAACTTATAATGATATATAATAATATAATATAATAATATTCAAAAACAATAATAAATTAATTCAGAGATAAAATAAATATAAACTAAATGAGGTAAGAAATAAAAACATTCTTGAATAAACAATAAAGAAAGATTACAATCACACCATAAATAATAGATAATAAATTTGGATAAACTTTTCATACATGTTTAAAGGTGTTTAAAGCGACTCCCTCCTTTTTACTTGGCAATAACCTAAACCTCTCATAAAAACAATTTAACAGCGTGTTTAACTATACATGCAATCGACCAAAAACTTATTTCGTGCTGGATTTGATTTTTCGTTTTGTTCTTTTTAGCTACAAGGAAATCAGTCGCCTTTTTTTGCAGAATAAGGTTGCCTTGGCATCAAAATAAGACCTGACGGAGAAAGTAAATTTAAACTTAACAATAAGTTAAGTTAAGATTAATCAATAAGTAATCAAAAGTGCAATAGGTAATCAAAGAAATTTTATCTCATTAAAAAAAGTAAATGTCAAATGTCAAAATGTAAATGTCACATGTCTAACAATAAAATTGGCATAGCAGTCTTCTCATCATATTTTTTTCGTATCAATTGCTTTAGTAGAAATGTATAAATATACTATGCAAGATGAATATACTACCCATCAGTGATTTACTATTTTCTTTCAATAATCAAAATTTAAAAAAAACGGCTTGCCCAAAATATGTGCATACACAAATAATAATAAGATACTATAAGAAAAAAAAAACGAAAAGGTCATTCTTTCATTTATCTCGTTTAGTTTAATTTTATTGCTAAATTAACTTTCGTTTTTGAATATTGAATTCTTACGAAATTGTATCTTTTATTTGTTGATTTGATTTTGAATATATTTGAAATATTTAACAGAATAATAATAAATTGTGCTTATATTCTGCAAAAGTTTGAAACAAAAACAAGTTTTCAACAATCGTCGTTAGAAAATAACTAGCGGTGCGATGTGTACTCCACAGTCAAAAAGCATCAACTGTTAAAAAATCATGTAGAGGTCAACGATAGTGTCAAATTGAAGCGGCCGTAAATATAAACCCCTTTCTTATTTTACATAAAACCTTCCTAACATGTCTGGTTGCCGTATGCATTCGATAATGGTAGCAACTCAGTTTTACCGAATATTTTTATCTATTAATTTCTAAATTTTACAATAAAGATTTTTAGAATAAACATTTAGCAGCTTTAATTAATATTTGATTGTTATAAAGAAAAGAAAATATCACAGATTAAGTGTAGGAAAGAATGGAACGACAAACGGGAATCGCGAAGAATACGTAAAAACCATACTCAAAATTTTTATTTTAATGACAAACAACATTAATTAATATTAATTAATTACATTTTTAAAATTAAGAAATGATAGAATTAGCTAAACTTGAATGTTCACGTATTCTATATTATATCAATTAAATTTCAACCAAATGTCATTAAATTCCGTAATATGCGGTTACCAAAGATATTTAGCAATTTCTAAATACTTGATAGTCCTTAATAGCGACCTCTAGACATGAATCAGCTTTAGTTTTTTTAGCTCCCCTATAGAAATTTAAAAGTGAGCTTTTTTATTCAGCTTATTGTGTAATCCAGAAAATTCATAAGAAAGCAAATGCCAACCAAACCAAATATTTCGAAAAACAAGAATTGTTTTAATTAAAATTCTTACGGTAGCAACAAATTGTATCAGTCGCAAAGTATAAATATTATACATATTAATTTTTCAAATCGACAGATGTGCCCTAATAGTAAATTAGCAAATTTAATTAACAATTTTTCTTTGTTTCGGAAAAATTAATATAACAAAATTAACATTGGATCTATGTGAATTGAAGAGTGGTCTACGAGGAATTAACTTTTGAACTAAAAAAAAAGTGGTCTGACCTGGCTTGCAACAGGGTAGTGTATCGAGATCGAATCCCGGTGACGGCAGATTAAGGTTTTATGCAGTTTTCCTTAGCTGTAACACAACTGTGGGATTTTTGTTGTACTACCGTAAGTCGGTTACGCCGCACGATGGGCCTTCGTAATAATAATAATTGCCACTTCCTCCCGCACAATCTTCATAGTTCTGGAGCCTGGTTCACCAGGTAATTGGTAGTAGTAATTTATTTATTCAACACCTAATAATGACGCTATTCCTATGGTGATTTTGCAAAAATAATGTGATATATTACTCACTAGTGAGAGAATATTCAAAAAAGTCATTACTTAGAGAATTCTCACCCATAAATTCTATGACCCCCCCCCCCCCCCAATGCAATTATGATGCTTTTTGGCAAATAAGAAAATTAATGTGTCAAATTGAAGAGATTATTATTTGAATAAAAACTTATTAAAAAAAGTGTTGGATACAATTTTATTTGTACACGTGTCTAAATTGCGTATGTAGGTTGCGTAAATTACGTAGTTTTTTAGTTTCATGAGCATTTGTTCAACGGAATTTTGTTGGTTGTTTCATTACTTACCACTTGTGCGCATGAGATGTCGATTTCACTAATACAATATTCGTTATACTTGCTTCTCTTCAGCTCTTTTTACCTGTTTGCCATTTTCGGTTCTTTTTTTTTGTTTGCGACTTTATTTCTTATCCGTTGAAGTTCTACTGCTTTGGTATGGTAACACATCTACAGTTCGCTGGATACGTTTCTCTGCAATGTATATATTTTGGTTCTTTACCCTTTGGTCCCTTGTATGGTGCTTTGCAGCACATTTACCACACGTTGCCTTTGTTTCTGTAATTTTGATGGTACCCATATCTCTGGCAATGTTTGCACTGTGGTATGGGCTTTGAAATTCTTAGTGCTTCTATCTCTACTTTCCTATCGATATCTATTTTACTTTATATATATTTTTTTGTCTTCCACGGTGCTGAAAGTCAGCATGAAGATGGGCAATGATGTTTTTTTTCTTGCTTGTATACATTTGGTTTACATTTTGTATTTTGAATCGTGTGCTCCTAAAAAGTTTTATACAATCCAGTTCACTCTGCACGTATAGATTTCTTACTAGTGCTTTATCTGGTCTCGGTCTTTTTTTTATCGGTTGCATATCATTCTATTTAAGTTTCATTGCGAGCTCATGTTATATTTCTATAATTTTCTTCTTCTTCTACATTTAGTTTTACGTTGCTTCTAGTTAGAATTTTTGTGCTAGAAACTCTTGAAGTCTATCGTAATTCTTCTGAATGTTAATGACCACTGGTAGTGGTTTCCTTTTACCTTGTACAATCTGCTTCGTATTCTATTATTATATTTTTGTTGCTTTCTGGCGATTTACATGACGACTCACTGTTAAGTTTCTTATTAATTCTTCTTTATCAGTAAAGTAACTATTTGATTTTCTTAGGTTTTTCAGTTGGACTTTTAAACTAATTTTTTGTTGTAGTTTTTCCTGTATTTGCTATTGCATTTAGTTATGTATATCGTATCGCCATGGTGAAACCTGACTATCGGGGTTTTTAGGTCGCGCTAGTGCTTCTGATATGACAGTTCAAGGTTCTAAGCTGAAACCTTTAACAACGAAAACATCGAAGCGGGATATTCGTACATATTCGGCCTGATAGCGGTTAGAAAACTATACATGTTATCTCTGTTAAGCCGATGCGGATGTCAAAAGATACGACAAGATATTCTGCTAGTAATTTTAGAATTGTGAATTTGACTTCTACATTTGACTGTAAGATGTTTCACATCAATAATTTTTTTTAAGTTCAGGATCTGTATTCTCAAAGACGTTAGAAAATTTTCACATATGAATTGACGTAATTTTCTATTGGCTAATTTGCATGCCAAACCAACTAAAGCCATGTGCTTCAATGTCTCAGATTTTGTTCAAATCTTTGCATAGATACGTATGAAATTACAATAAACTATTTTTTCCAGATTTTTTGGATTAAAAATGTCCGAAGCAGAAGATTTTGAACATTACCCGACACTCTACATCATTTAACTGAACTTGTCATAACTCCCTTATTTTTTGAGTTATCTGGGTCAGGTGTTAGGTTAAAGTTAGTTCTTGGATCTTTCAAAGCATATTAAAAAGTGTGCAAAGTATATGCTAAGATGATTTTATAAAAAAGCTTCAAAGAGGCGATAATTGCATCACAGGTACAAAGTCAGAATTTGTAAAGCACTAAAATTTGCCTTCGGGGCCTGCTACTTTTCTACTGTGCAATGTCTTTTGCACGTTTCTTGATATACTCTAAAAAGATCCAAAAACTAGCTTTAATCTGATACCTGGATGAGCCCGATAACTGAAAGAATAAGGGAGTTTAACCATTTTAGCTAAATGATGTAGAGTGTCGGGTAGCAGAATCTGCACCAAAATCGAAATTTTTCAAAATTACTACTTCGGTAGGAAACTCAGGCAATAGTGAATGCACTATCAAAACGACTGATGGGATAGTCAGCCGAGTCCACACTCCCCTGATTCCTGACAATACTGGGTCTGTCTGTACCATCCAGCAGAAGACAGCTACTTCTTAGGTCTACTTTCACGAGTAAGTAAATATGTATGTGTTTATTGGCATGATACTGGAACAGGGAGTTACTAAGGAAGATTTGTGCGAAAGTATTTACATATTACTTTAAAAAGTTAAAACTGAACAACATGTCAGGAGCGGTTAATGGTATCAGAATGCACACCAATCTAGTAATCCAGTGGATTCAGCGTTTTACCATCTAAGAGAAATTTCTTCTGGTGTAACATTTGTACCTACTGGTAGATCTTCGTCACTATTCCAGCCTAACCTACTAGAGTTATTATTGTTCATTGTTTCCAGAAGCCATCTAGCAACTTATCATATTCTTTTCTGAAGTTCAGGAGCTACGAGCCCAAAATTATACTAGTGCGACTGTTTTTTTTTTTGTTGAAAATACCCCACATTTTTACGTCATTTATTGACCCACGTGGTGACTGTCGCTAGAATGAAGTACGACCTCTGTACCTACCCTACCCCATGCCAAGTTACATGAAGTTCACTTATACTGCTCCTTTAAAGTTCCTAGGTATCCTGTCAATGTAGAGCGGCGTGAGGGAACCCCCGATTAGAATTTCATGAAACTTGATAGTAGGTACACAGATAGGGCTAATTCTCTCTAGCGCTTTTTTTATGCGAATAGACTGTCTCTTGTTGTTGGAGTCATCAAAGGGATACGGAGGGATAAGGGGATTTTTATAACTAGCCTAGATTGTACAAAATCATTTGCTTTATCTCCATGGAAAGTAAGCCCCATGCGTTTGTGTATATGAAATACCGTGCACGATAGATATTACGATACCTACTTCAATAATGTGGTATTTCATATTTCCAGCTATTATTTTTTTAAATCGAAGTCCATAAATATTTTAGGAGGAAGTGATTAGTGTGTATTGATTGATTATTTATTAATAAGGTAAATATTATTAAGCTCTACCTACCAAATATTTTTCTACTTTTTTAATCGTAGTTTGTTAAGTAATATTTAAGACTGCAGGTTGATATTAAGCTAGAGCACCGAAAGAATTATCTCGCTTCAAATTATTTCTCCCCGCCTATCATTTCCATGGAAGTGAAAGTAAAGTGGTCTATATTATAAGGCTTCCGTATATATAAGACAATTGCGTGTTGCACGACATCGGAAATATCAAAAAGTATTCCTGTATCCGTTACATTTCCTTATCTACGGATATCAGCATCACTTTTAAACGTTTCATATTTTATAACTTAAAATAAATGAGACTTTCCTGGATATTTCTAGCCGAACATACATACGCTATCGAATATGGGATTTTAGGATTTGTCACCCTTCAAAACTTTCTGTAACGTGGGCAAAATTATTTAATCCAACCCTAAAATCGCTCGAAGTTAATTTTGGGGTTGGTTCGGAAAAGAATTGTAATTTAGCTCATTTTATGGATTGTGCCTTGTGTAACATCAGAGAGGCATATAGACAATGAACTTATTGATTATATGATTAACCCTGTCATGAGTATTTGTTTCCAGAGGTGGGGGAATGGACTTTTAAGGTGTATATGTAGGTGTATGCGTGTGGTATCACTTTTCAAATTTACATTTTTAATGTTGTAATGGTCGAGAAGGAAAATTTTATCATAATATTTTGATGAATTTTTAAACTGGAGAATGTAGGAGACACGTTGGCAACGAACGGTTCGAATTTCAATTTCCGGACGAAAAATGAAGTTTCACAGCTTCTGTAGCGAGAAAGCGTTATTTAAAAGGAACGAAAATAAGCATACCCTATGTTTGATAAGATATTGTTAGTTGGAATAAAAGTTAACGTTCGTATATTACTGTATTAATTACCATTTAAACGAAATTGAATATTTTTTCAAGTGAATTTGAATTCTCAAGTAAACAACATATGAAGGCCCAAAACGATAACAATTGCGATTTATTGCCGACATTATATGGAAATTATGTATAAAATACCTACATAAATTTATAAACCATGTAATAAGTTAGATGTAATGAGAAAAGGCGATAAACTGCTATATTTTTATTTCGAATCACTAACCTGCATTAAAGGCTAAGACAGAGATATCACGCAGAACGCAGAGTGTAATGTACAATCACGTCCAACCGGAAAATATTCTGATCTATGCACTACAATACAGTGTACATAAGAATATTGTACTCTAACTTTAATAAAAAAATGCAGTCCAACTGTCTTCATCAGTCTTCATAGTCGTCACTTTTAACTCCTAACATGTATTTCCATTGCATATAATAATTAATCTCTTAAAGTCTTATTATTATTATTTTCGTGAAAGTTATCACATTCGGTCCTCCATATTTCAAAAAATACTAATTTTAAATACCACATATTTAAATAAATAATACATATTGCTGAACTCAGAAAAATATATACTTTTCATTTCTAGCAAAATAATAAGGGGGTTCCATTAAAAAAGTCGATTACGTCATAGGCACCACAGTAGTAAACTAAAAAATTAAAATTGACGTCCATAAAATCCGCAGTAAAACAATAAAATTGATGTGTCCGAGCTTTTTTTCCAAACAGTATAATACAAAAAATATGTAAAAATAAATAACAAAAAAAAAGCTTCATTATGATCAGACCATCAATAATAAATTACCTTCTAAAATCTACCTTCTAACGATAAGATATCTCATTTTTTTGTTGGGTAATTATTTCTGTGCAAATAATAACTTGAACGTCCAAAAGGTAACTTTTCGGAAATCAAAATCAGCACTTAATAGATTATGTGGCAATCTGTTGCAGAACACGGTTGCCTTTACATATAAGAACTGATAGGAAAAGTAGATTGAAACTAATTTAAGCTTCTTAAACAATTAGGCAAACAAAAAGATTTTATTGCATTAATAATTGTAAAAAAATTTTAATAATAAAATTGACATTTTCAGTTGTCACATCATTTTTTTACTCGTACCAATACTATTTTTACCAACTAATTATTTACCTGACCCAATAAAAGTTTATTTTTTTAACAATCATCGTCATGTAGAAAATGCAGTAGCAGCGCGATGCGTGCTCTATGATTACAAAGCATCAACTGTTAGGAAATCATGTAGCGGAAATCGTTAGGAAATCGTCAACGCGAGTGTAAAAATGGAGCTAGAGTAAATGGGGCTTTTCTAAAAACTGAAGTTTTGCCAAACTGTATATAAATTAAAGTTTGTATCAGTAACACTACTGACTAATTCTTCTTATAAGTTAATTTAAGATATAATTTCATAAACATTTTTTCAGATTCCTACCATATAACAAAAAATAAAATAAGCATGGTAACAACGAGTTGATCTCATAATAACTCCATAACTCTATTCAGGATTTGACCATTCAGTGATAGATCGTATTGAGGTCATTCTTAGAAACGGGAGTTAAATAGTTTAGGTAATCTGAACTATCTATCTTTTCAAAAATTGTCTTAAAAACAGTCTCGATTTTGAATAACAATCTTAAAAACGTGACAAGTCGAGCATCGGCATGCATATGCTTGAACAAAATCATAAGGTAAAAGGCGTAGAGTTAATTATAAATGTAAACAACCCAACATAACTTAACTGTTTTGAAAGCTTAGAATTTTTTAAAATAGAAAAGCGCTAATGAACTGTGATTTAAATCCTACTAATTCCAATTTTTTAGAATTGCTCCAGTAATCAGTCAGTTAGTAATCAGCGTTCCTTTAATAAAAGGAGAACCTTTTCTACGAACATTATTATTAACCAGTGGTGGTTCAAGAAGAACATTTTAAATAATCAATCAATTGATTTTATATGGTTATTCCGGTTATTAAAACAAAAAAGGGAACTTCATTAACCAATAGTTCTAAAGAAAGACAGTTATTATGAACTTTAATTCCTTGGCTCAAACTCAGTAGCGGTGTCAGTAATTAAGGTGATTTACAGATTTCTTCAGTTTCATCAAGCGGTTGAGTTTGATGATTAGTGTTTGTTTGTGATTGAAAAGGCACTATTGTATCATTTGCTTTGTAAAGTGAAGTTGGATTGAATTATTTGAGTAGGGTATTGTAACTTGATTGATTTTATTTTGTTAACGTAAGTTGAACCATTATTTATGTATCGAATATCTTTGATCACTATCTGCATGTGCATAATTCCCCCATCGGTAAGAATTCTTACGTTGGGTATTATTTTTTTATATTTAAATCTATAACGATGTCCTAAATGAAAACTTCTTATTTTTATTTTGCTTTATAAATAAATCTATTATTGAACCTAACGAAACTGAATAATACTGAACCATATATTTATGAAGGTTTTTAAATATTTTTTATTCAACCTAACTTTGACATAACTGATTATGACTAATATTTGAATAAAATTTAATAGATCTGATGTCGATTTCTGTTTGCTAGCATCAGGTCATTATTTTTATAATATTCCGGACTTTCCTAAACAGATGGCGCTCAACTATATGCATTTTTTGTGTCTTAAACCTATATCAATTTCTTTTATAATTAGTGAACTATGAAAGCAATATCTGCGACCTGAAATGATATTTGTAGTGTAGATATCTCAAACCGAAGCAATCTTGAGTTGTACAGTAAATATCAAATATCTTGTTTTGTTTATTTCTGAGGAAAAATAACAAGCGTTTCCCTGGCGCCCAATCGCGGGGCTTAGTTTGGTTTTGTGTTGAAGAAATAACGAGCGTTTCAACAATGGTGATAATCAATTGATAATTCTTAACTGTGTGCCGATCTAACCGTTAGCAAAAAACGTTAAAAACCATTTTCGAAGTAACAGCTTGTGGTGGCTATATTTAAAATTTCCTGTTGTATCTAATGATCCGCAGTTGCCCTTCGCGGCGAAACAAATGGAAAAGAACTACTGCAACATGGAGAATCAAAAAAACTTGTCAATTCATTAATGTCCATGTTTTGTTTGACATAAATAGGTCATTTCTGATATGATTGTGATTCTTCAATTAAATACGTTATAAGGTACACGAATAGTAAACACTATAAAAAAAAGTGTATTGATATTGACATAAAAACTTGGTGTGCCTTCTCCCTCACCCCGCAATTTGCAAATAGACTAAAAAAGTAAGATTTTAGAATCTACTTACGTCATCGAGTACAAGAACGAAATTAACTTCCTTCGATAGTTTACATATTCCTCAATATGAATGCAGAGGTGTGTCGGACCTTGGTGCCCTTCCTTATGGCTACGGCCAATCTGGCACACCTTTGCATTATGTATAGTGAAGAACGTATTTAAGCTATCAAGCTATCTTATGGAAATACAACTATTCGTGTACTGTTAGTAGTGATATTTATTTAAAGCATTCTGATTTTAAATTCGCTTTTGGTTCTTGATTTGAGTTTGATCAACACTTTGTACCTCCCAAGTGTGTGTAATTCCAGATAGATTTAAAATTTTGTATTTGGAGGACGTTTCTCAAAATTATTTCACTTTATTTATCTTTTCAGTAAATAATTCAGCTTAAATATTATATTTATTGCAAATGATTAATATATTTTATCCAAAATCGTGAATAATTAGTGAATTAATATGGTGATTTGAAGCATGGAATGTTGAACATTACCCACTAGTGAGAGAAAAATTAAGACTCACGGAACAATTATCAAATTGTAATATTTAATTCAAATTATTTATTTTTGTAACTGAACATTAACATTTATGTTAAAACATAATCCCGCAGCTCTCTTGCAATACATTTTGGTAAAAAATTTATAAATTTTATTTTAATGTTTTTAATTTAATTACACGCGATTTTGGATAAAATATTATATTACACGCGTGTGGAATTGCTTCTTAGGCACTTAAGAAAATTACCCCCCCGCTCTGCGAGCTCGGGAGTAAACTTTTTCTTGCGTGCCTAATCTCGCACATTCCTCACTTGTATAATAAATATCTATTCCCACTTTGATAATGTGTCATATTTTTAAATACTCTCTAAGCCGATTGGGTCCAATAAAACCAGAGTTTTTCTGATCTGTCTTCACCCGGCCTATGACATTTCCTGATTAGTCTACTTCGTTTCAATTTTACTTTAGTGGTAAAGTTGTTAAGATTTCGAGAACTTCAAAACAATTTTTTATATTTGCGTGTCCTAATGAAGTCATTAGGATACGCGTGTCCTAATGAAATTTTTCAGAATACTGGAAACAGTAACATTTTATTTTTTAAAGTTGATATCACTGTTAGACAGCTGTTCTTAGAATGTCAAACTTATCTTATTTTCGCAGTGAACTTTTGTAACTCGAATGTAACGCTCGCTAAACTATGTACCATTGCAAGACGCAGCGCGCCGTCGACGGTAGCCCCGTTACGGGCATAGATAACTGTTTTTACTTTTTATTATTAACGAAATTGTAAATTTTGATACTGTCATCATATGGGCTGCATTGTGTTATGTATGTGCAATATGCTAACAATAAACATAACGTAATAAAATACAGTTTCATTAAATTATATATCTTTACCTTATAATATCGAAAAGATATTTTTGTTAACAAAAATCATTCTTTGCTGAAAATACTATTGCATTTATACCTCATTAATTTCTTTAACAAATAAGGTATTTATTCTATGAAATGAAATATAATTATTCTTATTTCATCCAATTTTTTAATTCATTAAGTAGCAATTATTTATGTCACAAATATATTGGCATACTCTTGAATTTATAATAATTTTCAGCAGTACAGATAATACACCTGGCAAATTTGAACGAGGTCCTACTGTTAGCAACGGACTTTGTGTGTATCAGACAAGAAGGAATTTCTACGTCGCGCCGATTTCCGAAAGTTAACGAGGTTAAGTAAAAAACAATTGCATAATCTCTAGTGTTGCCAACTGTCGTGCTACTTACCAAAATATCCCTAACAAATTTTATTTAAAACTAAGTAAGTTTTTTAATTATTTAATAATGCAATAACGCAAATAGAAAAAATAGTATACAGTATTCGTTTCATAAACCGTTTTAGCGCGCTTGTTCTCTTTAGAAAACTCCCCGCTACGCGGGTCGTTTTCTAAACGCGTGCGCTAAAAACGTGTCTGATGAAACTAATACTTTAATATACTATTTGACGTTTTAAGATATGATTTAGAAAAGATTTGTTTGCATTTAGGTGGATTTAATGGATTGTTAATTTCTCGGTTTTCGACCATTTCTGGTATTATTTTGGCTTTTGATCAAAAAGTCCATATCTTGTGCGAAGCTTTTGAAAAACGACTTTGAATGCAGGACTATAAGAAATCTAAGCAAGCCGTTGAAAACCTTAGTGAGTGATTTGTTTTCCGAGATCCTAGAGTAATGTGTAGTATATTCAACTTCAAGAGTCAGTGGATGTAAACAACATTCAATCGATGGTAAGAACCGGATATGGAAAACGCAGTACTGGCATGTACTATTTCGGAAAATCTCACACAATTATTTGCAAGCTGTCTTATATCCAGTAGGATGTAGTACTTATGTCAAAAATGCCGAATATGTGTTAATGTGTTAACGGACGCAGAAAAAGGCTTTGCTGCTAAATTGGATGGTCGCTGCAATGAATAGCATACAGTTTTCTCTTTAAAACGTAATTGACAACAAATACACAATTTAAGTAGACGACAAGGATCTATCGACGTCCAAAAACAACAAACCCAGGACAAGATAATAAATTGGTAGAATATATCAGACAACATTTTTTCGCCAAAGCAGTGGGAGTCCGAAGAGAAACTCACAAAAAAAAAATTAAAATTGAGTTTCATGTTCACGTTCACTCATTAGCTTAAGTGATATTAATTTTATTTTTTGCACGTAATTTTTACATCAGAATGATGTAACTTGGTATAAATTCGTTGTTCAAAATAATTCTTTCCTATATTAATTACTAATAAATTCAACTAGTATTATTTTTATTTTCATTGCAATAGTTATTTTTGATGCGCCTATGATATTGTGTCAAAGTTTAATACATGAGAATCATGTCATGAAATGTCTTTCTTATTTACATAAAATTTAAGAAAAATCAGCTTCTTAAGAATCGTGCGAAGTTTTCATGCCGGAATAGTACTTGTTTACATGCGCCGACTCTTGCATTTGAATGGACTTTAGGTATCTTATTTCCAGGGCCTTCTATTTCTTTCTGAACTTTTTTTTGCGTTTTTTTGTCTACCGGGTCAACCCCTACTGTGATGTTTTAGTGGTTCTTTGCGCAGTAACTAATACAAAACCAACGCAATGGCATCACATAAAGCGCAACACCACGATTTATTTTCTCCACACCCAATTGCCTCATTAAGTCATCCGAATTATTATAATGTTAATTCCGACATTGTCAGTCAAAACCACTTTTGAGATAAATTGACTACGTCATAATTATGAGCAATGAAACTGTTGAAGTAACTATTTTTATGTCTCTGAATCAATATTGGATTCTTGGCATAAATGATGATTTAAATATTGACCCTATATTAATATACTATATTGAAGCACTATTGCACACATCAACATTGTAAAAACACATCTAGGGCTGACATTGATAAACCCAAACATTAGCTGAGGCTAGTTAATCAATGTTAGAGTAGTTAAATAAATATCATGTGCTCCTTGGGTTAAAAACCTCTATGAGGGAAATTATGAAAAATTTCTCAAATGATGAAAGCACACTACTTGTCCTAAAGACAATTTACAACTAAACTGGTAAGAAAAGGGATTAATTATCTTTTGCAAAGATTAGAAAAACAGTGATAAGCAAAATTTACCAGTGAAGACTGCTGAACTGAAACATAACCAAATAAGAAATGACTAATAAAAGTGTTTGATCAAAAGCACGACCAAATTTGGTGTAACAAGATTAATAAAAACACAATGGAGAAAAGCATTTTAAGAAAAAAATTTTAGGTTAAACACTAAACGAACTCAGGAAAAGCCAAAAAAGAAAATGTAACATTCTGAGTCGCTATTCTTATGTTACGTTCAGAGAAATGTCTTACTAGGCGTTTACTCGACATTAACTTAGTTGAACAGGTTATAACTAGAGTTTATTTATTAGGAATCGTTAAGTATTTACCTTATTGTCAAATTATAAAACCAGAGTACCTTCAGGAATCTATCGGGAATCGAAAATCTAGCTATCTAGGTTCCCCAATTTAGAAACGGGGATGTCCTTATTAATCAATTATTTGATATCCATTACTTTACCCGTGTTTTGTCGTTCTCTTTACAAGCTGAACAAGATAGACACCACACTGAGAATATTTTACCTCAGCGTGAACAACCAATTCAGGAAACTACGAAATGCTTTTAGAAATATTATAATTTCATAATCAGAAGCTACGACTGAAAGAAAAGATGTTCTAGATAGAAAAAAAGTATTTACTATTTCAACAATATTCTGATTCGTATATACGGTGTAGGTGTATATTTAAAGATTTCTGGATGAGCTACTTACATATGCATACTATAATGTTATAACGAACCTTGTTAGGAGCTAAGAGACGTGACGTCTAAAAATACCTTGTAGAGAAACTACGTTTCCTTTTATCCTTGCGATTTTATTTACAGAATCTGAACTGATTTTAAAATATAATACTAGAAAGCACAAGACCTTGCTATTTAAAGACTAATACAATTCTATTGTTATTGCAGCAAAAATAAAACTTGTTGGTTGGTAAAAGTTTGCATAATGGAATCTGCAATAGTGCATTCCTGTATTTGTACGAATCTGCGGATTAAGATAAATTATCACTTATCGATTATGTTAAATTATAATACAGTTAGGAAAAAACCCAAATCATCCATTTAGGTTCATAATTTCTAGCTTTCTAAATCTTTTTACTACTACAACATATTCGTTAGAGTATATAATTTATTAAATTGTGTTAGATAACTACGATTGCCTATTCGGCTCTGCGAGGTCTCCACAGAGTTGTGGCTCATCTCACGAATTCTCAATAAGACAAAACAAATATGAAAATAATGTACAAAAAGATAATACAATGTATAAACGAAACTGCATTTGAAAAGGGTGCAAAAGCTAAATTTTATAGAAAACTACTTTAGTACACTCATTGAAGTACACCGTCCAACAATGACTTGAGCAAAATAACGACTTCTTTCAATTTTTAAGTTGTAATTTGATGGACAGATTTAGTTCAAAGTGTAGCGTTGGTATAGTGTGAAGAAGTATATGGTAAGATCAAGAGCACTTTGAACGGTCAAAACGTGCAATTACTACACAATTAATTTTAAAACCTGCCACTTTAAATATCTCTTAAGCTATACAAAACAACAATTTTGGCAAAAGCACGTCAACTGTTTCTTCGATGGGGGCAACCTAAGCAACCCCAATTTTAAAATGACAAATGACAAACCCATCGTTGTTGTTAAAATGCTTTCCCCATTATATCAGCAACCCATGTCTCGATTATGATTCCTTGTTGTCACAGACACATAGACAATAGACATACTTATAGGTACTCCGTATATTGGCATATGTAAAATATTTAGATCTAGTCAAACCAAACTTTTATTTTCATTTTTGGTTAGCATTTTGCAAAATTTCTTGGAGTTTTCTTTGGGAGGGGGGGCAATAATAATTTCTGTGAGTCCAAAATAACTTTTATTACTGACAATTGATCTTAGAGATTTATAATGACAGATAAAACCTTATTCGACTTTTCTCTCTTTCTCCTCGACTTGGTTTTAGGAGAAAGGAAAGAACAAAAATTGCTCTCGCAAATTGATCGATTGATTTCTTTGGGAAAACTACAGAAAATATAACACGAGGTAATTTGTATATTAACTACCTGCCTATAGAGGTGGGATAAGTATAGTCACTGCAGATAAAGCTGATGAAATTAACAACCGCTTATTGGAAGAACCAACAACAACTCAGAGGTAACTTTCTGAAGAGTTTGGAATGTGTAGATTATAGGAACAGAAAATCATTCGCAAAGCTGGTTTAAAGCATTATCCAGATTTTCTGCTAAAGTGTAGGAAAAAGGAAATTCAAAAAGCAGATTTTATCATACAAAACGCTAATGCCTTCAGCAAGTCAAGCATTAAAGATCAGGTTATAAGGTGACCGTTGCGGTGCTAGTCAGTACTCTCAAGCAGCCAATTGGAGAAACGTCTCGCTTGCTTACACACTGCCTCAGTATACGCAAGACTAAATTAACTGTAGCTTCGGAATGAACAGACAGTGGAATCGACCTAGTGCTTGGCGCGACCTGCAGCCACCTCGAAAACCTCAACTCGAGGGTGGAGCTGAGAATAACTACGTTTTATAAATTCCTGTAAAAACTGTAATTTTTAGCTTTGCTTGATAAGGGATAGAAATAACAACTAGCCGAAACGTTGTGGAAAAATAAATTAAGACAATGGAAGCTCAAATTACTGACGATGCCTTTTTACTTTGCTTCAATATCCGTTGTTTTCGAGTATTTCTCTCCAGAGATATTCCTTCAACAAAACGGTGCTCCATCCCATTACATTGTACAGTGTAATATATATCCGATATTTTTTTGAATAAGACTTTCATTATCCTTAGCTTTGACGAAAAGGTCAAATTGAACCTGCAAGTTTATTCACACCTATTTATCTCGTTTTTGAGTAATTCCGTTCAGAAGTTATGATTTATATATATTTTGGGACTTGCTTGTGATGGATCGATGGGTTGTAGTAAAAGTTCTTAGGTAGATGACGGTAAGATTACGGCGAAGAAAAAAGTAGAGATGCTATGAAGCTCACTTGACTATACAACAACGCAAAAACGGTGTGAATTTCAGTGACCAAACGCCATCCTACCTGATACAGCTTTTCTTTTGAGTTACTTCTGGTTGTTAACGTAATGGATCGTCTATAATGTCGTGCCATACGAAAATGGAACTAACCCAATTTAGTTACTTTTTTATACATAACAGCTAAAGGTTGTTCAAAAAACAAGTGTACACTTTTCGGTCCTGAGAGGAAAGAAGAACCATATTGTGGTTCTTACCAAACTCTTAGTGAGACTATGGGCAGCAAGATCACAGATAGAAAAATGAGGTGGATTACCACAGGAAGATTACCAGCTGTTATAAAGACTGCTCCAAACCAACGGGGATGTTGCTTACCTATTTTTGGTCATTTACGTAAGCATCATAGTTTGTTTTGAAAACATTTTTTATTTTATATTATGAAATCTTAAAAAATACTTATTGTCATTTAGTCCATTCGATACATATCTCCGAAGACCTGTTCTGCTTCAGCAGAACATCTTGACAACATCTTAAAGAATTTTCACGAAAAACTTACGTAGATGACGATCTTATAGCAACGAGCAAATATATAGGTACCTAGGAATCATGTACTATATCCGAAACAAGCTGCCTTACATACCTCCGGAGTCATGTATCCCACAATATTAATTATGCCGCAGTCAACGTGTTAAAGCCAACAATCTAAATAGGCACAAAGCAATCAGTAAAGAAACTGCATTCTAATATACTCGATTCTTCAAGAATTTAAATTCGTGAACATCATAGTTAACACGTGTACAGTGTTGTATACAATTTTCACGATGAAATACATATATTAATTTTTTCATTACATGAAAAATGTAAGAATATAAAAATGGTCACCAAGGATTAGATTTAAAAAATCCATTTAAATTCATGTTATTAAAACAGAAAGCAAATAAAAAGGGGATAGGCCTACTAACATACTTCAACCCTTTTCCCGTTCCATATTTCACGGTTAAGCTCATCATCAAAAAAGGGCAGTATAAACATGTACTTCATTAATACTTTTCAAAGAAAACCAAATGTTAACTCAATTTTATCCTAAAAAAAGCTTTTACCTATTAATTATGATTTATGACTGTACCCTCGAGTATCTTAAACGTCCCTCAACTGAAATTTAATGTCATGACTATCATATTCGCGTTTATTTCCAGGAAAGATTCTACATAGGTAGCTACTAAATCCCCATTTGTGCTCGAGTAGTTCATATATTATCAGTTTTCCGAAGGAAATTCCAGTAAATTGCCCCAAAGGACAGATGAATCCCTTTTATGCCGTAAATAATTATTAAATGGAATTTCACTGATAGAAGGAGGAATATCTTGATCTCATAGATGAAGGCCTATTATCCGACCACACTTTTCCTTTTCATATGGAAAAACGCTTACTACGTGTTTCATTTCTTTCTCTCCTCCCCTTCTTTTCTGTAGCCTACTTGATTGAACCGAAGGTTTTATATTAGGATAATGCAAATTTTATTGTGTTTTATACGTTTGGAAAGGTTTTAAGGTTTTTCTAAAATCGTCTACTTGAAAATGAATTTTTCCTGAAATTGATGTCAGAAACGATGTTTCACATGATTAGATTCGTATTTATTATGGTCATGATTTACATCAATGCTTTGCAGATGGTCCAATTTGTTCATGTATCAAGGATGTCAAAATAATTGAATTCGCACATCAGCAAATAAATGAGTTTTGGAGTGGGTTTTTGTTCGGCCTTTTACACATTTAATTGTGCTTCGTATATCCAATTTGTTTGGCCTAACAAAGTAGAATTAAAATGAAATAAAACCAATTTTTTGTAAAATATTTTTGTTTGTTTACAACTTTCAAAGAAAAGTGTTATATATGAGATAAATACAAATATTTGATAACGATAAAAAGCAAATACGTACATACGCGAATCCTTTACTAACTAGAAACTTAACAAACGTCTACAGGGTAATGCTTCGTAACATGGAAAGTTCTAAAGTTAATCTTATACATACCAGCTAAGAATGTACACATGATATTTGAGCTTAAACTGCTAAAAGGAAGACTTCTTTGCTAAAACGCATATTATTGGATACTGGTACTTAAGTGTTAGAGTTGCCTGTTAGATAAGTAGAGTATAGAGTGTAACGTGAGAAATTCTACGATTAAAGTGTTGCCGAAGGTTATTTTCAAGAATGTTTTTCGAAAAATACAAAGAGTGTTTTATTACTAACTTGTGGAATCGATAACACTCAGCGATTCCTAGTGAAGGGTAATTATTAACTGCCTTTTATAAACACCTAGTTTAAATACGTATCTAGTTGGATTATTGCAGATTATCGTGGATAATATATCCACATCCACCCATATTAGTCCAGTGCATTTAGGAGTTGACCCAGCTATTTTGTATACATTTTTTCTTTTATCCCCCGATCGAAAGGGGTACCCATGGAGAGTTTAACCCTGAGTTTGCGCACCCCTAAAATTAACCCCTTCGCCGCCATCTTCGATTTAATTTTTTTTCTTGAAATGCTCATATCTGGCGTTTTAATTATCGTACAGTGACGAATCCCGCGTGGTTGGATTCGTCTTGACTTATGTTTCGTGCAATCTTATGTGATCAAAAACTGTACGATCAACTAGAAAAAAGATATTGCCGTTCAAAGCCGACAAAACGACCAAAAAGATTTTTTTCCTTTTCGGCGCGTATCTTTTTTCCAGTTCACCTGACGCATTTCGGTCATAAAACTTTTTTGAAATTGAACGGATTTCGAGCATTAAAAAAAAGCATCCCGATACGGACATTCCTCGTTCGCCAATCCACGCGCAAAGTTGCTCTGTTTTGAGCGGGGCTATTTTGAAGACGTTAAATCGCGCTCGCATCGCTTCGACGCGTTCGTGGTCCGCGCTGCGTTTCTTCGTATTGCGTCTTCTCGCTTGTTTATTTATTTAAATAAACGATTAATATACATTATTTATTTATTAATGTGCCTGTTTGTTAAATATTAATGTATTTAAGTCTATTTCAGGTGGGTTTTTATAAAAAAATCAACATTTTGATGAGTTTTACTGATGGATTTTTATTTTTTTTAAATATCATTCGATCACATGATTGCAATTTGTTAATCATTTATTGTTACAGTAATTAATTTCTTATTTTGAACGCGGAACTGTGGCTATATATAGGTTTATGTTATAATGGAAAAAAAACCGGTATCTTATTCATAAGATCCTTTCGATCGGGGGATAAAAGAAAAAATGTATACAAAATCGCTGGGTCCCTATATAAAAATTTCCTAAATGCACTGGACTACAGAGCAACTTTGCGCGTGGATTGGCGGGCAAGGAATGGCCGTATCGGGATACTTTTTTTTTGTAAATGCTCGAAATCCGTTCCATCTCAAAAAAGTCTTATGACCGAAAAGTGTCAGGTGAACTGAAAAAAGATACGCGCCGAAAAGGAAAAAGAATTTTTTTTGTCGTTTTGTCGACTTTTAACGGCAATATCTTTTTTCCAGTTGATCGTACAGTTTTTGATCACATAAGATTAAAAAAAGTTAAATCCAAGATGGCGGCGAAAGGGTTAATTTTAGGACTGCGCAAACTCAGGGTTAAACTCTCTATGGCAGACCCTTTCAATCGGGGGATAAAAGAAAAAATGTATACAAAATCGCTGGGCCTCTATATAAAAATTTCTTAAATGCACTGGACTATATGTGTTACAAGCCAACACAAACTGATTGTAGAATGATCTGTTTCACTTGTCACTAGGTGACGTTTGCTAGAGGGTTCTGTTTTGACGATTTATGTAGTGTTAAACATTAGAGTTTATTGTTTCTAGCCTCACTTGGTAAAAGTTTATAATCATGCAATAATAACATAAGCAAGTTCTGAAAGTTCCACAAGTTTATTGTTTCAAAAGAGTAATTCCCCAAGTAGCACACCTACATTGGTCCAACGTAGGCGTAAATGTGTAGGCATAACATTTTAGGTCATGCTGTGAACCCTTAGTCACTATGAAAGTTTCATTAAATAAGACATTGAAATTTAATATGGGTCATTATCAATACTCTTTATTTGACACGAGAACTAATCTATTACTATTTCTTTCTTAAATTTCCCTTTTTTAATCAGACTAACGAGCATTTCTCATACCAACATATATTCCTATATAGGTATGAAATAATTTAATTTTTTTTTGGTTGACTTTCGCAAAACGCTAGGGCACACTTTTCTGTTGGGATTTATTTCCTATAAAAAATTATTTTTTCCCTCGCCACCTTACGAGCCATGATGTCAGACTGATTTTCAAAATTACAGTAGTCTATATTTTTTTCATCAGAATCAAGAAGTACTCATTTTCCGGGTCCCGCAATATCCCAGAAGCGGAGTCTGAAATAAATGGTCTACATACATAATCAAAAGATTATTTTTGGTTTATTAAAATGTCTTCTCAGTTTTCCTTTTTTCACTTTGTACTTTTAATTTGTTTGACCTTGTTTCGTATTTAGATGTTTTCAATTTATGTGATAATGAGTTAGTCCATAGGTTCCCAACCTTTTATGGACTACCGCCCCCTTTACAAGAGAAAAACAATTCCAACGCCCCCCTTTACATAATAGTTAATTATACCAATTTTATATGTCTGTCTATTATCTATTAATAATCACAAAGTAAACATTAATTCTCTCTCTCTCTCTCTCTTTCTCCCAGCTCAAAGCTTCAGCGCCCACTAGGGGGCGGTACCGCCCCCGTTGGGAATCTATGTGTTAGTTTTCTCTATTCCCGGATTATTATAGAAAATTTTGGTTCGTTTAAGACAAAGTTTGTGCAAGTAAACGAAAAACCTTTTTTAAATGTTCTGGTGGTAGAAGATTTAATCACTCCATTGGAGAATTTATTGGTTTCAAACAGTATTCCCGTTTACACGTTTTGTGGTTTATCTCGTGAACAGGGTTTCTAGGGAAAATGATTTCACTTTGCCTTTACCAAATCCAGAAGCCGTTTGAGGGTCCGAATGCTTTCAAAGATTATAACTGAAGCGAGAACACTGTCTTCAGTTTGGTGGAAACAGACTGGTGGTGAATCTGTGAAATGTTATCAACCCTTGATGGTGGTTGAGTTGTTGGAAGACCACATTCAGTCCTCCAGTAGAATTGTTACTATCTTTATTGGAAAAATCAACATCTTATATACAAATCAAAACAGCCAACTTAACAATATGTACATTGAAGTAATTCTAGGTTAACAATAAATTTAGAATTATTATGGCATAAAGCTTTTTATCCGGAACTGAAATATGATGAACCGTACGATTATCTCTTCTATGCAGTTTTGAAAGGTTTTGCATTTTTTTAATAGCAGTAATATAATATATTTTTTAAATATAGTTTTTTGTGTAATTCACGAGGTGATATACGTTTAAATTGCTTAAAATAAGTTGTATTATTGTTATTATATCCGGTTAAATTCATACTAGACTGTTATAAATTCATCGAAATTCATGTCTTAATTAGGATTTTACCGTTTATGTATTATACCATGTTGAAATTGAAATATAAATAGAAATTTAAATTTAAAGGTTTCTCTCTTTTTTGACAGAAAGTAGTCTGTTATATCAACAAATGCAAAAATATGCAAATTTGGCGCTTTTATATAAATACAAAGATTTGAGAGGAAGGGGGGAACCACACCTGTTTAAAACCGGTATCTAGTACTCGGTTAGATTAGGCTAGAGAGATTTTTTTTTTGAGCTAAGTCGAATGAAATAGGTATACGCACAAAATTATGACTAGGGGTCAAATGTTATAGTTTTGTTCCAAGATCACCCACATTCCTTTAAACCAGATGACAAGAACTGGTAGTTGTAAGATGGAGCTTATGTTTGTGCCTAGCCTTGTTTGCCATTAAACGGAATAGTTTCATACCACACTGCCGTCTGTGGTATGAAAAAGAGGTCGAAGCAGAAGATTTTATGATATAATAATAATAATAATAATAATTTATTGCCCAACAGATAAATCCAATTGTAGGACAAAACAATAATCAAATAGTAGCTATAAGATAAGTAAATGTAACATTAATATTAAATACAAAATACAGCACAATAACAATATGAATATAGCAAACAACATATAACAAAATGTATTTTAAATATACTTATGTATATGTATGTAAATGTAACGAAATATAATGTGAGAATTCTTAATAATGAAATAAACAACATGCCGAAATGATCTAAAAAAACAACAAATGAAACTATTGTACTACAAAGATGTCGGTGTATAGTCGGTTGGCATTTTTAACCATATGAGAAATTGGAGTTTGACATTAGTCCTTACAGCAGTATCTTTAAACGTATTTGAAAATCTTGCATTCATTCTAGGCACATGGAAGGGAACCTGACTCAATAGTTCGGGGAAGTCAATCTTGTTGTTAACCAGTTTTGCCAAGAATTCAGCACTGCGTTTCTCTCTTCTGTTTTGAAGTGATTCAAAGTTTTGTTCTTCTAATAAAATATAGTAACTTATATTTCTAGCTGGAAAAACGTCCGTTTGCTTGAACGTAAGATATTTTAAAAATTTTCTTTGTATACGTTCAAGAGGTAACTGTTCTGAGAGATAAAAAGGATACCAGATCATACAAGCATATTCTAGTCGACTACGAACAAATGCACAATATAACGTATTTAAAACGGTAGGATCACGGAAAAGCTTAGAAGTTCTAAAAACAAAACCTAGCATACGGGACGCAGAAGAACAGATTTCTTCAGTGTGTTTCTGAAATGTTAGTCTTGATTCAAACCAAACTCCAAGATCTGTTATTTGAGAGACACGTTGCAGCACCGTTCCTGTTAGATGGTAATCAGAGACAATAGCTTGAACTTTACGTGTAAAGGTGAGACTAAAGCACTTTTTAACATTTAAACTAAGTTTGAAATTCAAGCACCAAGATGCAAGAATATCGAGGTCTTTCTGTATTTTTGCAGAGTCTTCGGGAGATTCTATACAGTTGAAGATCTTAACATCATCAGCGTATGCAAGAACATGACAAGATAGGCTCGGAGAATCCAAAATGTGAGGGCAACTGGTTGATAGGCAAAACGGGTCAGAATACGTGAGAAAGGCGTGATAATGAGTCTTGCATCCCGTTTAAGTCAATTATGTGGGAATGGTTAAACTTTGAAGTTTAGAGGTTTATTAAGTCTAAACATATTTGAACTAAGTGAGCATCCGCTAAGAGTTACAGTACTGTTCAGATATATGCGATAGTGCGCTTTGATATTTTTAATTACACTCGCTAGCGGTTTTTTTAAATTTGTTTCAAGCCTAAAATAATTGTTGAAAGTTTATTAATTTTTGAAAATTGAATAGTGGGTAAATTTAAACAACTTGGAAGACCGACTCTCCGAGATTTTTTTAACCGTATGTAATAAGCAACTATAATTCATCGTTAGTGATACCCAAGCAGCACAGCTATATTGGTCCATTGTTCGAAATGTTAACGTCTGACTGTATTGGTCATGCGTTGGCTATCACTCTAGTCAACATTGTTTGGCAATATCTTCAAGAGTGTCGCTTTATGTTCGTTTGGAAACATACTATATCCCATACATTTCCCATATATACATAAGCGAATATGATGCATCTCCAATATTGGTAAATTATACAATAGCTATTGTCAGAACGGTAAAACATTAAGAAAAACAATATTTTGTGCTACCTGGGTAGTTATTAAATTCGTAGTTTAAAAATGACAGCCAATTTAAATTATCGATCGATTCTAATTTCTTACTTTTACTTTTGTTACTTTTCAAGTATTATTGCAGTTTTAAGTTAATTCAGTTCTGGTTACTATATAACAAGTTTAATAGTGTTAATGGCTTCCCTGATTAAGGAGATTCTGGAAGAACTGTTTTATCCACCATTTGTATTGTTTTGGGTAACAAGAAATAAAATTTCTGTACTCAACGTATTAATACGAAGAAAATTCAATTGGCCAAGCGAACGTTGTATTTGGTTACCTACTTGCGAAAAACAAATTAAGAGCATTTTAGGTGAGTGAACGAAGCTTTTGTTTAAAGTTTTCAACATAAGCAAAGATCTACATATCAGCCAAGTTCCAACTTAATATCGAAGTATTTTAGTGGTCAGTACCTATGTTGCTATGTAACAAAAAACGATGTTATCAAAATTTTCGCAGTATAAGTTTCATAAAAAACTAAATATTTTGTGAGATTGTTTCTGAAATGAAGAAAATGTAGCAACATCTCTGTAAAGGTAGGTTAAGTCAAAAATAATGTCAACTATTATTACTTTAGTTCAAACAATATGCAAATCTAGTCATATAGTCCCCTAGTTATTATTTCTATTGAATTAAATGCATTAAATCCCCTTTTTAATTCCTTAGCAAAAATTATTCTCTATTAAAACCAATTAATATTCTTTACAAATTTTCCGTTATAAAGGTGTAGTGTGTAAGTTTAATATAATATTTTTTTAATAACATAGTCATCAAATTATGTGTGGCATTATCTCTGAAAATCTCTTAGAATATTTTCTTTCCTTATATTGATTTGATTTAAAAATTGATCTATATCAACTCTTTCTAAATATAAATGTAACATCATTTTAATTACGATTTTTTACATACATCGGTGGCGCCCAATACATTTTTTGGTAACAAATATTATTCTTTCTTAAATCTGAAATTGATATAAAGCTGTAACGAGTTCATGAAACTTTATTGCTGGATTGCAGTAAACAATTGTTTTTGAAATAGAATATTTAAAAACGGAACGCGTATCTTTTATATTTCGACACGTTTTACATCAGTCGGTAGCCAAATTCAGTAACTATAATTCTTCCTTTTGCTCTTCCATGTTTCGACTAAGACCCATCTATACAAAATTAAATAATAATTTTAATACCAATTTAAAGGGGAAACGGTAGGAGAGTATACATTTCTGAGACATTCCTGTTCTACTTTTTCATCAAATATCTGAATCTGTACTGAAAGTTAAAAAATAAAAAAAACGGATAGACAGAGACAGACACACATATCGAATTTCATGAAAATACTCCACAACAAATACTATGACACTCGGCTGATAGTTAATTGTTTATGATATGATTTTTAAGCAAGTAGAAGGAGGATGTTTAGTTCCGCCACGTAACGAAGCGAGTGCTGTAAGTAAACGGTCTCGAGCGTATAGAAATGCTTTTAAAAATATAAATAATTAAAAAATCGCAAAACTAAGGAGAGCTGGCAAATTTACAGCGTAAAGCCTTTAACTTGGAATTAACTCGGCCCAGTAGACTCTGAATCCAAGCGTAACAAAAATAAATCTTGTATTTTAATAGGTATAATGTATTTTAAATTTATGGTTTTACAAATCTAAAGACTAATAAAGAAAATATCACGTCAAAGCTTATAAAAAAGAATTAGCGAGTCGGTTTTGTAGAAGTAGAACCCTTAAATGAGCACTATGGCGGCATGCAAGGGTTTGTCTATACATCAGAACAATTTGAATATAAAACACTCCATGATGTATGATGGAAGGCTAGACTGTAAGGTTTGCAGCCGAGGCAACTTCCTTAACGCATGACTAGTAGTACTTTTAAATACTGCATGGGTATAAAAGAAGAAATGATGAGGATTATATCTAGAATCGATCGTGTTTAAAGAGTTCTTGTACACGTGTATTGTATTTCAAAAACATGACATAAAAAATATTTTTTTGCTACCGGTAGTCAAATAATCCATTACTGTACGTTTTTATGCAAGTTGAAAATATTATTTCAAACCAAAGCTGTTTAATTTAATAATTACAATAAATAGTATGTTTATATTTTTATAATATAAAATTAATAAATTTTGGTGCAAATACCTTTTGCAGACACGTTTATTGTAGTTTTTATAGTTAACTATTTTGTGAAGTGCACTAACCTAAAAATTAAATATTGTTTTAAATTTTCTATAATAATAACTTTGTAGTTTCAGAAAAAAATTAAATTTTCTTTTATCATTCGTGTGGTAATCTTTTTAAAATGTTAAATTATAACCTAGAAATAGATACATATATTTTAAATTAATTTTTGTCTACTGGTTTAGAATTTTTATATTTTTGTGAGTATTATAATAATTATAATCATTGAAATATAATAACAACTGCTAGAAATAGCCACCAAACATATCGACAACTTCGATTCTTGACGCTATTAGTGATGGAAGTGGTCTGTCTGTCTACAAACGTGAGTAGTAGTTCCAAAACTTAACACGCTGGAATCTGAGATGGCGCCCCAAGTGGATGTCCGATCTTGTGCATCTCTAATAAAACATTTTAGATTTATTTAAATTAAAAATATAAACATTAAAATATATAAAAATTAAGTAGTGTTCACTAATTTACACAGCGAAAGCTTCAATTTAAAAAAAGAATCATGTAAATCAGTCTAGTTGAACTCTAGTGAATTAACTGTTCCTGAATTTGCTTGGTCAAGGTACGATGAACCGGCCTTGTTCGCTAGTCATGGATTATATCCATTTTCAATAGGGATCGTCTTTGATCTCAAGGGGGTCTGCTACTTTAATGCTAAGGAAGTTCAAAAATACTTATTATATTCAAAGACAGATAGGCATACAGTCTACTTAATAATTGATAAGTAACATTAAGATTTCTCGCAGTTATAGTAATCCAGAAATTAGTGCAACAACAGACTAATGTCACTATCAAACTCAGTATGTTCCTTAAAAGAAAAGGTGTTCATTCAGAGTAATTCGAGAATCTGTAACTAAATCTATCGAAAGTAAAACACAAATCTAATAATCTAATCTAAGTATGTATAGCAATATTCAATAGTCAGATCCCAATATTCGATAATAGAGGCAACATTATTAGACACAAGATAAAGTAATTTAGAGGAGTTTTCCTGAATATATTTTATTTTTATCTTGAACTTTTTAACGAATACAATTTTCTGTCTAGATAATTTATTAATTATGACTATCACGCATGCATGAGTTCACGTTACCAAAAAACTTCCCCTTGAATAAAAATAAAACGTTAACATTCCAGCTCGCGTTAGCTTATTAAATTAAAAAGTTCAGAAATAATAAACAGGCCTAAAACAAAAGCAAAAAATGTAGCTTTCGTTGTTAACCCTCGGAAAAACGTGTTTTGTTTTACTAATAATAATTATGTAAATTTTATTTTGATTTCAACAGTTATTTATACATTTTTATGTTTAAGTTTTCCTTGTAATTTATTTAATTATAAGTTTCGTTTTGTGTTAAGCTTTTAAATAATGAATAATTTTGCTTTGCAAAATTAAACTTCTAAACCAGTAGGAAATTAAATCTTTTGTTTTGTGCCATGCAATTTCTGTTTTTGTCTCTCTGAAACGAGTATAGCGTGAATCTTATGTAGAAATGTTAATTCTTATTACTACGACAAGGGATGAATTACTTTGGAGGACAATGTAATTATTCTAACTGCTCTTCCGACTTTATTATGATATTTATTCTTGTTTTTATTTTATTATAGTAGATAATATGATTATCCTTTATACTTTTATTGAAATGGCTTTTTCAGTACGTGTATACCTAGTTATTTAATGTGTTATTTTGAGACTATTTAAATGTTACCCTTTGGCCGTTTAAGTCGACATGCATGACGATCTGGTTTGAGAGTTATTACTGACTTATTTTGTTCTTATAGGGAATTTCCTTTGGTTAACGTTTAACTAGTTTGAATCATATATTTTTGTAATTATTTATATATTGTATGTAACCGTCTTGTACCCTTAAACATTTGTATCTAAATAGAATTTTAAGCAAAACGGTAATACCGGCAAACATTTAATTTTATTTTCTGTTGAGAGATAGTTGCAAACTACATATCAAGTCTTGGCGCTATTCAACTACAATATTCTCGAAGAACCTACACCCCTACGACGCGCTAGCTCGACTCGACAGTATATTCTTTGATTGCTTTCAAAAAACTAATGTAGCCTATGAATCTGATAACCAACTGATCGTACCCAACAAACAATACTACCTTTTCAACACGTTTAACAAAAAATAATTTATATGGAAGCTTGTTACATTCATCAATGAGATATATTTGGTGTGCAGTTGGACTGGTTTACTGGTTTACTTAGTCCTTTGGACGCTATTAAGTAAAACCATATAGGCAATACTTTCTCAAACAAATAACGAGCAAATTGTTTGAGAGAGATGCAACATCAAGTAACTCGAGTGGAATATCATTACTATAAGGGACAAAAAGTAAAGAATCATGTTTATTATGACACCTACTTTGAAGTAAGTTTGTCAGTCAGTTTGAGTACCAGATCAAGGGTGTCTCTTGAAGTTTTTAATATTTTGTAGAGTTTAAACGAAGTTTAGCTGATTTGGGATTCTACTGACACCGACAATTATTCATTCACAGAGTAGAAGCAGATAAATCAACCAAACGTAGACAAGGAATAGGTCCACTAGTTATTGATATTTAATGGATTCTCCTGTCTAAATGGATTTTTGTTGTTTTGCAATTGCCGCGGTTGGAATAATTTTAGTTATTATTATTATTCAATTATTTTGTAAGATGCGCTTTTAATTAACGTAACTGTAACTGCTACAAACACTTGCTTGGCTCATAGCCACTGACCACACATTACCTGCATAAGGATCCCAAATGATATAAAAAGGCTTATTTATCACACGTGAAGCCTTTTCATGAGCGAGGAAGTCGCAGACATGGCACACGCTTTGGCAATTGCGACGTATCGACAGACCGCTGACGTTCCGACCACAAAGTTTGCTTGGGTCAGCACGTATAAATGTAAATATTCTATGTAAACAGGTTCGCCACAGAACACCACCCTGTTCATTTGAATCTAACCAGTTATTGTGTTATTAGCCTGGTAAGTGACATATCATTTTGCTTGGTTTTACTTAGAAGAGTTTCAGAATCTATCATGGTTGGCATCATGATTACCGGAGTCTCCTCATGCTTTTGTATTAGTAACTACTTTAATTTATTTTCAAACTAGACTTTGTCTTTACCTTTAATTACATCCGTAGTCACGTCAAACCTAACGTGACATTTTAGTGGAAATGCCCACGATCGAATCCTGGGCCTTTCACAATTATTCAATCGACAATTTATACCTCATCAATTGTCTACGGTAATCGTTTCAGCAATATTGACCTTAACAATTCATTTTTTCTTTGTAATACTCTTCACATGCCAAAGAAAAATTGTAACATCCATTTCCAACAAAAAATGGTAGTTAAATCTGCGTTGAGTATTTGCAAAATGACTGACGTAAGGGATAAAAGGTTCCTAAGAAGTAATAACTAGCTTAGAAGGAGTTGATGGTCGTAGAATTAACTACCACGAAAAACTATTACAGAGATACAAGGTGTTGATACTGTATTTCTTGCATTGACTCGCAACTTGCAACTACTTAAAAAATGTTCTTTAACTGCTCCACGCTGCCGAAGCTAGACTATACAGATAAGTACCAAGTAATTCACCAAATCTTGCATAAATTTTCCAATGTCAACAAAAATTATTGTCTAAACAAGTAATGATAAGAAACAAATAAGTAATTAAAAAACAATTATAAACGAGTAGAAAATCGTTTAGTAGAGGCTTCAAAATATGATTGTCTACATGTAACGAATACTAATAACAACTGCTCATTTACTGCCTATCAACCACTTGCACCCACATTTTGAATTTTATAAGAGAAAAATCAAACACTCTTTAGCATGGGTTGAAAGAAAATTCGTCAAAATATCTCTTAACATTCTACATGTGTCACGAGTCACCAACGCAATGGTAAAATTAATAACAAGATTTCCCTCTGACATTTAATATTTTTATTTCGACTTAAATGACCTTTTTGAAGAAAATATATTTCCTCCCAACAAAAATTATTATTATTTTACGCTATCAAATCTTTATTACAAAAGTAATATAAACTGAATACGTTCTTTATTTAGCAAATGGAGTCATAAATAAATCTAAAAATCAGCTTAACGTTAATTTATTAACGGCAAGAAATAAATTTGAAAAAATATATCGATGCAGCTTGTATTAACTTTACTATAAAATGTGAGAAATGAATCCCAGATATTATAATAGAGGTAGTAGTAAGCGTATTTCAGCCAGTAGAAAATGAATTCTAAATGAAAAAACAAGCACACACACGCAGTGTCGTATAGCTCCGAAAATGTCTTACTGATTAATTACTGAATTACTGATAAATGCAAATAAAGCGAAATAATTCTACGGGACGCTTGCTAATACAAAAATTGGGAAAACCTTTATTCGAAGCGAAAAAAGCTAAAGAAATAAACATCGATAACGTTCCATTTAAAGCGTACAAAATGTTGTATAAATAGGAAAATAAATATAGTGGCAAGTACTACTTAAAGCTTAAAGCATTGTGGAATTCCGAAATTACACAAAAAGATTTGCCAAAATTATATCGAATGCCAACCTAATGGGAATAAATAATAAGCAACCCTCACATGATGAAGATACTGGATTACTAAAAAAAGGAACTTATATGCAACATCTCAAGGGACGTTTCGAAAGCTGTGTTTTCAAAAAAGTCTTCTCTAAGAATTTTATTGTATTTAACGAGATGTGTTATTGAAAGCATTCGTTAGGATCACATATCAACTGAAAGGTCAGAGGTGAGCCTGGTCATTTTACAGGTGCTCGAACCATGTAAGAAGATTCCATGCAGCTAATTTTTAATTGAAAGAGATTTTCTGTTACATACTACAAGTCGAAATGTTCATTTATGTGCAGAAAAGTAGATTTGTGAAAAATATAAAAAATACATTTCTATTTTGGTTTGTTTAATCTTATAATATTACATTTATTTCTGTTTTAATTTGATAAAGCTCTCAAAATTTTAACACCATCAGTTTATAACTGTAGCCTTGTATATTTATTGAATAAAAATGATTGATTAGAATAAAGTCAGAAACTTAATTAAATTCGATAATTTAATACACATATAACTTTTAAATTGACATCTAAAGTAAAAGTAACATTCTTTATTATGAATTATTGTTTTTTATTTCATATTTTGTCATAAATATATAATACGATAGTATTTAACCTAAATTTTGATTAGATAAATAATTATACTTTAGTAGTAGATATTATACTATTATTGATGTGCAGATATTGAGAAATAATTGAGCATGAGATTTTTAACCTTTTAATCATCATATAAATTCCAACCTATTGGACTTGTTTATGAAATACAATGATTAAAAGAAATTTCTCATGAAAAGACGGCGTTCTTTCCTTTCATGAATGATTTAAATTCCAATGGTTATTAAATGGATTATACACGAAATTATTAGCTCCCTCTTCTGATATTAGCAGGAAACATAAAACAAAAGGGTGTTACAATAAGACGGATCGATGTTAAACGTTAATTAAAAATCAGTGGTGTACAAAATTGAATATTTCTTTAATGAAACATGTTATTTGATCCATTACATTTAAGTGTGAAAGATAATGTCCCCCAAATGTTCGCCACGGCTCCGGCGGCACACGTCGATCCGCTGATCGAGATTTTTTATAACATCTCGGCGTAATTGCTCCTCAATCTCATCAATGTGCCGTGAAATCTCGTCTTTGAGTTGCTGGATGGTGGTTGGCTTGTTGGCATAGACTTTACTCTTCAGATGGCCCCAAAGAAAGAAGTCTAACGGTGTCAAATCGCAAGATCTCGGTGGCCAATTGTCTTCGCTGTTTCGGGAAATTATGCGCCCAGGAAACTTCTCATGCAGTAGAACCATTGTGGCGTGGGCTGTGTGGCATGTGGCGCCATCTTGTTGAAACCACATGTCATCGATGTCATAATCATCCAATATTGGCCACACAAAACTGTTCAACATTGCGCGATAGCGCTCGCCGTTCACTGTGACCGAATTCCCAGCATCATTTTCAAAGCAAAATGGTCCAATGATTCCACCGGCACAAAATGCACACCACACAGTGACTTTTTGTGGATGCATTGGTGTTTCGACAATTGCCATTGGATTTTCATCAGCCCATATTCTGCAATTCTGCTTGTTGACATAGACAGTGAGATCGAAATGGGCTTCGTCGCTGAAGAAGATTTTGGTGGAAAATTCATTATTCGCTTGTCTTTGTTCGTGTATCCAATTGGCAAATGTTAGGCGCTTGAAATGGTCCGTCGGCTTAAGTTCTTGCGTTGATTGAATTTTGTACGCGTGCAACGACAGATCTTTCGTCAATATGTGATGCAAAGTGGCCGTGGACAAATGCAATTCCTGTGCTCGATGTCGAATGTGGGTTCTCGGTCACATTCTCCCTCACGGCAGCAATGTTTTCGGCCGAGCATCCTGCACGTGCACATACTGGCTTCCGAACATCTGCCACAGACCCTGTTTCTTGGAATTTCTTCACAATTTTGCCAATAGCACTCTCGGTTGGTCGATTATACGGGCCGAAAAAATCACGAAGAGCGCGAAATGCACTTCTGTTTAAACGTCCATTTTCGTAATAGGCTTCAATAACTTTAACACGTTGTTCAACGCTCAACTTTTCCATGATTTTATTTGTAAACGACTGAAGATATCAAAACAAAAAACAATTGACTTTAAGCTCCATTCACATTTAACATCTGTCCAAACTATTGTAACACCCTTTATTAAAACCACCTAACCTAATTCTCTGACAGGTAAGTGTTGAATTTCTTTAAGTATTATCTTTATGAATTTTTATATTTAATGATTTTTCTTTTAGAAAATTTTATTAAACAAGTTTGCAACTTACCTTACAAACCATTTTATTACTATTAATACCTACGCCTCCAAAAGGATTATTAGTAAGTAAAATTTTCTTCTTTGCTTAACTTGTTTGTCTTCTGACAAGTTTTAATTAATAAAATTTATTAACACTTGTACTCTGCTATGTATCACCCATTTACTTTCACTAAATGTTACCTCGCTTTGTATTTTTGCTGCTTATAGTTATTCTTTTTCTTCTCTTTTATTTTTCTTTTAGGTATTTCTTCTCTTCTATAAATATTCTGGACGAGTAATTATTTTTACACCATTATATAGCAATCCACTACTATAATGATACTGCTTCTTCATTAAATAAATAACGTGGAGACACTTTATGGGGTAAGTTATTTCCTTTATGATTATTATACACTCACAATGTTATTCATAATCTGTACATTAAACTTCCCAGAAATGTATTTATTCACTGTTATTATTAATTTGTTATCATTCAATTTATCAAAAGAAAATTTTTATAATTCTCTCTATTTTTTGTTATTTTTTTTGTTAAGGGAGATGATTATTAATATCAACTTATCATCATTTGATTATTTCAAATTTTCATTTGATTAAGTTATTAATAAGTGTCTGCCTTCGTGGTATCAAAGTTTACTTTATACCTACTGACATTCCTATAATTTTACATTTTCATGTATGACATCTTATAATCATCATTTTTAAATTAGTATTAAACTAATACATTTTACCCTTTTTCTTAGTTCGCTGCAAACATAAATGAAAATGTCGAAGTAACATTCATAAAGAAAGCTGCCTCTATAAGAAAACTCATCAATAATAATTTTAATTGAATATTTAACAATGTATTAACATTAACAATATTAATATTAATGTATTAATATCAGGGACTGGAACCCTTTATAAATATAGGTTCCGGTTCCAGTTCCGGATTTTAGAAATTCAAAATAAGGCTTTCGGTTCCGGTTCTAATTTTAATTTTCTAAACGTTAAGGTTCCGGTCCTAGTTCCAGAATTTTTTAGGATCTATATGGGTTCCGCAAGCAAAAGTAATGACGTCACATTTTATGTTGGTGTATACCTCCAAATATGCCCAAACAAATATGACCTTGATAACTGACAGTCCATGCATGTTAGGTTAAAGTATTGTTTATAATATAATAATAATAATAATAATAATACCTTTATTTCCCACACCAACATATAACAAATCAAGAGTTTTTTAATCCTACATATAAAAAAACCATAAATAAAAACTAAATAAATACTTATACCGTAGCGAAAAGCTACTTCCCTGGGAAACCTTCTACAAAGTTAAAACTTGTGTGTAGAATGTGTTTAAGGTAGATTTTGATAGTGAAGGCAGTTGCAGCTGTTTAATTGTCAAAAAATGTCGATTTTAGATATTTCTTGACAAGAATGTTTTAACAAAATTATCCTGATCACGGAAATAACAGGCAGACCTTTTTTTGTATAATTTTTGGTGTTTTATATCGACTTGGACATTTTATATCGTGAGGAAGTGCTTGTATAATTTTGGCCCTAAATACATAAAACTTCGTTGAGTAGCTGTCTTTTTACAAAAAGGTATTTCAAGTATTGGATATTCTGGTTTTCTCACTAAATGGATCGTTTGTACCGGCAAATTCTTTTTAGATGTTTTAATCAAGTTACATACTTTAAAACAATACATTTCTTGTTAATTTATTAATTTTAATTTTTTAAATAGTGGCTTTGTTGATGTAATTCTACTACATTTTGAAATTAGTCTAACAAAATTTTTTTGAACCGTTATTATTGGCTTAATTGTAGTTATATATGTTCCACCCCAAGCACATATACCATATGAAAATAATGAGTTTGCCATTGCATAATACACCGATTTTAAATTAGATGATGAAAGGCATCTTGATATTATTTGGTAAAATTTTGCTGAAGTATAATTCAATTTTTTATATAAGGCCTTTACATGTGGTTTTCAAGACATTTGTTTATCAAAAATGATTCCCAGATATTTTATAATATTATTTTGTTATAAAATAGGACAATCGCAATTTTTCGGGCAATTTTTCAAGTGATATTTAATTGGATTAATAAATTCAAAATCATTACGTAAGTTGAAATTAATATATTTGGTTTTTTTGTGTTCATGGCCATTTTATTTACGGAGAACCAAGCTCTTATTATCTTTAAATCAGATTCAATGTTTTCGTAATTTTGCGTGACAGACTTAGCGGAGTAAACTAAAGCAGTGTCGTCTGCAAATGTGAAAATGCTCCCCCTTAGCTTTGATTCGCATAGATCAGTTATGTATACTAAGAATAAAATTGGTCCCAAAACCTGACTGAATGCTGCAGTCTGTAGAAGCCTAGTCTTGCCTCTCCCTGAATTACAATATGTAGAGGGGGAAGGTCTAGAAGGGCCTCTATTGCCGCAGTGGGCGTAGTTCTCATCGCCCCTGTAACGCCCAAACAGTCAAGTCTTTGCACCTTGCCTAGTCTAAGTTTGGTAATCTCTTGCTTCGCTTTTGGCCACCAGACCAAAGCCGAGTATGTGATGGAGGGTCTGACCACTCTGGTGTACAACCAGTACACCATTCCTGGTCTCAATCCCCACGATTTGTCATACATTCGCCTGACAACTGCTAACGTTGTCACCGACTTGTTGACTACTTTTTCAATGTATGGGTTCCAAGTAAGCTTGGAGTCAAAAACTACACCCAAATACTTTACTTCTCCCGACAGGGTTATTTCGTTACCACCAAGGTATAGGGGTGTAAGCCCTTCTATTTTCCTCCTTCGTGTAAAAGGTACAATTGTTGCTTTTTCAAGAATGACCCTAAGGCCTTCTTGCTGTGACCATTCACTCACCACGTTCAGGGCCTTCTGCATTCTTTCCCTGATCGTGCTTGCAAATTTTCCTTCTATCGCTATGACTAAGTCATCAGCGTATCCTAGGGAAGAGAACCCTTCAGCGTGTAATTTCCTTAAGAGTCCATCCATTACTAGGTTCCACAGCAGGGGAGATAATACCCTTCCCTGTGGGCATCCCCCAGCTACCTGGACCATTAAGATTTCGTCATGTAACGACGAATAAACCATCCTACCTTTAAGCATGCAGTCCATCCACCTGCAGCAAGTCTCTTCTAATCCACGACCTCTCAGTGCCGTGGTTATAGAGTTAAAGGATGTATTGTCAAAAGCTCCTTCTATGTCTAAAAATGCCCCTAGAAGGATTTCTTTGTTGTTCAGCGTCTTCTCCACTTTCCAAGTTAGAAGGTGGAGCGCTGTTTCTGTTGAGTAGCCTGTTTGATAAGCAAATTGGTTCACATATAACGGGTGATTCACCAATATATTCCCCCTAATGTGTCTGCCTAACAGTTTCTCCATCGTCTTTAGCAAAAATGACATAAGACTGATTGGTCTATAGCTTTTGGCCTGGGAATATCGGGCCCGACCAGGCTTGGGGATGAATACCACTCTGGTCAGTCTCCATGCCCTAGGCACATAGGCCAGAGCCAAGCAAGCTCTGAATAACATGCATATTTTAGTAATTAGAAGGTCTAATCCCTTTTGTAGCATGGCAGGTATAATTCCGTCTGGTCCCGGAGATTTATAGGGTTCAAATAATTGGCATTACTACGAATGTTTTTAATAATTTCTGAACATTTATGTATAATGAATTGAGTTCGTTTGCTATATTTTTATGATCTGTATGATTTTATGGCTGATAACTATATTTGCTGGGTTCGGTATTTCAACTCATTTTACTCTGAAAGCTCTATTGCTATAGTTACAATTATTTACTACAATGGATACTATAGAAACTGAGCTCTTCGAATAATCATCTGAAATATCGAACGCGGCTATTTGTAGATTTTTTCAAGATGAAATTTGTTTGGAAATATGCAGGGCTACCAATATAAAATGTGACGTAACACTTTTCTAGTCAATTCACAGATTGTTATTGGTCAATTAGTAGTGGAAGTGGATCTAGTATCAACATCAGCTAAGAAGATATGGTTATTAAAAGACAGTAAGAAATGGTTATGGTAGCGCTATTGGGAGAACGTTGAACAATTTTTTTAAATTTACTAGTAGAACCGAAATGTGGAACCGAAAAATACCGGTTCCTTCGGAAATTTATAACGGTCCGGGTTCTCATTTTAACATTAACACGGATTTTAGTAAGGGTTCCGATTCCGGTTTCGGTTCCATAAAAGTAATCGGTCCCGGTTCCGATTCCGGTTCTTTTGGGTTCCTGTTCCAGTCCCTGATTAATATTAACAATAAATCTTTAACATATTCCCCACAATGTAACCGGGCAATGCCCGTTTTGTTGGGAGTAACTAAATAAATTAATTAACGTAATATTTATAATACCCTGTCTTGTAAAATACAATCACCCCTTTTTTTATTTAAGAATTTTCATGTATCCTTTAATTTTTGATTATCTTTTAACCCTTGAATATTTATTTTTTTCGAAAATATCATCACAATATATAACAAGTTAAATTTCCCAATCACATATAGCGCTACGGTTTTACTTCCTTTTCTGAAAAGTAGGTATGTTTTAGAGTTTTTTCTACTAAGAAAATTAATTATGTAAACAAATGTTAACCACAAAGTTTTTCAACTTCAGGTAGTACAAAACTAGACCATGTGATGATTTGTAGCCCCAAATAATTTAATAAAGTTGTATTTTTTGGTGATAATTGTTAATAAAACTAAAAGAAAAATGCTACAGTTGATCATGGTCATAAATTTTGAAGAAGTCCATAACATGCTGCCCTATAAGCATAACTTAATGTAGACAGAGATTTATTAATATGGAAAAAGCTGTATTCTGTCATATTTCCCTACAATACACATTGTTTCTGTATGATTACTATTTGAAATCCATAGGTGGAATTTATATTGATAAAATATTATTTGAATTTTTTCCTTTTGATAATGAGCGGACTGTATATTGTGCACAAAAGATCAAATCATAAAATTTTGAGTACTTACCCATAAAACGGTGATTCTCTCTTCTTATGTAGTTGGCGGCGGGAAAATAGGATAAAGAGAAAGGAAACCATCTTAAAATAATGTTAGACTCTCATCACCGTTTCATGAGATTGAGTCTAAAATATAATTTGAACTTCTGCTTTGAAATTAATTGGAGAATAGCAAAACACTATATGAGAAATAACTCAACACGAAGCACGATGTGCACTATAAGAATATTTTTACTATTCTGAAAAGTCCTATGTTATTTAAATTTTCTTCAAATGTTTTATCTGAACACCTGCGTGTATTTATTACAATACGCAGTGCGCCATCTCAGTGATTCCATATAAAACTTTAAAAACTACATATACATTATACATATACAGTGTGATTACATGCACAAACCAACTAATTATTTTTTTTATTAATTAGAATAATTATTAAAGCGGGCAGAGGCCCGAACATACCCCTCCTGCTGAAAAACATAATTTTCAGAAAATACTTTAGCGACAAAAAAATAAAAGATTTATTTTCTATTATTAACAGGAACTGTTTGTGAACAAAACGTATAGAAAAACTAAAATAAAAAAGTCTAACCAATGAAACTATACCAATTGAAAGAAACTATACCAGAACATAAATAAATTTTGATCAGGGAAAATCATCTGATCTAGAAAAAATAAAATAAAATAAGAAAAATTATTGGGTAGGAAGAGGACATACCTTAACTACTGGTCTCTTCCAAATTCCGTGTCTAGTGCGCACGGACACTACTCTAACCGTACCATCAGCGACCGGAAAGACTTCCTTTACAATACCAAGGGGCCACTGCAAAGGTTGCGCATTGTCTTGTTTTATGATAACAACCTTGCCTGGAACTATATTTGGGGATTTAGTATCCCATTTTTCTCTCACCTGTAGAGAGGAGAGATACTCTAAGTGCCAACGGCGCCAGAATGCCTGGATCATCTGATCTATCAATTGATGCCTATCCAGACGGTTAATCGGGACCTCATGAAAATCTTGAACAGGCAAGAACTTCAGAGGCGTCAAGTTAAGAAAATGTGCGGGTGTCAGTGCTTGGGGTTCACTCGGGTCGTTGCTTAAAATACAAAGTGGGCGAGAATTTAAGATTGCTTCTACAGAACACAAAAGGGTTTGTAATTCTTCAAAGGTAAGAGTTTGGGTACCAACAACTTTATATATGTGTGTTTTAACGGCTTTTATATTGGCCTCCCATATACCCCCAAAATGCGGGCTGGAAGGTGGATTAAAATTCCACTCGATTTTCCTTTCTGAAATTTCACTATGAAAACGATCTAAATATTCATTGGAAGTAACTAATGTATAAAGATCATCTATCAGGAAGATTTCGCTCCTATATAATTAGTTCCACAGTCAGAATACAGTGCTGAACATGGTCCACGTCGACCTAAACATCGTTTCAGTGCCATCATAAATGAGTTAGTAGTAAGATCGGACACTAGTTCTAGATGAAGAGCTTTTGTTACCAGGCATACAAAAATACATATATACGCCTTCTGTGTCTTTGTCCCTCTGCGACGACTAATCGAAATGCGTATAGGACCACCATAATCTGTACCAGTATGAAGAAATGGTTTGGCTTCTCTTACTCGACAAGCTGGCAGATCAGCCATAAGAGGAAATGTAGGTTTTGGGCGGAACTTAAAACAAACATTACAAGACTGAATCCGCTTTCTGACTAAATCTCTGGCTCCTAAAATCCAATAATGTTGTCTTAACAAGGCCAAGACAAGGCTAGGGCCTGTATGAAGATTTTTAATGTGGGGGTAATCTACCAAAAGTTCCACTAAATGATCCCTTTTGGGAAGCAGTAAAGGATGTTGTCGACTAAATTCTAAATCGGAATTAGATAGTCTGCCACCTACGCGTAACAGATTTCCATCTAGAAAGGGTCTAAGTTTCCGCAAATTCTGAGAACATTCTTTGTTTTTCGCTAATAAGCGGAAAGTGTCTGAAAAATGGGTTTTCTGAACTAATGCTATCAAAGTGTGCTCAGCCTTTTGTAAATCAGAAGCAACTATATGTAATCGAGTTTTCAGAATTCTACAAAATCTAAGTATGTATACTGTAGTTCGAAGTAACTTAAGCCAACTAGAACATTTTTCTATCAATGTGTGAAATGAATTAGGCTCAGCGTCTTCGACTGCTACCAAGGAAACTACTTTCTCTTCAAGACAAGTAGGACTATCTAATTGCGAGAAAGACTGAACTTGCCAGTTTTCCATATCTAATTTCAGCCAGTCTGGTCCAGAGAACCAAACAGAATTGCCAACGAGTTGTGTAGGAGTTTGTCCTTTTGAAACTAAATCCGCTGGATTCATTTCACTACTAACGTGAAACCATTTTCCTAAAGGTAAAAGCTCGTGAATTCTTGCTACGCGATAGGCGACGAAAGTCTTCCATCGCTGAGGGGAAGAATGAATCCACTGGAGGGCGACTGTAGAGTCAGATAAGGGTAATATCCTATCGATATGAATTCTAGATTCATACTGACTATAAACTACAAGAATGAGCTTTGCAAGCAAGTGTGCCGCACAAAGCTCTAAACGAGGTATGGACACTGTTTTCAATGGAGCCACTTTGGACTTCGAACATAATGGACTGACTGTTACGTTGCCATTAGCGACAGTTCGTAAATAAACTACAGCGCCGTATGCGCTTTGAGAAGCATCTGAAAATCCAATCAAATAATTCAAACTATCAGAAACAATGCCTATATGACTAGGTATTTTTAAATTTGATATCCAAGTTCAACGTCCAGAGACTTTGAATTATCAATTTTGCAGTCAGTATTATTGGAGCAACTATACCTAGAGGGTCAAATAGTCTAGCTATTGTTGAAAGAATTATTCGTTTGCTACAAATACTAGCGTCTAAAAAATTAACTTTATAAAAAAGTGTATCCGACATTGGATTCCACTGAAGTCCTAATACCTTCAATCCATCATCAAACGAAATTATTCTCGGTGATTTGTTTTCCGCGGGGATCTGATCTAATAGTTCTTCTGAATTACTAGACCATTTAACTAGTTCGAATCCTCCTACTCTACATAAGTTAATCATCTCAGAATATAACCTACGGGCGTAATCTAAACTAGATACTGAAGTACAGTAGTCATCGACGTACATGTCTTCTACAATCGACTGGGTTGCAAGAGGAAATGATTCAGACTCATCGAAAGCTAGTTGATGAACAGTTCTCAATGCCAAATAGGGAGAACTGGAAATACCAAATGCTACTGTATTTATCTGATAGACAGAAAGTGACTCTTCCTGAGAAAATCGCCACATCAAACGCTGATAACATTTGTGAGATTCGCAAATCTTGATTTGCCTGTACATTTGACGTATGTCGACGGTCATAGTTATCGGAAATATTCTAAATTTTAAAAGCATAAAGAAAATATCTACCTGCAACTTGGGTCCTACGTACAGGATATCGTTTAAAGAATAGGAAGAGTCTGTTTTACAACTCGCATCGAACACTATTCTAAGGTGTGTAGAAGTGGAGTCTAATTTTGATACCGCATGATGTGGTATATAATAACCAGGATATAAAGGCTCATTGTTAGAAAGTTTGGAAATATGATTTTGCGAAATATAGTCTAACATAGCTTCATTGTATTTTTGCTGTAAAATAGGAGAGGTTTTCAATTTTTTTTTCCAAAGAAAGAAATCGTCTATGAGCTGTACTATATGAGTCACCCAAATGGGAAGCATCTTTCTTAAAAGGTAGTGCTACCGTATATCTACCATCAGAATGTCGTGTAGTTGTAGCCTTGAAGATGGTCTCACATTTTTCATCGTCAGGATTAATGATAGGGGTATAAATTTCTTCTAATTCCCAAAATCTCTGAATAAGGGTCTCTAGAGAACACTCAACAAAAGAACAAAGAGTTTGAGTGTCTTCGGATGATTATTCAGTTGGAACTTTTCCTAAGACAATATATCCCAATGATGTTTCTAAAACCGTTGGAAAGCCTAGAGGACCCATGACTTTCTTGCTACCTGCAATAATAGCGTAGATTTCAGCTCCTAGTATACCATCTATATCTCCAGGGGTATGGAAGGTTTCGTCTGCTAGGGGCAAATTCTCTAGAAATTGCAAAGAATGTAGATTAATTTCCACATTTGGCAGTTTATTCGAGATTTTGTCAATAACCAATAAGTCAATACAGTATTTTATAAGAGGATCTACTGTAGAAGAAATAACTATACTGGTACGACCTTGTACGGAACTTGATATGTTACCTAAACCACAAACTGACAAATGATAATTTTGAACTTGGAATTTGAATTTTCTACAACATTTCATAGTAATAAAATTAGCTTGGCTCGCTGAATCTACTAACAAACGGAGTTGATTTACTCTACCTTCACTATCCACTACATCAACCACAACGGTTGAAAGCAAAACTGCCGTTTTAGAAACTAATGTTGAAGAAGTTGAACATAAACTTGTAACATTATCCACCACTGGGCTATCCATGTTACCACTAGTATTTGGGCCACTATTAAGCAAACTATTGTTACCACTAGTCACCGAAGATGATTTTTGAAAATGTAGCAACGTATGATGTCTACCGTTGCACTTATTGCAATTAGTTTTGGATTTACAATTTATTATTTTATGTGATGCTAGACAATTCAAACAATAATGATTTGAGCGCACCATAACATAGCGTTCGTTTGGAGTAAGTGTTAGAAATTTGGGGCATCGAAAAAGTGAATGATCTAAAAGTCGCAAACATGCTGGACATTTCTTTAAATTATCACTTGTATTACTGACCACAAAGGATTGTACAGTCTTCTGTTTTGACTGATTGCTACTAGAAGATTTACTACTACTAAAATTCTTAGAGCCTAAACTACCAAGAGTTTGAGCTTGTAATTTCACGAAGTCTATAATTTCCGTATAAGTTGGTAAGGTTAAACTTTTACGACTTGTCTCGAAACTTTTTCGAAAAGTTGAATCTAATTTGGACGAAGCTATATACGCCAAGATATAATCTAATAAGTCAACAATTCCTAGTTTTCTAAGTGCGGCTATAGATGAATGAAAATTATCTATAAAGTGATTTAAAGCAGCGCACAGTGCGTTGTTTAAATGGAAAATCTGGTCAAAAATAAAAAGTGTGTCTTTTTGTACAGAATCTGTGCCATTTCTCACATTAATTGGTAGATTACGCTTAGATTTATACAGTAACATTTTTTTCAGTAAATATTTTTGCAAAATTAGATAAAGAAATTAAAATCAAACCAATTTGTAACAAAAAAGATCATAATGTAATAAATTAACTACAACTTGATGTCAAATCATGAAATTATACGTAAAACTAAAATTTAATTTAGAACCAGTTGTACAATCACTAGTTCTTTTTCTGCGAGTGCTGTGCTCTGTTGCGTTTTATCGTTTCCCTCCTACACTTGCGTTGTGCGTGTCCAGTGATCTCAAGTATCGGAGACCTAGAGCTTAAGGTACGCCTTGAACCACCCTAAGTACATAGGATTTTTAGATTGGATTTTTTATTAATTTTAGGAAGATTTTCTGGGCAAAGTATACCTCGGTAGTTTACCATTATTTTCCGAGGGAGAAGTAATCGCTACTCCGAAAAATTGTTGATTCTGGGCAATGATTGGTCCTCTAATCTTTCCCAGAAGTATTATCAACCAACTTCAGAGGTAAAAAAGCTATTACAAAAAAAATTAATAATGTTTTTGGTATCAGAAAATTTTTGTTTAAAAATCTTGTACCCTGAACTGCTGTCGAATCCCTATTTACATAACTTTTATTAAGACATTCAAAGCAATTTTCTACACCGAAAGGATCAAGAATGTAGGTGATAATATTTGATACTCCGTCGAAGTGTTCGCTAAAGATCCACTTCTCCTAAAGATCTTTGTTATTCATTTTTGGTGGAATGCCTGTAGATATTCTATAAAGATCAGAATTGCGAACGTTAGCAGTTATAAATTAGTTATTTGGATAGAATAATAGTCAATTTAGTGTTGACAACAAAAATCTCATATACGGTTTTACCTTCTTTGAGATATCTTTTGCTAAAGTTGACGAGTAATTTTTATATTTGAAAATTTGTGTGGGACATTTTAAATGTGAATATCTTAATTCAAAATAAAAAAAACTAAAGTAGAAGTATTACTGTCAACAGAATGTACCTTTGACAATAGTTTTCACAAAAAATAATTTTGCAATCAAAATTAGTTTTACCACAATCGACCGATATGCGTAACTGACAACTGCACTGTTGAATATTACACTTAATATATTTTATTTATACCAATGTTTTAAATAGATTTTAGTCTAGTTAGGACATAATAAAAAAAATTATTTATAGAAATTGTCGTGCAATTTAAAGTCTCCTAATGACTTCTAAATGATTATTCAGATCTAATTTAATAATTTAATTTTTGAATTTTGTCCATAGCACAACGCACTGTGCAGCGGCTGATTCCGATACTAATGTTTTAAATTCAAAAATTATATCTAGATAAGAATTGGCGAGTTTTCTTTTATCTTGATATTTTTCTATAAGAGCATTCCAAATAATGCTATAATTGCTACCTATTGGAGGAAGGCCTTGACACACATTTCTTGCGGGCCCTGATAACTTACTAATTAAGAAATTGATTCTATCTACATCTGTTAAATCAGGGTTGTCATGCACTAAGCTTTTAAAGCATTCATAAAAAATTGGCCATTTTTTAAAATCGCCGGATAATATTGGCAGGGTGAGTTCAAGTAACTTTGGGGTACGTTTCGAACTATTTTCGGGACGTTCTCTAGATGAAGGATCTGTTTTCAAAACCTGATCTGCTACAGCCCGTATATGACAATAAACTTCATCAAAGCTGTTTAATGCAGCAAAATCTGGGATCGCGTTGGGATCAATTGTAAGTTGAAGTTCATTAATAGAATCTAAGATATTTGAAAATTCTTCTTTAGTTTGTTCCAGCGTCTGACAACGAATTTTGAAGTGTGCTAACTTTTTTTCGCTACTAACATCTCTACTAACGTCATAAAGCCGCTGCAAACGCGTAAACAATGTTTCCTTTCTAGCCTCAAGAACTGCTAATCGTTTTTCGTCTTTTGAAATTGACGCAACTAGTTTCTCTTCCTGTGCAACCGACATGATTAATTCAACGTTATATAACCTATATTTATATGAAATATAAAACCTAACAGCGAAATCAATAATTGAAGTGTTGTAACAACACTGAACAACATATAACTAGTAAAATGCAGATTCTAAATAGTACGCTAATATAGCAACAAAGAAATTTAATCTACATCCATATTAAATTTAGTGTGCGCAAATAACCACTAAATAACACTTGAGATGGACACACTGTACATTACTTGCGTATAAATGCACACTATTTATCAATATTTTATCAGACATAAAATGTAAAATTGCTATTTAATCTACTACATAAAAATGTATGATTTTTTCTAATTTTTCTAGGTAATAACAAAATCTATAAAACCAGTTTTTATCAACATAAACTCACCAGCTGGTGTTAACCAAAAATACGGTGAGAAGTGACCAAATGTTTTCTGTATGATTACTATTTGAAATCCATAGGTGGAATTTATATTGATAAAATATTATTTAAATTTTTTCCTTTTGATAATGAGCGGACTGTATATTGTGCACAAAAGATCAAATCATAAAATTTTTGAGTACTTACCCATAAAACGGTGATTCTCTCTTCTTATGTAGTTGGCGGCGGAAAAATAGGATAGAGAGAAAGGAAATCATCTTAAAACAATGTTAGACTCTCATCACCATTTCATGAGATTGAGTCTAAAATATAATTTGAACTTCTGCTTTGAAATTAATTGGAGAAAAGCAAAACACTATATAAGAAATAACTAAACACGAAGCACGATGTGCACTATAAAAATATTTTTACTATTCTGAAAAATTCTATGTTATTTAAATTTTCTTCAAATGTTTTATCTGAACACCTGCGTGAATTTATTACAATACGCAGTGCCATCTCAGTGATTCCATATAAAACTTTAAAAACTAAATATACATTATACATATACAGTGTGATTACATGCACAAACCAACTAATTATTTTTTCTATTAATTAGAATAATTACTAAAGCGGGCAGAGGCCCGAACACACATCAACATTAAATAATATACGCAATTCCAAATAATTTTAATAACAGTGAATTAATGTTTACCGGAAATATTATATAATTATTGCACCACTGTTTATATTATAATAAGCTTTTATCATTGGCAATTAGAATATATTGAAACCCATTATTCAAATATTAAATTGCATTTTGGAAATCCAAACAGTAACGCATGAATGAAATTATATAATAATACAAACACATATTTACTTACATAGGTAAACTGCATATTATCTGTTATATAGTGAAATAACTTTAAAACTTTTGTGCAAAATAATAATATTTTGTGCATGCTGAAAAGCTACATTCTTACGGTAACTGATCACAAATAACAAATGAGTCAGATTTCATGTAGTTTTGTTTTAATAACCTTCTGACAGAGATATATCGGGAGCCCATAAGAAATTTGCTTAAAAACTATGATTATTTAATTGATTCAATAGTAGACTAATGTTGAAATACTTGCAGCAAAATTAACATAATTATTTTATCCAACACGTCTATATAAATACCATGTTTACTATGGCCATTTTAAATAAGGAAAGTGATTGTTTACTCTTATGTTACATTATAACCTACGTTGCCCCTAGCAACGTGGGTTATTTTTAAAAAAATCACTCCTTCAAAGATAACAACCAATCACCAGCTTACGTTACTTAATATTATTAAAATCCAGTCATCGTGCTAGAGTATTACCGTCAAAACTACAGACTAACTATACATTGCAAATTCGATGTTTAAACTTAAATAAAGAGGAGTTGGATAAAATTTTGTATGTCACGCGTGAGTTAAAGATATTATCCACTCAGAAAAATTAACCCACTCGGGCCTGCCGGCCCGAAAATTTTTCGTTCGTGGATAATATCTTACTTAACTCACTTGTACCATAAATAAGTATTGTATTGTAATGATATTCATTCATAAAAACAGTCATTACATACACATTACCTCAAGAAGGCATTGGATGCTAAGTGATTGCCATAGCTACAAGAATAAACAAGAAGTAATAAAAGATATCTAAAATGAACACGTTTTTTATTAACTCCAAGATTAAATAACTTCTGGTAAACACCTATCGTTATAACTGGTGACCTTTCGACGATAAGTAATCAACAAGAAGAATCGAACACATCAGCAGATCTGAATCAAGCTATAGTGTGTCCTGCTTCCAACACGTGCTAGTCGGTTCCTCTGCATACAACTAACAGCACTTAGTTCTGCATCAACCAACTACGGCATCTAGAATTGGATTGATTGGACAATCGCTAGCTTATCGATTCTGAACCAATATCGGAATATATACCTTTTTTTAATCAAGATAAGTATAACTTAATTAAATTTCATATTAAATATGGCTGCTCATAATCCATTTCCGACATTTGACAATTCAAATATAGAATCCTGGTTAACTTTATTAGACCGTTATTTTATTCATCTCAATATAAACGATGAACGCATACGATATGATATTCTAACCTTGAACTTGCCAAATGATGTTATAACTAACCACCAAGATCTCATAGTAAACGTACCTCACAGACAACCGTATTCTGTTTTGAGAAATGCCATAAAATGTTTTCATGTAGGCTCACGCCCTTCGCGAATTTCAAAACTCCTGGATAGTTTGACATTCAGTGGCAAAGTCAAGGAATTGGTGGCTGACATCAGAACACTGTCAAAGGACTTGAACTTTGACGATGAAATTCTCAAAGATTCTCTAATAGCCAAATTACCAAACCATTTAAAAATTCAAGCAATAAATTTATTACATTTACTTATGTCAGATCTTGTAGAAAGACTTGATATGATCAACGAATTACACGAGACTCCAAAACCTGATCAATTACATACAAATTTACAACATAAGATTGACCAACTAAACGATCAAATACAAAACCTTTCTGGCAAACTAAGTCAAATTCAAAATGTTCGCACGTCAATCCCTTGTGTTTCAACAAATTATAAACCACGAGTTAATACTGCTACTAGTGCTGACTGCTCAAAGGTATCTAGGCTGTGCTACTACCACGCTAGGTTCCAAGACAATGCCCGTAAATGTACAGGCAACTGTTCCTACCAGAAAAAAACTAATTGTCAGCTCTGCTATATCAAATGATGAGGATAGCTGAGTTTGTCACAATGCTTCATCAACCTTCATCAAATTGACAGATACGATTAAGAATATTTCTTTTGTCGTTGACACTGCATCCCAATATTCGATAATAACACCAAAGATTGCTAAGCTATTCCAAAATACAACCAAACAAAATTTTACTGATAACCTAAAAGCTGCAAACAATACGAACATTCCCATATTAGGTACAGTAGATTTGACACTTGACTTTAACATTTCTTATATACAGCGCCAACCCTGGAAATTTCTGATAGCTAATGTCACATTTCCTATACTTGGTTTGGACTTTTTACAAACAAATATTTGAAATATTGTTTGTGTCAATAAAACTGTCACATCTAATTTGACATCGACAAAAGCTGCAGACACGTCTTCTAATGATCATAATGATCATGGTGACCAGCTCAGTACCGTTGTTACTAACCTTTCTCTACCTACACAGGTATCCTCAGAAATTGGTAACAATAACGATGATCGCAACGTCTACACAAACCTATTACATAAGAAGTTTTCTGAATTACTACAACCCTTTAATTACAACAGACCTATCCAACATTCGATTATTCATAAAATTGACACAGAAACTAATTCTACTGTTAGAGCTAAGCCTAGAAAATTAAATCCTAATCAACTACTCTTTCTAGAAAAACACTTGAACGAAGCTCATGGAAGCAGGTGTTCTTGAACGATCAGCTAGCGATTGGTCCACACCGATCCACCTGGTGCCAAATAAGAAGAACACACCATCAGCGGAACCTTATCGAATGGTCGGAAATTATAGGCGGTTGAATTCAATTAGAGTTCCTGACAGATATCCAACACCATTCTTAAGTGACTTCACCCGGAAAATAGAAGGCGCTACCATTTTCTCCAAAATAGATCTGAAGAAGGCGTACTATGCAATCCCCATTCACCCTTATGATGTTCACAAAACAGCAATTACCACACCGCTAGGCCTCTTCCAATTCAAAAGGATGTGTTTTGGTTTAAGAAATGCAGCAAGCTCGTGGAGCCGATTCATGGATACAATATTATCAGACTATCTTTTATATTTTTTTACATAGACGATATCTAGAACAACATCTTGATCATCTGCAACAAGTCTTTTCACGATTGAGAGACAATGGGCTTCTAGTAAATGTGGATAAATGTAAATTTGGTGTCTCAGAAATTGACTTTTTGGGACACACTGTAAATATTAGCGGAATTAAACCATAAACTATAAAAGTTGAAGCAAATACAGAATTTCCATTGCCTACTAATCAAATAAACCTTAGGAATTTTATTGGCCTTGTTTCGTAGTATCATAAATTCATTTCAAACTGTGCTGAAATATTAGCACCACTAAATAATCTCGTTATACCAGGCAAAGCCTCTCAAAAACCTATCATTTAAATAGCAAGCAAGTACAAGCTTTTAACAATGCTAAAAATGCTTTAATCAGTAATAATATAACAAGACCTTGTTTTTTAATCGGATAAATTTTTTTATTTCACAAAAACTTTTTGGTGATAAATTTACGAATTTGAATTGGACATTTTTGTTCTGATTAGAGCCCGACAGCGTAGCTGGAGGGCTTTAATCTTTGAACAAAAATGTCCAATTCAATGAGTAAATTTATCAAAAACAAAAAGTTTGAGTAGATAAATAAAAAAATTTATCCGATCGAAAAAAACAAGGTCGAGTTATATTTGTTGAGATTATTTCCAGAACAAAAAAAAAAACAACAAACAACGACAATATCCTATTATTTATTAAAGCAATTATAAAAAGTGCAATTATTAAAAATTTGCGATGCCGATGAACTTCCAAATCTCGACGAAGTCATTTTCATTAAATGATAAAATGAACTGTCAAATGTGACAACAGGAAAGAAAATTTTTTATCACTTACAACAGGAAGCGAATTTTTATCCGAGATAAACAAAAATGATTGGTTCAAAAGTCAAATTCTCATTGGACCATTGTCTGTGTTGCTATAGTGATGGAAATAATCAGTGCTACACTACTAGCTCATCCTAAACTCGACGCTCCAATTAGTATTGCAGCTGATAGTTCATCTACCACAATTGCAGGAGTACTCCAGCAACTGGATAATGGCATGTGGAAACCATTAGCATTTTGTTCACGTAAACTAACCCCTACGGAACAAAAATATAGTGTTTTTTCGCGCGAACTTTTAGCAGTTTACTTTTCGCTAAAAAGATTCCGGTATTATGTTAAGTGCAGAAACTTTCATATATATATATACTGACCATAAACCTTTATGTACGGCAATAAAGAACAATAGTGATGCATACTTGCCACGCGAATTTCGTCAACTTGAATATATTTCCCATTATACTAGTGACATTAGACATATTCAAGGACAACAAAATATTCCCGCTGACGCATTAACAAGAGTGCAACTTATTCATATGCCCGATTCTTCAATTAATTACGAGGAAATTTCTCGTGCCCAACAAACGGACAAAGAACTGCAACATCTTCGAGAGTGCAATAATTTCAAATTGGTTCAAATTCAAAATCACGGTCAATCACCTGTTTGGGCGGATGTAAGCACGAAAAATCCCAGACCTTACGTTCCTCAACCATTTCGCTATAAATTGTTTCAACAACTACATAATGTAGCGCATCCTGGTATCAGAGCTTCAAGGAAAATGATTTCCCAACGTTATCTATGGTCTTCTATGAACCAAGATATAAAAAATGGGTTATTTCCTGCACTGATTGCCAACGCCACAAAGTGATTCGTCACACGAAAGCTCCTCTGCAACCAATTATAGAACCAGAGCAACGTTTCCAAAAAATTCACCTGGATCTAGTACATTTGCCACCTTCAGAAGGTTATAAGTACTTATTGACCATAATAGATCGCTTCAGCAGATGGATAGAAGCTATTCCTTTAAGGGATGCTACGTCAACTACAGTAATAACTTCTTTTATCAACGCATGGATAACACGCTTTGGAATTCCCCATTATATAACAACAGACAATGTTCAAATATTCAATTCTCATTTATGGAAGCATTTCACAAATACATTAGGGATAAAACACATTACTTGCACCGCTTATCATCTCATAAGCCAAGGGATAATTGAGAGATTCAATCGTACACTCAAACAGGCCATACGCACCAGTGTTATATCTTCTTGGTTAAAGAACCTACCATGGGTATTACTTAGTCTACGAGCTACGATAAAATCCGAAGTAGATGTTTCACATGCAGAAATATTGTACGGAACTGCACTTCGTTTACCCGGAGATTTCTTTGAAGAAAAGAAACCCGATGAAGATTTCCGCATACCTCAATTTCTTCGTCGAATGAAATATCAAATGCACAATCAGAAATTTTTTTTCACAAGGACATATAAATCAAATTCTTTCGTTCCCAAAGAATTACATAAATGTACACATGTTTATGTTAGAAATGATACACATGACTTAAACGTTAAAGACACCTATGTTGGCCCTTATAAAGTGATAAACAGAACTGCAAAGTATTTTATGCTAGAAGGACTAGATCAACCCGTATCAATAGACAGCCTGCTTATTTTACATGAATAAAATTTTCATTCGCATTCTCTTTTCATTCTAGAAAGAATACCTTCAAGAGATGAACTGCACTTGATGCTGAAAATTAGTGTTATATGTTCAATTTAATTATTCAATTTTAATTCAAGTGTTCAATTTTGTATTTGCCGAGTTGTTTTGCTTAGGTTAAGTTTGTCATATTACTTCGCCTTCAGCAATACCTTTTTACTATTAAAAATAAGGACTTTCAATTCTTTGATTATTAGCACCTAATCCTTAGCATAAGTTTCATTGTCATAGCATGTAGAGAATTTTATTGAAAAGATGCAAACGACCTCAATTTTTTTGTAGCTAGTATACATTAACCCTTTCAGTCATGATTTTTTGTTTTTCTATAAAAAAATTTCAAAATTGGTCACCATAAGAAACGATTTTTTTACAAATTTTTCGCATTATTAGTTAGTGCCAATGATACATATTTTTCAAAAAAAAATGATGTCCGATATATGGGACACCGTGACTCAACGGTCGTTGAACAGTACATAATTACGAAACACTAGAAAAGTTTCTCCAAAATATAAATAGCTAGGTAATTTATTAAAATTTACTATGGTACAATAAAAAACAATTTTGTTTTTTCTGGATACATAAATGAGCATTGCATTTTTGACAAAATATGTATGTTTTTCCCACGACCTTCTAGATTTCACGAGACGAAGTCTCTTATCCGGCCTGCGCACTCAATTAGTTCAAGTGTTTCTCCGCTGGCGCCACCAAACACGCAAAAGGCGGAAACGGATATATAACACGTAAACGCCAATTTCAAACTACGCTAACTTCGCGCGCTTTTATATTTTTGTCGGTTTTGCGCGTATCGTCAATAAATTATATTTTCCTAATCTTCTACGGCAGTTTTTTTTACTTTTTAATATAATTACGTTATTTCCTTGTTATTTGTTTACATTTTTGTAGTTTTGTTGCTGTTTTTTCGTTCACTTTAGTAATGGCAAGCACTATCAGAAAAAAGTATAAATGCAGCATTGCAATGTGTAATAGTAGGAAGTGATCCTACAATATCATTTCATGAATTTTCTTCAAATTTTACCTTACGATAAAAATGGTTTAAAATCTTACGTTGGGGTTATGGACGCCAACACTCAACAGCAAAATAATATATACTTCCTTATTTCGACAGATCAACAATTACAGATACCTGAAAGAATAAATTTCAACATCGAACTTCCTAAAAATATAACAAAATTAATAAAAGAACTGTAAACCTTATCTATGCATCTCGATTACGGAATTCTTTCAGCATCTGTAGCCCTTCTGACAGGATTCATTACAAAAAAACTGAAGAAAGGATTGAATGTCAATAGCCTGTTAGATTCTCTGTTAGCTGCCTCCTGTTAAAATTCACTGATAGGATTTGTAAATCTTCAAGACAGAGGTGCATTAAAATACTCCACTAGAAGATTTACACTTTTATTCAACCAAATAATCGAACTTGTAATACAGATTGTAGAACATTTACCTGGAGAATGCAATCCGTCTAATATTCTAACATCACTAGGTACTTCTAACTCCAATTGCTTCTTCACAGTTCTTTGTTTGCCACGACCACAAGGAGGAACTTAGTAATATAATTCTTTAAAAATTGCTAAAACCTTGTTTGGCAAACAGAAACATCGCAAAAACGTGAACAGATAATGTACTTACTGCTCACTTTCTCTATATCCTAAACCCAACTCACGGAAAGTTATAAAATTGTAATTTCAATAATGTTATTAAACCACTTACCAAATTGTAAATTAATTTTAATAACATAATTAATTTAATTATATAAATTTATTTAATTATTTCCCAAAATATTTACGTAAACATGCAACGCTTGACATTTGTAAGGGTTATCTAACCTATACATCATCAAGTGACAAATAAACATCAGCGTGTCAGCTAGCGCCAAAACGGCGAAATTTTGCGTTTTCTCAGAAACAAAGTTTATATGGGAAATCGTAAAAGTGCCCAGGCCGGATAAGAGACGTCGTCTCGTGAAATCTAGAAGGTCGTGGTTTTTCCTTTACAACTTGGCAGTTTGTAGCGGGTTTGCGACGTTTTGTTATCTACTTCAGGTAAATGGCCAATACCATCAAGTCGCACTTCTGATATTGGTGCATGTTCATGCACTTTTCTTTTACTCGTGGTCGGTGTCGATGACCATGACATGCTAGGTGACGAACGGGGAGATCCCTGCGGGGTAGTTTGTGTTGAAGAAGGTCTGCCTCTTTTCCTTGAAGGCGTTTTGTTCACTAGAATTAGACATTGTGCAACGTAATATCGAAAGTGGAATAAATCCATAACATCGCTTTTTGGAACTTGAAGATCTTCAGCTTGGCTTCTATATTCCAGCCAAGAATTTGTGCAGGCAAGATCGATTGCGTGCGTGAACATACGCAAAGTCCATTTTTTGGATCTAATAAAAGTGCGGTACAACGTAACCAAGAAATCTAATTTGTCAACACCACCCATATTCTGATTGTAACTTTGAATAACTTCAGGCCGTCGCACCGTGACGAATTTTTTGTTTTTTGTCCCATCTTTCTCTTTGGTCCTCATGTCCAATGGTCTGAAAATTTGAGCCCATATTGACCAATTTTTTATCATACCAGCTAGTCATTAGGACCTGACCGTCGCCGCTGATAATTTGTGCAGACGCTCTCCTAATTTTTCGTTTCATTTCAGATTCTTTCGGCAGTGGAAGCTTACCAAATCTATCTACCCGTGCCGTACATGAGGCATATATATTCCTATTTTGTAAAATTTGTAGCAATTGGTAATTTGAAAAGTAGTTGTCAAAATATAACTGGTGATTTGGCTTTGTAATGATGGAACTCAGTTTGAGCACCACTGCAGCACTCTGTCCAAGTACGTGTGCTTCAAGAAGCGGTAGCTCTGTTGTGGAACCTTGGTATAGCAGAAAATCGTAAAGCGTTCCACTTGCACCACACAAGGCAAATACTTTTATGCCCCATGGACAAGGCTTTCCTTTTACATATTGTTTCACGTTCAAATTACCTTTGAACGGAATTATTTGCTCATCAATTGACAGCTTTGTTTCTAGTGACAATGCATTACATCTTTTCCTTATGCAATCAAAGTGGACGCACTTTCCAAAACCGATCCGTTGGGTTTTCATTTGTAATGTCCACAAAATGGACGTGCGTCCTCAACTTCGAAAATCTGTTGAATTGCATATGGTTAGCAATTAGAGGGACAACGAATTCTGGTTGCCAATAAAGACGCATTCTTGGGTAATGGAGATTGCCCATTATAATGTGTATCCCCACAAAAGTTTTCATTTCATCTTTATTGGTAGCCTCGAATCTTGTTTGCTTATGCACATGATACATGTTAGTGTAGTATGCCATTGTTTCAAAAATTTCTTCAGTAAAGTACCTCATAAAAAAGGTTATTGGACTTTCAAGCGTCTTGGCTTCGGTTGAATCTTTTGTCACCCAATCAATGTCTGGAGTTATAAATTCTACATCTGTTTTCCATGTAATATTCTCCTTTCTTGTAAGTTCATTTTCATAAAAAAAATTATTGATTTGTGCCTGTGTAGGTCGTGGTCTTTGATCTACACTTTGTTCATTAGATGTATGGGGAGGTTCGGAAGCAGTAGAGGGACCAGGTTCTATTGTGGACTCTCTAACTACTTCCTGGGTCTCTTCTTCGCTGCATTCTTGAAGATTGATAAATGATTATTTTATTTCAATTAAAAATGATAATACACTTACCCTGCGGCGAAGCTGGGGGCTGTTCCCAACCCTGATCGTCCTCATCACTCAGGTATTCAATATCGGACAAACCGCCTTCAAGTATCTCGTACAATTCTTTTTCCGTTAATGGCCTTTTCCGATCCATTTCGCAATTCAAACTACCAATAATTGAGTCAAATGAAGTAAAAAAATTTGGTTATGTTTACCTTTTCATTTACAACCGTTGACTCACGATGTCCTATAAATCGTACAAGTTTCAATTGTCCATAAATAGCAAACTAAACAACAAACACTCTTACAATTGTTTCTAAATTGTGGATAAACATTCACTAAAACTATAAAAAAAATTGCAATAGGATCTACCTCGCCAAAGGCACAAAACAAACAACGAAGTCTTTGAATGATTCAGTCGTGCGCAAAATGGTGACAGTCGAGAACTAAAAAAACACAGTTCCGTTACCTACCGCAACAAAGTGATGAAACTGGTGTGAAACAAAGCTAGTGATGTGTTTAAACTATAGATGGCGGCACATAAAAAATTTTAGCAATTTTTTCCATGAAAAAAATTCTTGTACAGACGTCCTATTTATAGGACAGGGTGACTGAAAGGGTTAAACATGCCGCTACATACAAGTACGACATTAATGTATGCTATTTTTTTTGTTGAGGAATGCATTAAATGCCCTTTTGACTCACGGCTCATTTCTTTTGGTACATGTTCAGCCTTTTTTACCCGGTGTGTCATGTAATGATATTCATTCATAAAAACAGTCATTACATACATACTACCTCAAGAAGGCATTGGATGCTAAGTGATTGCCATAGCTACAAGAATAAACAAGAAGTAATAAAAGATATCTAAAATGAACACGTTTTTTATTAACTCCAAGATTAAATATAACTTCTGGTAAACACCTACCGTTATAGTATCAATAAAAGCATATATTTTAACGAGTTAATTTATATTAGAATCAAATTGACAAAGCTTTTTTTTTTAATAAAACCTCTCAAAACTGAATTAATTCTCAGTAGACCTAACATTTAAACTACATATATGTGAATTCTGTTCATATAGGAGGTATAACCGAACTTTTCAACTTAAAACAAAGGAAAGTTTCCATTTTTTCTGAAAAACTCCTAGTTAATATCCGTAATGATAGTTGAAATCGAAAGAATAATCCTAAAAATTCTTTTTATTCTATTTATTACATAAAATAATTTCCATTAAAAACCAGGTATATTTTAGAACAACATTCTCTATTGAATTATTTAACAAAAAGAAATGAAGGAAAATTGAAAAATAAAAACATAAAAGAAATTTATTTTATTTACTTAACAAGACTGAAAGTCCATGTTGTCATACTATACATAAGGATACAAGTCTTCTATTTTGATCTGTCAAAATCAATATTATTTTAATACGCATTCCTTTCACTAATTTAAACAGTATTTAGTTTAATTTGTAGGAATAGCCGTAGTAACATTAGTAACGAAGTGCTGCAGAACAACTAAAGATATTTTTAAAAAATATCCATTATTAAATATTATAAGCATTACGTATTCAGTTTACAATATGTATTGCTATTTATGAATAACAGGCATTTTTTCTAAACAGATTACTAATTTAAAGTAACTGCAGAATCAATAAACGAAAATACATAAATGTACAGTTGAATGTTGATATTAGATAGGTATACGACATATACGTACGTAGTGATTTCAAAACATGCTTCTTATTATAAATCTAGTCAGTGAGTTGGTCAAATAAATACTACAAATAAATACTAACATAATACAAGTCCGCTAGCGCAATACCAGGGACCACGACATTGCTGACACTGTGTAACTACGTTATTCCGGCAGTAAGCGTCAGACTATTTCAATTAGTGTCGCTTGTCTCCGGATGTGTTCGCGAAATGTATGCTTAAAAATAGCTGAAATTCGTGCAACACACTTAGTATATTCTTCACTGGCGTTTCTCATTATTTTATTTGTTTCTTTTTATCTCACGTCTACACTATGGGGGAATCAACAGCTAAAGTCATATGTCCCCCATCTAACATGCAACACGATCACACACAGAATCTTAGAATCTCAGAAAATAATACAGGTTTTTAATTGGTTGGTCCTATCTGCATCTTGAGCGAGGGAAAAAGCATAGTTCTTCCGCGCTAGCAGTAGGGGTCCGAAAATGTTAAAAACACTTTCGATCCAGCTTTCAAAAAAAGATAGTCGACTTCGGTCGACATTAAAGAATTACCGTTTTCACTTTAGTTATTTAGAATTAAAGAAAATTCTAAATCTAGTTTTCATACAGTTTAATCGATTGCCGGTTTCGGATGCCGGTAAAGTTAATTAAAAATTTATAGTTAATAATTATACCGTTTAATTAAGTGTCCGGATATTAATCAATAATTTGTGGTTAATAAAAAGCACAGTTATATCGTTAAACACTTTCCCGGATGTTTGTGCTTTTGAAGAATGGGAAATCTAGCTTTTCCTATTAAAGCGTAATAATGTTAATACAGTTTACAGTATCGCATTCTCGTTTAAACGATTATCGTACCGAAATAAATTAATACTTACAGACTTTCTCTTCAGTGATCGAAATCTCGATTAATAAATAAATTTGAGTTGTGTGCCTTCTAAATCCAGTTCAGATCTAATTAATAAGTGGGTTGTTTTAATAAAAACAACGAACCTTTGTGATGGTTATCAAAATTAGATTAATAACCAAATCTTATGGAACTTTAATGGTTGCATTCAGTTAGTGTATTTTGGGGTGAATTAGTAAATAATTTTCACCATATACCGATACTACGAGGGTTTTTCCCTTGCATCTTTAATTTATGAAAAGAAAAATCTACGGACCTTCCAGTTTCCACTTGCGGCGATTGCTTGATGTATGCAGGAGTCAAATTTGTGCAGTTTATCGTTGGTTTGATTTGTGAATTATTGACAACTAAAGGTATTGTAAATTATGTATTTTTTGAGCGTTGAACATTTATGTAAATCCTTTTTGAATCTTGGTAATAATTTTACAGTTTGTTTCTCATTTATACGCACTTGAATATTTTTTTGTTCATTAAACTTTTATTAGTAAAAGAGCTCTTAGGCAGGGACAGTGTTGTAACAGATACATTATTTTGTATATCTAGATACAGATACAGTTACTATCAGAAAAATTTACCTAGATACAGATACAGATGCTTTTGCTGTGAACTATCTAGATCCAAATACAAATCCTAACATAATGTATCTAGATACATTTGTAGATACTTGTTTTACTGTAATCGCCCCGAAAATAAGAACTTCTTAGTCAATTCTTCGTAACGAAAATAGTCATTTAACTAAGCATCAATTCCAGGACTAGTCTAGGACAGCAATATTTATTAAATTTTATACATATTAAAAATGAATAATTATTAAGCAGAAACCAGTATCTAAAGATAAGTACAGTGTGCATTCAAACCTTTCCACTTTTTAGAATTATTAGGTGTTCTTTTCACATATAATTTGCATTAATATTTTAATAAAAATATAAAATAAATAAATGATATTTGTGTAGATCTTTTATCTTCAGTCTTGGTGAAATGCAAAATATTAATAACTTGAATAAACTCTAATAGTTCTCAGTGTTTGAAAACCTATAAAATGTTTCATCACTTTAACAGAAACCATCATAGCCTAGATATTATTTCTGATAACCTAATTTCAAAGTAGGTGTTGGTACGATTCACACTACAATAATTTTCCAAGTTCCTATTACTATTACACCACAAAAGTCGCTAAATCTGGTTGCATTTAGTTACCCTTCATGTAACCAAATAGATTATATTTACTCTTTAATATATTTTTAAAAGCACTTCATTAGGATATTCCTTTAGAACTTTGAAAGTTCCCAAATTGACTGAAAAAAATTGGAGTGTGTAACAATCCCGTATAGTGTCTTTACTGTACTCGCATACTTAAAGGACTGACATGGCTTGTCGTGATACTTATCTACAAGTCCAGTAAAATATACATTCCAGAATTGTTACGTAAATAATAAATAGTCACAACATTTATCTACCATTAGTTTATCTACCATGCTACCACCAACTAACTATCAACATACCAATTTGGTACAAGCTGTAAATTATGGTACAGAGTTGGCAACGCATTGGAAGAATGCGTCTTCCTCACACTTCACAATCGGTAATATCATCATTTTGTAATAATATCTATTGTTTATAGAGTCACTACATCTAGTCAGCCAGGACATGTTGGCTGATCAGAGTACCATAAACGACGACATTTTGGGGCGAGAAAAGCCCGAAATGGTTAATTATTATTATCCCCATTGAATTTGTGACAACCCCAAATTGTAATATGCTAAATAAGCAAAACGCGATTTTAATTTAGGAATTATTAGATTTCACACTTCCTTTATCATATAGTGTAGCTTGCGGAACACTGATACGTCAACTTGGCATGGCTGATTAGATGTAGTGACACTAATTGTTTAACGAGATGACTATCATCTAGTAGATTTTAAAGAAATTACATAATAAAAAATTTGTTTTATTATGTTGTCGGTTTAAAGCCTTGGTAGTAGCAGGGACCTGCATGCACGTCTTTCACCCAAGCACCCCGGGTTCAACTGCCGGTACCGGCAGATTTGGTTCAGGTTTTCTGCAGTTTCCCTTAGTTGTAACACAAATGTGGGATTTGTGCTTATACCATCTGTCAAGTCCTGCAGCCGCACGTTGAGCCTGCATAATAGTAATAATCGCCCCTCCCTCCCGCACAAGCTTCATAGCTTCTGGGGCCTGGTTCGCTAGGTAATGGGTAGTAGCTATTATTATTATTATTATTAAATTATTTCAAACTTAAAATTCCACACATCATTTATGGTAGTTTTTGTATTATAAAATTATGAAAATAGTATCTGCACAATACAGATACTACAGAAAATGTACCTAGATCCAAATACAGTTACAAAATTTTAAAAGTATCTAGATATGTATCTAGGTACCATAAAAGTATCTAGATACTGTATCTAGATACTTGTATCTAGATACATTACAACACTGGGCAGGGACTTATTTTAAATTTTTGAATTTAAAATTTGTAATCTTTTTATATTTTTAAATTTTCTCTTGTGTATTCTCAAATAAATATGATTTTAAATTTAATTAAAATTAGTAAGACTGAACCATATAATTATGAAAGTTTTTATTCACATTTTCATTAAACTAAATTTTTGACGTTGAAATTAACTAATTATTTTGCACTAAATTTATATTGGTCTGATTTCATTTTCTGATTAGTGATTTCAGATGGATTTATTAGCTTCATTTAATATACTTGATCTACTTAAGTATCATAATTAAGCTTCATAATCAGATCGCACCCTTCTTGTGTATGTTTTTGTGTTTTTTGAAACCTTTATCCATTACTTTATAAATTAGACAACTGCAGAACCAATACCTACGACATGAATTAAAAAAAATTGTAAGATAGAGCTAAATCTCAAGCCGTGGTAATATTGAGCATCTTTTAAAGTAAGTATAATGTTTATCGTATTTTATTGCTTTTATTGTTTATTTTGCCGTACAGAAAACAAGTGTTTCAATTGGCGCCCAATCGCGGGGCATTATTTCGTTTGTGGATTTTGAACGCTTCAACCCTAACACCACTCGACCACCTCCGGAACTCACATCTTATTATTTATGTGATTTTTTATTTGTTTTACAGATACGGGCTATGACAGCACATCATTGTTATATTGTTAATTAAGGAAGGTAAAATTTTTTATCTAACTTTCCACCAGAAGGTAAAGTACCCAATATATAGAAGCAACGTTACATTTTTGAATTGCCATTAAAATTCGTTGAAATAAAAAAGAGGTAGCTTTTGCAGCTTCTGTGATACTTGCGATTTTGGTTTTCAAAAGCGACAGGAACAAAGATGAACTGGTCAACTAGGTTAGCATACTTTTTCCGTTTTTCAGCTTCTGCAGCTGCTGTACCAGGATGTTTGAAGGTGAGGTGTATGCTGGGGGTGTAGGTGTCATAAACTGTGGCGTCCCAAATAGGAGATTTCCCCTTTGGTAACGAATTAGTGTCATTCCATCCGGTCTTTTTCCATCTATTTTGGAGCAGTCCGGAAGTTCCTTAATGAAAGGTATTCCTGCTGATTGTAGTGGTCGAAAAATGATATTATTTTTGACATTATCTTTTGGAATTCGACCTGATGAGAATCTGCAGTTTAATCCATGGTGCCCGGTGCTATTAACTGGAACTCCGCAATGACAACTATGACTTGCATATTTTGATACCTAGCCGAAGGGCGATTGCAACCTGAAAATTTGTGTTCTTCATGAGAAGGAGAAAGAATAGCTTGAAGCCTATTATTATTTTAAATTAAATTCGCGATAAAAAGTCAAACTTTAGTGCCTTAATACAGAAATAACTATTTTTCCTATATTGGGTTGATGTTTGTGTCTACTATTTTAGGTCTTTTTTTATTATTTTTTGAGTATTATAACCACTGATATATAAAATTAAAATTGCTAGAAACAGCCACAACATGCAGCCGGTTGCAGCCCCTAGACACTAGGTGTTTTTCTGAGTAAAACGGTTTTGTCGCGAATAATTCTTACGCTACGGGTTTCGGGTGTTAATAGATACGTATTTCGAATTTTGGGAAATGCATCTCACCCAAAAATGTTTGTCTTTTGGATTTATTAAATAACTAATAAAATAAACTATAAAGAAAATAATAAAATAAAAACTAATAAAATTATATGGTGTTTTTTGTGTGACTCATCTAATGTAGGTATCGCAAGGATGGAATTGATTTTTCTTTCTTCCGAATTTAAAGTCATAGTTGTTCATATTTTTTTCCTTGTTTAAGTTAATTTAATTTTCTTTTGAGTCATTCTGTATATATTGAATTCAGTGGCGCCCTAAGAGTATATCCACATTATTTTCGAATGCACACCTTATTCATAAGGCACATACCATTTTAGAATTTGATTATGAGATCATCTAGGCCCGGAATCCAATGCTGGCCATAGCATTATTTAATAATTTTTTATACTTCCCCTAACATAAAAAAGTAGTTAAATATAAAGGGTACATAGTATTTACAACAGTTTTTATATTTATAGAGGTACAAGTATCCTAACTTTTTTTTATTTTGAGCGTAATACATAACGACGATTACATGATAACTCATAGTATCAAAATGCGTCAATCTACTGAATTTCAGACCAGTATATAAACTTCTAAACGAGGGAATAGTTTAAATAGCAATTTGTTATCGTTAAGATGCAAATAAAGAATCTTTTCGATTTAGTGGTAATTTAGTTAGAAACAGTGTACTAAAGCATACAAGCATCCACGTGGAGAAATGTACATTGAAAGAAACTGTTCTACGAAACTGAAATGTTAAACATTCTATCAATATAATTTAACGAGTTGATAAGAAACTGAAGAACACGCTGTTTCAAAACATTTCTTGAAATTGACATAAAAGATAAATTTCAGCGTTTCAAGATTTTTCATTACGGAATGTACTTCCTGAAAGCATTTCTAACTTGTTACATGCTCAAGTGATGGTTACTAGGAATCAGATCAATGCCAATGTTTAATGTTTCTAGCAAACGAGAATTAAATAAATCGTAGTGATCATGAAAAAACATTAAGGCATTAAGATTATTTGCGTTTTTAGTTCTCTAATTTTATTTGAGTTGTACGCATAGAATAAACTGTGAAAAATAGCAAGTCACGAAATTCCAATTCCAATTCCTCATTTTGTAAATTGAGAAAGAGACGAAAGCTATTTTAATAAACTAGATATCTTTTTAATAATACATATATAAAATTATGTATATTAAGTTAAGTTCATGGTTTACTTTTCATCCGAAAATGTACAACAAAGCTTTCCAATTTTAAGTGACATATTGAACAGATTTGTGGGCGTTAGGAAAAACCCTTAGGGAAAACTTCTGGGTAGAGCTTTTAGCACGCTGATGTAACTTATGACTTATGTAAGTGCTCCTCTACATTTAAACCAAAATAATAAAAATCAAACAGAGCTGTAAAATCTCAATGTCTACAATTTTGATGGTATTAGTCATTCACTCGAATTCTTCCCACAGAAAATCGATGCTGTCATTACTTATAGTCAGTTAATGCAGTGGTTTTACTTTTCGGATTAACGGTAAATTGTGTGCTTCTGTATGCAGCATTCTAAGCTAATCGGTGGCTATAAAACTGTTGCGTATTACATGCATATATTTTTACAGTCAGCTGTACCCGAACGGCTACATTGATTTATTATAATTAGCTAACCTGATTGGTTCATTAATTTGTATCATTTATTCTTAAACTATTTTAGCTAAAGTTCATATTTATTTAGTTTTGCAAATCATAATTGTATTTATAATAATATATTTATTTAGGGTTGAATAAACTCGAAGATACAACTTATTAAAATTTAAAATTTAGTTTTTGCATACCTAACATGAAGAAATTGCAAAATTTAGTTTCCCACGGAAAATGGAAATTATAAAACGTAAAACATTTCCTTTTTGCTAAACTCTGAAATTCTATATTTTATTCTTTCATAGGCGATAAGGCGACTTCCTGCAAGGCGTGCATAATTGCGTTTTTCTAATATTAATCAAAAGAAAGTAAGTTTTGTCTTAGAGTTTATTAAACACACGTACACTGTTAATTTAATTAAGTTTGTTTTGTCATCTAAACTGTTTTCTAAATGTTTACATTTTTACATAGGGTTTTTCTTTCCTAGTCAGTTCTGATTAGGTCCTCAAGAAAGAAGGAACTCACTTTCGGTTTAAGTTTTATAATTTTTCAATTTTCAATTATTTAAATTCAATATATTACTTCTGTGAAAGTAATAAAACTTCAATAATTTATGTTGGTTGTGGATAATGTTATAAATTGACTTACTAATTTAATTAACAATAATAAATAAACTCGTCTTTAATTAATAACTATAAACTGTGTTTATATTATTTGGATTACCTCTCCCCCTTTCTGTAAGAAAGCGAAATTATAAGGTAAGTGCACTCTTTTATTATCTAGCCCAGCACTTCAACCCTTGGTCTCTGACGACGACGCTATCAACTATAATTTATACTTAAGTTTTCAGCTTAGGGGTACGTATATATATATATATATATATATATATATATATATATATATATATATATATATATATATATATATAAATATATAGATATATATATATATATATATATATATATATATATATATATATATATATATATATATATATATATATATATATATATCCCAGCAGAGTCGATGATAAATTTTTCTATATGAATTTGCATTATAAATATTATATATATATATATACGTGTCAAGCTATCAGTGTGGCACCCAACACATATTCCGGCAAAGTAGCACCCACTTGATAGAGTTGAGATAATGGTGTATATTTTACACCAATTATCTCATCGCAAGTAGTAAAGAAAAAGTAAGTTGAAAAACTGCAATATTCTTTTATACTGTCTAAAAGATATATAATGTTAAACTCGCACCCAACATACTAACTGGTTAACTGGCACCCATTTGTATAATAATTATATAAACTTCGACCAAGTGGCACCACTCCAGTGATGCCATATTTATGGGTGCCTTTTTACCTTTTGCTTTATTATTTATATACAGTATGGAAGCTTATGCAAAATTTCACCTTACAGTTTTGGATGCCAGATTTTAACTTTTTATTGTTTACCTCGGATTGTTGCATTTGCCTTGCCTAAAGTCTAACTACAAATACTTTTAGATGTTATAATAAACCTTTCCAATCTTCGTGAATTATGGAATACTGACGGGGATTAAGGGAAAATGTGTAAACTTTCTAGTCATTGCATGATATAATCAAACATCTAGTGCAATTGCCATTATTGCATGATTAATATAATTTATTTGATATTTTGGAGCTTACATTAATAAGATTTTATATTATTGACATATTAACAATAAAATAACTGAGATTAGAATATACTCCATAGTTGTGAACATCATAAGCAAACATTGTGCACTACTAATTAATAAAGGCAGCTTTAAAAATCATTTAATTTTACTCAAAACAACAAACTATTCTCAATTCAGTTAATTATAAATATAAATCAAAAACAAAGAATTCTTAACATTTGAAGATATTTTGCTTAGCTTTATTTTATGTCAATGACTATCCAACAAAAGCAAATTAACGGTTATTAAAATAAGTAGATGTTGAAGTTCTTAATATTTCTGTTTATGCATCCTCATGAAAGCAAAAATATTTTTCGCAAAACCTAATAGTACCGATATTTACAGATTTGTTTACCGATCGGTAATAAAATTTTATTGTTTTATTGCTTTGTTACTTTTAGTTGCACATTTTGGCATTTCTTAATATGTTTGCCCATGATTTTGTTTAAAGCTACTTCAATATATATTTTAAAACCAGCCAAGTTTTATTAAATGTCCATAACGTAATATTTGTATATATATGTAGGTATAGTTATATTTCATCTATGTTTAATGAAGTTTCTTTGACTTCTGCAAATCAGGAATTAGGTAATTAGGAATGTTTTCATCTAGGGATAAAAGTTTTAATAATTTAAAGTTTTAATTATTTTAATTGAAATAAAAGGCACATATTTTTTTAGAAAACTCAGAATCGAGTGTTATAAAAACAAAATAAATAATGTGTTTTTTGTAACAACAATATTCTTTTCTATTTTATTGAAATTAAAGTATAGAACTGCTAACTAAAACCTGCTTTTGATTTAATGACTTAAAAACACATAACAAGTTGCATGGTAACATTAAATATTTTGCATTAGTTTGTAAAATAAAATTAGATGTTTTGTTGTTATCTTTATTTCCTATTTAAATTCTTAAAACATAGGTGCACACGTATTATCGAAATTGAATCAATGTTATACACTGTTTCATTATTTGAACCTATAAATTGTCCGGCAGTAGTTTGCCTATAAACAAAAAATTCAAATACGTATACACTACTAACTATTAGAGGGTATAAATAGTGAGATAAAAGACTCAACGATTCAGCGTGAGTAGTTAGGACTATTGTGTATTTTAATCTTGCCTCAGATCTTAATCAATGGGATTCCTACAGGCAGCAGAGAACGAAAGTGCATGTTGGGTATTGAGTTTGAGTAACATTAATCATATTTTGAAAACATATTTTGAATTTTGTAAATAATCCAACATCAGTAATTACCACTAATAATCTGCAATATCATAACTTATCTAATGAGCGCTAATGTACATTCTATGTGAAATAACGATATAAACAAAAATATCAATCAAAATAGGTTCCAAGGAATGGTTCAAAACCTGCAAGAATAGGCATTAAAAAGAACATGTAAACTATAAACAAGTATAAATATTTTTATTTGTTCCTAACTTGTAAACATGGATTTATCAAGTCACTGTATTCTCCTTGAAAATGTCTAATAACTGGACCACGGGTGTAAAAAAAATAACTGGTTAGCATGTAATAGTTATTTATGTATTAAGGGCATAATGAAGCTTTTATGGCCAGAAGCGTTATTTCTAGCCCGAGGCGTCAGCCGAGGGCTAGGAAAAGTCTGTAGGGCCCTAACAAGTTATGCCCGCTATACATACACTATTTTATGCACAGATTAAGTTTTTATGTCAAATCTATTATTGTGTAAAAATATAATTGAATCAGTACGTAGGTATATCAAGCAGCTGTGCGTATACTTATGTGATTATACGAAGTTTGTTACTATAGTTACTATTCCAAAATATTTAATTTCAGCTTATTTTCATTGGTAAGAAGTTTACAAATTATATTAAGAACCAATCAAGTTCTACAAAAAAACTTCTGACATTTAATTGACGTTTCATTATTGCCCGTCTAACCATCAAGAGACCCTTGGGCCATAAAAAGACTTTTATGTTTAGATGAGTCTTGCAATAATAGTCTAATTATAATGCATCTGTGCATAAAAAATTTTACACGCGTCCTCATATTTTCTATTATTATATAATTTGAAATGAAAGCCAAACTCTTTAGCAGTAATTTAATTGTTATTAACATATGAGAATTATTGCATCTTATTACTATCGAATAATTAAAATCATAGTACAGCCGTTATTTCCACTAAAGCTGAAATTTCCGAACAATTTTAAGTCATTACTATTTGTATTTGCACTATATATATGCTCTGTAGAAGTAGATGGCGCAGATTCTTTAACTGGAAACAATCTTTTTGACATTTCGATCTTGTTATTGATTGAGTCATCCACGTAGCTCTCTGCAATTTTTGTTGATTTCCATCCACCTCCACGTTTCAAAAGTTAAAGTATCACCACCTACATCAACAACCATCGTTGCTCCAGTCCGTCGAAATGAGTGACCTGTATACAATGCAGGTTCTTGTAATCCTAAATATTCAGCAATTTTTTAGGTATTGTACCAACAGTATGTTGACCTGCATTTAGGGCGACACATTTTCCATTACGGTACGTCAAGAACAATCGCAGGTCCTTACTTTTTTGAGGTCGTAGAGTCGCATATTTCTGATAAATAGCACAAGGTTTAAAAATACACCCATCGTCCGTTATTGTAAACCTCCTGGTTGTTAAATTTTTGGTATCGCGTAAGGTGACAACAATATATTTGGCCAAATCCTCCACTTCATTTAAAGTGAGCTATAGAAGCTCATCACCAGTTAATGATATTCCTATATCCGAACAAACAAATGAAGGATCTCGGCCAACGCGTGATCAACAGCTGTGAAATACATTAAGTTAATATAAGAGAGTAACCAGCATCTTGTGTTACTCTCGGCTGTTAAAGAAAGTAAGCAACGGTATGTTAGGATTGTACTTTTTAAAATTTCGAGCATGTGATAACCGCATCTCGCTTCATGATCGCCGCGTGTTTTGCGATATGTTAAGCATTTTCACCGTCGTGATTTCGGTGACCTGGATTCTTCATTTGTTTGTTTGGGTATAGTAATATTCCTAGATATGCTATGATACTAATCTTCCTAGATCTCGTATATTTGTCTTTTTACAATTTACTGTTTACAATTAGGTAAGCCATACGTAGTGTGTTTCTCTTTCTGGAAAACGTTATAACAACGCATTTATTAATATTGAAATATAACTTTTGTTTACACTCCACCATATATTCTGTCCATCTTCAGGAGTGTCAATTGTATATCGTTAGTAAATGGAAAACATTTGGAGTTTGTTACTACCAAAGGAAGATCATTTATTAGCAATAAAAAAGCAGAGGTCTAAGATTTGATCCCTGGGGGAACACTAAAGTCATAATGTTGATATGTATCAAGATCAAACTGGAACGTCTCTGGCAGGGTTGGCAAAAAACATGTTTTAAAAAACAAAAACAGTTGTTTTTTTAAATAAAAAATGTTTCTTATGGAAAATGAGTGTAAAACACCCCTTATAAAAACATATTTAAAACATGATTTAAACTGTTTTAAATTAATAAACATTTTGAAATATTTTAATAAAAGCTTTCAAGTAAGATATTATTAAATTCAGATACAAATTATCATCATGAATCATGATTACACGTGCCTGAAACAATAATAAAAGTTCTTATTCTTATCATCACTTTTTTAATTTTACAACTTCCTAGCAAGAGTAACTTAAATAAAAAATACACTAATAAAAATTCTACTTCAATTCTCGCCAAACCAAAAGTGTTAAATATTATTAAGTCAACACTTTGTAATTTATAAATAAAATGATCATTATTCTTTTTAAATGCGTCTTCAGACCTCTAAAAAGAATGCAGAATTAGAAAATCAGTCAAATATTATATATTCATGATGACGGGTTAACGAAAGTTATAACAATGACAAATGAATATGACAAAATTTTTTAACAATTTTATTAAAGATGCTATTGAACCTAATAAAATTCGTGCCAAATGTATCCATTGCAAAAAAGACTGTCTACGGTGTATTATTATACTTATGTAAAATAATACACTTTTCAGATGGAAACTGGTCATTTAAATTCGAAAATGCAGTACAATAATCTAATATTTTTTCTTTCAAATGTTTGAAAAGTCGTTTTAAAACAATTACAACAAAACATATTTTAAATATACGTTTAATACATGTTTAAAAAGAAATAGTATAAAACTTGGTTTGATCTTTTAAACTAGTTTTAAACAAGAGATTTAAACATACCAACCCTCGTCGCTGGTAAGCAGGTATTGTTATTATTAAAATAAATCGAGGAAACTTCATATGAAGCAGAGTAAACAGATTGAAAATATTTACTAAAGCTTTCCGCTACATCAAATTCTTCAATTAGCTGATTATAGTAATTGAAATGTAATATATTCGATCTTTTTTATTTTTAGTGTTTACATAATTCCAAAATTCTTTGACATTCTGCTCTATACCAGTTTCAACATTTGCGATATAAGTGTCATAAGCCTGTTTTACCAGTATATTTAATTTCTTTCGTTCTTTCTTCTTCTTTGAATAACTCTTGCCGTTTATGTTTTCTGTAATGGTTTTTAAGTTTTAAACAATTGAATTTCAGAATTAAACCATACTGCATATATATTTTTATGGTTACGATATTTTGGTTTAATTTAATTTTAAATTATTATAAAAAACAGTTACATTGTCCCAGCTTATGATATTTATTTCATTTTAGGTATATAGACGAACAAAGTTACATCTATTAAAATTAAATTTTCCAATAAGTAAGGATTTAGAAATGAATGCTTTTTGAGTATTGTTCTATTGTTTTTTATAGAAATACCTAATGATAGGTGATAGAGATCTTCCTTAAGTATTGGATGAAGGCATTGATCTACTTTATATTCTAAGTAAACGTATTCAGACGTCGAGATTAAATAGTCCAGTAAGTGTTTTTCCATAAGCTTTTAATATGTTATTAAAATTTCTTACATTAAGGGCGTTACTGAATTCATTGTTGGGGCACATAGTCACTTCATATAAAACATAATTGATTTAGACTACAATTTCGACTTGCAAATGCAAAAAAACTGTTCGTAAAGTGTTAAAGAAGAATATATAGACGGATGTAAAGCTGTAAAAATCTGCACATTGTAACACGTAATACTACCTATATCACATTTCAACATTTACAAAAAGAATCGTTCTTTGATGATTATAAGTGTTAATGTGGAAAAGTTGAAATGTCATATACAAGAGATTTTAAGTACCTATGTATTTTAAAAGTAAGTTTTAATGTATGGTTATGTAGAAAATAAAATAACAATTACAAAATTTGATTTGAAAAATCATATGAATGAATATATGCAACGTTATTTTTGAGCGTTTTACCGATGCGTAGCGTTTGAATGTTATTATTTTTATTATTACGGCCAATAGAAGAAGAAATAAAATATACAACTACTTCTAGTTCTAGCAAAATTTCAGAATACAACTTTCAACGAGATATTCAACTTTTAAAATAGACCTAAACCAAAAATATTTGGAATCATAAACAAGGGTAGTATAGCAAGCGTAGCAGGTACCTAAGACGTCCGAACACTTTTTGTAGTTCCACTGACCCGTGATTCTTTAGTTCTTCAACATGAATTTGCGGAAGGAAATCTTTTTAATTTAAGAACATAAAATAGTACAGCTAGTTCAAGTTCAATACCTGTACCTCCCCGAACATTTTGATATATTTCGCGCCTAAAAGTTGATTCTCACTATACGGCAAGCTACCAACAGCCACCGGACCGACAAAACATGATACTCATTCACACTATACTGCTAGCCGGCGGCAGGTGACCAACAGGCAACGGACCGACAGTTTATTCCAAAACTAATAACTATGCGTTTGTTGCATCCATTATCTTAATAACTATTTTTATTATGTATAGTTTTGTCATTAAAAAGGTAATCTTGATAAAATACCATTCTGTTCCTTTTATAAAGTTTATTTAAAAAGGGATTAACAAGAATTCAAACGCTTAATAACTATCCTGCGTTAATTAACAGCGTTTCGTAAGCCAAAAACCCACAGATTATTTAGATTGTTTTTATCGTTCATTGTAGAATGTAAAGGTTTATTATGCTGTTTTCTTTTAAAATGTGTATGCAGTTTAAGAAATGTGAAATATTCCTCAAGAAAGTAATCAAAGTTTATTAATACGCCCCACATAGGAAGAAAAAGGAATTCAATCAGTAATAATATTAATTATTATTATCAATAATAATAGTATTTTTAAAAATAAGGGTAATTTAACATTAACACTGTGGGTAATCAATATAGGTAATCAAATTCCATATAATTCAAAGTCCCCAGTCGACCAACTTTTTATGAAATTCGTATGAGAGGACTCGTAATAAATCAATTTAAAACTAAATATGAATTGTTCCCAATCTATTATACCTTCATGGTTTTATAGAGGGGTAAATTGAGTTTAATAGTCTTTCCTAACGAAATGCTTTATAATTAATCTTTTTACTTTAACTTAGTGTTAAGATTATTCTGATCAGCCTGACCTCCTCGTATTATAACGTCGGCCAGTAGCCAGCCGTCGAAACCGGCGGCCAGAGAATAAACCGAAAAGCAAATCAGAAGCAAAATGCGTAGCAATGCGATGTTGCCGGTAAAACGTGTGCTATGGGTGCCAGTAGAACAATAATTATGATGGGTGCCAGTACTGCGAGGCGGCATATACTTCTGTATATACAGAAATCGACTGCAGCGCCACTCGTGGTCATATGCTGAACTTTTTTGTATATCACTCGGTATATAACGTCCTTAAGGCACCCACACAAAAATTCGTTTCTAGGCGTTTCACAACTTGTACATGCCGAAACCGTAGAAAAAGGTATAAAACACTATGGCACCCAAAACGGGTGCCACATTGAAAAATCCGGGTGCCACTTTGTATATATCATATGTCGTTTGGGTGCGTATAAGTCATTTTATAAGTCTATATATATATATATATATATATATATATATATATATATATATATATATATATATATATATATATATATATATATATATATTGTAAGCATGTCTAAATGGATGACTGCTAATTGCTTTTATGACAGACATGGCATCTCAGGTGTATAGAAGTACATATTTTGAAGTATAAGTGGGTGAATATCTGCTATTTTATTTTAGTGTGTCTCTGCAGATATTTAATGAACTGTAATTTATATTATAAATATAAAGTATTCGTAAGGTAGCAATAATTTTGCACTATTAGGCACGTTGGAATTTAAGGGGAAAAGTATTTACAATTTTCTAGCAAAAATATTTGAATGCTGAAAATGTCTCTACCCTGGCATGTCTTTTTACCCGAATTATGTATAAAAGTTTGATTTATTTGTTAACTACTCACTTTCCAATATTCAATCGTTGGTATTATTAAACCACAAAGTTTCTTAGTATCACTAGAAGGTAAGAAATAGTGAAGATTAATACAAAGTTAAATTATTGAAATTTTCTTCATTGCCCATAAATTTAGTGTCTCCTACCCTGCTTTTTTATATCTTTGATCAGATTGTTACTACCCTGGTTTTTGCGCAACCCCTTGGGTTAATTTTCCCTTGGTCACCATGAAACTCCGAAAATACGTAATAATTACTGGCCCACTTTAAATTAGTGTGAAAATAGGAATTAGTTTTTAGATAATAAAACACACAAACTTATTCTTATATTTTTTGTTGGTCGCAAAAATGGGTAGCCAGTACACAAATAGCAGATATTCACCCAAGTACATATTTAAGTCGACCAATGGCCTCTTGCCCATTGACCCATGATACCATGTTAGCAGGTAGTTGGTCGATCCAGTCAAAATAAATTTACCCCTCTAGAAATTGTTGGAGACTTATAACGATTATAATAAACATTATAAGGACTTCACCAGACCTTACTGTAGCAGTCTCCTGGAGCAGATACTAGTACGGTACAGTCGAGTAAATCTTGAGAGAATGAGAGAAAGAATCTTGAATACTCAGCCTTTCCCATACGAGACCACTTTCACGCGATAACTGCAAGGTCTCTACTTTTGATAGACAGGGACTTTGAAGAGGGACAGTACATACCCCGCCCAAGAGGGGCTGTAGCAGTTAAGCGCAGGTATGTTTAAACACAAACCGAAACTGATTCATACTTCCCAAGGAAACATTTTGTTCGTATTGAAAAATGAAGTTGATAGAAAACAGATCTCTCTGCTATTAAAATTGTTACCTAATTATTTTGTTTATTTTTATTGGAAGATTGGGTTCCCTAAGATTAGGGAAATAATATCTTCTTTCTGGTTAGTGAAATTGAAGTCGCAGTAAGCTCCTTGTGAAACATTGTATAAAATAGTTTTAAGAAGAACTTTTGTATTTTAATACTTCCATACATTATGTAAAATGCTCTACACTTTTTTCAAAGCTTGCACACAGGCATCTGCCAGAAAAATCGAAGTATCCGGCTTAGGTCGACAACCGACCCTTAGTAATCCTTACCATCTGTTTTAAAAAATGTCTTAGAAAATAAATCTTATTATGGAGGGTGTTTGTGAAACTTGTCTTGTCATTTACAATACAATACAATACAATGTGTTATTAATTATAGGATTTTTTAATTTCTAACTGTTGTAGTAAATCTAACCTCTTTCCTTTCTTTTGCACATGCAATAGGTATATTTTATCTAGGTCTACGAAATGATTGTTCTCTATACAATCGGCGGTTATTCCAAAAGATTTCTTATTATATAATATTGCTACAAAAGGTTACGCTACGCTACAACCTAAAATCTACAAGGATAACCTAATTGGCAGCATTATTTAAAAAAAAAACAAAAAAATTATAAACAAAACTTTTATAACGCCTAAAGTTTAAAAAATGTATAAATTCATTAACTATATTCCACAGATTAGTGATAGGATAGTAAACAAGCTGAGGATAGCAAGGTGTAATGTAATTTGTGTCAATAAAAATAATATAGGAAGATTAATAGTTAATAATAAAACTAACATAAAAAACGACAAATCTGGCGTATATAAGATTTATTGTAAAGACTGCGGAGCGTTTTATATCGGGCAAATAGATAGAAACTTAGAGAAACGTCTAGCGGAACACCAAGCAGTATTTTACATAATAGGAGATTGTCTGAAATAGCCGCGCATTGTATAGATAACAATCATTTCGTAGACGTAGATAAAATAGATCTATTGCATGCGCAGAAAAAAGGTAAGATGTTAGATTTACTGGAACCGATAGATATTAGGTAATACCTATAATAATAACACATTTATTGCAAATGACATTTATTTAAATTTATTTAATTATAAAGCTCTCGAAAAACGTCTAAAAAACCGAAACACGTGTAAAGCATACAAAAAGGACAACAGTTATTGACAACAAGACTCAATTTTGTAATCAAAGATAAATCACGCTTGAATTGCTTAAACTCGTGCCATGTATTGAAAAATTGTAAGTCGAACTCAACCTCTCGCTTCTGCCATGTAAAGCATCATTCGTTGATACATTTCGTCAACAGACATTATTCTTAGAATTCCAATATAAACCAAACGCGGATTCGAATGGTGTCAAAAACGTCATCAAACCAAGAAAAATGCCTGTAACTTTAAATGGTACTTTTAACGGCATGATTTTGTTTGCAAATACTGTAGCTTTGCTCTCTAACGCAGTTGTGGATGTTTTAGAACTGCAGAAATTATCGCGAAAGTAGAGTTTCACTGTATAGTGCTTCTCAAGTAAGCCTTCTTAAGAAATTCCCCGCATATTTGATCCTCGTTGTGATCTGGTTATACGCTGAAACGTTGATGCCAAGATTGTAGACATTAGATAACAATTGCGATGAAAAGCCTTCTCTGAAAATCTGTAAAAGATAGACGGAGTACAAATCTGAAGTATTTATCATATTGTAACAAGAGAGAAAAAGAAAGAACCCCTTCTCGAGCAGCGGATGGAGTATTCTGCGGCATTCGAGAGAATGACGCATAGCACCAACAATGTAAACGAGGCACTGTTTATCTAGCACCTTCCAGAAATACATGGTAGTTTCTACCGGCTTCTAGTACGATTGTAGGAGGGTATAAAAGCGACTCGCGGATAAAAGGGGATCAGTCAACAGCAAGTCATTAACTGTGTATTACAAAATAAATAGTGAATATAAATGTTGTATTAGAAATTCATAGTCTGTAAATAATAGTTTTTAATGGTTTATAATCATAGCGTTAATTTATAGTGTATTAATTAGTGTATAGAAATAAATATTTGTTTGTGAATAGACGATTTAAACAGCACTTGTATTATTATTTTAGAAAGAACGTTACAGTGGTACAGGTGTGAGGTTTTAAAATAAATAAAATCGCGTAATAATTAAATAAAGTGCTGTGAGAATAAATCTTTAGTGTTAAAACATAATTTCAACAAACGATTAAAATGGTGATGAAACTGTTAAAAGATCTCAAAGTAATAGACTTGAAACATGAACTTGAAGAACGAGATTTGGACACAACGGGCCTTAAAAGTGTGTTAATAAATCGGCTAAGAGAATGGCTTTTAGAACAGAAGGAAGATCCTGAAAATTACCGCTTCGAAATACCTGGACCCGCAATTGATACTAACGTGTTGTTAAGTAAAATGGAAGAAAATTCTAGAATATTAAAAGAAGAGTTACTGGAAAGTTCTAGAAAGTCCGAAGATAATGTTAGAATGCTAAAAGAAGAAATACTGGAAAAGTCCGAAGAGAATTCTAGAATTTTAAAAGAAGAATTACTGCAAAAGTCCGAAGAGAATTCTAGAAAGTCCGAAGAAAATGTTAGAATGCTTAAACAAGAATTACTTGAAAATACTAAAGCACTGGAAGAAAATGTTAAAATGCTGAAAGGAGAATTGTTGGAAAATGTCAAAGCGTTGGAAGATAAAGTTTTCGAAGAATTTTTGGAGAATGCCAGTGCGTTAGGACTATTGGAAGGTAGATTGGCGGAACAAGATAGGGTAATAAAGATGGTAGAAGAGAAAATAGCCCAAATGCAATTACCACCAACAACTAAGAAAGACGATATGATCGAAATGTTGGAAGATAGAATGAGGCAACTACGGTTTCCCTCAACTTCTGAGTGGCCGTTTAATGAAGTAAAGAAACAATTTAAAGAAGAAAAGGTTCCTGCCGTAGGGATAAAAGTAAAACCACCCACGTTCGATGGAAAGATACCTTGGTCCACCTACTACAAACAATTTGAGGCGGCCGCTGGGGCCAACGGATGGACAGGCAAGGAAAAGGCCGTTTCTTTAACTGTGGCTTTGCGTGGAGACGCGTTGAACGTCCTGCAAACAATCCCAGTAGGACAGGAAACTGATTATCAATTGTTAGTGTCTAGATTGGAGATGAGATATGGAGACGCGCATCTTCAACAAGTGTATCACGCGCAAGTGAAGAATCGTATCCAGAAGAATGGAGAAAGCCTGCAGGAGTTTGAAGCCGATGTTGCGCGGCTTGTCCGATTGGCGTACCCTACGGCACCCGATTCATTTTTGGGACAGCTCGCTGTGCAGACCTTCATTGATGGGTTAAGAGACGGGGAAACACAACAATCATTGAGGCTGGCACGACCAAGAACAACTGATGATGCGCTTGCTCACGCTTTAGAGTTTGAAGCCGCAAAACAAGCGTCCCGAGGCCACGGGCGAGTTCGAACCGTTGCGGAAGAAGAGGAAGGTTCCAGTTCCAAAGATCGCCTAGAAGAATTATTAATGAGAGTTCTTCAGAAGGAAGATAGTCGTAAGAGGAATCCTCAAGAAGTTCGAGGACCCCGTTGCTGGAACTGCGGTGAACAAGGGCACATACGACGCCGCTGCCCTAAACCCAAACAAGTTCAACCGTCGGAAAAGTTAAAAAGGGTTGGCAAGAGGGGGCGAACGTTGACTGCGAGTGAAGATGCCCCGGAGATCACGATCCATGCCGTAACATCAAAGAATAGTAACGGCAGTTTGTTTGTAGATGGAAAGATTGCTAACCGAACTGTTCCACTACTTATTGATACGGGGGCGACAAAATCCATCGTACGCCCTGATGTTCTACAATCAAGTATTAAATTGTTACCGACAACTACTCAACTCCGTACAGCAACAGGTGAAGTGATACCAACACGCGGAGTGGTGAAGATGAAGATTGGCATTGGAAGTGAAGAATGTGATCATGAGGTGCTGGCAGCCGATATCACTGATGACTTCATCTTGGGAATGGACCTCCTGAGAAAATTTGGTTTTACGTTGGATTTGAAAGAGGGTGTTTTGAAGGTCGGTAACGAAGAACTTCCTTTGCACCCACGAGAAGATCCGGTTGTAAGGGTTTTGTTGACTGAAGATGTGATATTGCCGGGTCAAAGCGAGATGGTTGTCGAGGCGGGTTTGGATGGAGATCTTCGGGTAGGGTGTGTGCGAATGATGGAGCCTGTTTGTGATAAGAAGATCCATAGTGGCATACTGGTGGGAAAAGCGCTGATCAAGGTTGGAAAGAGAGTACCGGTGAGAATTATGAACGTTAATGTGGATCCGGTGACATTGAAGAAGAGTACCCTTGTGGGACAGTGTGTGCCAGTATTCCGAGTAGCCAGGTGTATGGCTGATGTTCCAAAACCAGCGCCCAAAGACCATGGTGGAAAATTAGTGGGCATGGTTACTAGTTCGTGCGAAGACCTTAACAGAACAGAAGTGAAAGAGGTACAGGGTTTGGTTCACCGATACCAAGATATCTTCGCTCTTGACGATAGCCAGAAGGGACGAACAAATATAGTAAAACATAAAATCAATACAGGCAACTCTATGCCTGTCCGTCAGCAGCCGAGGCGTCTACCTCTAGCAAGGCGAGCAGAAGCCGAAAAGATTATTACTGATATGGAAGAACAAGGGGTCATCGAGCCATCCAGCAGTCCATGGGCATCACCGGTGGTCCTGGTCAGTAAGAAGGACGGGTCAACGAGATTTTGTGTGGACTATCGGCAGCTTAATGACGTGACCAAGAAAGACAGCTATCCCTTACCACGCATCGACGACACGTTAGATACCCTGTCTGGTTCACGATGGTTTTCGACTTTGGACTTGAAGAGCGGTTACTGGCAAGTTGAAATGGAACCTGAAGACCGGGAGAAGACCGCGTTCACTATTGGTTCCGGACTATGGCAGTTTACAGTTATGCCTTTCGGTCTATGTAACGCTCCGGCCACCTTTGAGCGTCTAATGGAGACCATCCTGAGAGGGTTGTCGTGGAAGACCTGCCTGGTATACCTAGATGATGTGATTGTAGTCGGAAAATCATTCAACGAACATTTGAAAAATCTAGAGGAAGTGTTCCGAAGACTACGTGGAGCCAATCTGAAACTGAGTCCGAAAAAGTGCCACATATTCAGAAAGGAAGTGAAATATCTCGGGCACGTCGTATCACAAAATGGAGTGGCAGCCGACCCCGATAAGATTCGTGCAGTTCAAGAGTGGCCAACACCGAAAGATAAACACCAAGTTCGTAGTTTTCTTGGGTTATGTACCTACTACAGGCGTTTCGTTCCTGGGTTTGCCAATATAGCGAAACCTCTGACAAGGTTAACTGAAGATGGGCGCGAGTATGTTTGGAGCGGAGAGTGTGAAACAGCTTTCCAACAGCTGAAGCGTGCCCTGACAACCGCACCAATATTGAGCTATCCACGGACAGAAGGGAAATTCATACTTGACACAGATGCAAGTAATCTGGCCATTGGGGGTGTACTTTCTCAGATACAGGATGGACAAGAAAAGGTCATCGGCTATTTTAGTAAGGTTTTGTCTAAAGCCGAAAAGAATTATTGTGTGACCAGAAAAGAACTATTGGCCGTCGTGAAGTCCGTTGAGCACTTTTACAAATACTTGTACGGACGGAAGTTTTTATTGAGGACGGACCATGCAGCGTTGAAATGGCTTCTACAATTCCGTAATCCTGAAGGCCAGGTCGCAAGGTGGATCGAACGATTACAAGGATACGACTTTGACACCGAACATCGAGCGGGCACTAGTCATCGAAATGCCGATGCTCTTTCAAGAAGACCCTGTCCAACGGATTGCCGTCATTGCTCTCGTTTGGAAGAGAGGGTTTGCCAAGTATTAAGGACTACCATCGTCAACGACAATTGGTTGCCGGAAGAATTGCAACGACAGCAGGAGGCTGATCCCGAACTAAAAATGGTACTGGAATGGAAGCGCGTGGGAGAAAGGCCTGCCTGGGAGGCCGTCAGCCCTTTTAACAGAACGCTCAAAGCATATTGGGCCCAATGGGAGTCCTTGAAGGTGGAAGACGATCTCCTGAAGCGAGTACTGGAGAGTGAAGATGGCACCACCATTAGGTCTCAGTTCGTGGTTCCAAGAAGCCGAGTGGCTACAGTATTGCGACATCTCCATGACGGTGCCTCCGGAGGACACTTCGGTGTGAAAAAGACCTTGGAGAAAGTTAAGGAGCGTTTTTATTGGGTCAACTGTAAAGAAGACGTGAAGGAGTGGTGCCGGAAATGTGAACTATGTGCCACTGGCAACGGACCCTTGGGGAAACGAAGAGCACCTATGAGGCAGTACAATGTGGGTAGTCCTCTGGAGAGAATAGCTATAGACATTGCCGGACCATTTCCCGAAACTGACGATGGGAATAAATACATCTTAGTGGCAATGGACTATTTTACCAAATGGCCAGAAGCATATGCCCTACCAAACCAGGAAGCTGCGACTGTTGCTGACGTACTAGTCAAAGAGTTTTTCAGTCGCTTCGGAGTGCCCATGGAGCTGCATTCGGATCAAGGCCGCAATTTCGAGTCTGTACTCTTTGGAGAAGTCTGTCGATTGTTGGGCATTCGCAAGACTCGGACCACACCGTTACATCCGCAGTCCGATGGAATGGTAGAACGCATGAATCGAACAATGGGCAAATATTTGGCCAAGGTCGTCTCCGATCATCAACGAGACTGGGACCAATACCTGCATCTGTTTCTGATGGCTTATCGTGCATCGGTCCACGAAACAACCGGTCAGTCACCAGCGTCTGTGATGTTTGGACGCGAGTTACGGTTACCGTGTGATCTGGAATTTGGGTCTCCACCTATAGAGCAGGAGGTAGCCGGGAATGATTATGTCATCAACTTAAAGAAGTTGGAGGATATTCACGACCGAACCCGAAATAATAGTCGAATCGCGAGTGACCGGATGAAGGCTACGTACGATGTGAGAGCCCAAGAAGGAGGGTTTCAACCTGGAGAGCTTGTCTGGTTATACAACCCGCAAAGGCGTCGTGGCTATTCTCCAAAGTTACAGCGAAATTGGGAGGGTCCATACCAGGTGAAGAAACGAATAAATGACTTGATTTATCGCATCCAGAAGTTGCCAAGGGGGAAACCAAAGGTGGTACACTCCAATCGTCTGGCGCACTATGAGGGAAATAATGACGCAGTTCCGGATCGGAAAGATGAGGCTGAGGTGACTATCAATACCGTAAGGCCTGAAGATGATCAACCAACCTTTAGAGAATTTATGGCTGCGTTCTCTGGAACTAGAAAAGCGCGATTCGGAGTCACGACTGAGATGCAACAAGATCTCTTCCGGGTCCCTGGTAATTATTCCATTGCCCACTGTGTCTCCGCGGATCTCCGTATGTCCAGGGGGATCGCAGTAGTGTTTAGAAATAAATTTGGACGGCTGAATGAACTTCGAGAACAAAATCCCTCTGTTGGTAAATCCTTACGCTTGCCTGATCATGACCGATCCATTTACTACTTGGTAACCAAGCAGTTTTATTACCAGAAGCCGAGTTACGCCGACTTGTGGAGGGCACTATGGAATTTGAGGATCGAGTTGCTTACCAGGGGAATTAACAAATTGGCAGTTCCCAAACTCGGCTGTGGGCGGGACCAGCTGGATTGGAGAATCGTTAGAAACATGCTGGAAGTTATCTTTAGAGGTACGGACGTCAAGATCTTCGTCTGCAGTTTTGACCCACAGCCCGCATCAAGGCCAACGAAGAGTGTAGACTGCTACTTCTACCGTAATGGAACGTGTAGTCGAGGTGAAGACTGTCGATATCGTCATGACCCGTTCTACAGGAACCAGATCATAAAACCTGTTCTGGGACAGAACAGACTTGAAGAGGGGGGCAGTGTAACAAGAGAGAAAAAGAAAGAACCCCTTCTCGAGCAGCGGATGGAGTATTCTGCGGCATTCGAGAGAATGACGCATAGCACCAACAATGTAAACGAGGCACTGTTTATCTAGCACCTTCCAGAAATACATGGTAGTTTCTACCGGCTTCTAGTACGATTGTAGGAGGGTATAAAAGCGACTCGCGGATAAAAGGGGATCAGTCAACAGCAAGTCATTAACTGTGTATTACAAAATAAATAGTGAATATAAATGTTGTATTAGAAATTCATAGTCTGTAAATAATAGTTTTTAATGGTTTATAATCATAGCGTTAATTTATAGTGTATTCATTAGTGTATATAAATAAATATTTGTTTGTGAATAGACGATTTAAACAGCACTTGTATTATTATTTTAGAAAGAACGTTACAATATCGGGAATTTCTAATCTGTATCTAATCCATCAGAGTTGCACATGTCTGCTATATCTCAAAAAGAAATACGCAAATGTTATCTATTTTAGAGAACTTATTGATGGTTAGCATACGATTTTATTTAGATTGGGTAAAAGTCAGAATACGTTCAATTCCGAGAATGGAATTAGGGTCCTTAGCAAATCTGTAGTCATCTGTTAATGTTATCTATTAAAAATCTGTCATTTTTTAATGCGCTCAAATGCTGATAATGTCAATTTTTGATATTTTTGGACAGATTCTAGTATTATCTTACTTAATTGCCTTAACAAATGCTTTGACTATCACTAATGAACTGACTCAACAGCTCAGATAGCGTTATTTTAACGTGGTGCACTTTATAAAATAATCGCCTAGTTCCCCCATTCAGGGACACGAATTGAGATACGTTCAATAGCGCACCATTGCTGCTGCGAATGCTACCAGTAAACACTGGTGGGAGTGCGGTTACTATCCATCCTCTACTAGCTATCCAGGCTAGTACTAAAGCTACGACCGTGCTCACCTGTCTGGTTGCTTGTCGTACGAGATGGATCCCTAGTCCAGCTTCGGACTTTCCCCGCACGTAGTGGGAGTACTTCCCGACTGAAAGCAAACATCACTGTGGCTGGACTTGGAAGGTTACGCCACCCCGCACTATAAAGTTATAGGTCCTGGTATGTCCCTATTAATACTTCTTTTATTTCTGCCGAGGCAAGATCCCGGTATGTACCCGTTAAGGTAAAGTTTCGTGAGAGGCTGTATATTAGGATAACACCCCTTAAGCGTAGTGGTTCTCGACAGTTTCTTTGGATCATACGACTGGAACTGTACATCATTGGGATAATAGCATGATCCCCATACTTTCGTCTCCAAACACATCTACCTGGTGGCATGCAGTTTGTAACGTGTTAAAAATCCAGATTCAATTTTAATGCATTTCTAAATGCATTAATAGTAAATAATCTTAGGACGGCTCTGTATATTTCAGTATATTCTCTTTGGATTAATATTCTAGATTTTATTTCAAATTAAATGGTGTTCTTCTAATGCCAAGGATCACCCTAAAATGTTTTTGTTGTAGAATAAAAATTATTAATAACATTGCGCCGATAAAGGCAGAAAAATAAGATCGGCTTCTAACAAGGGAATAAATTATCTGAAAACACATTCAACCTTAAATTTATAGACCCTGTACGTGCCAATTTTTAGTTTGGATGGAGAGATCTTCCATAAGTGCAGACGTAGAAAAAAGCATTATTTGGCCACCTGCAAAACAATAAGTTACACCCGGAAAAGTGAACGTTAACTCCGGTGAATTCCCCTCGAAAATCTAGAAGGTTCCAGAAAGTTCCTTTAAATGTTGATTCCTTATTGGCTTATGAAGTATTAACTTCGTTGGGATAGGCTGATTTAAATAAAATCCAGATGAGAATAAGTTTTCCCCTCCCCAAAGGTAGGCAGTCTAGCATGGAAGCTTCACTTAGATAGTCGAATACAGGGTCTCGTATCGTTGAGTAGAGTTAACAGACGGATCGACCTGGAGCTTTCTCCTCGGAGAAGTCCCCGGTGAAATTTTATGATAGTTGGAGTTTTATATATGAAACAAAGTTACAGTTTGAAAAGCACAAATTACTTGTGTTAATACCGTTTTGTGTAGTACCGTACAGTATAGGAAGCTTACTTACTTCAGTTTACCGTTTAAATTTTCGGTATTAATAAATTAACACAAATAATCCAGTTTACCGGACTTGAGAGAAATTGTGAGGAAAATTCAATACTGAATTGAATTTTAAAGCTTGGCGTTATTTGTGTTAGCTCTACAAAAATTATTACGTCGAAACTATACAAACTTTTAATAACGAAATTTAGTTAAAAAATAAATCTTGTAACTATTAAATGAATTATTGGAATTATTGCAGTTTAAGAGTTTTAGTATTGCGGATTAGTGTCGAATCATTACGGAAGTAATTTTCGTAATATCCATTAAGAAAGTCCAGTTCATTGTTGCAGCATCTTTACCACAATTCAAAGTTCTGCCTATTTTACAGCTATTATAATGTGAAGTGTTTTGCCTTTTGTGTTAAGTGAAATAAGGGCATTCATTATAGTGTTGTGTTCTTTTGGAAGTTTAAAGAATTGTAAGATTCTAACTATGTTTCAAGGATTTAAAGATAACTTGTTTGAGTAAAGTAAGTTGTATGTGAACATTATTTGTACCATTATTATGAAATCTGCTTGCTACTAATATAATTATTTCCTTATCACTAAAGATCTATGTGAGAAAATTACTACTATTGTTCTTATGACTTTTATGTTGAAACACATTTTGTCTACAAATAAATGAACATTTAAATTAAATTCTATTATGATGATACTGGACAGACCATTGATTGAAGTTATTTATTTGAATTGCTTTAAAGTCAATTTATATAATGGTGATTAGTTCCTATATCTATTTACATTGGTTTTCTTTTTGCTTGAGAATCCAGTACCGTATTCACGACTTCAAGCAAATGTCGCCCTTATCCTTTTTATTGTGTCTACAAAATCTTATTCTTCTTCACAATTAGTACGTTATGGAAATCAATACCTACGTCATAAGATGTCTAGAGCCGGTGCAATTATGAGCTATACAGTAAGTGTTTGAATTTTTATTATTGTTACAGTGACGCCCATCGCGCGGCGTATATTTTTATGTTTTGAGTATTTAGGACTAATTTTAGAGTAAAGAACTTTTGATGTTTCATGTTTCCAATTTGCGAGGGCTTCCCTCTCCCCCCAACCAGAATAAACCTTACTTGATCCTTCTCCATCAGACCAAGTCTGTGATAACAATCATATCCACCCACACCGGTACTCATGCATTAGAGTAATTCTTCCTTAACGTTAATGAGTATTTCGTCGAGAAAACTTTCGAATCTCTAGCACACATTACTTCTTAGTGTATCGTCTGTTTTTATTAGCCACGTTTGAGCAGGTACCTCCTCAGGTCTCGTCTCGGACTCTAGTGAGTTGAATTATCTGACATCTCAGGTTAACCACTACAGATATCGTCTCGGATCTTAGTGTAAAACAACCTCCAACACCTCTAACGACAGCCTGTGGCACGTTTCCATTCCAAACCTGGGATTGGATAGACATCAGCCAGTTCTAAGGGTGAACGCCGTGTGGTCTGCACCTAGGCTAGTCTCGAATGCTAGTCATGCCCGACACCCATTGGCTTCATATTCTCAAAGGAAGTTGAAAATTTTTAGTTTCGAAACTTGAACGTATAGAAGATGGCGTATAATTAACGAAGGAATATAGAGTTAGTATTTTGATTACTAATGTGAACCAAATGTGTTTGAAACACTTCTAGCAGTTTTCCTTCTTAGCACAAATTCAGAATACACTTGTTTTTGTTTCCGATTTATAATTTAAAACATCTTAATAAAAGGAGATAATTGCGAAACGGGTAAACAAAGTCCTAACTCTAACTAGAGCATGTCCTAATTTCCAATGAGAAACAAATAATTTGACATCCCTCTTGAAGATAAATGTGCTATTTTGTGTGTAGTCGGAAGGAATCAGCGAGTTTTGTAAAATCGCATTATCGAAAGTTGATGTTATTTATTTTATTTTTATTTACTTTTTTTAAACAGCATTGTGTTTATAATTCAAACTAATAGTTATAACAGTGCCACACATTCTTTAAATTGCTTTTACGAAACTCATTTTATTTGTTATCATCGCCAAAGGGCTTAGAACTAGAGAAACTGAACTTAAGTGGACTTAATCAAAGTTTTATTGAAGACATTTCAACGACTCACATAAAAGTTATATATAAGTTATTAAATATTTTAATAGCTTTAAAAATAGAACTAAAACGACTATTTAAAGTGCACAGAACAAAATTGGATCAATATAAAACTCTTTAAAACCGTTATTGATGAGTTCTGGTAATTTAATTTCCGTGTGATTCCCGACACAATGGAAATGAAATTAGTTACAGTTGGTTATAATACAATCAAGTCACAACAGTTTATTAAATCTTATATTGTTATTATTAGTAGATGTTATTAAAAATAAGACCATAATTAAATTAAAGACTCCAAATTCCTAGATCGTTTTTAATTAAAAAGTGATACCTTATATTTATTAGGGGAAATGTCATGCCTTTTCAATTTATTCACTGTAACAAACCCTAGTTTAATTATGTTACGACCTTTTTATAAAAAAAATCAATCAATAAGAAACCACTTAAGACGATATGAAAATTATATATTAACAGGAAACTTGAAATGCAAAATTATGAAATAGATATTTTTGAAATATTATTTATAATTTACATTATTGGATTATAATTCATCATGAACTGAAAGAGCTGTCAGAATCTGATTTGTGCGCAAAATCTAATATTAATATTATTGTTTTTTCATCTGAAAAACCGAATTTCAATTAAATATCTTCTCTTTGAATTAAAATGAAATTGGATACTCTAAGTTAATTATTCAGAAATTAATTATGCACTGATTAACAAATTTAAATAAATTGATATAGATTAGGAAGGATCTATATCAAAAAAGAATTTTCTTTACTAATGAATATTTAAAGAAGCTTAAGGAAGCCTAAAAGCTTATCATCATGAAATCATTTAAATTGTATAAATATTAAATGTGAATAGTAATTTTTAACTAAAGACTTATTATAATACGCTATACAGTTATTTTTTGTTCCAAATTAATGATCGTGTACATACATAATTTCCTGATTCGTGTTATATTTCAAATCAACAATATAATATGTAATTAGCAGGTTAGTTCTTACTAGTACTCTTACTCTTAGTTTGGTAATTCTTTATTTTTCAGAAAATATCTGTTCCCACCTATGTAAAAGACAACAATCATGAAATAACTCGTCCAATAATGAATAGGTGTAGTGTTTAAATCGTATTTAACAAATGAAGAAAAAATGAAAAAATAAATAATTTCTTAGTTATTATAATTGAAAAAGTCAACAACCTCAACGCCGCCATGTAAATTTTGAAAGAAACATGAAAAAGATTTTAAAATGAACAACAGGAATGAAAACCCTTTTTAGTAATTTCATAATCCTTCCAGAATTTGTTATGCTTATGACTTTGTTTGAAACAAAGTACATTTTTTAAATTTTATTATTAAGAAGGACCCTTGTTAAGTTTTGCTAATTATATTGTTACCCACAAAATGGGGACTGCTTATTGAGAAACGGTAACAACCTTTAACCGCAGTTAAATCTGTCGGCTGCCAGCTAAATAGTGTGAGGTCGTCTCACAAGAGGTCTTCTGTAATGGTCGCCAAGAATGGTCTAAAATAGCTGTGGTATTTGCCGACAAAATCTGAAAAGAACAACACATTTGCCACTACTACCAATGTGGTCGACTTTTCCCAATATTGGCTCCTCGATAGCTGACAATATAAACCCCAAATCCACATATATAAATAATAAGTCTTCAAGTGAGATATACAATGTTTTATTATCAATTAAATTAATTATCAGGTAACTCAATCAGGTGCAATAGTTTCAATCAAGGTGAAATAACCTTGTGAAAAATTAAATGTAGGTTATTGATTTCTATACACATTTGAACGGGGTGAGAATTCATGCGAGCGCGATTACTTACTCTAAATCTGACTTAACTTCAAGTCTCAAAAATGTGACTGGCACGGTAAATTAACGCGAATACCTGTTATGTAGATTATTCAATCCTTAACCTCAGTTATTTAATTGTTCAACAATTACGGAGCAAAGGTTATACGTTTACACACTCGCAAATATTCCTAACAAGGTAAACTGATAATATAATATAGGTATATGAAATAGATACATAGATCTAAGTGCAACACGCACACTGGGAAAAAACCATTTAACACATAAAATTGTAATATACAAATATACAGTAATGTTTTATATTTACAATAAAAGATTGTCAAACGATTTAAAGAAGTTGCTCGACGAACGAACATAACGAAGTGAAGTCAAAAATTATTGAAAAAATAATAACAGAACAGATAGAATCACATGTGACTTTGCATCACATTCTACCCGAAACACAGTCAGGTTTTCGAAAAGGATACAGCTGCTCCACTGATCTTCTGAATATTACTGATGATGTACTATCTGTGGCCGATAGAGATAGATTATCGGTAGTAGTTATGTTAGATTATTCTAAAGAGTTTGATACTATTTCTCATAAAATCTTAATCAGCATCCTGCAGTTTATTGGTTTTAGTAGAAGTGCTTTAGAACTCATGCAATCATACTTTACCAATCGCTTTCAAAAAGTTACTTTAAAAGGTGAAATATCTGTTCCATTATTAATTGTAGCTGGGGTCCCTCAAGGCTCAATTCTTGGACCAATACTATATTCGCTTTATACATGTAATTTTAAAAATTATATCAAACACAGTAGATATCATTTCTATGATGACGATACACAATTACAGTTAGATTTCGATCCTGAGCATTTTGCTGACGCATCTAATCTTATTAATGCTGATATCCAAAATTTAGTAAATATTTTTGAGCAATACTGTCTAAAGATAAATGCTGAGAAATCTATGTTTATGATCTTTGAGAAAAGTAAAACCAGAAATTTAATTAAAAATAATATAAATGTCAAAATTGGCGAGACACCCTTACCGCTAAAAGATAGTGCCAGGAATCTTGGGATAATTTTAGATGAGAACTTGAGATTCTCACAACATGTTTCTTATTTACTTCGTAAAGCATTAATTAATCTTAAACTCATTTTTAACAATATATTTTGTTTAAATAGAAAGCTCAAAATGTTATTGTGTGAATCCCTGGTCCTATCACATTTTAATTACTGTGATATAGTATTTGGTCCCTGCCTGGACAGCTACAATATCAAAAGAATTCAGAGAATGCACAACTCTTGTCTTCGACTAATATATGGCATCAGAAACATTGATGATTTGAAACATTTGAACATATTTGAACATATCAGTCATAAGCTAGCCGACACCAATTGGCTTAGCATGTACAACAGAAGAACGCTACATGCTGCAGTCCTATTTCATAAAATAATATTGTCTAAACAATCTTCATATTTTTATAATAAAATAAAGTTTAGGCATAATATTCATAATATTAACGTAAGACACAAAAATCGCATCTTACCTCCAATCCATAAAACTCAATTGTTTAAAAGATCATACTCTTACAATATCTACACTTGGTTCTTTTAAGCATCACCTGTTTCATATTCTCTTTCAAAGTCAGATGCTATAACGTAACTTTTGTCAATATTTCTCTTTTTTTCTTTTTTCTTTGTACGTATGAATATTACTTAATTGCTCACTCTCAGAATAAAATCAAATTTTAAATGTAAATTTAACTTACCTTAAATCTCTCTAGGCCTTTCTTTTATTTTTACTATAAATTTGTTTATGTTTTCAATAGGGTTAAGTGAAAGAGCAGACTATGTTGTATTTATGCTTCATAGATCTGAACTGCGCCCGATTATGGCGATAGGGATACAATTGTATCTTATGTTTCAATTTATGATGTATGTATTTGTTTTGTTATTTGAATATTTTGTTATTTGAATTTAATTGTATGTATCTATATTGTCATAAGAAAAGACCATTTTATTATTATTATTATTATTAAGTCTCTTATCGACAACAGGAAGTTAGTTCCAAACTAAAATGGCAACTAAAATGGCAACTAAACGGAGAGGGAATGCAAAAATCCTTAACGCTATACAATATAACACAAAAGTATAGCTATACATGGTGTTACGAAATTAGCACGTAACAATATTCAATTCAGAAAATCTAGTATCTTCAAACAAAGTGAAAATAGGCATGCATTTAGTAATGTTAAATTATAGGAAGCTGTAATCTTGAAAAAGAAGCAACATTGTCGATTTTCAATAATGATTTTGGCTGGAAAGGAGCGAATTGATAAAATTGCAGATAATAATTATAATCAACAATGTCTTCAAACATTTCAGGGTATACTACATAAGAATTACCTATAAGATTTTACTAAAAGAATATAATCTCGTTTGTCACCTAAAAGGTAAGAAAAAATAATTTCAACACTTTTCAAAACTTTTTTTCACTTCCAATTCTAATAACCAAAATTAATAGAATATTTAAAAAACACAACTGTTAGATTAATTAAAAAGAAATTTTAACCATACAACAACTGCATTCTAAATTAAAAGATGCCGTTGACTAATAATCAACAATCTAAATTAATATACAAAATCCCCTGTAACAACTGTGATCTTTGTTATGTTGGCAAGACCTCTCAAAAATAACAGTGCATACTTAATGCCTTAATTAAGACTCAGATGTCGTAAAAGTGTATCCGTGTTATCTATACTTGCAAATTAATCTAAACATTGATTCCTTTCCATCGCCGGTACTATTGAGTGAGTATGAGTCAGTCAATTTAATTCTGCAGAATTCATCATCACCGCAACTAAAATAATCTCCACCGTATTACTATCAAAAAATTTAATTTCTGAAATATTAATTTTTGAACTGCGTTTAAATTATGATAGAAAAAGAGGGTTTCGAAGACGTAACAAGCTGATTTTTATAAAAATACTGAGAAAAAGTCTAATCACATTTTAGAAATTAAATTATTTTAAGCAACCGAGATTTAACAAAATCAAATTAACTACCTAAGAATTTTTTTGCCAGAAAATTATTGTTAATTGCATATGTGCAATTACCTAACCTTTCATTAACTAACTATTAAGTTCCTAAAAGAATGTTTATTTTTGAATCGACCATCGATTTATGAAATTTTCTTATAAAATATCAGTCGTACTCTTACAATTATAAATAAATTTCGATAAATCTTTACTCTATGCGTAACTTAATCTGATATTAATTTTTATCATTTTCCACAACATCGAATCGTTTTATTATTGTCTTGTGGGATAGTGCAACTTTAAGATTATTACTCTAGTGTTTGACTCGCCGTGTAATGTTTTTCTACTTACTATTCAACAATCTTATAATTTATATAATAATTACATAAATTTGATAAGCAACGAACTTACTACAATGATGGATATACCTAATAATTTGTAACTTTTAAATTTCTATGCTCTAATTCCATTTTGTTATTTCAAAATGAATGTGAATTACAAAAATGAGAAGGTAAGAACCAACAAATTAAAAAAGAACATTAGATTTTTGTAATTTGAAATTGCTGAAACTGCACTTCCAGGCAGATGTACTTTATGATGAGTCACTTGTAATACGTTCTTTTGGGTTATTTATTTTGAATGTTGTAAAATAAAGGTCACGTTATCACTAGGGTACTTTTTTTCTTCAAGCACGTTCATCTTTAAATTAGATTATTTTAAAACAAAGCAGGTCCGTATTTACCCTCATTATTTCATAATCATATAAGGCGTTCATTATATTGATTAGTCGTCATTTCATTCACCCTTTAAGGGCTTTAGAGTTATAGTGGTTACACTCTGTATATCCATTTTCCTTGTGTTTGTGCATTGATGGTTAAAAATTAGTTGTTCCTCTTTAAACATTCCCAAAGAACTTCGTAATAAAATATAACTTATGCTTAATAGGGTCTCTGAATATATTAATAATTTCAATATAGATTGACGAACTTCAGACACTCTTTTACTGCTCGCTACATGATTGGAAGCGTATACAACATTAAGATTTGTACAAACTACGTAATATACATAGATGTTAGCCAACTGGATCAAGTTAGATTTGTAAGATATGGTTCCTTACTACTGACCTACACTCTAATCTAAAAGACATCTAAATCTACACTGATACGCCTACGATAGAAAATAACTATTTGGAAAATAAGTTGCCTTTTCTGGAATTATTATTATTTCTCTTAATATTTCAAGAGCCTGTCGACTATTTGATTGCTTATATATTCAATAAATAATTCTTCAAATACATGTTATAGTAATTTGATGAATATAGTAATACAGTTAATACCATGTTTTATTTTATTGGGACAATATTTGAATGTTCTTTTTTCTTTTGATTGCTGACATAACTCAATAATTCTTTCAGAAATCATATAAATCTTAAACACTGGTAATATTAATGCTTACGTATTTATAAAGGTTCTTTTATGAAGCCCTGAACTTTATATTTGTTCTTTTTTCGCAATATCCACCTTAAACCGTCAACATTGTTGTTTACTTGTACGAGATATTTACTAAAAACAGATATTATAAATGAATACATTACTTCATTTTACAATGGACTAGATTGAAGAATAAGCTACAATGACAGCTTTCTGTAAAAAGGAGGTAAATAACCTAAAAGTTCCGGTGAATTATTAATCGAAAGATTTTATTTTTATTAAGTTTCTGTTTGCCCAAGCTATTTTAATTTTGTACGTGACCGAAAGCTTTACAATCGAACGATTTGTTTATTTATTATTTTTATTTATTTATTTTGATCCTTCGTACCTCATGGAACCGATTGCTATGATCATTTGGCTGACCCTAGTAGAATTTAGCCGAATCTGGAGGAATTCCACCCCAGTAGGGATTTTTAACGTGCTAAACATATCACATTGACACTGGACCTACAGTTTTACTTCATTTTACTTATTATTAGGAAAATCAAGTGACACACTTGAAGTGCCACCTATTAAAATTGGGGAAATTGAAGTACCTATAGTAGAAAATGCTAAGAATCTGGGAGTAATTTTTGACAAAACATTTCGGTTTGGAAAGCAAGTCTCTAAATATATACAAAAAGCTTATTATAACTTAAAACTTATTTTTCCTCATAAAGATTATTTAAGTAAAGAATCGAAAATTTTACTATGCGAGTCCATGGTTTTATCACAATTTAATTATTGTGTTCCTGTGTATAGCCCATGTCTGGATTATGAGACAACTCAACGTATTCAACGTGTTCAAAATTCTTGTTTGCGTCTTATTTATGGAATTCCAAAATACGAGCATATTTCACATAAACTAATGGATACCGGTTGGCTTAATATGAAAAAACGATTTTACTTACAAACAGCTGCATTCTACCATAAGATAATATCTGACAAGCAGCCTCCCTATTTATACAATAAAATTAGGTACAGGTCAGATGTGCACAATATAAATCTGCGCCATAGAGGTCTGTTGACCATCCCCAGACATAATACTACTTTTTATCAACGTTCGTTTACTTATACTATCGCAAACATTTATAATGAGATACCCTTTTCCATTAAAACGCTTACTATTAAACAATTTAAAAAAGCTTTGTTCAAAAAGTTACTATTAACCAATTGATATACCAGCTCGTAAATAGTCTATGTAATTCATTCTTTGTAAGATATTTTTATATATGTATACTGATATATATATACTATAGTTTTTCTATTTATCTTATTTTGTGTTCTGTATGGATTGTATTATCTGTGTAATCTTGCTATTTTTTTTTGTTCTTGTACTCCAAGGGGATGATGGAAGAGCAGCTTATGCTGAATCATCTCCTTGTGATTCTGTAAAATTACTATTCAGAATAAATATTATATTATTATTATTATTATTATATCCGAGAAGAAGGCATGTTAAAATTTTTCTCCGCTATGAAAAACTACCGACTCGGCCGGGGATCGAACCTGCGACCCTTGGATTATGAAGCAAACATGCAAACCGCTAATCCACCGAGACTGACCGAGTGATTATTATTTTTAACTCATTGCAGTGCATTTGGATCTAAGCTATACTGAATTATTTAATTGTTTTTGATCGGCAATTTTTAGTACGTCATATTTATTGGATAACTTTTTGTCTTGCATTTTGGTGTACACATTTTGTCATGAACGAAAAAGGGAGTTCTAAGGCAAATAAATTGCAGTTACATAAGTCGCTGCAAAAATTAAAAATTACTATATAAAATAGTTGATATACCTAGGTTCTGTTGCCGAAATTCTACTACAAAGTCGATCCTATGATGATACAAATAGTATCAAGACGCCCAAAAAGTATTGGGAGCAAAAATTTTAAGAGTAGGAAGTAAGAGGAGGGGTAAAGAATAAAAAAAGCAAATGTTCATTTTATTCCTTAACGAAGCTATACATAGTATACTGCTATTTTAATAATAATCAAAAGCTATGTTTGCAGCTATTATTAAATTTTAGAAATTCATACGTGGATTAAATCGTCGATTTCTCAGTAAGAGAAGGGTACGGCGGTCTACTTTTCTCAAACTAGATAAAATTTATATCACCCGAGTATTAGATTATGTCTTAATTTTCAAGTAAGACAAGAGAAACGCAATAGTTAAAAAGAATTTTTTTTGCATCTCCAGAAATGTAATATGGTACATCACAATATCAAAATCAGGATAGAGAGACATAAATTTTGAGAGTAGATTACAACGACTTTAATTATCATTTCTGTTCAATGTGCCAAATGTAGAACAAAGTCTTGAATAAAAGTCTCCTAGGTTATCAAATAAAAATTTAAGCTAGTCGCTATAACGTTGTTATTTTCTCTAATAAAGTCTCACGTGTGAAAGAAGAGCTTCAGGGCACTCTCTATATAAAAATAACAGTCTGGAAATTTTTCTGGGCACGCTCCTAGGATTTAATTTAATATAATAGACTGTTTAGCGCTAACTAAACATTTTGTTCCATAAAATTGCACAAACATATTTAGAAATTATTTATTTTCGGATCGAAAATGCGAACTTCGACAAAATATATTTTCAAAAATGATGCACAGTTTAATATTCTGAACACATTCTCTTTCTCCACGGCCACCACAAACATAAAAACCTTGACTTACTTAAATTGACATTGTTATCCCCACAGGAAAGTAAAACTAAAGAAAACCCCGAGAATGGCGGAATTCTACCATTTATTACTAGTTAGGAAACATTTCTAATAATAATCAATTAGGAAAATGAGTAAGGGTATCATATGGTCAGGATATCATCATCAAGGGTATATAAGGTGAACGGTGGGAATATTATACCATTATACAAGTCAGCTATCTTAGGAATTTCGTTGGAAAATTCTATTCTCCAATGCTGTTAAGGTCACATTTATGTAGTTTTCATTCGAGTAGTCTATTCCTGCTGGGAATAGCAGTACATCTAAGCAAATGTTGATATTATTGTTATAATGCATCAAAAGAGAACGTTAAGGGTGCAAAATCCATGAAAATGCAATATTTTACTCTGGAGATACAATCATGAAAGTGCATATTTATATACACAGATAGATAGAACAAATAATATTAATTCAGAAGTTGCGTTTTTGAAAGAGATAACTCTATTAGAATTTGTATTCTTTGAATGCAAGGTTTTTGGATGGAGTGTGGGTGGGGTAACCTTCAATCAAGAAAAAACATCTTAAACTTAATTAATCTTTTGTGAATACTTAACTGATTCTTTTAACATCTAAAGAATGGGGGTTATTTATTTAATACAAAGAGAAAAAAGACTAATATAATTTCGAGTACGGGCAACTACTCAATTTTCCGGTTCGGTTGCCTTAGGCTTTCCAATAAATTCTACACATTTTTAACGCAATTGGGGAATCGCTACATCGTAAAAATAGGAAAAGAATAAAATTGGAATAAAATGATCGCAATGGCACAACAGATACAGTTGTGCCATAGAATAATCTATGTATTCCAATTTTCCAGGTTATTTCAGCTCGGAAATGCATATCGCGTTTTGGTAGTATTTTAATAAAAGCAATTCCATAACGGTGCAGTTTGGACGCTTTCCAAGAAAACTTTTCATTGAGAGTTATGCAGTACCTTCTGCAAGGACATAGAAGGAGAATTTTAATTGTGACTTTAATTATTATAACTTTTAAGGTAAATTCGGCTAATCATTTCTCCAAACACAAAAATGAAGCAATAAAGATTTAACCAATACTTTTCTGCGCTAGGATAAATTTTCTCATTTTTAGACATGGTGCTGGTTGAAATAATTGATTGATAGCATAATTTCTCATATAAAACAGGTTCATTTTTCTTTCAATTTATGTTGTCTATTTTCACCCTAACGTGAAACGTTTTTCATTTAATAAAAATCATTTCTCTTCTGTTTTTCAATTTACCTTGCTGTTCAAACTTTAAATTACTTCCATTCAACAAACCAACAACTTTAAACAATCTATTAATTTATTAAGAAAAAATCACCCCGTAGAAGTCAATTGCACCCTTTTTTACATCTAACAACTTCACCACTTTTCTAAAGTAAACAACACTTATTGTATATATTCTTTCCTATTTGGAAACTTTTAAAAAGTTTTCCCTCCAGAAAAATCCTTAGAAAGTTTTTCGAGCAAAATTAATTATTCGTAAATTGCGTTAAAAAGTTTTCGCATTATTTTCATTATTTACCGATTTCCACAATTCAAAAGATTCTTTTAACAACAAACACTCGCGGTTTGCGAAGAACAGCGACGCGCGGTAATCGACGGTGAACTACTCGCACAGAACACAAGTAAACTGGTGCGCGTCGCGACGCCGGCATCGCTTCGAGCGCCACTGCCGCCGTGGCCGCCTACAACTTCTGCAATTCCTATACACCGCAGCTTGCTGGAATATCCCTGATCGATTGCAAACGCGAGGGTGTGACTGTCCTGCTGTTGGTAAAAGGAAGATCAAAGCGTGTACTTGTACCATTTTGTTAAGGACAGGCCTAAGGAATACCAAGGATAATATACATCGCTCTGGCAATTATAATCAAAAGCGTTTTAATGACTGATTTTGATAAAGGCGACGGGGAAAATAAGTTAAAGATTAACTTATTTCCGAATTATTATACCTATGGGTATATAGTTACTGTTAGAAAGTCTATAAATTGTAAAAATCGCAAGCAATGTAATTACTCAAACTAAATATTACATGCTATAAGCACTATTAATTAATTATACATACGTTCAAATCAATTTGCATCCAATAAACTACAAGCCTGCATAATTGCTAATTGAAACGCATAACTTTGTCCTTGGAATAATTACGCTTAATAATAATTGTAAGCAGACGCTTTACATAAAACTTAAAAAACTTCATAAATTATAATTTTGGTTCTTTAAATTATTTTCATTTTTATTACCACAACCTTAAATAAAAAAATTGACAGCGACAATGTATTGCTGTTCTAAATTATTCTTATAATTATATGTTGTTCGTTAGCATAAATTTCCACTTACAGTTAAGTAAAAATAAATTTATGCAACAAGGATCGTTTACAGAAGATGCACAATCTTAAAGTTTTAATGATACGTAGAAGTCTTTTTTCTTAATCCAGTTAACTAGATGTAAAATGTTCGCGAGATGTTTTTCGGTTAGTTTTACTAAGATGGATGAGGTTCTTGGTTAATAAAAGTTTTTATTCTTATTTATCTAATTTTGTTAAACGAAGTTGAATTTTTTCTTGTCGTTCATTATTATTTAAGTTAATTCGCCTGTATTTATTTTGCAAACTTTGTTTAAACTAACAAAAGTTAACTCTTGCGTAAAGTTATGCATTTAAAATGAGTAAAATTTTATATAATTGTATTATTCATAATAGCAGATAAGCAAGCAAATGAAATGTTTTATCTATTGTCGTGTGTCAAATATAATGTAATTATTTAAATTTTACATTTATTTTCATATAAAAGCATTTTTTAACTAAAAGAATTAAATCAATTTGTTTAATGTTTTTACGTTTACATTAGTTGTGTCAAAAGCTATGATAGTTGAGATATTTTAGCAGTACATATTGTGTAATTTAGTCAGAGTTTAAGTACCTATTATACATAATTGTTCACGTGTGTTGTATAATCAATTTGTATGTAATGGCTTAGGTAATAATTTTTGGTAGTTCGTAGTAGTTATTTTTCTCTATTAAAATTTTTCCATTATAGGTACGCCTCTGTATTTGTTTGTAAAATTTGTTACGTGTTGATTTCATGATACCCTATGCCGCTTTGCTTTTGTGGCATCCTGTATTTCTTTAGGTAGAAATTTCTGCATTCTTCCTACTTTAGTTGCCGTTTTGGATTTTATACCATAATGTTTTTAAGGTTATAAACGTTTTCTTAAGGATTCATTTACTAATCGCCGCACTTTTCGGCGGTTTGCGGAAGCGGTTTGACAATCTTAACCCTTCTAATATCTGGAATTTCGTTGCTTGCTCTCGACGTTCCTGAGTAACGTTACGCGTATCTGTGAGATTCTTCCGACCCTACATCTGAAGAATTTCTGCTATAATTGAAGAACGTAGAGAAATCGTGAGATGGATGTCAACCAACTTTTATGTACGTTTAATTGGTAATATCTAGCAATCACGTTGTTAATGTAATAGAAATTTTAAATAGCTTTGCTGATATAAATGGTTTTCCCCAGTGTGTGCAACACTTAGGAATCTATACATATAAACTTTCTTAGACTTTATACTTGAGATCGTAAAGAGTTTACCTATTTGTTATCCACTTGCGGCAGTCCGATTGTGATGATCCTTTAGACGCGTTAATGTTCGCGAACTTCTTATTATTATTATTTTCGCATACCTTTATAATAATAATAATAATAATTGCTACAACCCATAACCTGGAAACCAGGGCCCAGAAGCTATAAGCTTGTGCGGGAGGGAGGCGGCGATTATTATTATTACGTAGGCCCTAAGTGCGGCTGCAGCCGACTTACAGATGGAACAGCGCAAATCCCGCATTTGTTACAGCTAAGAAAAACTGCAGAAAACCTTAACTAGATCTGCAGGCACCGAGATTTGTAATTATATACACTCTTACATATTGGTTTCTAAATTGAGAGATAAGTGCATATTCTCTTTACGATGCCGGGTTAATTTGAAAATACATACTTCAAGTACTTTCTCATCGTTTCCATCTCCATAGTACTTTTCCTGCAGGTACATATATAATAAATAATTATTGATTTAATTATGTGTATCTCTTGACGGAGCCGGACATTTAAGCGCGGCCGTTTCGGCGCGAGACATTTTGGCGCGAGGACACTTCGGCGCAGACCACTCAGGCGCAGACCTCTTAAGCGCAGGGACACTTCGGAGCGAGAAACTGTCTATTATTATTGTAATAAACAAAATCTGTAGGTACTTACAGGTAATAAATAAATTTAGAAAATTCGATAAATACGGTATGATCAGAAAAAAATTCAATATTTACCAATCACAAAAGCTCGTATGTACTGCCAGATTTAAGAGAAAATCATTTTTCTAAGCTGCTAAAGCATTAAAATCAAAATTCTTCTGCAAATCTCTGCATAATGGAATAATTTGTAATAAGAACTTAATTTGTTTATTATAAATTTCTTATTGTCTATAAGAATATCATGTTTGATAATCATGTTAATATAAATTTTATAAAATCAATTAAATGAAATAGGAAAATTGACATTAACATTGAATATCGTACCACTGATAAATACGTGTCCCACTACACGAATTTTGTCTCAGTAGGTAACACCTATAAATGGATACTGGTTAGTGCTTAGTCCAGTGGTTAAAGACAAAAAGCACTGGAATAACGCAATTTAACCAATCCAAGCGAAATACTGGAATTAGAACGTATATGTGTGTACATAAAAATACTATACTAAAAGGTTACTATGATAATAGGGTAGATAGTAATAGTAATTTACGTGATAAGTCCTGGAAATGAAATTTTCAGTGGCGTGCGGTGAGAATTTAGGCTAGGGAAGCAATCACGATTTTAATTTTAATATACCTAGGTACAGGCGCGGATTCACAGGGAAGATGGGGGAAATACCGCCAAATTTAGAAATAAGTATACATTGAATAGAAACAAATAATGTTTGTTTAATTATTATTTATTGAAATAATTATTTTTCCAAAAATTTCCCCCTCAAAATAATTATCTGAATCCGCCCCTGCTAGGTAAAAAGCAGTGTTATAATTATTAAACTTAAAAGTTTTTCAAAGAAGAACTTTTACACTTTATACTTATAGAATTTGTTGACTATTATTCTTTATTTAAAAAAAACTACTACTATGTATTTATAATGCAACTCGATTTTCCGGTCTTTTTTAGCAAAATACCGGTGCAGGTTTTAATCTTTGTTGTTAAGTTTGAAAGTTCTGGTTTTGATCTGCCTTTTTCAATAATTTGTAATTTCTCTCCAAAACTTTATGCAGAAAATTCTTTATTAATAATTTACAAACTGAACAAAATCGTACCGATTCGGATGTATCGGCAGTACTCGAACCTTCCACCGAAGATGCTGAATTTGCAGTCATGACGACAATGCAATTTTAAATTTGCAAGCTAAGTAGAATTATTTGTCTTTAAAAAGAATCCAACTTATATAAATTGAAATAATAAAATGTGACAAAATACAGTCTCATTCACAGATTTACATTACTTAAGTAACATTAAATTTAACAAACACTAAATCGAACAAATAACTAAATTATAATAAATAAACATTTGGGCACGAAGCACACTAAAAATAACGACCAAACAATGTTAACCGCATCGTCTGTATATCACCACGCCTGCTAATCAAGGTTAGGAAAAGAGCAGTTATAAGCAAGGAAATCAGTGCTTATATGCAGTGTATGTAACACATTTGAATCGGTATTACCTCTCCGTGCAAGCTTAATGAGCCTAATCTGAAATAGTACTCTAAATAATTATACTTTTTGCTGTACGGAATTGATATTGAGCTTTAAGTTGATTATATTACAAATTTAAATATACGATAATCATAATTTTATAAAAATATTTTTGTTAGCATTGGTTTTTATTTTTAATAAATTCTCAAGGGAAGCATTGCTTCCATTGCTTCCATGGACCGCACGCCACTGGAAATTTTACAGTCGAGTAAGATGTTACGGACAAGGCGACGACGAAGCCGAGTCCGGAACATCGAAACGAGACTGTAACACCATTTACAGGACGTATGACGTAATTCGTTTTATTTTATACTGCAATTACTGGAATATTGGTTTAATTTAAAAAAATAATATAAAATAAATTTCCTAATGCAAAATATAGACATCTATGAAGAACGAGTAACCATAGTAACTGATTACGTACTAAAACGTTGTCCAGTTGATTGATTGTGTTTGCGTCCTGTAAAATTTTTTACAGTCATACTAGACTGTTAAATCGCATTTTCTGGACTGAAAAGTTTGACGTAAAACTGACAAATGTGACACAGTATGAAATAAAAGTTTTATTTAAAGATCTCCGAAAGTTTTACCCTAATTTGCCGCGGAAAAATGTACTTGCCCCGAACTGCTTTAAGTCGAAGTGTGCTTGCGCCTTAAGTGTCGCCGAAGTGTCCTTACGCCGAGCTGTCCGGTGGCAAACTGTGCTCGGGCCGAAACGGTCGCGCCTAAATGGCCGCGCCTATACGGCCGAGCAAAAATGTCCTATTCCGATCTGGATACATACAATTACAACAGCTTTATTCTAAAACCAGGTGAAGGGAGACGTGAAATTACATTATAAAGGAACATGGAGGAGATAAAGGAAATGTTCAAAGAAATAAAAGAAAAATTAGATGCAATGGACATTAAAATTGAAAATACGAGTAAAGAACTGGATGGAATAAAACAAGAAAATATATACTTAAGAGAAAAAATTACACAACAAGATAAAAGAATTGAGATTTTAGAAAAGAATTCAAGAACGAACAACTTAATAATAAAAGGAGTAGAAGAGAAAGAAAATGAAAAAATGGAGGAAACTAAGGATGAAGTGAAAAACATCATAGAAGCAATGGGAGTGAAGATCGAAATAGAAACCGATTTAGACGAAGTAAGAAGAATCGGTAAATACAAAGAGGAAAAAGAAAGACCAATAATAGCAAAATTAATGAGAAACACGAAGAAAATGGAAATCCTGAATAAAACGAAAACACTAAAAGGATCGAATATATGGATAGATGAGGACTTCACCAAGGAAATACAGAATGAACGAAAAAGACTAGTACCGCTGTTAAAAGAGGCTAGGCAAAAAGGTCATAATGCACAGATAAAATACAATAAACTAATTATAAACGGAAGAGCTTACGGAACCGATAAAATACCGAATTTAACAGCAGACCTAGACACACAAGTAAGCAGAGAAAAGAAACGAACCGTGAGTGATAGATCGCCTGATCAAAATAGGCTGGAAGAACAATTACGGAAGATAACGAGAACGACAAAAAACTAAAGGATTTAGAGAATGGAAGGAAAAATGACAACAAAGGCAATGGAACAGGATATGAGAAAAAATCAAGCAACAGAAAATACAATACAAATGAGAAAAAAGGAAAAATATGGAAAATAAGGAACCTGGAACATTAGCAGTATACACGGCAAAGAAAACGAGCTAATTGAAGGATTTGAAAAGAATAATTTAGATATATTAGGTATCACAGAAACGAAAAAGAAAGGAACAGGCGAAAAAGAAGTAGAGGGGGGACATACGATGGTATACAGCGGAGTGAATCAGAACCAAAGAGCAAAAGGGGGAGTAGGATGTATTATAAGAAAAGAAAAAGCTAAATACATAGAAAAATGGACAGGAATATCAGAGAGAGTATTAAAGATCGAAATGGACACAGAGAGTGAGGAAGAAACAATAATTATTGTAGCATACGGACCAAACGAGGATGAAGGTACAAAAAGGAAAGATAAATTTTGGGAGCAACTTATGGATGTAACGGAAGATTATAAAGGAAGAGTGATAATAATTGAAGATTTGAATGGAAGGATAGGCAAACGAGACGATGAAACAGGTGAAGCTGTAGGAAGACACGGAGAAGATATAAGAAACAACAATGGTAAGCGACTCATCGATTTCTGTATTACCAATGACCTAAAAATAACTAACAGATTCTTCGACCACAAGGAGATACATAGATTTACAAGAGTAGTGGAAAGCAGAAATGAGAAATCTATTATAGATTACATAATCATCAACAGTAAATACAAGAAGGAAGTGAAAGATACGAGAGTCAAAAGAGGAGCAGAAATATATTCTGATCATTACTTGTTAACATCGAAAATAGTAATAAAGGAAGGGAGGGAAAGAAACGAGAACTCAAGAAACACGAAAAGTCATATAGCAGTTAAGATTAGGTCATATAAATTACATGAAACAGAAATAGCTACGGAGTACAAGAAAAGAACAGAAGAAAAAATGGAACATTTGTATAATAAGGGAAATGAAATATATACAGAAGAACGTGGAGAAGTATGTGGAAGTATTAAAATAATAAAGGATAAAAAACAAACAAGATGGTGGAGCCGAGAAATTAAAGAAGAGGCGAAAATTAAAAAAGAGAAATGGAAAAAGTACCTGCAATTTAGAACAACTGAGAAATATAGTGAATATAAAGAACAGAAGTAAAGTGAAAGAAATGGTGAATCAGGCGAAACAAAAAACATGGGAAGAATTCGAGGAGAAACTAGAAAAGGACAGGCACGGAAATCAAAAGTTGTTCTACAAAGCACTCAAAACTATGAGCAGCGGAAAGAAAGTAACAGTTAAGTATATGAAAAATAAAAATGGAAAAATAACACATGACGAAGAAGAGGTGATAAAAAGATGGAAGGAGTACTTCGAGGAAAGGCTAAATACAAGACATATAGGGCAAGACGAAGAAAAAAGCGAAGATGAACAAGTAAGCCAAAATCAATATCAGGAAATCCACGTGATAACAATGAATGAAATTAACGAAGCGATCAGCACTCTGAAGCGAGGCAAAGCAGCGGGACACGACAACATAACCGCAGAAATGGTGAAATACACAGGCGAGAAAGGACGAGAAATGTTTAGAAAACTATTTAACGAGGTAATGAGAACTGGAAAAATCCCGGAAGACTGGGAACTAGGAATAATCATACCCTTATATAAAAAAGGAAATAATAAGGAATGCTCCAATTATCGAGTAATTACTATACTTAGCACAGTAGCGAAGATTTACGAGCGAATACTGGAAAGGAGACTAAAAGAAATTATAGAACCGCAATTAGAGGAATCACAAAACGCATTTAGGAAAGGAAGAGGGGTGCAGGATAATATTTTCACAATCAAACAACTAATAGAGAAAAGCAGAAGTAGTAAGATATATGTCGCATTCTTGGACCTAGAGAAAGCGTTTGACTGTATACCTAGAAAACAAATATGGAATAGTCTAAAAGCAAGAGGGGTAAATAATCAACTATGTACAGCCATAAATAGCCTATACCAGGTAACAAGGTGCTATGTAAGAACAGGAAACTGTGTATCCGAGGAGTTTAGAACAAAAGAAGGACTTAGGCAAGGGGGAATCTTGAGCCCAACCTTGTTTAACATCATAATGGACGATGTACTAAAGGAAGTAAAGGAACAGGTAAAGAAATATAAAGTGGGATACAGAAATACGATACTTACGGAAATATCGGAAAGTGCATATGCTGACGATCTCGTAATATACGCCAAGAACGAGAGAGAATTACAACACAACATAGAGGTATGGAAAACAGCACTACAAAAAAGAAATTTACGAATAAATATAGATAAGACCAATATAATGACAATAGGCAAAGAAGACGAAAGGATAGCAATAAAAATAAAAATAGGTGACAGAGAAATAGAGCAAGTGGAATCCTTTAAATATCTAGGGACGAAAATACATAAGACAGGAAAGAACGACGCGGAAGTAAATGAAACAATAGAGAGTGCAATAAGAGTATTCTATAGTATGAGCAATTCTTTTATTTTTAAAAAAGAAACCTCTAAAAACACAAAAATGACGGTATACAAAACCATATTTAGACCTATATTAACATACGGATGTGAGAGTTGGGTACTTACCAAGAGACTGAGCAGTAAATTGCAAGCAATTGAAATGAAATATCTAAGAGCGGTATTAGGTATTACAAAAAGAGACAGAGTTAAAAACACGGATGTGAGGGAGCAACTACAAGTAGAGCCACTAACGACAACAATTAAAAGAAATCGGCTTAGATGGTTTGGGCATTTAGTAAGAATGAAGGGAAGCCAACCAACAAAAGTAATATGGGAAACAACATCAATGCAGAAACGACAAAGGGGGCGACCGACCAGAACGTGGGATGACGCAGTGGCAGAAAGCCTGGAGGAACAGAATTCGAACTGGAGAGAAGCAAAGGAAAATGCAAAGAACAAGAAGGAATGGGCGAAATTTATATACAAAACAGTTAAATGAAATTTAAGTTAGTTTGGAACAGTGTCAATAGTTGGTGTCTTAGTGTCTAGTGACCATAGTGTCCAGTGTAAAAGGACCTTAGTTGAAATGTAATTTAGTGTAGAAATGTACTTGTATTTTAGTATAAAGGTATACCTTGACACCTAACGGTAAACAAGGTTTATTTGATTAATAAATAAAAAAAAATAATCTATGGATATAGTAATAAAGTTAAATATATTTTTTTGTACGACCATGCTATTTCGGATTGTTTACCATACTTGGTTTTAGAACAGTAGGTTATATTTACTGGTTGCTAAGTAAAAACGCGTCGGTAAGTAATTACCGTTCAGTTCTGTCAAAAACAGAACGGTAAGTAAATTATATGTAATTTATAAAATAAATGATTATAAATCGTTTATTTTCTAAATAATTAGACTATTTAAAAAAATGTATGCTGTTTATTTAAATTTGCTCAGGCCTCTTCAATATCCCAATTATATTCGTTTTCAGATTCACTCATTCTCACGAGTTTGACAAATATCGTGACATTCAAAAATAATAGTAATTACAAACGTATCCATGGTAACGACAAAACCTACTTAATGTTTGGTGGATATACAGGGCAAAAATAAATTATCTTAAATCTATTTTTTTCGGGGATATTTCCTTAGTTAAGACCTTTGTATTCATAATGGTCGTACAAAAAATAGTATAAGCATCTCAAACAGTAAGGAGTTTACCGATCTCCTTCAGTATTGGCGACTTCGCTTCGCTCAGTCGCCAAACATTGTCGTCGATCGGTAAACTGTCCTTACTGTTCTTGATACTTAATATACTATTATAGTTACAAAATTTATGAAATAGAGCTATAAATAATTTATTTAATGATGTTGAATTTTGTTAATTTGGTGAATTATAATTCAAAGTTAACTTAACTGTCAGGAAATGGATTACTGAACTCTTGATTAATTTATTAAATGATAATAAAGGATGTTTTAACACAACCTGACAGATTTGTAATAGTTATTTATGTATCAAGTCAGTAAAGTGATTCTTTATCGAACGACTCTGAGATTATGAGACGAGCGAGCGAAGCGAGAGAGGCGAATAACAGGCGAGTTTGATAAAGACACTTTACTGACGTGGTGCATACAAAATTTTATCGCCAACCATATTTACCGGCAGGTAAAATGCTTGATTTGTACAGTAAAATAAAGTGTTTCTTTATTTCCACAAATCGCTATGGTAATGGCTTTATTGATGGTTGGCGATAAATGTAATTGATTCGAATCGATCAGGTTTATATATAGTGTGATCTTGAAATAATTTATTAGCAATTGTCAGTTATATGTGCCTAAAATTGTGTAAATATATTCTTCTGTTTAAATATATTACATAGTATATATTTTCTTGGACATAATATAAGTTTTACTATTCTTTGCATATAATTTTTGTACTTATATACTAATAAGGTCTAAACGAGATTAAAATAAATTTACGTTGGTATAATTTCATCTTCTACTCTTGTGCCCTTATGGTATACATATGGTATTTAGACAGTTTGAATTCCGTTTCAAATTTCTGGATTCCAAACAACTTTTGGGAATTTATTTGGTTTCTTAGTATATGTTAACAGTGTCACATTTTTGACGAGATGGCGCCCCGGTTACGTGTATGTTTATCTTATTTATTTTTTTAACTTAAAAAACTGAACTCCACTGCAGCTGGCCGTCCACTGCAATTACAACAAAAGAATACAATTGTAATAAGACAGTAAAGAAGTTAAATTTAATCCCATCTTGAACGGCAATCCAAGTAAAGTCATCCTGTCATGAGCAGCAGTAAAGTAGTTTGTCTTGAAGTATTCGTTAAATAGAAGACACCTAAAAAGTTTCATAAAAATAAAATTAGAATATACCTAATTATGTGTTTTATTTTATTACAAAAATAAAAGTACGTGAAGTTAAACATCTGATTTCAATCTCGTTAATGCATGTGTACTAATTTATTTGAAAAAAGAAAAACAAACGTATTCTTAGAATGTCAAAGCAAATTTGTTTTCGACAAAAACATCGTTCATTTGGTAAAAACATGGTTCATTGTATGGAACATATTCTCATTATTAATTTAAAGACTGAATGCTTTGCATCATTTGTTTTAAAACTAATTTTCTTTTGGAAATACAGACAACTTACTCTATAGCATTAAAGTTATTTGTTTTATGTTTATTTGGGAAGCAAGTTTTAAAGATAGGGTAGATTCTTAACTAAAGTAAATTGAAGTGATGAAATGTCCAAAACGTAGCACCTTAGTAGATTGATAATCAAGTGATATGTGTTGATTTAAATATAATGTAAATATGCTGCTCTAAGCAACATCCATTAGTAGTTTTTGCTTACCTTTTCTTAGAATATTTTCAATAATCTAATATAATAATAGCCAGTTCCGATGTCCGAAGTCCAGCGAAAAATAGAAGACTTAGGAAGCTGGAATTTTACAGACAGGTGGGCCTTACCACAAAGGGGTGCATGAATATATTTCTAATCCTAAAAAACCAGAGGGGGTCGCAGGGGAAGCATTTCTTAAAAAGTCGTTATGGCTATATATCTCTTGAATGGCGTAAGCTACAAACTTCAAATTTTCACAGATTATACTTGAAACAAACCTGAAGATACAGAAATTACCGGCATTTCATCCAGGGGCGGAGTAAGGCAACATTCCATGGGGAGAAGAGTTTTCCGCAAAAATAACTATTATAAAAATCTTGATTGTGAGTAATTTGTAAGAGCTACGTACATGCCACCCGGACTTTTTTGTAGATCTTTTTGAGATCTACAATTCGCTCGCTTACAGTTTGCCTTTAACTCTTATTGTTTTTGCAGCGTAATGCGTTTTGTCCGTTTGAGCCAATTTTCTTAATTACTTATTTCACACTTTGCTTATTATACGACTTTCGAAAGATTCTCTGAGCAATCTGTATACACATAGAAACCTTCTCTAAGAAATGGTTGGAAGATAACAGAAATAGACGTGCAAAGGTCGGAAATAAAGAGGCTGACAAGGAAAGGAAGAAAAATGCTAGAAAGAAAGATGAGAAATCGAAAAAGAAAGGTCAGAGAAATACACGTTAAAGATTGAAAATAAAGCGGCTGATAGGGAGACGAAGAAAAATGATACAGAGAAAGAAGAAGAGGAATCAAAAAGGAAAAAGTTACGACAAACCTTGTGTACGACAAAATATTCAATTAAGGAATTATGTCCGTTCGTAGGTCCGTATGTTCGTTTCTTCCGCCAAGGCTGCTCAACAATATGCTCAAGTATGCATTCATATAAACTGGTAATTGTTTACGGTAAGGGTTAAGAACTACTAAAATAGGTGGGATAGTGTTGGTGGTGGATCCCAAAAGTTAACTTTTATAAGTAGAACTGTTTTCTTACTTCGTGGATAGACCAGACGAGTGACATGACCAGAAGGGGACCGTTGATTTTTCAACGGGTATTATGCTAGTGTTAAAATAAACTACAAAAACAGCTCAAACGAAAGTTCTAGCTACCGCAGGAAATTGAATCATTTCACTTTGTGAATGGATCACGGTTCCCTACTTAGCCATATCCAGTTTTGTAGAAGTGTTTGGCAGATTTCTAACACTAATTATTATTTAATAAACTTATTATAAACATACAAAACTGCAAAATAAACACAAAATGTTTTATTAAAGTGAGATTTCATAACTATGAAAGTTTAAAGAATTGTTAATGGGCGACAATTATTATACACACAATTTTATAGTGTTATATGTGTAAACCACAGGCGGCACCCTAAGACAGACTGTTTCGAGTTTTTGGCTCTCCTCAGTTAGGGGCAGCCGTCTGCGATTTCCACACATATCACCCGAGCTTATATACAAGCTCGGAAATAACATTAACACCATCAAATAACTGTTTCGTGAATCCGTACATCCGATGATGACTTACTTGCTTGGACTATTCCACGACGCAGGTATCTTCTTATTATTTTTACAGCAAACTTATAAGCCAGTTGCTTTGCCTGTTTGGTTGTAAGACATATTGAAAGTCATGCTGTATCTAAGTACTTAATATTGCAACAGCTTTCTTTCTTCATTTGTGGGAGCATTTGTAATTAGAAGAGAAGCACATTTCATTCTTAGTCGACTATTGGGCGCAGACATATCTTTTTTATTGTTATAATATTTATTATTAGATATGTACTTAGGCACCGTCATGTAAAACTGCTTCTTTCAGTTTATAGCTGTGCAGGGGTATTTTTTTAGCCCCTTCCTTTTTCTTCTATTCGCGTGGCATATCTAAAAATAATAAGACGTAGTAAAGTATTTTCGTAGCAAGACACAAGATAGGTTTCCGTAGATATTTCTTAGAATGCTGCATCCTCCCCGAGCCTATATCCTACCCCGTCATTCACATAGCTCTAACAATAAAAAATACTATCTCGGTTATAACTCGCGGGACGCTAAAAACTGTAATTCGATAAGGTATAGAGGACACTTGGTTCCGAGAGCGCATTTCTTTGAGCAGCCCTATTACGCCTTTTGATTATCTAAGCATATCATAAAGATATAAGCAAAAGTAGCAATTCGTAAAATATTACCGTACCGTCATGGATAAATAATGAGAGAAACTCACGTTAACAAAAAGATAATCAAACAGACTCGAAAGTATTATCTTCTTGATTATTACAAATACTTTTCAAATAAACACCTGCTCTCTCATGAAACGAAATGACACGTAACATCTCAATGGTGGCTTGATAGCGTCGCCATTAAAATATTTCCAGATGGTTTTCATTTTGGAGATTTAATGGGATGATCAAGTTTCGTAGGGAATCAAAGTTCTTCTCTATTAAGAAATAAGAAAGCAATTTTAAAATATATTTTTATACACAAACGACCAGCACGTGGAACCAATGTACGTACATATTAATTAAAAAATAAATTCGAAATTACCAACAAGAGATTGCTCGGGTCTCATTTGTATTACAAAATGTGTATTTCCTACAACTTGTATTTTAATAAATAGAAACTGCAACTCTGTAGACCTACGTGTGAATAACGTCTATATAGAACAAAACAGGATGCTTCCGCCACGTCCGGCTGCGAGCCTGATGGTCGCAAAATTAGCTGCCTATAAGCTAGATGAGTATGACAAAATTAAATGTTAACTTTGTTTCGCAACTTGTTCGATTCTACTAATCGCGAGTTAAGTTTAAACGTTATTTGAAGACCAGAATTTAAGTATTTTATTTAAAAATACAAATTTTATCAGCAAATTTGAATTATACGATATTACAAGATTTACAACTACACATCACTTCTAGAGTTTGGGGTCTTGACGGCCTAGTAGCTTGACTTCTGCAATTTGTGAGTCTAGCGTCAGTTTTAATGTAATCAGCTAAAGAGTGTAACATCGTTTTATATTTCATATTAATGCAAATATTTTTTTTCTCTATATGTTATTGCCTTTTTGTATTATTTTAAAGCTAATTTAATAATGGTAACAAGTTCAGTGAAATAACAAGTTTATAAGAATAATTTATGGGCAATAAGAATTTAACTGGAGCAACAAGTCAGTGAAAATAATTTAAAAGTAATTAAAGTATAACAACTAGCAACCACAGTTGGAAAGTAAATAATAATCAATCCGAAAGAAAATTTACTAAACAATAATAAGTCGTGAAGTTGTTAATTATTTGAATCCCCCCATCCTTCATGTCATAAGTTTCAGCGAGTTAACATTACCAATGTATACATCAGATAAGACAATTATGAACCTATTTATAAACCTTATCGCCACCTGCAAGATAACACTTCGCCACCTGCGAGATGACACTGCCAACATGTGCAGTATTCAGAAACCTTATCTTAATGCATTCTAATATATGCTAATGTATGCAAAACGATATCGCTACGTGTGTGAATCCTTGAAGACAGAATAGTATTTAAAGACCGCAACTCTATAGGATACTTCAGTTTGAGTTGCAGTCTACGTCGCTCAGAAAGATTAGAAGTTAACGTGTAGGGATGTCACTTACCTAGCTTTCAGAACTTAATTATCAGTTTAATATTAAAACTACATAGTATTTAAGTTATTATGCAAGTGCATATTGTATAATTATCGACGAATAAATATACTGCGGTGTATTTAACTTGAATAAATAATATGCCAAACGTTCAAGGTAAACATAAATTATATGCGGTAAATTAAAATAAAACAAAATAAAAACACACCCCAAATCTTTTTCCTTTTCCCAATCGGCCAACTCAGGGTTTATTCGATAGAGCATGAATTGATTGAATTATTAAAATCTTATTGACTCTTATACCTGAAAGAAGAGAAAAACTTATATTGCAGACACTTGGGCTTCTGCAACTGGACAACAACTGGCTAAACTCTAAATATAAAAAGAAAGAGAAATGGATGCTTGTATGTACATCAATTAAACACATTGAAAAACACAATCTTTATTTAATTTAAAAAAATAAATAGAAATTCAAATTAAAAAGGAAATAAAAAGAAAAATTATTCAAATAGTCGTAATAGCCTGACATAGGGCTATTACAATTCTTCACTTGAACAAACTAACACCAATCAAAAATCAGATAAAATATTCACAAATGTTCAAATACTTTGCTTTATAAAAAAATAAATTTTAATAAAAGAGAAATTGAAATGTTTTATTTAAGAAAAATAAATTATTTTAAAAACCTTTTAGGTTAAACAATATGATTCTGAAATTATTCAGATAAACTTAATAAATTTTATTATTGGCAAATCAAATTAAAAACCTTTTATTTCGACCAACCTGGTATATAATGTCAATAGAATTTCCTTCAAATTCTATTCGCTATTGCTATCACTGCATTTACATGTCAGATGATTTCGTATTATAAAAACGTCAATTCATAAAATCGCTAATGGAAAATAAATTCTCCCAGAATTTATTTTAAAAACAACTCGTTCACACTTCCAAATAGTTGTTGAACAATAACTAAATCTTCAACTTTTAAAATGTTCAGGTAAATTCTTCAAACTTAATTTCAATCTTGTTTACCCTTTATATTGACATAAACACAAGGTCAAACATATGGTTATTACACAACCCAACTTAATTTACAGATTTTCAATCCGGAGTCAAGCATAGATTCCCCAAGTGCTTTTAATCGACTGACTTTGTTAAATTTGGCCCCACCTTATATAGGTTTAGTGGAAACAAATGCCGACGCTGACACATTTTCAAAATAATCGCAACGCGGAAAATATTTATGACGTCACAATTTCACTAAGCTGTTCGATTTTATCACGGATCTTAATTCTATAAACACAGGAATATAGCTGATAAAACAAGGATTAAAACAATATAACACACTTATGTCCTAAAATGCATCGTAACGAAGATATTAAACAAAAACGATTGACAATGAACAAATCTCATTATGACCTAATTACATACAAAATTCAATAAATCCAGGTTTTTCCTTTACAAAATAGATACATAATTACACAATATAGCTAATACATATTAAATTTCCAAGGAACATCTTTACAATTTAAGAAAAACAGAAATACGATCCGTTACAACAATCGGATACACCAAATGATGCATATACAAGTTTTACCTTTGACATTAATTCAAATGAAGTCAATTTATAGTCAAATTGTCCAGCATACAGTCCACCAAGTGTTTGTATTAAAATAATGGCGAGAAAAATAGTATAAGAGTCAATAATTATCAAAACTGAAGCATAGCGACAAAATCGAAACCTTCAATAATAAAAATGATCAGGATTATTATACAAGAGTTTAAAAGCTAATTGTGCTATATTGGTCATTACAAGATTGACCTAATTTATTTGTTTTTAGTTAACTGGCAGCCCGAAACTAAGTTAGTCTATTGGAAAATAGAGAGATTCATCCTACGTTAAAGATCGTAGACTCTAGATTTAAATAAGAAGATTACATCTTCTCTACAAATGAAAAAACCATCCCAATATGCAACTTGGGTTGTATAAACATGTATTATCATAAAACAATCTAAATGATTGATATCCTTTTTTAAAAATCAAACCTTTTATTACATATACAAAAATTAAGGTTATGTTTGCATGATTTTAATCTTGATTCCTATTTTGAATATTGATGAGCCTAACTGTGACCCAATATGTAGCCTTTAGATTAATTATGCCTAACACCTAGCATATCCATCTTTTATTTTAAATTTGATACGTGAAATATTTGTCTTCACATTTACGATCTTATCGTTCAATAAAATTCTCAATGAGATGGACTTATTACATCTCATTACTATTGTACCTAAATAAACTGTTCATTCTGTAACCTGAACTCCGTCTTTCGTGTTTTTAAATAAAAATTATTTTAAAAACACCTTTCAACGTTAAGAAAAGTTAATTAGTTTAATACGTTTTTTTTATACTGATATGAAAATATTCAGTTATTAAGATGTTAAAGACAAGATAATTGTTTTTTTATAATAAGCTATAAAAATTTTAGATTGTCCTTTAAATTAACTATAGCATTGTTAATTAGAAAACAATTTTATGTTTGCATAATTACTTTATCGGTCTGGTAGAGTTGTTTTTTTATTGTAACAGACCATAGCTTAAGCTAAATAATAGTTAAAGATTACTTAAGATTTCCTTGTTATAACTTGCCTAGGCCTAGTAATATTTATTAATTTATAAGGTTTAATCACCAAGATTTGAAGTAACCTTAACAATTATTTTAATTAATATTAATTAAGAATTAATGATAATTACCAATTCAATCGTAATTTTGTATATATTATTGAATATTGCTTCAAATATTTGTTACTAATAAATATTTTTTTTAGAATGTTTCATTTTATTGATGTATTATGAACTAACTAGAAACGTAATTTTTTGCTTAGTCTTCTGGATTTGCAAGCTGTAATCACGTAAAAATCTCAGATTTTAGATGATCAATAGTAAGACTATTTTTGTTAATTTTACAAACAAATCTAGGTGAGGCCCTTTAAAGAAATCTTAGTTCGTTCACAATTTACTTAAGCTCTCAATAATCTTTGCCCAAAATAATTTATAAATAGTGCCTCATATTAAATATTTTCTGATTTATATCCTTAGGAGATTATGTTTTTCTACCGTTTGGCTCCCAACGTGGGGCTCGGATTTTTTTTTATTTGGCAACAAATAGAAACTATTTCTAGTTAACTATTATTATTTATGTGAAGTGCACCTAATCTAAAGATCAAATATTATTTTGGTTGGATTTTACTAAATTATATACTGCTATTACTAAACTAATCGCATAAACACCCACATATCAAACTTTTTTCGGCGGATAGATAGAACGCTGAATGCATTCATTAAAAACTTTGGCGAGGCATTTTCAGTGATCATAGATTTACGCTTAAACATGTGTCAAACTTGTCACTTGATGTTGTTATCACTTGTCCAGAATATGCCAGCAAACAAGTTCTGCATGCAAAGTTACCTGGAAGTAACTGCTACTATCCTTAAATGGTGTTCTATTTAGGTCTATAAGTTTTTCATAAATTCTTGGATAATTATTACTTTATAATTATTTTTGTTTTTTATTTTTAATTTTCTAAATATGTTTATACTTTGAAAGTTAAAAGCATCGGATATATAACCTATACGGTAACGTCTTACAGTCTGGCAAGTGACAACTATAAAAGGCAAAGGCATTTCACCACTACAATTTCATATTTCCACCACTACCAACACCACTTAAAATTGAAATAATAAAATAGAATAAAATAAAATCGTTGGTTTCTCAACGAAACTCGTGCACTGGGCATATGAGTACATAAGTTATGCAACTGGAAACTCATTTGATAATATCTACGTCATATTTATTTTTTAAACACTAATATTTTCTTATAATTTTCTCCTACTGCACTAATAATATTTACTATTACTAATTTTACTTTATTCTTGACTTTCAATTAATAAATTTAGATTATCTAACTTAATTAATAAGTAACACATTTTACAACACATTTAAAATGAAAATAATTACATTGTACAGTCAATGTCTCCCTCTGCATAGTCTAGCGCAGAGTCAAACAAATCTACATGTATTTTGATTAGTTAGTTTTGGTTCTAGGCAGGTGTGACACCTATAAATATTCATCATTCAGGGTCATAATTCAAAGTGTCTAATACCATCGCAGTAGTTAAATTTAGTGTCTCTATTTCTAAGTAAAACTAAATTATTGTTGTGTAAGTTGTTAAGTTTGAAGGATTACTACTTACCCGCTAAGATTGTATAGTTACCAATGGATTAATAATTGTGTGAAACCAAGCAGCAACAAAGAGTGCTAAAACTAAAACTGTAGATAAATTAATTGTTGTTGGTCAAGATTTTAATATTAAATAATTGTCCCCTATGTAGTAGTCTCTTCCGTGAAATTAGTTTAAATACAATTTATATAGGCATAAATCAGTTTTTTTTTAAATAATATTACAGTTTTGCTTCGTTTAAGTTATAGATAACAAACAAAACCTATGTCAATTCAAGTTTGGAATTTTATAAAAAAGATCTTAACTAGTCTCGACTAGATTTTGAAAAAAGACGAAGATTATAGGCTTGACAGAAATTAGTATGAGGTGAAGTTTGTGATGTTTCTTGAGACGCCTCTTATTAGTTAGAGTTAGTTTAGAATTAGTTATGAGTTATATAACTAGTTAATCTGATCTAATTAAAGTAAATTAGATATATACTATATAAGTGCGTACAAAGAAAATTGTTAATTTTGACTCCTTTGAACCCAAACTCTTGAGCTAAATTAACATTACTCAACATCAACTGTAATAATTCTAGTTGATATAATTTTTTTTTATTTAAGCCCCAGATTTACAATCTACTCTTATCAAGAAAATTCGAATATTAAGTAAATATCATGTATTATAAACACAGTGTGGGGAGAATTTTAGTTTAATGACAAAACTATCCTTTTAGAGTTTTCGTTAAAAAAAATTAAAATAAACTACATGGATGCTTCAAACCATTAAAGTATTAACTAGCAAAAACTATTTTATTAAAAATAAATAACCCGCAACGTTGTTGATTAAGCACAGTGCCGTAACGAGGGCGTGGCGAAAGAGGCGCCCGCCACGGGCGCAACTGAGTTTGGGGCGCAAAACAAAGGATACCAACCCGGTTGAGAGTTGCACGTGTTTCTTATTTTACTTGACCATTCTACTCTACATGAATCACCGGCCGTTTCTCGTCTCCTGACCAATTAAACAGAGACACGTATTATTGCGTGCGCATCACACTCCCTCGCTTTCTTACACTCCTAGACCGCGTTCACATGAGGCGAAAAGCTCAGCCAATCCGAACGTCAGGAAAAATCAGGTGATGTTGATACGACGTTCTGATTGGCTGAGCAAGTTACATCGGATACGTTACGCTGCTTCTTCCCGCCTACAGGCACTACAGTCTTTGTTGGTCGTTCCTCGTTCATAAGATCAGCTTATGAGAAAAAATATTAAATTATTACGATATAATAGATGTGTTTGCAAATGAAAAAGCGAAAAAAATTACTCTATAAAATATGCTGAACTGTTTTATGTTTTTATTATATTATTTTAACATATACCTATGTTTTGTATTTCTTTTATTTTGTCCCTGCCAGCACACTGACGTTATAATGATGTTATTTTTAAGTGATTATTGGTCTGGGACATCATATGACTAATAAATGATATCTTCAAAACGACATCTTTTAGACGTACAATAAGGTCGTTTTTCGACTTCTAATATTATTAATTATGATCTATCTAGGTAACCAAAAAGTGATATATTCCATAAAATATTTTTTAAATTTACATTTGAAGAATGTGCACGCACCACATGCTGCAGTACAAACAGTAACAACGTCTTTCGTGTATTTGTTTTGCTCTTTAATTAGTAACGTTTCTACTTATTAATAAAGTTGTTGAGGTACCTACATTTATAGTGTATGTGTAGATGCAACCACTGCATAATAATTGTGTGGTTTGTCACAAAGGGTGAGTATTAATAATTACTTGTTCCGTCGCAATACTACATAATCTATACAATTTTACCCCTTCGACAATTCTGTGAGATTACCATTGTTAATAAATTGATACTAATGCAATGGTTTCTTAGTACTTACTAAAATAATAATTTTAGTATCATCAATTATTTTGCATATTGTTTTAGCAGCTTTTCAGTTAGTAAATGTTTTTGCTTTTGTTTAATAATTATATATGAAATAGTATACAGGGTGATTCAGAAATAAAGGTAATCCTTTAAATGGTAGGTAGAGGGGAGGCAGTAGAGCTAATTTACCTGACAAGTATAGGTCAGAAACAAATAGTTTTCCAGAAAATGAATTTTAAAGTTTAATGAATTTTGGATCCAAAAGGATCCAAGGTCAGAACCGGATCCAAAAATTCAATAAAACTTTAAAATTAATTTTCTGGAAAACTTCGTTTTTGACCTGTACTTGTCAAGGTAAATTAGCTCTACTGCCTCCCCTCTACTTATCATTTAAATGATTACTTTTATTTCTGAATCACCCTGTACTATAATAAATATTATTTCCAATATTCAACTATTTATTTATAAATACTGTCCTAGTCCTAGTATAGAACGTTTTAATGGCGTCATTGAACAACGTTTTAATAACGTCGTTGAACTACGTTTTAATGACGTCTTATATTGACGTCTTTGGGCTGTGACATAATGCTGTCAGTTTTACGACAATTTGACGTCATTTGACGTCGTTACTGCCGAAACAACGGCGACATTACGACGTCACTGTGCTGGCTGGTGTCGACATTGAATATGAATAAAGATTTGTTCTTATTTAGGTTATAGATTATTTATACTTATTAAAATTTAACTTGTTACATAATAATTAAATTTTTTTAAATTTTTTTGTCATTATTGGGTTACGGAGAGGCGCAAGTTAGACAGGTCTCTTAAGCTGGCTTAGCCAAAATAGCACAACACAAAAAGAAATATATAATGATTTAGTGCTAATTGATTGCTATTTAATTGCGCTAAATAAAAATTTATTGCTCTGCTTTTTTTAAAAGAAACCATGGCTGAGCTGTCAAAAACCGTGTGCTGACTCAATCGAAAAAAAGGTAATACATAGTTTTTGATTTAGTGAAAATTAATTGCTAATTAATTGCAAATTAATTGCGCTAAATAAAAATGCATAGCTCTTATTAAACTGCATAAAAACGGCGGATAAGGCCGTAATATAAGGGTGAACAGTGTGACCGGCATAGGTGCGGTAGAATAATTAATTGTTGCAGCACAACACACCAAAATGTGTTCTATCAAGCACTACCAACTCTAGAATACTTAAAAATACACTCTTCGATTTAATTGCTACCACAAAACTGCATTAAAACGGCGGATAAGGCCGTCATACGAGGTTGAACAGTGCGACTGGAATAGGTGTGGTTGAATAATTAATTGCTACAGCACAACACACTAAAATGTGTTGTACCAAGTACTACCAACTCTAGAAAACTAAAAAATATACTCTTTGATTTAATTGCTACCAGAGAACAGCAGAGAAACGGCGGATAAAGCCGTCATATATGGTTAAACAGTGCGTCTGGAATAGGTGCGGTAGAATAATTACTTGCTCCAGCACAACACACTAAAATGTGTTCTACTAAGTACTACCAACTCTAGAATACTTAAAAATATACTCTTCGATTTAATTGCTACCAGAAAACTGCATAAAAACGGCGGATAAGGCCGTCATATGAGGTGGAACAGTGCGACTGGCATAGGTGCGGTTGAATAATTAACTGCTCCAGCACAACACACTAAAATGTGTTCTACCAAGTACTACCAACTCTAGAATACTTAAGAATACATTCTTTGATTTAATTACTGCCAGAAAACTGCATACAAACGGCGGATAAGGCCGTTATATAAGATTGAACAGTGCGACTGGCATAGGAGCGGTAGAATATCTAATTGCTCCAGCACAACACACTAAAATATATTCTGCCAAGTACTACCAACTCTAGAAAACTCAAAAATACACTTTTTGATTTAATTGCTACCAGAGAACTGCAGAGAAACGGCGGATAAAGCCGTCATATATGGTTAAACAGTGGGACTGGAATAGGTGTTATAGAATAATTAATTGCTCCAGCACAACACACTAAAATGTGTTCCACCAAGTACTATCAACTCTAGAATACTCGAAAATACACTCTTTGATTTAATTGCTACCAGAGAACTGCAGAGAAACGGCGGATAAATTAATTATTCTACCGCACCTATTTCAGACGCACTGTTTAACCATATATGACGGCTTTATCCGCCGTTTCTCTGCAGTTCTGTTGTAGCAATTAAATCAACGAGTGTATTTTCGAGTATTCTAGAGTTGGTAGTACTTGGTAGAACACATTTTAGTGTGTTGTGCTAGAGCAATTAATTATTCTATCGCACCTATGCCGGTCCCACTGTTTAACCATATATGACGGCTTTATCCGCCGTTTCTCTGCAGTTCTCTGGTAGCAATTAAATCAAAGAGTGTATTTTCGAGTATTCTAGAGTTGGTAGTACATGGTAAAATACATTTTAGTGTGTTGTGCTGGAGCAGTTAGTTATTCTGCCGCACCTATTCCAGACGCACTTTGTAACCATATATGACAGCTTTATCCGCCGTTTCTCTGCAGTTCTCTGGTAGCCATTAAATCAAAGAGTGCATTTTTGAGTTTTCTAGAGTTGGTAGTACTTGGTAGAATACATTTTAGTGTGTTGTGCTAGAGCAATTAGATATTCTACCGCACATATGCCGGTCACACAGTTCATCCTTATATGACGGCCTTAGCCGCCGTTGTATTCAGTTTTCTGGTAGCAATTAAATCGAAGAGTGTATTTTTAAGTATTCTAGAGTTGGTAGTACCTGGTAGAACACATTTTAGTGTGTTGTGCTGGAGCAATTAATTATTCTATCGCACCTATTCCAGTCCCACTCTTTAACCATATATGACGGCTTTATCCGTCGTTTCTCTGCTGTTCTCTGGTAGCAATTAAATCAAATAGTGTATTTTTGAGTTTTCTAGAGTTGGTAGTACTTGTTAGAATACATTTTAGTGTGTTGTGCTAGAGCAATTAGATATTCTACCGCACATATGCCGGTCACACAGTTCATCCTTATATGACGGCCTTAGCCGCCGTTGTATTCAGTTTTCTGGTAGCAATTAAATCGAAGAGTGTATTTTTAAGTATTCTAGAGTTGGTAGTACCTGGTAGAACACATTTTAGTGTGTTGTGCTGGAGCAATTAATTATTCTATCGCACCTATTCCAGTCCCACTCTTTAACCATATATGACGGCTTTATCCGTCGTTTCTCTGCTGTTCTTTGGTAGCAATTAAATCAAAGAGTGTATTTTTGAGTTTTCTAGAGTTGGTAGTACTTGGTAGAATACATTTTAGTGTGTTGTGCTAGAGCAATTAATTATTCTATCGCACCTATGCCGGTCCCACTGTTTAACCATATATGACGGCTTTATCCGCCGTTTCTCTGCAGTTCTCTGGTAGCAATTAAATCAAAGAGTGTATTTTCGAGTATTCTAGAGTTGGTAGTACATGGTAAAATACATTTTAGTGTGTTGTGCTGGAGCAGTTAGTTATTCTACCGCACCTATTCCAGACGCACTTTGTAACCATATATGACAGCTTTATCCGCCGTTTCTCTGCAGTTCTCTGGTAGCACTTAAATCAAAGAGTGCATTTTTGAGTTTTCTAGAGTTGGTAGTACTTGGTAGAATACATTTTAGTGTGTTGTGCTAGAGCAATTAGATATTCTACCGCACATACCGGTCACACAGTTCATCCTTATATGACGGCCTTAGCCGCCGTTGTATTCAGTTTTCTGGTAGCAATTAAATCGAAGAGTGTATTTTTAAGTATTCTAGAGTTGGTAGTACCTGGTAGAACACATTTTAGTGTGTTGTGCTGGAGCAATTAATTATTCTATCGCACCTATTCCAGTCCCACTCTTTAACCATATATGACGGCTTTATCCGTCGTTTCTCTGCTGTTCTCTGGTAGCAATTAAATCAAAGAGTGTATTTTTGAGTTTTCTAGAGTTGGTAGTACTTGGTAGAACACATTTTAGTGTGTTGTGCTGGAACAGTGAATTATTCTACCGCACCTATGCCAGTCGCACTGTTCAACATTATATGACGGCCTTATCCGCCTATCCGCCGTCGTTATGCAGTTTTTTGGTAGTAATTAAATCAAAGAGTGTATTTTTAAGTATTCTAGAATTGGTAGTACTTGATAGAACACATTTTAGTGTGTTGTGCTGAAGTAATTAATTATACAACCGCACCTATGCCAGTCGCACTGTTCAACCTCATATGACGGCCTTATCTGCCGTTTTAATGCAGCTTTGTGGTAGCAATTAAATCGAAGAGTGTATTTTTAAGTATTCTAGAGTTGGTAGTGCTTGGTAGAACACATTTTGGTGTGTTGTGCTGGAACAATTAATTATTCTACCGCACCTATGCCGGTCACACAGTTCACCCTTATATGACGGCCTTATCCGCCGATTTTATGCAGTTTAATAAGAGCTATGCATTTTTATTTAGCGCAATTAATTTACAATTAATTAGCAATTAATTCTCACTAAATCAAAAAATGTGTATTTCCTTTTATTTTCGATTGAGCCAGCATGTGGTCCTCGCTGACCTACGAGAAACTGCATGCCACCAGGTAGCGTTTTGGAGATGACACTATGGGGGTTCGGTTTTGGCTGTGCAGTTCCAGTCGTCGGATTTCCAGAAATCGTCTAGAGACCTGACGCTTAATAGACGTTGATTCGAAGATACACAGCATCTCACGTTCAAAGCAACTTCTCCCTAACGGGTACACACCGGGATGCTACTTCGATGGTCCCTATGAAGTAGCCTCGAAACGAAGCTCTGTCAGGGGCGCACCAGACCCAGTAGCGTAACAAGACGGCATTGGGCCCTGGGGCAAGATAATCATTAGGCCCCCAGACGCTCGCAAAAAAGAGAAAAATTTTAAATAAAATCTTAATAATAAGACATTTGTATGTATTCTTATTACTAGTAATAAAACTGTACTTCACCCTCACCACACACACACTTTTAATCGCTCTGGGCACTTCTTTCAACAGCTAGGCTGTCATCTTCTACAGACACTGAAAAACTAAACTAAAATCTAAGAAACCTAATCTCTTATACCTACAGAACTTTACGGCTCATCGGTAATCTCTGGTAATAACTTTGATATAGGTCCTATTAATTTCCAGTCTTTTAGAATTGCTCCAGTAATCAGTCAAGCTTCACGGTTAGTCAAACTTGACCGATTACCGACGAGCCGTGAAATTCTGTGTGTATAATAAGGTTAGATTTTAGTTTTTCAATGACTGCTGAAGATGACAGCTTAACTGTTGAAACACGTGTCCAGAACGATTAAAAGTGTGTGTGGTTAAGGTGAAGTACAGTTTTAGTAAGTTTACGCCACAGTTTGAGTTGTTTTCTCTATTACTAATAATAGTTTACAGCCTTTTATTATTGTTTTTATGTTCATTTAAGCATTTCATGATTTTAACCAAGAACCAGCAACGACAGATTTATAGATATTTGCCAAAAAACGTATTAACTCAGTGATGCTCAACCTGTGGGGCGCGCCCTTTTAAGGAAACGCAAAGTAACAAAAGGGGGACGCGAAGACATGAAAAACGACAAAATATTCGAAAAAGCTTATTATTGAAACCAAAATAAGAAAAGATACATTCTGTTAATAAATACAAAAATAAAATGTCACACTCAAAAATAGGTAAATACATACAGTATTTATACTAGCAGGGCATCTTTAGAATGTGCGACGCAGATCGGAAATTCTCGTGAAAACGCGAGAAATACGTTGGGGGCGACCATGTTGCCAAAATTTAGCCTTGTAGTCGCGTATCAGCAGTAAAAGGAAAATAGATATCGAAAACGATATTAGGGCTTCAAAAACTGTAATGAAAAGTTGAGTTCTAATTTACTAAAAAGGTTGAGAACCGCTGTATTAACTTTTAGGCTTCTAATATAACTTTTAGAACCAAATTGTTAATATTATTAAATTAATGTGCAGTTAAGTATTAGTTAAAACTACCAAAAGTTATTTACATTGCGAGATGCATAAGTAAAATCTTCTGCCAAGGAGAAACCTTAAGGACCAAGGGGGACAGCCGAGGTTTGAAAACCACCTAGCGACCTGTCAACATTTTCAAACAACGGGGTTTTCCGCGTAAAAATTAGATATAATTCACTCTTTTGTTCTGGTGCTACTGGTGCTAAGTGCTACTTTCGTACCTAGCAACGAGCACTTTGGCACTTTGCATATTTCACTTTCGGTTGCAGTTGTTTCGTCAAAATACTAAACGACTTACGTAAAGGGGAGAAGGAAAATATTATGTTGATTCTGACAGAGTGAACGAATAGATATTTGTTTAATATTTCTTTAATTGTTTAACTAACTAACTAGCTTAAATTAATGAGGATCAGTTTCACGGTGTTTGGTAACCAAAATGTCTTGTTCAGTAACTAAACTATGCTAGCTTACTATTTAACAAATAAAACTATACAGTATTACTTTCTATTCACTACATTTTGTGAAATTCATCATAAGAATAAGAAACATAACTCTGTCAGTAATTCAGTAACACAAAAGTAAAATTAAAAACAAGATTAAAAATAAATTATTAAAACAACTACTCTTATACACGAATGATAAATAATAAATATATCAACTTACCAACAAATACTTCGATATTATTTATACTCTTTTTTATTTTAAAAGTCTCTTTTTCTAGCCTTTTCATGTATCGCAATGGGCCCCCCCAAAGTCGCCGGGCCCCGGGACTTTGCCGCGAACTGACACATGATAGTTACGCCACTGACCAGACCTATAACTGGGAGATCGGGGTGGCAAAACCATTAGTCCAGTCAAACTGTACGAAAAAAGTGCTTAACTTGGAAAATGTACATGGGAAGTACATGGGAATTTTTATTTCCAGCATGCAGGGGTGGTCTAGAAAAGCTTAACTTGAAGTTTTCGACCTCAAATTCATATGAGCTTTTTCCACCATTTTGAAAAGAAAGGATGAAATATTATTTTGAGATTATCTCTGTAACCGTAGGTCCGACAAAGAATTTGTAAAAGGCATTTTTGTCTGCAATACGATTGTCTACAACTTTTATTTGAAACTTTTTCATGTAATATAAAAAATGAAAAAGTTGTGAGGGAAAAACATTGGAAAAAGAAGTGATGTAGTGTTTTTTTGAAATTATCCCAGTAACCGTAGGTCCGACAAAAATTTTTTATGAAAGATTTTTGTCGACAATACGATTGTCTACAACTTTTATTTCAGACTTTCTCGCGTAATATAAAAAATGAAAAAGTTGTGAGGGAAAAACGTTGGAAATTGACGGGGTGGAAATTGTTGCTTAATTTTGTAGACGATATAACTATTTCATTATTAGTGGATTAAAAAAATTATTCATTCGTTTTTTTTGTAGAGCATTTCATGACGAACCATTTTTCCTAATGACCATTTTTATTGTGTTCATTGGTATAGGTCAAGTCAACGCTCGAAAGGAGGTTAGTGTACGTGAACTGCTTGGTACGCGTCGCGTAATATCACATATTGTGCATCGTAAACCTTTGTGCATGGGAACAATTATCGTTTCATAGTTTGCCTAATTTACATTATCTTATTTAATACTTACATTTATAGTACATGTAATTAATAATTCTTCATAGAATCTTCATCGACAGCTTGGTCATATTTAGTGACGTTTTCGCAGGTCTGCCCACTGCAATGCAGACAAATAGTAGAGCACTTAACGCCTGCTTTTCTGCACCCGCAAGCTGCTTCACATATCCCTTTGCCCATATTCGGATAGGAGATGAGTTGTAAAAGGTGACCTGGCACGGGTTCGGCGGCTCTTGTGATAGGTTCAAAACCTCAATGAATTCTTCGCCAACCCCATTCCTCTGGGTCCTTTTCAAATCATAACCACGATTGAACCTAGTGGTAAGTTCGGAAAATATGCTGTCGCGCAGAGCTTTCGGTGGGTGGTATTGCTGACAAATTCTTCTTCTAGTCTTCTTCTTCAAAGTCTTCTTTTTGCTCGTGCAGAATTTTTTGTACCTCAGTGAATTTAAGGATTTCTAGTTGTTATCGGCCCCGTATAAGGCCATCAAAAAACGCTCCCCAGTGGCAAGTAGAACTTGGGCGTCGACAATTTTCGCTTTAAAGAAATGAAGCGTTGAATGGAATTCCTCGTGTTTGAGAAGACATTGACCTGTTGGTTTTGGCTCACTGGACTCGCAGACATTAGGGTGAACGGACAAGCAGTCTCTGGAGATGTCGGACTTCCGTAGTATCCGAGACTAGCCCGAAGACAGAGGGAGGGCAGCTGTTAGAGGTGTCGGGAAGCACTAGGATTCGAGACTAGCTTGTGGGCAGACCACACGGCATTCACCATTAGAACTGGTCGTTGTATACACAATCCCAAGCCTGTCTGGGTAACGGATGACGCGATCAGAAAGAAATGTGTGGTAGAGTTATGCCTAGGTGTTTCGGTTCACGTTTCACCGAAGTGTTTCCCAACGATGACTCTAAAACGTTGCAGAAGGAGCTCTGCTAATAAGAGGATCCAGTGTGGGTGGATTGAATCTCATCTGACGTCAGGGTCTTTTATGGAGCTAAGTATCCCGCTGTCTGACCTAGACAAATGGAGGAGATTCAAGTGAGGTTTATCTCGGTCAGGGAGTTCGCTCGCTAACTTATGAGAAACTGCAAGCCACCAGGTAGCGTTTCGGAGGTGACGGTATGGGGTCCGGCAATTGCTGTCAGTTCCAGCCGTCGGATTCTCAAAAATCGTCTAGAGACCTACACTTAAAGGACGTTGATGCGAAGATACATAGCCTGTCACGTTCAAGACAACTTCACCTTAACAGGTACACACCGGGACGCTACTTTGATGGGCCCTATTAAGTAGCCTCGAAACAAAGCTCTGTCGGGAGCACACCAGGACTATAACTGGGAGATAAGGGTGGCAAAACCATTTAAAAACCAGGTCCCGCCACACTTGAGGTTGGATTCGATCGGGCGCTGGCCCCAACCCTGGCTTGGTGAAGGAACTTCGGGGTTTCGATGTACTGACCTAAGTTGGGAGAATAGTCCTAATGCTGGATGAGGCACGTATGAAAGAGGATGGGAGGGTGCCGGCGGGTGAGCACGTGTTAAGTCAATCGCTCCGGTACTAACCTGGTTGTAATATCCTGTTATAATTAGTAAAGCAAACTCTGTTTATATAATCGTAATTGTTCTGTTGTAATATTGGTTGCATATCTATAATAGCAAATTATGATCTAGTGCGCAGATAAAAGGGATATCGATCGATATTGTAGTACAAGAGTTGTTCTTGTAAGAAAACGACAACATAACATGTCGAGTGACGTAGTTCACACCTTTTGTAATTATTGTATTTTATGTTAATAAAGAAGTTTTTAAGTGGAATCAAGGGGATTTTATTTGAAGACATTATTACACTGGTTAGCTAGTAAAGGGTAGATAGGCAACCTTGCTCCGACCCGCGAGTAACTGGGAGCAATTGCGCGCTAATGATTGGGCGTATCTCAATTACTTCCTCCCCAGGGAAGGAACGTAGGGGTATGTTAACACGGGAACCCCACGTAAAACATACATGTAATCATGGACTTAGAGACAATAAATGTAATGTTTTCTTCAGGAAACCGGCGAAAGATAAATCGGCCACCATTTTTTTCCCTCACAACTGTTTCATTTTTATCGACAATCGTATTGTCTACAAAAATGCTTCATACAAATTCTTTGCCGGACCTACGGTTACAGAGATAATTTCAAAACAACTGTTCATCCCTTCTTTTTCCAATGTTTTTCCCTCACAACTTTTTCATTTTTTATTACGCGGGAGATTTGAGAATTCGGGTCCCCACGGCATTCAGCTGTTTGTGTAAAGAATCGAATACGATTTTCGACATTCAGTCCCGGGTCAACTAAGTGTATTTTAGAGATTTTTAAAAATGTGACCTTTATACACAAAAAGGGCTATGTTGTACAGAAAAGGAGACAGTTTGAATCATATGTAACAAAGCAATGTGCAGTAATTTATCGTGCATACGTTTTGGTTGTTTTTTGAAATTAACTTTTGCAATTACTTTGTTAGTAAATGTAAATAAACCAATGGGTGTTTAGCAGTTAAAGAATTTCGTTTATTTTTCACAGTGTACGTTTCGGTCATGGTTTCGGCTTTTTTCAATACAATTTATAGTTTCAAGGTTACAGTTTCAACAAGGAAATTCGGTTCGTTAAAAAGTTTTCTGCGTTAAATTATTCAGTCTTTAATTTTATTGTTACCGATGATACTCAAATGTGAAAATCTAAAATTTTATTGAAAGTATTAATAGCGATATCGTGGAACAAACCTGACACAAACTTTAATAAAAAGAAAATTACTACACGCATGCTGTTACGGAAATTTAATAAAAAGTTGTTTACAAATTACAATTATGTAAGTATATAATATTAATATGATCGTTTTTACAGAACATGAATGTTCATTATCACATTAATGTTGAATTGTGAATGATTATTGTTAAACCTAAAACCCAATGTCGCCAACATCGTTTTGGTGTTTTTGCTCCAGTGGGGAGATTTTTGGCTCTACTAATTGAAGATAAAGGGGATATACTTAAAAGGATTACAACGTTCCATTTATCGACTGTCCAGGAATCTAGGAGACACGCATAGCCGCATTAGCATCTTCTAATATTATACAAAAAAAATAACCAGATTCATGAATTTTGACGAAACCAATAGGCTTGAATTTGGCCAATTACGGTAGGGCTGTCTGCCTTATCTGTTGAAATTAATATACTACTTCGATGGGGCACAGATAGTTTAATATTTCCACATACAAATTTTATAATTTATTAAGCCGAAAAGAAAAGGCCAAAACTTCAACATTCACTAAAATATGGTACTAAAGCATTCGACCTAGCACAATGAAAGTGGGACGACTTGCTCCAATATGTAGGATTGTAGGCGCTACCTTACAAACAGTGCCACGATCTAATGAAAAGCTTTACTAAGTAGTTTCTAGCAAAAGAAAGTTCTGTATGCCTTTCTATTAAGTAACGCCCCCAGCCCTCGAAAACCAAATAAGTTCCGCTTTTCTTCCAATTTATAAATAGAATTAACATAACATCAAGTTTCTTAAGCTTGCATATCTCGCAGTTGCGCCATGTAGGATGTCAAAAATAGAAGACTTGGACAACACAATGATGAATTATCTCGTGTAATGCTATGATGTGAAGATGTATATGTAAGACGTCGAAATCGTCGTAGAAATAGGGAATGATCTGCAATTTCTGGTCAAGATATTTTAATTCACTTATGTAATCTAGGCATAGACCGATAGACCGAACAATTTGAATACGAGGGGAACCCAATGTTTTGTATAGTAAAGTTGGCCAACGTATTCAAAATCTTGTAATCATGTAATTTTCTAATTTCCTTATATAAAATTGAAGTGAATCCCTTCACGTAGTTTGAAAGAGTAGATTAGTAGATTTTTAGCAAATTAAAAATTAATACGCAGAACCTATTAAAACTTAGCGGTGGGCATGCTGGAACAACAAAATTAGCATAGTATGTAAAATTTCTCGGCCGGTTTGTCAATGGTAGCAAAATTTTGCAAATCGAGGCAGTATAAAAAGTGCATGTTATTACGGAAATAAAATACTGCGATAAAACCAAAAAACGATCAAAATCGACACTAGTAATTAGAAGAAGGAGAAAATCTCTCCTAGCAACTGTAAAAGCATCTTTGTACTTCAGTATTGGAAATTATGCTTTGTCAGTTGTAAATAGAAAATTAAAAGTTGTGGTTGTCTGAGGATCAAGCAGATTTGTCACGTTTTCTCTTGTCTCAAATGGCAAGGCGCGGAAAAGCTGCTTCCGCCTGCTCAAAACAAACAATAACAGAGGTAATTCTTACTGTTTCGCCAAGGTGAAATGAGTTAATTTTACTATTGATTGCATTTAATGTAGTGCTGTCAGTTAGATATAGTATAAAATTATATTTCTTTAATATATTGAGATGTTATATTTAATAAATAAATAAATATGATTTTATTTAAAATACCTCGCTTTCGTACAACAATTAACTATGAATATTTTATTTGATTTGGCTAGCTTTACTAAAAATAAAAATATAACAACCCAATAGCTTTTCTTTTTCCCAATATGATAACTCAGTTTTAATAGATTGAGCATGAGATAAAAACATTGATCTTATTGATTTTATTGATTCATGTACCTGGAAAGAAAAACTTACTACACACTGGAACTGGAGTGGTACACCTGATGGACAAACAGTAATTTTACTCTCTGTATATAAAGAAAATAAATGGACACTTCCATCCCACATCAAAATAAATAAACACTTTTATAAATTAAAATACAGGTTTTTATTTTTATTAAAAATAAATAGAAAATTTATCAAACGAATTTATAAATAAAAATGGTAAAGAAAATCCTTCCTAAGCTTGTTCAAGTGAATGAGCTTGTTCAAATGATTTCATTTGAACAAACCAACATCAAATAAAAATTTATCCAAACAACCAAAAATATTTACAGCAAGTAAACAAATTGAAATTTTTAAAAAACAACAAAGTTGTTCATAAAGAACCTCTTGAAATTTACAAGAATAATTTTAAATTGTTTCTAATAAATGGTTTTTAATTATTGTTCCCAACAGGACAGAAAAATTAAAATAACGACCCACCTTGTATATTAATTTGACAAACCAAATACATGGCGCTAAACTCTCCTTGAAATTATTCGTGTTGTGTACAACCGGTAAAATAAACAGCATTTATCCAAATCAACTGTAAACCAACATCAGCTCTTCTCGAAAATTCATACACATCGATATACGAAATTTTCCAATAGTAAAAACTTCTTTCATTTATAAAAATAATTCGTTCACAACTCCCTATAATTGTGTTTAAATGCGCTAATAAATCTTATTTGATTCAATTATTACAGATAAATATCCAATTCCAATATTATTGACGTTTGTTTATAAACGAAGCACATGGCTTAAACTACAACCTTACTTTTATTTTCAGATTTCGATCAAGAGCCGAGCATAGGTTGACCCTTTTATCGACTGAAATTGTTCTTTTTCGGAGGCCTTTATACGTTTGAGCCAAAGACAAACATAACACACTAAAATATTTGAACAACGCGAATATCATGACGTCAGAAAAACAAACATGCGTTCATAATTAACACTAATCTTAATTCTAAAAAATGAAGAGATAGCTTGCAAAAGGGCGATTAAAATAACATCAGATACTTATGGTCTAAAATTCTTATTTACCGCGAAAATCAATAAAAACGATCAGCTGTCACAAATCTTATTAAACTTAAATTACATCAATATCACATCAATTTCCAGCTATCCCTGTACATGGAATATTTACATAGTTACACAAGGTAAGCTACTCATATGGAGTTTACACAAATTATATTCTTATACAAAAAAAACTTAACTTAAAAATCTGTTTACAACGTTCTTAGGATCAAACAATGCTTCTGCAAGTTTCAGATAAATAACAACATAAACTGAATAAAACTTCAACTATGCTTGTCCACAGTATAGTACTCCAGGTGACTAACTCAAAACAATGATGAAAATCACCAAATTAATATTAAAATTTCCAAAATCAATAAACATCAATACGGTCGAAAATCTTCATTTACATGACACGATTTCTGCCAACTACAGGAATCCGTAAGTTAATTGTAACCTTCTATTCATCAAGGTAATGATCTGTTTTAACTATTTCCAGTGAAATATTTACCCGAAACTGCTGATTCTTAGCTTTGTGAGAGAAAGAAAAATACTACTTGCGTTCACAAACGTCAAACTCAAATCTAGTGTAAATATAAAACATTCAAGAAAAGCGGATAAACTATCCTGAACATGTAACCTGCGTTACATACAACATGTTTTACTCTAAAACAACATAATTGACTTGTATCCTTTTTATAAAACTTCAAATCTTTATATAAAAGTGAGGTTAGATTTACATGAGGAAAATCGTGGTCCTAGATTCTGTTTTATTTAATCATTCTGCACGTTACCTAGCATGTAACCTTTAAACTAAATAAAACTAATATCCTAGCATGTCTATCATTCTTTTGTTGCATGATTTGAATATTTTAATGCTTTCGGAGCCTATCGTAGCCTTTATGTATTTTTTAAATTATTATTAACTAAGTGAATTTTCAACCCGATGATACGATATCATCTCAATATCTTGATGACGCCTTTCGCTCTTAATATACAAATAGCTATTCCGAAGGTATATGCAGCCAAATGTCGACAAGATAACTAAAATAATTAATACTTGACAAAAAGTTAAGTGTAACAGCTGGAATAATGTATCCGTAAACACATTAAATAGTGATATCGTTTAGAAATCTTCTTGTACAGTTGTTCAGACTATTTAGCATAGAATGCAAAAGAAAATTTCGACATCAAGTGCACAATTAATTCAAAACAGTATCCCTAGCTAGATAAGAACTAGTTGGTGGCTATTTAAAGCTTTTGCTAAAACGATAAGGTAAAATGAATTATAAGAAGGCTTTAAGAATAATCGGAAGCTTTCTAAAAGGATTGGGTAATTTTTTATGATCACCTGACCACTTATTTAGTTAGTTTAAAAGTTGAAACGGAAATGTATCAAAAAATGTATTTCTTTACTAGTTTTTCATTTCTTTTTAATAAGATTATTATATGCTAAAATAGGACTTTTGTGCTCTTTAGGTGTTTTAACTTAAAAAGTAAGCAAATATAAAAAATATGTTTGTCTTTAGTTTCACAACAATCTCTGAAACGTTCCGAAGCAGTTTACATCATTTACGAACTTCCAATGTTGTTGAGACGATAATTACTATTAAACCTATCCAACACTAATTATTGTTCTAAACTACCTTTCACTTGTTTAGTTTAGTTACTGTATACCCATAACTTCTCAAGGATGGGATATTTTAGTTTTCGATACTGAAAATGTACTCATTGATATGTTGAAATATGTTACCAATAAGGAATAAATTAAGATGGCATAACCTACTTAGTAATTTTTACGACAAACGGAGAACGAATTAATTAGCTGTTAGGTTTTCAGCTGTATTATTCACAATTTTAATATTTGAATATAGCTGACCATACGATGCGAATGAACCGTTTGCAAAAGCTGAATATATTTAATGGGTTGTATCGTTTTTGAAGACATCTTCTTTCTTCTAAAAGACTTATCGAGGAATAAGCTTTAGATTGAGTATTTAAATAGCTAGAAAATTTCAAATTACGTAAACGGAATCATAGCTAGTAGTACTGAAGTCATTAGTTTTCCTAATAAAACTATTATTAATATTAAATGTATTGATTCCTACACTACACAGAACTACACACAAAACAAAAAAGTTAAACCATAAGTTTCTTTAGAATTGAAATGACAAAATTTATTTAATTTTTATTTAACACAACAAATAAACAAACAAAAAAAATTTAATTAAAAAAAATGAAATTTGGATACCCTGAATTAAAGAAAGATCAATTCTAGGGTAGTTTAATTCTTTTTATCTTCAGAAGTAATATCTCTGTCATTCGTATTATGTTAAACACTAAAATGTATGTATAGACTACTATTTGTGAAAACACGTTAATTTTAACCTAAGATTTAATAATAAGTTTTAAACAATTTTAAGATAGTGATTATAAATAAGATAACCAAGTCAATGGTGTTCAGTCATAAACAAAAACATTTCAAAACATATTATGGTCCCCAATTTAAATACTAGACGATTAGCACAATCTACACAGCCCTGATGATGATAACAATTGATTATCGAAACGTAGGCGTAAGTGAGAAAATGTAAGCTAATTATAAATAAACAGACCATAAACCCATCACAAATCGTTTTAAACACTAAAATTAAACTAATTAGATACCGTAAAATATTTAAAAAAATATCATGTATTGGCACTTTCTCAATTACCAACTGATGTAGTAATAAAACAGAAATCCTCTTTCTTTCATATGGTTCATAACTAAGATGGTTGAAATACAAAAATTCGCAGCTCTTTATATAAATGTCCAAATTAAATAGTAATAATCAACCTTATTAAAACCCAGCTGTTTTCTTAAGATAAGGTAAGTCCTTTCAATAATTAAATTGATAAATTCCCTTCCATCATCCAATTTATAATTAAGATTGATACGCACTGAATATTATTTCAATTGAAAATAAGTTATTGTTAAAACAAACTAGTTAAATTCACTTCAACTTCAACAAATTATTAATCACTTGACGTTTCACCAATTTCTAACCTAACATTTTGACATTTAGGTTTCTGTATATTTTGAACTCACAACATAACCTTTAAATTTTAAAATTTTGCTCTGGGCACATATGCACTGCTTGAAAGAGCTAAATTTACAGAGAGTTTGTCACCAAAACGCTTGCAGTATATATATTTTTTTCCAAAAACAAAACACTGCTATGGTTATTTTTCTAGTTAGAAACAAATGTCAATTTGGAACTAAATCTACATAACCACATAATGGTTTATAATTATATTAATAATTGTTTAAATAAATTCTATAGTTAGATAGAAAAGAAATTCTCTTTTTAATGATATCAAATACTTGTACTAAAATGTTCAAACCAATTTATTGTTAATCAGAAAGCGAGCCTAGCCTGGGTCAAGAGAGGTTACGTTTTCATAAAAAAATATTATACAGCTTCATGTGTATTTTATTTCCAAATTTAAATAAGTACTAGTATTTTTAAGAAAGGCAGATTAACTACATAATAAAAAGTTGATCAGACATTCTGGATTGTTATTGCTATACATCAATGAAAGTTTTGAAAAAGTTTAATGAACCCTTTGGATTATGTATTTAAGTAAGCAAAATTTAAAAACTAAAATATTCATAAATGAAATGCAAAAATTTTTAATCTTAAAATGGATTTTCTAATGAGTTTTATTAGCCAGCTTCCTTAGATAATTTGGCAGATTTTAACGACGGCGTACAGATTTCATGCAAATTTATATTTAATTATAAAAGCCATTCGAAGATTAACTCTAATTTTATTTTAAGATTTCTCAAAAAGCTTTTTATCGTTTAAACCGATAAATCTCTTCTATTTTAATTGTATAAAATCTATTTTTAAGCAATAATATGTATCTTAGTGTGTAATTTGCGTTCCATAATCGATTTTGCATCAAGTAAACAACCAAACAATCCCAAGCTTTACATTCGCATAGTTTTCCTTTACTCGTACTCCCTGGTGAGAAAATTTATTTCTTTTTTATCACTACCCCCTTACATTTTTCAGTTCCCACGTGGTTACAGGATATGCAATGTGCCCCTTTTTTTCCATCGGTGATAGTAATCGATGGGGTTGAGGTTTTTGGCTGCTTTTGTGCGTTTTATTCAGAAGCTGTTGTGAGTGGGTTTCTTTTCAACAAAAGATATGAAATTCCTAACTGGAAACCCGTTTTAGAAATGTAAAATTTTACGTGTCTCGTAAGCTGGAACTAGATAGGCTTGACAAAATAAGAAAACGCCCCTCGTTTATAGTAAAAAGTGGAAATTTAATTGAAAAAATAAGATTACCGAAAAGGATATATAAGAGAATCTATTTTTATTTAATTTTGAAAGGTATTGCTTGAAAAGAATTGCTCAAATGAATATATCTTTATGTTTATAACACATTTGCCGGTAATTAAAAAAGTATTAATTACGAGCGATTTTGTGGTTCGTTTATATGTTATCAAAATTCAAAGCTAACATTGATTTTCACTAAAAATATAAACATACGCAAACTATAACTAATCTCTATTGAGCCAATCTAGCACCGTTGTTTGAGCATATAGGGAACTGTTGCACTTAAAATGTATGAACGACTAAATGAGACCCATACACTAATTGGGGTTCGGTAGTTACGGTCACCTATAGCTACTAATTGTACTGAACTTGAAAATGCAGACAGCCAAAGCAAATACACGTGACCGGCTATTTACTTAGTTTGCAGAGGCGCGATTTACGTATTGGCTAGTTTATTAATACTAAAAACTCATTGTCAAGGCACAAGGGATACAACACACAATTGAAATTATTGCCTAACAATGTTTGTATTTATTGTTAAAAGTAAAAGTTAAGTTAAAACAAAGTAACAAATAAATAGAAATAATTTTATTCTAAAAATAATAAGTAAATAATATAGTACGGTATAGGGTAAATAATATAAAATAGAGTATAATAAGTTATTTTGCAACAATAAAAACAATGTAAACCTGTACAAAGAATTAAAAAAAACTTAACAAGTCCCTGGGATTACTCTATTTTTTGTTGTCTCGAGTCCCGGGAAAAATAACTCGATACACGGGACTTTTTTTTACAAGGTATTTAATTAAAATTCTTACTTTTCGAATTAAGGTTTTATTTGTGTGTTGCTTTGCACAGATGGTTTTCTTAACCAGTGTTTTTTAATATTAAACAGTCTTTGCAAACACATACAAATTATTTACAACCTGTTTATAAACAATCAATAAAGGTAAAGGGATTATCTTCAGTGAGAAAGTACTGTTAGGTACGGTGCCTCGCCACAGCATTCTTTATAAATAAACTTGTAGTTTTTATATTCAAAAAGGATCTTCATCTGGGATTTCCTCTCTTATTTATAAACAGTTAAGGTAGTCTTCTTAAAGACCTAAACAGAATGTTTTTACTTAAAAATTCATATTGAAGTATGGTCTTAATCTCTTTAACAACCGGTCGTTTTCAATTTCAAGGTAAAGGATTCCAAGAAGATTTTAATTGGTTTTGTAATGATAATAGTATAATTTAATTGCTTATAGTAGTGTGTATTTACTAGATTTCTGAATTTGTTTTACCTAGCTTTTATTCACCTATTAAATTTATAAATAAAATGTTTTCTGTTTAGCTTCAAGATGAAAATAAACCAAATCGTAGTTTGAAATCGTTTTAAAAATGTAGAAACGGCCCAATGCAATTATTACCCCAAACAAGCTTCGTGTCAGGTTCGAATTCTAGCGGGATTATGCTTCATTTAGAATGCATGCACGTATCGCATTTAAAAAATATTAAAGAAGATATCGTACCTGGTGCCTCAAAAAAATTAAAAGTTAACAATCAATTTTAAAATATTTATCTCAATAGGTCGCAGAAGATAATAGGAATATCAATTCGAACTATTGCTAATAATAATATTTATCATGTTCATATTCAGGAAAAATGTTTTATAAAAGCTGAGTAACTTAAAACTTACCGGCAAACAATACAACACTAAACAGGAAAGGCTTTAGCACAAAAAAGAGAAAAATAATTTTATGATCGGAGAATTTATTTATGTACTGCTGTACTTTTCATTAAATAATTGCAATCATTTTTCAATGGGAACTTCCGGGAGAAAGTGATTAGAGGATTAATTAAAGCAATTTCAAAAACAAATATTTGTATTTTTGTGTTAGGTGCCTATGTAAAATTACTATCCGGGATTCCCGAGACTTCCGGAAAAAACAGTCTCGAATCCCGAGAATAGCAAAATTGTCGAGACCCAGAAACCCTAGCTCTCACTCAACATGTCGTAATTACTTTTACTGTCTGATGGAATTTAAATTTCACAAAATCTCGAAATGTTTGCCCAATATGCACCGAACTACAAAAAGAACAATTTAAACGGTAAATGCCTGATTTCATGATATCGTGTGTTCTGTCCTTAGCATTAAATAAAAATGAAAAAGGGTTAGTGTTGGTTTTAGGGGCTATTTTATAATTATTGGTTTTTCTTAGTATATAATGTTATGATATAGGCATCCCGCATTACATGTATGCATGATGTGTTGCCTATCTCCCAGGCGAAAGAAGGATTTCACTATTTTTTTATTTTAAAACAATAAAGTTTTACATTAAATATGTTGAGGATACACACTACAACACTGTGAGATGGAAGGGGAAAAGTTTTAGGCGGATTCTTTACTTGAATTTTACGGACTTAATTTCGTGATGGACGATCCCATGTCGTTGGTTGATATTTTGACATTTAGATATTTTGAAGCCATTTTATGGCATGTTTTCACCTGAAAATTATTAAAGGCAGAGGTAAGAAGGTATACACAAGTATTTATTACTTTACTTACAGTTTTTATTATTGAATTTCAAGAAAATGTTCTATTTCTTTGACGATTCATAATTTTCCATAGTAGATGGATATTTTTCAATGTTATCTGAATTTCTAAGTAAAATATTTTACTGCAATATTGTTAACCAAGTTCTAGGGTGCATTTTACACTAGAATGTTAAAGTGGGGAACTTTTTATATCGAAGGTTTAGGCCTTTGAAATCCCAAGATTGAAACGTTTCAGCAGGGTCTGCTACAATTTAAAATTAAGCTAGAATTAAAATTATGCTGGAATTAAGCTTAGAATTTAGTTTATATTTATAATTTTGGTGTCAAAATTTATGTAACTTTTGTTTGATAGGATCTTAGGATATATCTTATGATAAGAAAAGGATGTAGCAAGATGTTAAAATGTTTTTATTTGAATTTTTGTGAAGTAATGTTTGTGAGAAAATTCAAGATGGTTGTCAATGAATCCTAACTCTAAATTTATTTAAACAATTAGTTTAATTTATTATTAACAATTTGGTTAGAGAATTTTAGTGTAAACGATGCTGTTTTGTTTCTAGTAAGAAACCAAAAGAATCTAGTTCCTAACTAGGAAAATCACTAGCGATTCCCAATTCTTTTCCAATTATTATAAAAACAGCACAATTGGTTACTTTCTCTTGAATTTCCATACACAGCAGAAGTCATGTCAATTTGTACGTTATTTTGATAAAATTTCGATGTTATGTTGGTGAATTTTACGTCACTTATATGTCAACAAAGTGAGGTTATGACAAATGTCATCTTGTTTTTAATTTTTTTTATAAGTTCTTCTAAGATAATTTAATTAATAATAATTATAATGAACAATCAAAATAAACTAAAAGTGAAATTAATCAAAAGTGCAATGTTTAAATTTGGTGTTCAGACTTATTATTTGGAGAAATTTTTGGAATTTTATTTTGAATGGAACGAATTAAAGGAAGGTAATGGAATCTTGTTGCAAATAACTTAATTACTTTATGTACTCATGGAAGATACATGTTGCACCTTTAATAATTAAAATTGTCTTAAAAAATCACAAATAAAATCAATTTGAAGGATGGTATGGAAATGTGCTCATCTTGTCAACAATCAGGTAATTTTACCAACTATAACAGGAATCTGCAAACCTTCAAGTTAGGGTGATTAACTTCTTTGTGTGGTGCCAAATAATATTAAAATTTAAAATAATTTTCAAATTTTTTTAATATTAATTTAAGATTTGTGGATTGATCAGATAAGAATTAAAAAGGACAAAGAATTAGAATGTATCTTAATTCTTATTTTGTTAAATATATTTGACACCGAGATTTAATTTTCTGTGTTCATAAATAAAATTATCCATTTAAATGTTTAAAAATAAAATTATTTGTGTATTTATTTGTGTCTGATCCATTAACAATGTTTTACAGATTTAATTTAAATAGCTTCCTAATTAATTAGCGACCCGCCTGATTTCGTCTCATGCATTTATAGAACTTGATTTCCGGTTTAGAAATTATAGCTGGAGAATTTTTTTGTTAATGATAAAGGTAGGTGTTATTTAGTTGTGTATATTTTAAGATTGTTTAACCCTGATTTTGTGTTTCTGAATTTCAACAATATTGCATTTATTTTGGAATTTAGAACCTTTTATCAACTGTTGGAGGGTTTATTATTCCCTACAATAAATAAAAAATTTTTAATCGCCATTTTATTAACAATTATCATACCCCACCTCATATGTCACAACAATATGTACAACTTTTTCTGATGCCAACATTATGGTATAGGTATATAATTTGTGTCTTTTGTTTAATTGTCAATGGGATATTCTTCTTTTAATGGCTAACCTATATTCTTTTTGTTTAACTAAAGTGTCAATAACTGTTCGGATTATATTTATTTACATGTGCTAGTTGTTTAATGATTGAAATCTCTTTGCTAAAATCTGGTTGTGTGAGTGGAATAATTAGAGCTCTGTGTGCGTATCTGTAAGCTGCTAGTGTATGTGCTTTGTGTTGAAAAGGATTCATTTGGTATGTGTTGGTTTTTTGTATATACGGAAGATTTTAAACGGAAAATTATAAAAATTATATTGCTTGTAGGAGAGTTTCTTCTCTGGCATGCTTGAAATGCTGAGTTACTGTGCTACCCTACTGTTTTGTATAAATTAGTTTATAGATATGGCTGAGGTATCTACTGTCCTAAATGTACAAGCATGTGGTCAGTGTACTCTTGCAATAAGGAGCGTAGTAGATGGATCCCTTTGTCATTTTCACCTTTAGTGGTTAGCAGGATCTACACTTCTACAGTAAGCGTCATAGCAGTTTCAGTGGCAGCCAACGACCCATCACTCACATCTTACTTTTATAGTATGTCCTCAAGGAGGCTATTGGCAGTTGTTTCTATCACACTTAGTCGGTTCTCGGTTTCTTTTAGTAATTCTTCCTTCCGTGTACCACTTGAATCTCACTCGTTTTACTAATGACATTTCTCAGGATTTCCAAACCAAGGATTCTACTTTTTTCACAGGTTTATTTTATATACATTAATTGTAGTTATATGACAATTGTTTAAGTATGTAACTTACAAATGCCTCATAGTCTTCTTACAGAGACAAACAAGAAAACTCGAAAATACTGACAGAATAATTATTAATAATGTACTATTCTGCCAAGCCTGAAGTGCCTGAAATGTGACGATACATGTCTTGCCGACAACCTTAGAATGTTGAAAGGTATCCTCGCAAGTAAATCTTGGGCATCCCAAGTTTAGTTCCTTCTGATAGTTAAAGAAAAAATACGAAGTCTTCCTTCTAACTCGGTTTGACTTATTTCTGGATATCTTCCATATACCTTTAAGTATAGGAACTTCTGAGAACGCTGAGCCGATCTAATTATATTGCGTGACTTGCAGATATTGGGTGCCAAATTAGTGACCCATATTCCATTTTACTAACAACTATGGCGCAATACAGCATTTTAATTACGCTTGTACTTATAAAAAACATCAAGATCTTCTATTGTATCATATTTTTGTATTTGCATTTCATTAACATAATATGCTGAATTAAGATTTGAGTGACACCTTGTGTATGATATAGTGAAGCATTTATTGACATTCGGTCTCAGTTTGTTTGTGGTGCACCTATTAGAGATAAATTAAGTTGTAAATTGTCTACCTCAAGTTGGTTATTGATTACGGCGAAGGTTTTTACGTCATCTGTATATGCTCGTGTTTGACAAGATGGGGAAATTAATAAGTCGTTGACAAATATGTTAAATCAAAGCAGTCCCAGGATTGAACCTAGTGGAACTCCACATTCGGGAGTTCACAAGAACGGGAGTAACAAAAAGAAACCATGACGAGGGCACGTAATAATCTGGCACTCTCAATATGTTGTTTAGTAACGATTAAAGGAATTTAAAAACAAGTTTTCAGCTTTATGTTACTTAAGACGAAGCATCCAGCAAACAGGGCAGTTTATTTGCATGTGTCGGAGAACGGGAGGGTAAATGCTTTTGGGGATGAAACGGTGAATTGGTTTTTGAGATTAGTCGGTGATATTCTCGATAACTAATTCATGAATGAAAGTTATCATCTGCAATAAAGGTATCTTGGTGAAAATGATCATAAGCTTCAGAGAGTTTCTATTCTGTTACCCTTTCTGTTTGAAATTGCAATTGAAATACGTGTACAAGACTTTGAACTACAGATTTTAAAATCCGTACGTCAGGTAGAGAAAAATTTTTGGGTTAATTAATTCCATGAGAAATATGCGCTAAGTACTTAAGACCAGAATGAATAAAATCTATAAATAGCCAATCTGCTGCATCGGCAAACAAACATCCGCCGGATGCAGCCGAGAAAAGCGGCCGAATCATGTAAGCGACCACTTGCAACTGATTGAATTCCATATCCAAGAGTAACTCTTAGTAACATAGCTTTATACTCAATCAAGATTGTAACTGCCAAGCCTACTTCTTTACTGTCTCCCCGATAAGGTGTTTCGAACTTAAGTAACCGCATACGATACATAATAACAAGATATTCTCTGTAATTTAAAAATTTTTATTCAAAATTTGCTTGTTAAGTTCTGTTACAGAATATTATCAACAGAAATGTGATTTAATAAATTCAGTGATTTAGATAAAGTGATTAGTTAATATCATCTTCAATTTCAAGATCTTATAGGATCTACCAACGTATTAATAATTTACATTAAGATTTTATATAAAAATTTGTCTAGAAATGTTTTCTTCTCTGGTAGAAGTTTATTCGTTTACTTCTATTTATAGAAATGCGAGCTGAAATCTAGAAATGGAAATGGAGTTGAGTTCCTTTGATATGCAAAACAAGTAAAGTCATTTCAATCTTCTACTCTTAATTACTTCACTTGTATAACAACACTTTTTCTAAAAATTGATACGAAAATATGATTCAAATTGTTAGTTAAAACATAAAAATTAAAACTTTCCGTTTGTCTAACTTTTAGCTTCATGAAACGTTTTCTGTTTAAATTAATAAAACTCTTGTCCTTCAATTTGCGCTAGAAATTGAGCTGGAGCGAAATAAAATCAGGGAATCACGAATCCAGATAAAAGTTACGCTTGAGAAAAGTCGCAAACCCTGACAATATAAAATGTAAATGAGAGCACAAATCTGAAAACCCTTTCGCTTTGGAATGCACGGTTCTTTTTTCTTCTGTTCCTGTTAAAATTGCAGCTTAGCTAACTCTACGGTTTGTCTCCTTATTGAACGAGGATTCAGTTAAAAGTTTAAATCATTTTGCTGTTACAGCTATCAGCCATTTAAAAAGATATGAAATATTTGAAGCGGAATTTTTTGCTCTTAGAATTAATTGGATGGGCAATTGTGACGAGATGAGGCCAATCATTTGCTTGATTTCTGTTGAAAAATGTTTTACGGGTAGTTTTAAGTGAAAATGATAGCAAGTGGTTAGAGATAAATTAAAATCGTTGTTGATTTTTCATCAGTTATAATAGTTTTTTTTTTGTTTATTTTGATTCTGACATCAATTTCCCTTTGATTTTTGATTTTTTTATTTTATCGAAACAAATTTTCGTAATTCCTAAAGTGGTAAACGTGTACAAATATAATTGGTAAATTAAAACTGAACTGAATTGGAAACAATGTAGTTTGTTCAATGCATATTTGGACAAACCTCATTATATGTCAGCAACAAGTTCGAAATAAGTAATGTATTAGCAATAAAAAAGAGCATGCTTATACATTACTGTTCAAAGCTTTACCCGGATTGCCACAGTACTATCTTCTTTGAGTTCTGGAACTGAACTACTGTATCACTGCGACCGGCTGGTTTAAATATATGGTTAAGGGATATACGGTGTGCTGAGTTTGCAATTCTGCAGCTGCCATTCGTACGTGACGAGGTCATATTTTTGCAGTCGTTACCTGGTTTGTCGTCGTGCCCACACTAATGCTGTATCAGATTGTTGCAATTCTCTAGAATCTTTTTTCGCAACCTTGAATTAGTTCTAGTGATAAGCTTGCATGCAGTTTCATTTTTATCATGCTGCACGTATACCTGCAGGGTGCACCTTTGAGATATTTATTAGAACTCTCATTCGCTCTCCTATGTTTTGAAAGCGCATTACAATCTGGTTTAAATGATTTTAATAAACAGCTTTAATAATTTCGAAATAATTCCATTCAAATTTTGAACTCCTAACGGACGCACACTATCAGATTCAATTCACATTCCAATCAATCTAACGGATACTTTTGTTTAGAAAGGAAACATAAATACCTAATTATACTCAGCAAAAGCGAAAAGGGTAGTCCAGGGAATTCAATTACTTTGGAGAACAAAATCTAGAAGATATGGAAGCACGGAAGGAAAACCAAAAATGATAAATAAACATAAAGTAAGCTAGCAACAATAAAATATGAAATAACATAAACTGACCTACTGTTTAAGAAGAGATTAGAATAGAATTTAGAGAACATGGGAATGCATGTTAATACGAATAAAACAAAAGTTATGGTGGTGAGAAAAGGAGAAGATGTGTTAGAAGAACGGATAAAATGTAAAGATGAGAAATTAGAGGAAGTAACAACAATGGAATATTTGGGAATTACGGTAACAAGGGATGTTAAAATAGGCAACACACATTTATTATAGTATAAACAACACACTACTTGGAAGCAAATATTTATCTATCAAAACAAAGAAGGAGATATACAAGAAAATTGTCAGGCCAGTTCTACTATACCGGGTGACACAGAAAGTATATTTGCCTAAGAGATATTTCCGTTATTAACAAAGGGTGACACTTCAAATTCTTATGAAGTATATTAGGCTATGGAAGCTAGAATAGCCAAAAGGGCTCATCCGGTTTCATTGGAAGTCACGTCAACTTTCTTATTTTAAATAGCAACCCCCAGTTTTTCTTAGCCAGTTGCTTTCGGCTTAAGATTCGCTGATCAATGATTCATTTCATGATATTATTCTTCAAAATGGCCGCCAAGTGCGCATTTAGTACTTTTCACTAAATTGACCTTGGAGCTGGTCATTGCTATTTCAAAATCATTAAGTAGGCTATGGATGTTATAGAGTGACCATAATATCGAGAACGGTTAGCTGTAGCTTCAAAAGCATTAAGTACAAAATTGAAGAGCATTAGATTTCCTACAAGGAAGTCAGGAATTAAATCGTGTAATTCAATTTTACATCAAAAATCATTTAAGAAAAAAATTACTCTTTATAAATAAAGGAAATTAGAGTTTCATTAGAGGTGAATCACCTTGTACGTATTGGATTGGATAAAAAGATTTACTAGTTCAGTGTACTCTGCTAAGAATTAACTTGCCAACACGAGATTCTCATCCGACTGGCATTCAGAATGACGATAATATCACCTGATGAATTTTCCGAAGAGATGCTAAGGTAAAACATGACTGGACTACGATCGCGTCCGGCTCTTAAGCAATTTTTCTTAGCTTTTTCATGACGAATATCAGACCACAAAAAGTTACGCCCGAAAGTTCCTTGAGCAAATTTATTGGTGCAAATTGCTTATCCATGTCTGACATATCTTCTTTCTTCGATAATACAAAAAGAAATCTCTTCTTCTCGGGAAACAAACATTCGGGCATTTTTGGTAGGGCATTAAATAAACTCAAAATAGCTAACCTCCTTCATCTAGATCTCCATAAACCTAATAGTTTCCGAGAAAAACGACAACAACCGTTAGGGGCCGTGGTTTATCCTCATCTCTTCAAACTCACCACCTACAAGGTGTTGACTTTTAGGGGGTTATTTAACAGCCTACAAGGAAGCCCTATGCAAACATCCACGGACTTACCTTCACTTTCCGCTATTTTTTCTAATTTGACTGAACTATGTAAACGTACAAATTTAATTGTAATTTGACAATATTTTCGCCAATTTCTCCTGTATGACGTTATTGTTAAAAATAATACTATAGTACTACGCTATGTCAGAAGTTACCTAATAAATTGAAAAACGAAATAACTGCTTAAAATAATTGCCCACAAGTTAAAAATTTCAAATAGTAACCCTATATAGTTTTTTAATTGCCCTTCATTTAATTTAATTATCTTTCATTTGATACAAATACTGCACGGGGTTCTATTGATTGAATAATCTTGAAATTTCGAATATAGTTCATTGTTGCCTACATAATGCCATTCTAAAAAGTGAAAACTTTTGAAAAAACGTTAAAATTCGGGGTTAAGTCACACCCACAAGTAAGCATCCTACGAAAATTATGTTTAGCTTAAAAAATGTAGTTTAACATTTAAGCAATATACAATGGTTTTTACTAAGTGTCTCTTGGACCAACCCTTCTTGAGATATCATGATTTACGAATATCAAAAAACTGCAAGAAACGTCGTGCACCACGAAACAAATATGGTTGCCATATTTCAATCAAAAGTAATAAAGATAAAGTAACAGTGGTTTTTATCTACCAATACTTAGGGGTGACAACACACAAAAATATACTTTTTTGAAATGGTCGAGCAACCAGTACTGCACCACTTCATATAGATTGACCCTAACTCCCATGATAGGGGATGGCATAGAAATGACCATTAATTTGATCTGGCAACCTCAATAATATCAAAGCTTAGGTATTTCTCAGCTTGTATTAACAATCGGAATGAGTTCAACGGGTTTTTTACACGGAATGCCTCTTGACGCCTGCACTATAACATAGGTTTTCAGCGGAATTGTTATACTTACATGGGCCAGTCTTTTAGGTTAGCATCAAATTTTGGTATATCTATTTTAGGTAATCTGGCATTATAGACGGAGAGCCAGCAACGTATTTCGAGTTGTTATTTCAACAGTCGTGGAAATTTGGGTACTAAATCTTATATACCTGCTGAACACTAAAATTTCCCCTGCGGCCGGGTTATACTATCCCAAAATTACTAAGAGGGTTAGAAATAAGATTCAATTTATTTAAAGTAACAGTCTTGAAATTTCAGGGGGTTACTTTCGATAGTATTCTTTATTTATAAAAAATATTGCCAGAACATTTCCTCCCCTTCTAAATGTTGCCAAAACGCTGTAAATGTTGATTTAAAAAAGTGACATTTTTGTTATTTTAAAAGTCTTGAAATTTTGACACAATAAATAAAGTAGGCATATGTAGGTTTACATGTTAGTGCGAGCGAGACAGTTATATAGCGGCCTGCGGGTTAGAGAGAGAATCTTATTTCTCACCCTCTTAGTAATTTTGGGGTAGTATAACCCGGCCGCAGGAGGCTGCCAGAATTGACTTTTAGTGTTCAGCAGGTATATAAGATTTAGTACCCAAATTTTCACGACTGTTGAAATGACAACTCGAGATACGTTGCTGGCTCTTGGTCTATTAGAAATAGCGGCAGTGCTAATTTGTGCATTCGTGACCGACTGAGATACATTTTGGATATCAAATAAATCATAATAAATTGACTTTATGGCACTTACGTACTTATCAAAATTAGTTACCTCTTTTTCAGCTTGATAATCTGGATTTTTTGTTAATGCTAGAAAACCTATATAATCTAAATTATTTCTTTCAAGTTTTCTTGTATTTGTTGTAGATCAGAAAAACGAGCTTTAAATTTAGGCCTAACATTCTTATACCTAAAAGCGGTTTAGGTACAGGCTTCCAACGCACAAATCCGACCTATATAAATTTGGCACTGCTCCTTTAATTGTTTTAATTTTTTGGGCATTGCAAACGAAAACTAAAAGAATCAAATGTGAAGACAAATCATAACCCTTTTTTAATACCTTATACCTTTTTTAAATCAAACCTTGCACATTTCAAGTAACAAAAAACAACTAAACCCAAACACCCTGTATATGTATATTATTATGAATAATATGTAATAGTCTTTGTGTCAATAAATATTCATGAAACGATTTGAAGACTATGCTATTTCAACAATTTTACTTTATAAATACACGTAAAATTGAGAATTAAATTTTAAATAGCAACCATCTCTTCTAAACATCTTTTGATCATTCGTTGTACTTTATACGAAACCGACAAAATGCAACTGTTTTTGCGAATTTCAACAAAAGACATCTTGAAAAAATGCTTAAAAAAGTCAATGTTTTACAAAACTCCCAGTCGAATTTGGACCAAATGTTCTTTGATGGACTTTATAATTTCATATATTTTTACAAAATCAATGGTTACACAAAACAAAATTATGGAAAAACTCACCGACTACACTTCTCTTTGGGGTCCTTTATTCTAGCAAATTCGGTGAGGGATTTAGGATGATTTAATTAGTTAAGAAAACAAATCAAACATTTCACTCTGAACAACGGCAAATCACGCATTCGAGAGCAGTCAAAATTTCACCTCTAGTATCTAAAACGCGACGCGTAGTACTACAGACCTGGAAATTGATATAGGTTCACCTAGACTATTGATATAATTTTTGAAATATTTTTTGTAAAAAGTATCTTATTGTAAAACCACTTTTAAAGACTTATTCACTAAACATTTTTATGTGTTCTCCAACCTTTTGAATACATCTGCATGTTTGGTACAAAAGGTAATAACATTTAAAGATAAAAATAAAAAGTTTAATACGAGGTCTAGCTATTAAATAACGAGACTGCGCGCACAGAAGACGTCCTAGAGGGGAGGGGGTGAAACGAATGCAGTGTTGGATAGCTGGAAGTGTCTACTATGCCAGTACGAAAACACGTTTTTGTCGCTGTAGTAGTATTTTTTCTATACAGGTTAGAAACGAACGTGTTTTTTTCTCGTGCCGATAAAAATGGTGACTAAAAACACGAGCAACGGATCAATGTGAAATTTCTCGTTAAATTAAAAAAAACTCCGACTGAGTGCTATAAGTTGTTGAAAGAGGCCTATGCTAAGAATTCTCTATCTCGTGCGCGTGTTTTCGATTGGTATAAAAGGTTTTCTGAAGGCCGAGAGAGCACCGAAGATGACAAACGTCCAGGTAGACCTGTCTTTGTTTCAACTCCGCAAACAGTGACCAAAATCAATGAAATTGTGCGCGAAGATCGTCGTATGAGCATTCAGATGATTGCTGAGACTGTAAACGCCGATAAAGAAACTGTCAGAAAAATTTTACATGACGAATTCGTCATGTAAAACATGAAGAAAGTTTGTGCGAAGTTGGCCCCAAAAAATTTGACCCCTGAACAAGTGCTCGTCCGTCAACAGATCTGCTCAGATTTTCTTGAGAGGTTAGATGAAGAGCCTAAATTGATGGAAAACATCATCACTTGCGATGAAACATGGATATTCCAATACGATGTTGAAACCAAGCGGCAATCCATGCACTGGAAAACTGCATCGCCAAGAATGAAAAAAGCAAGGATGTCAAAATCAAAATTTAAAGCCATGCTAATCGTTTTTTTCGACATCAACGGCATCGTGATGACTGAATCGGTGCCACAGGGTCAAACTGTAAACCAAACTTACTATTTGAAAGTTTTGGCAACACTGCGAGAGCCAGTTCGTAAGAAACGGCCGGAGTTGTGGAAAAACAAGTCGTGGATCTTGCACCAGGACAACGCACCTGCCCATAACGCGCTGTCTGTGAAGCGTTATTTAGCCGCTAGAGGCACTCCAGTGCTCGAACAAGCGCCGTACTCGCCTGTGATTTTTTCCTGTTTCCGAAAATCAAGTCTGCCTTAAAACGAACCCGGTTCGAGTCGATCGAAGTGGTGAAGCGAAAATCGGCGGAGCTCCTAAATGCTCTTACAAAAGAAGACTTCCAGCATTGCTTTGACCAATGGAAAAAACGAATGGAACGGTGTGTGGCGAGGGGAAGGATAAAGTGATAACCAAGTAAAGAAAAGTGGCGTAATTAAATTAATGTAAGCAACTTATAAAAGAAACGATTTAAGATATACTGGTATTGATTAGACCCCGAAGTGATTGAGCTTTAACGAGTTTTTTTTGCTAATTATTTAGCTACAGGTTTTTAAAGCTTCGCAGGAATTCAACAAGTTTGGCTAATACTACAGCGCACACTTAACTACAGACCTGGAAATTGATATAGGTTCACCTAGAATATTGATATAATTTTTGAAATATTTTTGTTTATAAATATAGCTTATTCACTAAATATTTTTGTGTTCTCCAACCTTTTCAAAACATCTGCATGTTTGGTACAAAAGCTAATAACATTTGAAGATAAAAGTGAAAAGTTTTCAATGTTTGTAAATTGGAAATTGAAATAAGTTCACTGATTAAAAACTCACCATTTATTAAGCATTAAATTATCAAAACCGAAAAAGAACATTAATTTAATAATCAGTAGCACCACCATTATGGTTAATCATTTGAAAAATTCGATTGTTCATGCTTAAGACGAGTTGATTAAGCTCATTGATAGTGACATTAACAAGGCCTGCAAATTGGCGCTCCTAAGATCATTTACAGTGCGGAAAGGATTATTTCTACTGTAAATCTTTTGATTTATACATTATATATTTATCTTTCATGTCCCACACGTTTTCCATTAGGTTAATGTCCGGAAAGCATCATGGCCTGTCTAAGGTTAAACGAAGATGTCCCTGATGCCGGTTTCACTGCGGCGTTGTCGCTATGTAATCACAAAAATTGAATCCTTTTCCTTTAACATGATCTCAAAATAATTCGAAAAATAGTATTCAATTATTTTACCTAAAGCTAGGGTTGCCAACTGACCTTTTTTCGGAAGGACAGTCCTTCTTTCTAAGAGTGTGTCCTTCGTTCTTTTCTGTCATAGGAAAGGACGAGTTTTGTCCTTATTTAAAACAATTAACGAAAATTATTCAATATTATAATTAAAATTTTATTTTAATCACCGAAATTAGCCAGCCAATCTTGAAAATTGCATAGAAGCATATTTATCAAATATCTAATAAACTTCAAATAACACATAAGATATAACCTAACAACTAATCTATGGTTTATTAATTGAATTACGTTAATTATCAAGCCGCAGTTGAAGTTTTACATTATGAGACTGATTGACTATTAAGGCTATATTCAAACAGTCCTGAACCAGCTGGTGGGGAGTAGCGGTAATGGAAACCTCTAACTAGACCCCCATAACACATTATTTTTGAAGAGGGTTAGATTCAGAGAAACAGATTTTCGGGCAGCTATACCAGAAATAGCATGCGTAAATGAATTAATATTAATTGTTGATTAGTTAATATTAATCAATTAATAAGTGAATGTACTCTATAATTAGTAGTTGTAAACATTCATCAAAAAGTAATTAATAATAAAAAACAAACAAACAAAAACGGATGATAAATAACATTCATTAAAGAAACAAAAGACATGAACAGACGGTATGGCCGACTAGAAGGCGCGCCGGACTAACGATTACAAACCCGAGTTCTATTCTCAATTCCGGTAATTTTTTTTAATAAAATTTCATAAACAATTTTTTTATGATTATAATTTTTATTGGGACGCATCAATAAACATAGATGGCGTTTTATAACATCAAAATGTCTTCGATATGCGGTAGTTGATGTAGTTTTTAGCGGTTGTTTTTGCCGTTATATTTTTATGATGATTGTAATTTTCAGATTAAATTTAATATTTGTGTTCATATTTATGATAATTTTAAGTAAAACATTTAAATTTTATAATTTCTGAAATATCAGTAAAATGTAATTGTCATTCTTAGATTCCTATCAACAATATGTTTACTGTTCTAGTGGATTATATATATTGCAACAGGGCTACCACCTAATTTCCTTTAACAAGTTGCCGCGAGAGTGCAGATCAATATTTGGCACGTCCCAATAAAAAGGAATAACTTACAATTAAATATTAATATGGTATGATTGGTATGCATAATCATGCATACTGTCTGCCATGTCTTTTCTTCTTGTATTAATGTCATTTATCATCATTTTTCGTTTGCTTCTTTCATGAATTGTTTATTTTAGAAATAAACATTTTTTTTATAAATATATTTATAAAAAATGACATAAAGCTATCCCTTAATTTTATAGTCATTGTTTAAACTATGTATATTTATGTTAAATAAAAATAAAACTAAATGATTATGCATATTATATATTAGTATTTAATTGTAAGTTATTTCATTTTATATTATTTATTTCTTTTTATAAACATTATAAGAAGATTGTTGATTTACGAAATAAATTAAATATTCTATTAAAAAGATATTACCCGAACCGGGAATAGAATGGGGGTTTGAAATCGTAAATCTAGTGCTCCTTCAGGTTAGTCATACTGCCTGATCATGTCTTTTGCTTCTTCAATGAATGTCATTTATGATCCTTTTTGTTGGTTTCTTTTTTATTATTAATTACCTTTTGATGATTTTTACAATTACTAATGCCAATACGTTCACTTATTTATTAATTGATTACAGTACTTACGAAGTATATTTACAATAATGCAATAAAGTAAGTTACCTGGAAAATCTGCTAATTCAGATTTTCAAAAATCTGTAAGGGTAAAAAGGTTCTGTTCCAAAATGTGTTTGGCATAATTCGATTTTTCTGGATGTTTAAGTCTATAAGAGCGTACGTGTTCTTTGTATCTTATGTCGAAATTTCTAAGTGTTTGTCCAATATAAACCGAGTTACAAAAAGAACAATTCAAACGGTAAATGCCGGATTTCATGATATCTTGTGTTTTGTCTTTAGCGTTGAATAAAAATGAAAAGGTGTTGGTGTTAGTTTTATAGGTTATTTTGTAACTGTTGGTTTTTCGTATTATAGTTGCAATTTGTTCTGATATCTTGCCAAAGTATGGTATTGATATTGCAATGGTATGTACTTTAATAAAATAAAACCACAATATATTTTATTAATAGATTTTTGCCCCGTCACTAGCTCCAACTTTAGTTTCAGTAAAGCACTCGACAAATATCTCTGAAATTTATAATACAATAACCTTACCTTACCAATTTCTACTATCAGTGGGTCCACCTTTACTCGTAACACCTGAGCTGGGAAAATTGCAACAAGCTGAAAATCACAAATTATTTCCACACAAGGAAGAAAAATGAACAATAAATTAAAGATATAGAAAGACACACAAATTTTTATTTCTTTAAACACAAATAAAAAAATAATCAATTGATAAAAACTACTAATCAGCCTTTTAATATTTTTTTTTATAGGTTATGTCAATTTTTGTACCTTATACTAAACTACTCATAACAATGATTTAAATAAAAATTAATGTCGAATTTTCTCAATTCTATTATTTTTATATATATTAAAAAAATAGTTTAAATTGTCTCAATCGTTAAGTCTTGTTATATTGTTTTAATAAAAATTGTCCAAAAAGATCTTTTTATTTTGTTTTACGCATTGAACTGAACATTATAACTGGAAGGAGTACGAAACGCTACAAAACTGTGACCCAAGCGTTAGACACGCGCGGCGGTTGAAGAAGGGAATGCTTTCTCTGTCGCGCACACAGTGTGTTACCCAGGTGTTACCGACTTAGCTGGCGGTGCCACTGTTGTATGTTGAATAAATTGGCAGGTGTGACCGGTACGGCTCTAAAATAATTTAGGGAACGATAATGATGACGGTAGGTATCTTTTGGGTGCAGAAAAAATGATACATTCACGACAATTATTTATGATAAAAATATGTATTCAAATTTTTTTATTGTATTCTAATACGATATGTACAATTTTTTAAATGTGGTAAAAGAGTATGGTTTTGTTTAATTTATGCCGAAGTGTTGCTTTTTCTCCCAATAATTGTAAACTTTTTTTCTTAGCATGAGTTTGTATGCGAAGATCTGCATAGGTACTAGCTACAAATTTAATAATTTGTAACTCATGTAATTTTTGTGATATGTCTACAATAGGATGTGCAGGTTGAAACATAGTCGTGATTTTATGAATAAAATTTTGAATCACAAGCATTACTATCCTTCTTTTAAAATTGTTTTTGCCCATAAATCCCAAATTATTAATTTCAGGACGGGATAATGGAAACCTTAAAATAAAATAGATAGTCAGTGAGCGCAACCTCTAGTATAGCACCATTAAATTTTTTTAAGTATGGGTTAAAATTACAACATTCTTGTAATACACATACACACTTGTATTAAAAAAAATACAGACTTTAATAAAGCGTCAAACATTATTTTAAAGAAAAGTCATTAAAGGTCTGTTAGTGTGGGGACGATAGGTATTATTACGATTTATTATACTTGTAGTTATTAATTCCATTAATTGAAAAAATTCCCTGTATGAATGATAGTTTTAATTTTTTAACTTTGAAGTGTAACAAAATAACACAAAAAGGTGGATATCTACCTAACCAACCTACATGGCTAGGTTAAGTGAACAATTATTATCTTTAATGTTCTCTTCCTACCAGAATTATAATTTAAATTATGTACTTACTTGTGAAAAAGAATATTACTTGTAGGAGTCCGTTCATTGTTACATCCATACGCGCAACAATAAACAACCATTTTTTAATACTTTTTAACTGCTTCTCCAACTAGTTTACCGTTTAGCGTCGTGTATTGAAATGAGAAAGCTATCCCTTCCACAGCAGCGCTACCGTTCTCACAACATGGTCACAAAAACACAATAGAACGTCCGCTTGCGTACTCCTTCCAGTTATAGTATTCAGTTCAATGGTTTTACGTTATTGGCCAGTATAAATTTAAATACACTTACAATTCTCGGTCGCACACTAGGCACTTCTTCAGATTTGAAAATTCTGCCATGGTAACCACAACCCAACTCTTGACTGTTGGTGAGATTTTTCTTTTAAAATGCAGGTCTGCATAAAATTAAATTCTTTAAATGTATTTCAAAATGACAAGTTCCATAAGTGTTGAAATTATCCAAATCAATTCTATGATTTATAATTTTCTTGACACAATGACAAACAGGTAAACCATATCCAATTATATGCATGAGTTTTAATTATTCAAAATTTGTAACCTCACTTCATCTTTCTTCTTTATTAAAAATGTTTGTTGTTTTTTTAGGTTAATAAATCTGAGAACAACACGTCCTCCTTCCAATACGTTCTAGAGATTACTAATTGTTTTTCACAATACAAATTGCATTAAAACATATAGGAACATCAATAAAGTAAGATAATCAAATATGCCATGGAGCAAAAATCTGACATTTCAAATTATTTTTAAATAAAATATTATTTTCTTTAAATTTCAGAATCAGACACACAAAAAGAATCCCCAACACTTCCTTAAACTAATAATATAACATTTTTATTTCTAAGACCCAACAATAACCCACAATCTTAAGTCGAACAAACAACTGTTCACGCTTGACAAAAATTGTAATAAATTCCATTTCAATCTGTCCAACCACCAATTTAACCCATTAATCTTTACATAATATGATTGTCTAACTTTTCCCAATCATTTGACATCAATAATAAACACTTACAATACAAAATTAACTAAAAAAGAAATATATTCTCGGCACAGGTATATGGACATATTTAAATTGAATCGGCTGACAAAACAACTATATAGAACAACAAAAACTTTATGCAACTTCCACAGTTAAGATGTTATCCAACGAAATTCCACAATAACATCATGAATCTAAATTAATTAAATGAGAACGGTGGCTTGACAAGCCAATACCATGTATCGTAGAAGAAAAAAATAATCACCCTATGAAAATTAAGCAAGGTAAGTTTCTTTTATATATGCTAATTAATTCATAATAGCCCGTTTTATTTTATTCTAGGTACAATTTACCAAGTTTGAGCTATTGACGGTTCCTTAAGGAAAACACTTCAACGTAACAACCGTTGTATTATAATTTACAATTATTAAATCATATACACACTTAAATAGTATCCTTTGGTTGAAATATAAAACTTTTTATGCATGTTAACATAATGTGAATAAATTATTCTTCTAAAGAAACCCATTTTGAAAATTAATTACAAAAATTGAGGTTATGTAATGAATAGATCGGATCGTTAAATAATCTTGCATGAAATGTAACTTTAACAAGAAATTATTGCAAAAAGAAAGTATTTGACTTAATTCCTGCATATAGCTAGCTTCAAACCTACTTCTGATACTATTAAATAAACCTTTTAACAAAAATTCAATAAGAACGCCTGAAAGATAGGCAACCCAAATTACCTATTTAACCTTTCCATCTGTATATCACAGCAATATGTAGTTTGTGTCTTGTATTTGACTGTCAATTGGAAATATTCTTTTGATAGCTAACCTATAATCTTTTTGTTGAATTAAAGTGTCAATCATGTTATGGTTATAATGGTTTGCATGTGCTAATTGTTTGATGATTGAAATTTCTTTATCAAAATGTGATCGTTTCATTGGAATGTATACTAAAAATAGTTATTTAATATCAAAGATTATCTAAAGACTAAAGAAATAAATCTACTGATTTGTTTATTGATATTAATAACTGTATACAAGTTAAGCATATAATTCTCAAATTAAATGTTTATAAGTAGTTTACCTTTGATGTGATAGTAATAATAAATCATTATACCAATAATAATAATAATTGTCATTGATACTAGAACCCTTGTTATACTTATTGTTGGATGGTTGCTGCTGTTTTTGGATGATCTTTTTTATTATTCTTGCAATTTTTTACTGTACAGTACGAGAACATTTTTATTGTAACATCGACTATATAGCAATAAAAATATTCAAAACCGCGTTTTCAAGATAGTTAGTAAACAGCTTTATTTAGATTGTTACCAATGGTAACTAAAAAATGACAAACAAATGCACCAATATTTTGATCATAATTAGTGATGGGGTCTCGATACTACTCGAGTGTCGCGACACTTGAGAGTCAAAGTAATATGGCGTGAGAAGTGTCGACTCTTCATGATACTTTAACGACACTTCGCCTTTACATCATGCATGCGCTAGTGTAAATGTAATCCAATTGAAACGAGAAGCAGTCAAGATTCATAGCTACATACATCATAAGCAAACTATGGATTAAAAAATAATTATATGAGTAAATTCTGTTATGGTTATATATTTATACTTTAAATACATTAAAAGACATTAAATTATTTATAAAAGCAAATACATATTATGAAACAGAAATTTAAAAGAAAAGAAACAAATTCTATAAATAACTTGTAATTCAAGTCTATTCATTGGATTTATTATAAAAACTATTTAAAAATGTAATTTCGCTGACGATGTTGGTCTTTAGTCGAGAACGTGTCTTTGTTAAGATTGAAGATGATACTTTTATTTTGGGTTTTCAGCAAAATAAATTAAAATAATTAAAATTAATGATCATTGTATTTATTCACACGTGTTTCGACAGGAGTCTCTCTTCAAAATACATTATAAGGTATAAATATAAGAAGCTGAAATAATAATTAGGTACATGAGGAACTTATTCAACTTCAATTATTAATTTTAATTTATTTTGCTGAAAACCCAAGATAAAATTATCACCGTCAATATTATACTAATACAAAATAAAAAAATCCACAACAAAATATTTTTATATGTACGTCTCATTCAATGATTGTTGGCCAATTCTACAAATCTGTCTTTAATTTCTTTGTAAGAATGATCAAGCAACTTCGAATTACACTCTAATAAGAGCGATACTGTTCGACACTAAGAGTCGTGACACTTCAAGTGTCAAGACCACGAATAGTATCACGACACTCGACACCCAAGTTCCCATCACCAATCATAATCAATTACTTTTTTACCCACCACTTCCAACTTCCCTGGAGACCATAGATGGCAATACCTACAACACTACATATTTATCTAAATATATTTATATTATATTTAGATTTATTATTTATTTCATGATTATGGAGTTTCACCAAATTAGACTCGTAATAACAAACAATACTAGTATTAGATTATGAGTAACAGAATAGAAAAACAAGTTTGAAATATATCTTTAAATTTATTTTAATATTCAAAAGCAGATTATATACAATTAGTATGAGCTTTATAAAAAATATAAGAAATAAAAAACGAACATTTTCATAAATAAGGTATTTATTCCTGATAAGACACCTTTTAACATGGTAAAACATTTTCCAGAAAAATCAAATATCCTGTGCAACCAAAACAGATTGATTACACAAGAAACAAACCGATATAATTATACAACTACTCGATAATCGTTACTTCTTCCTTGATAAAGAATTCAACAACTTCTTCTTCTACATTTTTGCTATCGCCATCTAATTCATCAGTGTCAACACCTAAAACAAAATTAAAAATTATTAGAATATATAAATTCATTTAAATTAAAATATTAAAAGTTTGTAGCATTTCACTTGCCGAACTGTCTATAATTAAACAGTTCCATCAACATTTAATGCCTTTTTTTTAATTTACCCTGAGCGTATAACTGCAGTGTCAACTTAGAGCGCTACAGCAAATTAATCAGGGTGATAACAATCAAAGCAATCTAATACTCACCAGTTCTCAATTCTAGACGTCTAGGTTTCTGTTCATTCCATTCTTTAATACGTTTATGGCGATAAGCACTGAATTTCTCCATAAGAGCAGAACGTTTTTCAATAAGTTCTTTAGAAGCCTTAGTTTGTCTCATACGATCTTTACTTTCAAATTGCGCATAATACTTTTTCAGATTTTTCTTTATTTCCTTCAATTGTTTTTCATCTAATAGTGTTGGACATCTTGGTCTCCACAGTAATTGAGCAAACTTCTCTAGATTCACCCTTTTCAAGATCTTTCCTTGGAATGACCACATCCAATAACCTGAAAACGATGTTTGTTTTATTAGACTTTCCACAAAATCAATATAATACTAAATGTTTACCAGTATCGACTTTGGCCTTCCAAATAGACACTCCAGTAACTATGTATCTACCAGTAGGATCCCATTCGACATCCGATGCTTGGAAATGATCAGTAGTATTCATAATTACAAAATCTTGAGTATCGACAAATTCAAGTGAACCACCACCATTAGATCCTAGCCCAGCCAGTACAATAAATTGTCCATTCGGTGACCAAAATAGATGATTGCAAGCTTTTTTTTCTAATTTTTTCAATGTACTTGGTGCTTGACCAACTCGAACCTCATAGAAGCTTACACTAATATTAGGTGATTCACCATGAATAATAGCAAACTTAGATCCGATTGGTTCCCATGCAAAAGCTTGAATAGGTTCTTTACTTTCGACACTATCCACAGGGATTTGTTTCTCCCTCATGTGGAAAATTTCAAAATTAAAATACATGCCAGAATATTTAGTTTCATTCTTTTCTTTCCTTACTTTAGAGTAACGATCAACTTTCACACATAAATAATCACCAGACTTCTGCCAGTGTATCTTACAATCGGCAACATTGAAAAGATTCTTATTTCTAATTTCAGCACGGTTGGGAATTTCTAATAACGTTACCCTAGCAGGTACATCCTTATCTTCAGCTACCCAATATGCAATGACATTGTCGGTGGGTGACCAACTGAAGTCACGAATTCCTGATATTTTAAGAGACTTTTTTTCAAGAAGACCAAAGGAAGGTGTTTCGTAAATTGAGAGCACGTCATTACCCATTCTGGCAAAGTATTTGTCATCGTGGGACCACCTGAATATGGGCCACGCTGATGGACCGTCTGGATTAAATGAACGTTTTTCTAGACCAGTTCTGTATAACAAAAAATCAAAATCAGAAATGATTGGAAGAGATTTTATGGCTTTCATTATAATTTTTATTGATGTTTGAGTTACTCAACATTATGGCATTTAACTTTCCACTACTTCTGTTAAGTATATATCAAAAGTTATAGAACTACTTATAATACTATATAAATATTATCTAGGAAGGTTTCAAAGAGATTTAACATTTTGTCTGTACAAACTGTCCATTAGATAATTTTTAAATGTTTGATCAACTTTCATTTATTTTTAGTAACCCCTGACCATATAACCACAGTAAGATGTGTAATTTACTCTGGAAAATTATCAGGGGACAGGTTATTCTTTTACACTTATTAATAGCTACTACTATCCGTCCACCGCAAGGTGAGTTCTGCGTCATCTTCGCAAGAAATTATCACAGAAAGCGTTTTGTTGTGCTTTACTCTGATTATCTACGAGTATGACGAAGATAGCATTACATTAGCACTTCTCTGGGTCATTGGAAGTTGATTTGACTAGCTCTGTAGAGTGTAGAATACGGAGTGGCCAACTTTAGAAATAAAGTCCTAGATCAAATTAACATATTGCCACAAAAAAAAATTACATATTGGCAAAATTATCGTGGAAAAATTGAATATCGTCACTACAGATAAAGTTGATGAATTTTAGCGATTCTTTAAGGTATTTCACAGATTTCTGGAAGAAAATGCCAAAATTATAGGCAATGAACATGTGACTTTATTGTAAAAGATGTCACAGGTATCTCTGATACCTGTAGACTTTAGATTTGATTGGCACATGTGACATTTGCTGAGTTATTTCTTATTTACATGTTTTTTGAAAGTGTTATACTATTGCAATAATAATAAGCAACAGTTCTTCTCAGAACTGGTAGAAAATCGCAATTTTACCTAATATAATAGTATCCATTTCAATATTGACAAACATTTTTTAACATAGCCCAAACAAGATCAACAAACCTTATTAGAAAGTTGTCAATGAACTTAAATTTATAGGCGTGGTAATAAATGAATTAATTATATAAAGGTTAAATGAACTAATTTATATGAGACAATGAAATAAAAAAAACGAACTTCAATCTTGCTCTTTGATCATTCTCTATGTACAATATACATAACCTCAATGCAAAAAAAAGTTTTTCATAAGATATTATTACAGATTGAAATTATTATAATCAATATAATGTTCTTTTTTATACAATCCCTTTTTTTTTAATAATAATCTTTATTGAATTGTAACAAGTTTCCAAAGTTTATCAGTCTTGGGTGGCTGTGAATGGTCAGTAATTTTTAAAACCATTGTTTTAATGTTTTTAAAGTTTAAGCTTGACAGTTTTGAATTCATGGTTATGTTAAATGTAATAGACCAAGAGCCAGCAACGTATTTCGAGTTGTCATTTCAACAGTCGTGAAAATTTGGGTACTAAATCTTATATACCTGCTGAACATTAAAAGTCAATTCTGGCAGCCCCCTGTGGCCGGGTTATACTACCCCAAAATTACTAAGAGGGTGAGAAATAAGATTCTCTCTCTAACCCACAGGCCGCTATATAACTGTCTCACTCGCTCTCACATGTAAACCTACATATATCTACTTTATTTATTGTGTCAAAATTTCAAGACTTAAAATAACAAAAATGTCACTTTTTTAAATCAACATTTACAGCGTTCTGGTAACATTTAGAAGGGAGGAAATGTTCTGGCAATATTTTTTATAAATAAAGATAACTATCTAAAGTAACCTCCTGAAATTTCATGGCTGTTACTTTAAATAAATTGAATCTTATTTTATTGAAATACGTTGCTGGCTCTCCGTCTATAACATATAATAAATCATATTCATTCATATTTCATTATTTTTGTTAAATTTTAACATTAACCTTAAATTTAAAACTGTCAAAATTAAACTTCAAAAACATTAAAACTGTTTCAGAAGCTCTACTGCCAACCTTACAAATTAATAAATCATTTTATAATCCATAGCTGTCTAAGACTTTTTGTTTTGCTTTACAAAACTATTAAAGTGCGAATTTGCTTTATTTACTAAAAACAAATAATTACATGCGTTCTGCTGTAAATAGTGGCATTATGTTTATATTTTTTTGTATTCGCTTTGTTAGATACATCACCAAAAAAGTAAGGCTGGAGACAGTAAAAAAAAAAGTGATAGATAAACCTTTAATATTATTTCTGTTTTTACCTAATATCCCAAATTATAATCCTTTTTTGTTCAGGATTATGAGAATCTCCTTGTGGCGAATAAGTTATTACATATTTTTCACATGGCGAAAAATCTATAAATTGTACTGCTGTATGTGAAAAACGCTTGTATTGGGTAAAACCAGAACCTCCCCACAATGCCACACCTTGTTTATGAAAAGTACATAAAAATGTGCCCAACGGTGACCATTTTACATAAGTTTGTGTCCAATTCTAAAAATTAAAACAATCAACAATAATTACAATATTCAATATAAATATAAAAAACAAACTTACATTTCTATCTTGTAACACTGTCGGTTCCGGTTGTGTATTTTGCCAAACTTGTACAGAATGTCCCTGACCAGTAACCACACAAAACTGATCGTACGCATCTGGTTCCAATAAATAACTATGTAAATCTGCTTGACCTATGTAAGGTTGTGCTTCTGGAGGTTTCCATACTTCTGGTATTTTTTCATATTTTGAAAAGTCAGTGAATAAATTTACTAAGAACGTATGCTGCTTATCTAACTTATAATTATTAGTAACTTTAACTGCTTCTAGTGCATGTACTGGCGAACTATACTCCAAGAATATATAACCTTTTGTGTGTCCCTTTTCAGTTGTAGGATAATAGGTGTTTACGATACTTCCAAATTTGGAGAAGATTTTATTTATTACAGACTGGAGCTTTTCAAGACGATCAGGACCTACTTGTGGAACGCCATCTACAACTATTACACTTTCTACTCCATCAGTTTCTTTAGGTTTTTGTTTCAAGACATCTCCGAGAAGTTCTACGAAAGAATTCTAACCTTAGTTTTTGTATACATATGGATGATTCAGATTCTTATTATGGATTGTATAACGACCTTCATGTAAGAGCATGAAAGGTTACAGCTTAAATTATCGAATTAATAAATGAAAATATCAATAAATTAATTAAATATAGTGAGAAGAAATTAGTATAAAAAGCATGGTGTTGGGAGTCTATTCTTGATGTTTAATTATAAATGATGTAGAGGCTTACCATCATCTGTAATATCATCAACAAATCCTTCGGGATCGCTAAAATTTGGTTCATCGTCATTTGATGATAAATCACCATCATTTCTTGTACTATCACTATTTTGACTACTTCTATCATCCACTTTCTTCTTCGCCATTTTTGACACGCGGGTACTGGGGTTTGTCAGTTGGCTACGCAAGCGTACATAGGCTCAAGTTAAGAACTAATTTCATAAAAATACAAGTTTCCGGTAGATTTTGGCGGGAAGTAAGGGCGTGCCTTCCTCTTATTAAACCCGTTCCAACAATGTAACATTTTATATAATTTTTAAATTGGCCCATAAGAAAGTGTTTTAAGGAATTTTTAGAGCAAGGCTACAAATGAAACAAACAAAATTAACGATTAATTTTCCGAAACGTTAAGACATGATAGTATTTATTTTGGCTATAACAAATCTATAGTGTAGTAAAATTCCATGAAATTTATTTCAATTAAATATTTGATGCAATATTTCCGAAATAGTATATTAAAAAGACTTTAAACATTTTGTCTCTAAGGACTGCAAGGATTTGGCGGCAATTCAAATGTTGTTTGTGTCTGCCACTACACTGTAATTTCAAATATTCAAAATTAATTTAAAATATTGTTCAAATTGTATACCATGTATTGTTGTGTATATAGTATGTTGATTACTTTAATGCACCAGCTGTGTTAAGTAGAGCAAGAGACTACAGACTCTCCAAGGGTTTTTTAAGATGTTGAATTCTCTGTTTCAAATTATAAATTACAAGAAAAGTTAATCTTATTTTTCCTTTACTTTGAAAACACCATAAAAAATAATGATCTGGTATAAGATTATTGATTTTTTTTTATTGTAATTTTTTGTAATCAATTTTGTAATTGTAATTAATTATTATGTAACATAACATAAAAAAGTAACATAAAATAATATAATATAACATAACATTTCTAAATCTAAATCTAAAACATAACTTTTATGTTTTATGTTTTTTAAGTTTTATGTTCTCTAGTCCACCTAAACCAAAGTGGTTTGAGTTGTGGTCTAGAGAACAATTATGTTATTAATGTCTGATGGACATTTTATATATTAATTTAAACTAAAATTCACAAAAACAAACTAATATAAACTAACCTAAAAGTAATTAAAATAAACAAAAAATATTAGGTACCTACCTAATAGTATTCGTAAACATTCTTATGTTACATCTTTTCAGCATATCGAACTGTACATATTCTTATTAGATTAACAAGCTGTGAGATACTCCTACCATTTTGCATTTTAAATATATTATATTCATATTGCAAAAAGTAATTGCGAAAAATAAAATACTAAAACATACTATTGCTAAAACATAACTGTTAAAATAAATTTTTGAAATAATTCTCATTTTTTTAATTTTTTGGTAAACAGCTTATAATTTGTTATGTCAGTTATGTCCCTAGGGATAGCATTATGAAGTTTTCTACACAAGTAGATCGCCGTTTTTGGGTTTTTGTACAATTCATTTTCGGTAGTTTTAAATAATTTTTTTTCTTGTGCTATGTTTATGTTCATTTCTATACTGCATTCTCGGCGTTCTGTGTATGTATATTGTCACGTGGGGTTTTCGTGACTGGAGGACGTAGTCAGAGGTAGAAAGAAATTAAACACAAGTCGTAGAAAACCACTATAATACTAATAACAATAAGAGAGTACAAAGGTTCACATACATACAAAGAATACATCGTGAGGACGTACATGTCCTCCTAAACTAATACAATCAAGAGGGAGGTCGGAACCAACCCTGTTCTGGCACTAGGTCTACTAACTAAGCGTAGGAGATAACCTCCTAGTGAATTACAACTAAGCTGGGTAGCCTGGTCACAACTTCCCATAATTTCGCAAAGAATGGGCGTTAAGCGCAGCCCACTCAACTAAGCAACTAAGCATTACATAATTTAAAGAGTAGGTTTGAATAGCTCAAGCAAGCTGGTTATATACTGCTGAACGAGGAAGTAATTAGCATCGTAGTGGGAATCAGTAGGCTGGAGTTCTTAGTATGAAACTAAGGAAGTTCATGCTTCCTGGTTGCAGGCTTGTGGGTAGTTTGCATTCGCGCTGCTGGTGCCTGGCACGAATCTGCAGCTGTGCGGAAGTGTTGGTAGATTCTCTTGAAGGAATGTGCACCTGCTTGCAAATCGTGTAGGTTGCCTCGCATATACGGAGTAAGTAGGCGAATATATTGCATGCCAACTAATGCAGTTGTGTGCGAAGCGAGCGCGCTTCTTAGAAGACCTCGCAGCTGTCCGCGCACATGGCTCCAAGTTGTCGGTGGCGAGACCGCAGCTGCTTAACTAGCGTGGGCAACTGTGTGTGGCCTTGCACGCTATATTGTACAAACGGAAGAGAAGTTGAGTTTTGTATATAATATTGAAGTGTAAATATTTCCGTTTGTGACAATATTATAATAGCTTGTATATATATAATTGCCTTATATTAAGTACCTCAAGGTCTCTAAAAAGTGATTGTGTTGGGTATCTTCTAGATACACCAAGATATTTTGTATTTTTTACAGGTTTAATATTAATGCAGTTGCAGTTTTCAAAAGTACAATTTTCATTATGTAAGATTAAGTTATTGATATTGGATTTACCTTTTTCAGTGGACGAGAAACATATGTAATTTGTTTTTGAAGCGTTCATAGTCAACAAACTTGTATCAAGCCATTGTTTTATCACCTTTAGACATTTTTCTGCAGTTTTTTTAGCCTCCAGCAAAGTTTTTTCTTTAACTATTATAGATGTGTCATTGGCGTAAGATAAAATATTTCCTTCCATTTTGATATTAGTTAGGTCGTTAATAAATATAAGGAAAAGAATTGGACCAATTACTGTTCCCTGTGGAATACCAGTTTTCATTATTTTTGATGAGCTAAAAGTGGATTTTATTTTAACATACTGGGTTCTATATGTTAAATAACTTTTTATTAATTGTAGTGGCAATCCCCTTATGCCTAGCATTTCTACTTTTTTGATCAACAGATGGTGAAAAACTGTATCGAAGGCTTTTGCTAAATCTAGAAATATTCCGATACATTTCTCATTATTATCAAAGCAGTTGTGTATAAAATTAGTTAATTCCATAAGTGACGTCTCTGTTGACATTTCTTTTCTAAAACCAAACTGGTTAGGACTTAGAACTGAGTTTTCTTCAAAAAAAGACATAATTCGTTCTTTAATACATTTTTCTATTAGTTTTGCAAAATTATTTGTAAGAGATATCGGTCTGTAGTTTCCCATCTCTGTTACATCACCCGCTTTATGTATAGGTATAACTACTGATTCTTTCCATATAGAAGGGAAGCAACCTGCTGTGATGATTAGGTTGAAAATATATTCTAGTGGTTCCAGAATATATGCATGTATTAGTTTAATTGTTTTTGATTGTATACCATCTCTTCCTGTAGCGCTGGTATCTTTTAATGTGTTGATATACTTAATAATTTCTGATCTCAGAATAGACCTAAAAAATATAGTTTTTGTTATGGTATTATTATGTGTCCATTCATGTTGGTTATATATTTGTTCTGCCATTTTCGTTCCAATATTTATAAAATAATTGTTAAATTCATTAGCTATTGCCTCCGGATCCTCTATTTCAATTGCATTTTCTGTTTTTATTAATTTAATCTCTGCGTTTTTTCTGTCTGTATTTGTTATCTCATTTACAACCTTCCAAGTATTCATTGTGTCACTTTTCCTTATTTCAAATTTGTTTTTATAATATAATTCTTTTGTATTTTTTATAAGTTTATTTAGCTTATTGCGAAACTTTTTGTATTCTTCAAGCATTTGCAGGTTTGTTTTATTTTTTATCCCTTCCTTTAGTTTGTCTCTCTTTCGTATTTGCTGTATTATATCATAAGTAATCCATGGTTTGAGTTTTACCTCTTGTCTTCTATTAATTTGTACAGTTGTAGTCGCTAATTCAATATATTGGTTTAATTTTTGTGTAAATATAGTTGTTGCAATCTCGGGATCGTTATTTATATATATATTTTCCCATTTTTCACTATGTAAGTAGTTTATCAAAATATTGTTATTTATTTTCGTGTATTCTACTATCTGTTTTTTATGTTGTTCAGATACATGTAGCTTTATATTAGCCACGCATGTGAAGTGGTCTGTTATGTCAGTGTCATATATAATTGGCGTAATAGAGATTACTTACATTCATTGCATTTTGAAGATGTTCCTGCTTATGATGTTATCACCTTCTACTTACAATCACCCTCCATGACGCCCTCTCTTTTTTTTACTGGATGTAGAAAAAAACGCTTCAAATGTGTATTTTTTTTATAAAGCACAAACAACGCTTTATGGATTTATTCAGCAGCAAGGAAAGTCTTACTGGTAAGTATTTTATTCCCAACACCTCTAAATAAAAAGATGTTTTTAAGCAATTAAAGTTGAAGTTTATTCACTTGTGGATAGGAAATCTTTTTACCCACTGTAGAATGGTGATTGACTTTATTGCATTAGATAGCAACCAATGCTTACATTGCATAATATTATTAAAATCCAGTCATGGGTCTACAGTATCAAATTTATTACAGTTATAAACTACAGACTGTACTATACATTACAAATTCAATATTTGAACTTAAATAAAGAGGTGTTGGATAAAACGTTGTATGACACACATGAGTTAAAGATATGATCCATTCAAAATAATTATCAATCAAAATAATTGTCAATTTTTCGTTCGTGGATACTACCTTACTTTTAACTTACTTATATATTAAATAACTTGTTTTATTTACTATCACTTATTCCAAATTCCTTAATTCCAATAATAACCCTTTTGTCTAACACAGATTATAAGTATCAAATTCCAACATTCGTATTCGGGATTTGCACTTATGTTAAAATCTGAAAGTTCTAATTATTTCTTTAATGATAGTTTTATAAGAATTCTTTTGTGTAACATAAAAATTAAAAAAGTGGTTTCGTTTCTCTCAGAAATTAACACTTGAAACAAAGGCTACATATATTTATTATTATTATTTTTTTATTGTTTGTTATATTGTTTTGCTATAATTACTAGTTCAGCATGGTACGAAACAATTACTTGACGGCATTTTCTTAAATTAAGATTTTAGCAACCTAATGCATTAAGTAAATAATAATGAAATTACCCAAATATTTACATAATGTTTGTCTTGCAGCAAAGGTATAATACAGATGGGACCAAAATTATATATAACAGATGTGAGTTGAAGTGAACAAAGTACATACTTAGTATGAAAAAAAGAGATACATATAATGTATCTAATATTGTAGTAGGCTGAAACCGTATGTTTTAAAAGTTTTAATGTCATAATAATTTTCAAAACATACAGTTTCAGCCTACTAGAATATTAGATACGTTGTATATGGTATCTCTTTCTTTCATACTAAGTATGCATTTTGTTCGCTTCCACTCACATCTGTTATATATAATTTTGGCCCTATCGGTATATCGGAGAGGTTACCATTCCCAAAACCATTTCTTCCAGAGCATTATCGATGTTTCATTTATTGCCTCCTCTAGACATTGTTGCCTGTTTCCACACTACCAGTTGCGTCAAATTTTCTAATGTAATTGTTTATTGTAGATTTCGATGGTATAGGTCTGTTATTAAATTTTACAGCAAAAAATTCTCTAACTAAATTAAACCGTCAACATGGCATTAAACAAAAATATCTCATTACTTTTATAATCACATCTCAAACACTTCCAGTTAATTTACATTTTACTTTGTAGCTTGTAGCATATACACAGTGTTACGACAAAATAATACTGTAGAAATCTGATTTTTATTTGTATATTCAGATATCAACAAGTAAATACTTTTTTCGCCTACCTGATCAGAAAGTGCTTTTTAAATGTCCTGTTTTGAGGGCAGTTAAGGCTTCTTTGCGGGCCTCTTATGTCAAACTTTTTACTGCCCTCTTATGTCAAATACATAACCTTTACACTACTACTAGATGAAACCACGATTTATTTATGTTAAGTTGGAGATACTGTAAAAATTGTAATTGTTTTTTAAATTGTCATACTTTGACCACTTATGTGCATTATCCTAAAAAGATTTTAATCAAAAAATGAAATCATTAGTTTTTAACATTAAAAATATAACTCATTCGTAAAACTTTTAGCAACAGAATATGACGGAAAATGTAATTTCAAACATATTTTTACATAACCTTTAAAAATATAAAAAACATACGTCAAATTTTTCTAGGCTTCTTAGATCATAACTTTGATTTTCATGTCTTCGTCGATAAATTTGTCGTTTGTTTTTTTCTTTTAATAGTATCATTGTATGTATAAATGGAGGTTGTGACAATTAATTAATAAGAAAATTGTAATTTCAATAAATTATACAATGATAGATTAATTACTCATCCTAATTAAAAGTCATATCCTGTTCCTTTTATTTACCAATAATAATGAAAACATTTACTATACGGCCGTGTTGTATGTAGTGTAATGATTATTAGGTTAATTTAGTTAATAAATTACTAAAATCGTCTGGCGTTATTTTCATTTTCATTCATTCCCTCTAACATATGCCTATTTAATTTACTAATAAGTTACGTTACTGTTTAACTTTTGGAATTCTTTTTTAAACTTTCAAACAGGTAGGCGAAAAACTTTTGTATGTCACTCGGACCGAAAAGCATTTGTAGCCCTAAGTGGTCCGCTGCCCTCGCTACGCTACGCTTCGCTCGGGCATCAAACAACTGCGGGATACAAATGATTATACACAATATACTATTTCATTCCAATAAAGGTAGCTCTTACTTTTCATTACAGCAGAAGGATTCCAAGATCCCGTTGTGTATTTATACTGGAGTCCGGATAAGAATATTTTTCAACTCTTTCTACTTGAATATTATCAACATATATTGCCTTACTGATTACGGAAAAAGCTGAACAAAAAATAGGGTATTATCAGATAGGCTTTAGAAAAGAAGGTCAGTTGTAGACAACGCATTCATACTAAAGCAAATATGCGAAAAAAACAACAATAAGAATGCATTGATACATATGGTTGCGTTGGATTTTACACAAGCATATGATTCAATTAAACGAGAAAAAATAATTCAAGCGCTTCAAGATCTACAATTTTCAAAAGAATTAACAGCACTGGTTAGAATGACGCTTGAAACAGCAACAAATAGAATAAGCTTCCAAGGCCAAGAATCAAAAAACTTTGTAAGTAATGCAGGACTCAGACAAGGGGATTCTATATCGACAACCTTGTTTAACGTAGTGCTAGAAAACATAATTAGACAAAGCAGAATTGACAGTAATAAAAATGTATTAAAGAGCTCCGATCAATGTTCAGCATATGCTGATGATGTAGTTATCATGAGTAGAACAAAACAAGAACTGAAAAACTTGGTAGAAGACTTTCAAGAAAAAGTAAGAGAAGCCGGCTTAAAAATAAATGCAAGTAAATCTCATTATATGATATTGAGCAACATGAAGCAATCAGAAATTGAATATTTGGAAATCAGAGAAAGAGGACAGAACCAGAATCAATTGACAAAAATCAATAGAGTTAACCAGTTAACATATTTAGGAGTGGAATTTACCAGTGAAGGTGGTAGTGAAAGTGAAATAAAGAAAAGGATGTCAGCGGGCTCAAGATGTTTAGGGTCTCTCAGCAAATTTTTGAATAACAAATCATTTTCAAGAGAAGCAAAAATAAAAGTATACAAAACAGTAATACGACCAACAGTGACTTTCGCAAGCGAGACATGGTCAACAACAGCAGAAAATATGCTTTGGTTATAAAGATGGGAAAGAAAGGTCTTACGCAAAATTTGTGGTGGAGTACGTGAGAATAACGTGTGGAGAAGGAGAACAAATAAATAACTAGAAGAGTGCTACAAAGACATGTCAATAACTACAATAGTATCACAAAGTAGACTAAGGTGGTTAGGGCATATACACAGAATGAAAAACAGTGATCCGGTAAAATTAGCGTTCAAAACAGAAGTGAGTGGGCCAAACAGAAGAGAGCGGCCAAAAAATCATGGTTGGAAAGTGTAAAGGAAGACTTGGCAGAAAACAGTATATCAGACTGGGAAGTGAAAGCAGTGAATAGAAAACAGTGGAAAGACATTATTAAAACCTTAAGCCAAAGGCCTTCAGGCCTGTAGAGCTGATATATATATATATATATATATATATATATATATATATATATATATATATATATATATATATATATATATATATATATATATATATATATATATATATATCTATTTTTCTTTAGTATTAACGACCGTGTGTATATATATATATATATATATATATATATATATGTATTATTGGAAATATTGGGTATTTCGGTCCTTTCTTTTTAATAAAACACTTTATAATTCCAATATTTCGGTTTTATTTAAAACCATTTTCAAGGACTAGTAAAAAGAACAATTATTAATTAAAATATAAATTAAACTAAGAATGGCAATATTAACTTACAAAATGTGTGTTAAGATTGTTAAAAAACGACCTCTTTTGAATTTATTGACAAATAAATAATTTTTGTCAAATGATAAAAAAAAAAAAAAAAACAAAAACAAAAACAAAAGTAAGCAAACAGAAGATGTAAGAATCTTAGAAAAAGTTTGAAACTAAGATAGTTGAGGTGTTTATTTTTGTTTGTTGGATTTGAATAATAAGTAGGAATATGTTGAGCTAAGGTGACTGATATCACTTCGATTGTTCATAGCTTGTTTGTCAATAGCAATGTAACACATTTCCAGAAATAATCTTTTCTTTTGCTGTCTTTCGTTATCTAAAATAATAGGGTTGTCATAGTCAATTCTGTGGTCCAGTCTATTAACATGAGTACTTAGTGCAGTGGAATTTGGTTTTAGTCTACAGTCACTTTTGTGTTGAGTTATTCGTTGGCAGAGGCGTTGACTAGTTTGACCAATATACGTCTGATTGCATTGACAACATCTCAACTGATAAATTACATTTGAAAGATTTAAAATTGGTGTTTTACTTTTTAATTTTGTAAATATGTGGTTGACAGTTAAAGGTATACTGTTAGTAATTTTGAATTTATAATTTCTTAAAGCTTTTGTTAATTTCTGGGTCAGTCCGTCGATGTAAGGAAGAGTAACAAAAGGTTGAACGTCTTGTCTGTTATGTTGAGTAGAGTTTTGAGTATTGTTATTGTCATCTTGTATGTGGGAATGAGGTAACAGTGGAGTATTATTATTGTTATAAAGCAGTTTGTTTATTAAACTACTAGGGTACGAATTTTCTTTTAATATACGTGATAGCTTTTTAATATTTTTATTAACAAAATCTGTATGTGATATTTTTTGGATTCTATTTTTCATTCCTAAAATAAAATTTATTTTCATTTTTTTCGTATGTTTTGAATAATAATTGAGATATCTATCTGAATTTGTTTCTTTTTGGTACCAATCTAGTTTTAGAATATTTTCTCTTGTTCTTATTATTTTCGTATCTAAAAATGCAATTGAATTATCTAACTCTTCTTCTACAGTAAACTGAATATGTAGGTTATATGAATTAAATATACGTACAATTTCATGTACATTATTATTTGGTACAGAACAGATGATATCGTCAACATACTTTTTTATAAATGGAAGTTGAAAACTTAATTTAGGAATACATTTGTCTAAAAGAAGGTCCATAACTAGTTCTGCGAGTATAGGACTTAAGTTACTGCCCATTGGTACACCGAAGATTTGTGAATAGAATTCTTTGTCAAACTGGAAATAACTAGAATCAAAAAGAAAGTTTATAATTTCGAGAAAAGTTTTTTGGTTTATGATGCAATTTTGTTCAATGTTATTCCAATTTTCTTTTATGGCCAAAATAGTCAGATCTTTGGGAATATTTGTAAATAAAGAAACAACATCTAAACTAATTAAAACGTAACCTTCTGGTAGTTGGTAGTCATTAAACAATTCTGCAAACTGAAATGAATCTTTAATGAAATAATCATTATGTTGTTTTGATAAATTTAAAATATTAGCAATAAATTTAGATAGCTTTTCAGTAGGCGAATTGTTGCATGCTACTATCGGTCGAATATATATATATATATATATATATATATATATATATATATATATATATATATATATATATATATATATATATATATATAACAAAGGGATAATAATGGGAATTCGCGCAATAGATTTATAAGAGGAAGTTAGTTGCAGCCGTATACACGTGTTTCGCACTTATTAGTGCTCATCAGTATATATATATATATATATATATATATATATACAGCGTGTCCGGAGATAAAACGCATTAATTTTAAGGGGTGATAGAAGACACCAAAAGGAACAAAAAAGTCTGGTACAACTTTGTTCTAGAACGTACCACTTTTTCAGAAAAAAATAAGAAAGTTGGAAACTTTAAAATCATTTTGCAGCGTTAATAGTAGTACTTTAAGTGTGGGGCTTTGTTTGCAGATCCATCTCATCTATCACAACAACAAACCATAATGACATTTTATCGTATCGTATACCGTTTCGGCGTAAAATTGAATTCTTTTTACAATTAAAAATTCATTTTACTCAATTTAGAAACGTGACAACCCTGTAAAGTTTGTAATCAAATCTGTAGATATCCGCCAAAATGCTGATCTGGACATCTTGACATTGAAAATAAAGCACGTCTTATTTATACAACTCTTAAGAATATTTGGGTCAATGCCTGATCACAGCTATGTTAAAATAATAAAATTGTAAATAATACATACCCTTGAGAAAATACTGCGTTTGTAGTTCGTTGAACTTTGAAATAATAATTTGTCTATAACGCAATTCGCAACTTGCTGTTTATTTAATAACAGTTTTTAATGATTTTATAAGAGAATATCTTTTATAAGAGAAGATTTATCTAATTTAAATTAGGTAATTATTTAGGTTAAAGGATTATGTTGACACCTTGTTTTGGCTACATTAAAAAATCTTTAATTTTATGGTAATTAGGTGCCTCAATCAATTTTTTTTACATAAGATAGTATTCTTTAATAAAAAAACAAATACGTCAAGACATTTTGAAAATATTCCGGAAATTAATAAATATAAAATGTAGGTCAGTTAGTGTTTTATTTTTACAGTTGGTTTGTTATGAATCAGCGTGTTTTTAACGTCCTACAACGTACAAATTTTGTTTACGGAAACAGTTCGGATTACAATTTTCATAGAACTAGTCCCCGACTAATCTGCTTTGGATGTTTATTATGTTTAAACGACGACTGTCATCATCAGTTTGTTTGTTTGATTTTCTAAAACAAGGTCACGACCCAGCTGCGATTATACTTAAGCAAGGTTGCCAGATATGGCAACGGTTTTTTCTAAATTACTCGAAAGCTTATTAACATACAAAAAAATGCACTTTTTTGTTTCTTTTGATGTCTTCTATCACCCCTTAAAATTAATGCGTTCTATCTCATGACACCCTGTATATATATATATATATATATATATATATATATATATATATATATATATATATATATATATATATATATATATATATATATTGTAATCATATTTTGACCAAGTTCAAGTTAATAAAAAAGTTCATTATTGTTTTAAAATTGCTTGATGAACAGAAAAGAGGTAGTTGTGATGTTGAACATTCATAACATTGACTTTCATATAATATCATTAATGAAAACAGAGTTCAAGTTTAAATTTATCTATTTAGTTTATTGTTGTTACATAAAAGAAGTATTTGGGCTATATAGGTTATCACATCTGAAGCTCAAACCTGAAAAGAAAATTGTTATTAGGATTAAGGAAAAGTTGTAAAATAGCTTTTAGTACATTTAAAAATAGTACAAACATAGCATTCCATTTTAAATATCAATCAAAATTTATCCATAACAACCATTCTTCAATATGCATGGTTGCAATGGAGATATATAAATAATGAGAAACTAAATAATCATCTAAGAAAAGTTAATTTTGTATTTTAAATTATGAAACAAAGAAAGAAAAATATGAAGGTAATAAGAATGGTGGTTTCTAGGGAGGTTGTTAGAAAAAACATTTTGTTAAAGGGATATAATAATTCTTGTAAAGGGAAGATGTAATAATTTTTGTTAATGAAAAATAAAGATTAAAAACCAGTTTAAAATATAGTAAAGGTGTTATTTATTTAACCAACAAATACCAGAAGCAGTTTACAGAAAAAGAAGTTTTAAAACATGGAAAAATACTTACTACCAAAAGATGTCCGAACTGAATACAGGCGCAAGACCTTCAATGTTTTACTTTGATCCTAGAAGAAGAGAATAGTTATTTCAATTATAAAGGTAACGACAAACAGGTACTCTTGACCTACAACATTTTTAGCTGTCTGGAAATTCTACGTATCCTGAGTTACGCAAGTTCCTGAATCCAGGGCAGTTCGAGAGAGCGAGCGGCGTGCCGGTTCCTGAGAAAGGGCTACAAGAAGGGAGAAGCATTATTAACTACATAAATAAAAAAAAAAGGTTTGTGAAAGTGTTCTTAAAAAAAGCAGAGCATTAGTGTCTTAAAAGAAGGTTGAAGTGCAATTTTATAATTTAATTCAGAGGTTAAATCAACGTACCATTATTATTGTAAAAAAAGGCTTCAAGCAGAGGATGCACATAGCCTAAGAAGTAATAAATAGTTTAATTAATTTATTTAACTAAAATATTGATCAAACTTACCTCATTTCATAAAGTTGCAGTTCATAAGTGTGGTTATGACGAAACGTCAGAATATTAATTTTTCAAGGTTAAGCAAAGTTTCCCATTAAATAAATTTCCCAATAGTTAAAGATTACTTAAAATTCCATTGTACTATAATATTTTTAGTTAAAGTTTTAAAATTTTCAAGGTAAGGAACCCATACTTGAAAATTCAATTATAATTATTTTAATCTCATTATGTAGAGAATATATATATTAAAGGAAAATAAAAATTAGTAAAGGCGACCCTGAGAGATAACAATCTAGCGAGTGCAGTTCATAATTAAACTAAAACATAAAGGTATTCTATTTGCATAGCTGCATAACATCGCAATATATATATATATATATATATATATATATATATATATATATATATATAAAACAGACTGGGAAGTGAAAGCAGTGAATAGAAAACAGTGGAAAGACATTATTAAAGCCTTAAGCCAAAGGCCTTCAGGCCTGTAGAGCTGATATATATATATATATATATATATATATATATATATATATATATATATATATATATATATATATTGCTGTGGATGGTAGTTTCAAAATTTTGGAAAATTTTGAAAATTCTGTGAAAATCTAAAATCTTTGCTGAAAACTAACACTTTTGAAATATTTGTATCAACATTTCCAGTTAAAAGTAAATTTAAGTTATTTAATGGTGTGTCATTGATTTTGAAATCAATGTGTATACTTTTTAATAACGTTAAATAATACATGTTTATTTATTTATTATCAAATAGCTTAATCACCAAATTACTCAAGTGTACGTAACATACAGTTGTTCGCAAGTTATTGTTATTATGTAATTCATTTATGTATAATTTCAAATGAGTAATATCGACGGGTTATGTAATTCTCGTAAGGTTTTTGTTTATGTAAATAGATCGTTATTATTGCGTAAAAATATTGTGTAATTAATCTGTAATAGATGTGTCACTTTTATAAAGAAATTAATCTGCTACTATGTATTATATGAGTGTACAGTGTGTATTAGTTCGTAAGGTGACGTCAAATTGTGTAATATAATTATGTAAATAGTCAATAGTATATAAGCTTAAAAAATCATAATTTTAAGACAATCAGAAAAATAAAGCGATGCAGTAAAGTTGTATAGACAGTTAGTAAAATAAAGCAACACAGTAAAGTTGTATAGACAGTCAGGAAAATAAAGCGACGCAGTAAAGTCGTGTTAAATACAATAGTAAAAATGTAAATAGATAGTTAAGTTGATTGATGAATTGAATGCGGCGAAAGTGTAAAAAGTTACAAATTGTAAAAGTGTGTAGAAGTTTATAAAGAACCAACCTTTTAAAAGTTAATTTACTTGCTAAGTAAGCAAGATAATAAATCTTCGATTAAAACTATTAATTGGTGTTTTATTTAATTAAACACAAAAACAAATACAAATTCTTCGAACAAGGGAAATTGTACCCGCAATTAATAAACAAAAGTGAGTTACCAAAATCAAGTTTTGGATGATATTATATAGGAAATCCATGCAAAAGGATGAAAGTCAACCGGAATTGGAGACCAGCCCTGGGTCAACATAAAGTGATCTACTCTGTCAATGGTTTGGGAAAGAGGACACCTATAGTAAAAAGGAAGAAGAAATATTATAAAAAGGTAGGAAGTTATTTCCTTTTTGTATTGGCATTTGCTGAAGAAAAGACTATCGTTTGTGAAGTGTAGTAAAGTGATTTGAACAATTTTAGTAATAGTTAAAAATTAATTAAGATTTCAATTTTTAAAAGTGATTTTAAATTTCAATTTGTATATTTTTTTTAATACCACAAGAATCCACATTCACCCTGAGATGAGTCTTTATTAAATATAATTCTGTTATTTTAAGTTATTTAACTGGCGCCCAACTCTCTTACGTAAACTTGAGTTAGTTAAGAACTAACGTAACATTAATTTTATATAACCATTGCATTATTCAAGCTATTAAAAGGTATTTTTAAATCATATTAGAATTTATAAAAGAGGAAAATTGAGAAGCATTTCCAAAGTTTACAGTCATTTTTAAATCAATTTATTATAAAGTAATCTACGATCAAACGGCAATTATTCGCAGTTTTAAAATATATAATAAAATTATTAAAAATAATTTATTATTTTTAATCAACCAATATTACAGCATTTATTTATGTCGCTGTCAACGCGTGGCATTTGTTAATGTGGGGCAAAATACTTTTATTTTTTTAAATGAGATATCACTACAATATATATATATATATATATATATATATATATATATCAATGATTAGAAGTAATAATGCGCGTAGAGATATACAAGAAAGTGTTATAATAATGGGATATCGCGCAACAGAGAAGAAAGAAATCATAAGTTGCAGCCGTCTACACGTGTTTCACACTTATTAGTGATCATCAGGACGGCATAGCAGATGGAATAAATATAAAAGCAACTAACTCAGAAAGATGTAACAACACAAGGTTTCACTGATAGCAGCCAACCGCACATTTGCAGTATCGGCCTGAAGACACTGAGTTTTCAGTGCAACAACAAACGTCACTACGGAGGCAGCTAAAGCCACTACCTATATCTCACGGTAGTGGCTTTAGCTGCCTCCGTAGTGACGTTTGTTGTTGCACTGAAAACTCAGTGTCTTCAGGCCGATACTGCAAATGTGCGGTTGGCTGCTATCAGTGAAACCTTGTGTTGTTACATCTTTCTGAGTTAGTTGCTTTTATATTTATTCCATCTGCTATGCCGTCCTGATGATCACTAATAAGTGTGAAACACGTGTAGACGGCTGCAACTTATGATTTCTTTCTTCTCTGTTGCGCGATATCCCATTATTATAACACTTTCTTGTATATATATATATATATATATATATATATATATATATATATATATATATATATATATATATATATATATATATATATTGCCTTACTGATAGTGAATTATTTTAATTATTTTACCATATGCAACTTAGTCTATATTTTGTGTTCAAGGTAATTCTATATCGGTCATAGGTTACATGTATTCCAAACTAAATATTAGATATTCCATAAATGTTTTTAAGAACTGTACAAAATATCTCAAATGTTCCTAAAATATTTCAAATACTAAATGAGAAGCTTATTTTAACTCGAAAAGTTTAGAAAAACTTGCATCCTCAACAACCGTTTGTAAGTTACTAATTTTTTTATAATTTTAATGGTAAAACTTGAGTTAACGAGAATGTATTACGTATAAAATACCTACTTAAAACAATTTCATTATTGCAGTTATATTCTAGACATATGTTTATATCAACTTTTCGAGTCTGAATAAGCTGCTCATTTAGAATTTTATTAGAAATATATTTTGAGGCACTCTATATAATCTACATATATTTACTTATATTAACACGATTATAAATAATTTTAATTTAATTACATTTCAACACACATTTCAGAAGTAGTTTTCTATGTTTGAGTATTCTTAAAGGAATTTTGCCGTTTGTCTTTCAATTTTTCCACTTACAATAAATTATACAGTGTTGGTAGAACTTCACTTTGGATTTCAATTCAATGTGTAAGCAAAGGAAAAATAGCAAATAGTAATGCATCTGGGAAAGGTAAATATTTATCGCATACTTTCCATAGTAGCCTTTTTACTAGATAAAAAATTTGAAAACTATTTAACGTTTGTCATTTGAACATGTAATGTTTGACAAGTATGCAATGATATCTATCTTTCTTAGATGTATTACAATCATTGGCGTAACTACCGGGGGGCAGGGTAGGCCCGGTCCCCCCTCAGAATAGCCAGCCCCCCCCAGGAAAAAGCCGATTAAGCGCCTGGATGTTTAAATCTACTTCGCATCTACATCTACTTTGCATTTTGAATACAAAGGGCCTGTCCCTCCCCCAGAAAAATTCTCTAGTTACGCCCATGATTACAATTCGTTATTTTTCTTTGCTATATTTTTCATTTGCTCACACATGAAAATTTAACCCAAAGCAAAGTTTCACCAACACTTTATAACCTTATAATATTGATATTTTTATAATGAACGTGATAATAGTATCCGAAATCAGTTTAATTGGAGTCATTCAATTCTTTTAATGTATATTAGTATTTATTGACTATTATCAAATTTAGTTGATTAAAATTCACAGCAAAAGTTTTGTCATTAATTTTCAAAGAACTATTTCAATATTCTCATTACTAATAAAATATATATACAAAAATACATGCTAGGATAAGATGATAACCAAGGAAAGAAATTCAGTTCTGTGCTGCTGTGCATATGTAATTGCGAGGAGTTTATACATGTGGCTGCACAGAACTGTGTACGTATTGTTACTTTTTATATAGTCTAGTAATATCAGAGACTACACTTTAAATTAAAAAACAACACAAGGAAGGTCAAGGTATGAAGGTTTGTCTCTTTAGTGCTACTATTATCCATCCAACGAAGAGATAGAGTAATAAAACTTCGTGCATGTTCGTCCTTTCTAAATTCTGCTTTCTTATTGGTGAACCAAAAGCTGAAATCAAGCCGATTTACAATATCCAATTTTATGCATTCTATTTACTATTCTGCACATGTTTTGCACTAACGTCATTATTGTCATAATTGTATTCCCTGTTTGTCGCTTTCTGTTAATGTTGTTTTCCAGCATTATTATAATAAAATCAGTCTTCTTCAATATACTACCCAGCTTATCCAGTCTATTTGAATAGTTAAGTAATATTGTTTAAAAATTAGATATCATAAATATGAATGATTTTTATTTTATTAGTATTTTTAAAATGGTTGACATTTAGTTTTCTACTCCAAAAAAAACCTGCCCGAAAACATTTTTCGATGGATGAAAAAACTACAATTATAAACACATTTTATGTAAGGCAAAGCTCACATCCAAAGAACAGCAACACAACAAATGTTTCAATTTACAACACAAACAACAGGTTAATAACTCACACAATTTTAGGTTATGACAATCAAATGTAATTATTTTACTTGATTGTAGGTAGTGGAGTAAGCAGCGTTTATAACGTCCTTCGTGAGTATAAAGATAATGTTCATCATGTCAGCGAATCAAAGGCTTATCATCGCACAAGAGCAGTGCTTGATAGTATTACGGAGGAAGATAAAAATAGCATTCGTAGAATTGTGCATTCCTTTTACTTTAAAGATGAACTGCCTCCGCTTGATAAGATTATAGCAGCCGGTGCCAATGGACATAAAATAACCAGCTCGGGAGGGGATCGAACCTGCGACCCTTGGATTAAGCAAATCACTAATTCACCTGGTTTGGTTGTGCGGGTATTTTTTCAATAAGTAAAAATGTTTTATTTTAATCATGTTTATATACAAAATGCTTATTTTTTTATTAAATGCATTCCGTAAGGAGCGTAAGGGCTACATACTATATGAATTAGGTTAAAATATTGTAATGAACGGGAAAACTCCATGTATTTCGTGGCGTCTCGTTCATTCTAGACTGACAGCGAAAGCAACCGTACTCGCAGACACGGAAGAGTACCAGAAGTTTCGAGAATCTCGCGACGGAGATTTGTAGTAAATAAAATACGTGTATTCAAAATAAATATTCTAGTTAATTAAATAAATAATAGCCTTTAAATAAATTATTTTAAGTTTGTTAGTAATTCATAATTTGTGTTTTTAATTACTTGAGTTTAAATCTTAGTTATTGTTAATATTTTTCTTGTGATTAAACAATTAAAACAGCATCTTTAGTTTTATTCAACAGAACGTTACAATATATTGACTGTAAATACAAAATGAACAGCGGGTGCCCATACAATAGTAATAGCAGTTTTCCCACTTACTTTTGTAAACTTTGAGACCAGCTTTTTCTTTTACTTGCCTATAAAGAACTCATTCCATTAAAATAATGAATATCTGAATATTGTAGCATGAATCAGAAAATTGCAGATTAAATTTCCAACACCAACGCAATTCTCAAAAAAAAAGTTTAACTTTGTTCTTAATTGTAAACAAACACAATTTTGTGTTGCGGGGGTACAATACCTGAAAGAGTTATGTAATACAATGATTTAAATTACTTGAATTTATTAAAAAAATTAATGTCATTTAAATAATGAATGCAACCGTGTTTATAAATAGTTTACTTTATTCCATTATCCATAGTGGTGTCTATTTTTCAAATGGCCCGCTTATTTCCTTGTTAATATGGAAAGTTTGGTGTAGCGTATGAATTGGTCTTATTTTGTATTATTTTGTAAAAAAATGTAAAGACAGATGCAGCTTACTAACCACACTTATCGCATTTTCTAGATGTTAGATTGCTATGATAACAACCATAGAGGTGACTCACAGTGTTTAACTTCATTCAATATAGTTTTGGATGTCTGTCAGTATTTCGTCCAAGCTTGTTGCTTTAGCATTTTTAACTTTTCACATTGCGATCGTGATCAACCAATCATCTTCTTCTCAACACTTTATCAAAATTTATCGTACATCACTATTGTTACTGATGTTACAGTTGCGGCCGCAAAATTTTCGACGGTCTATTGCGACTGCATAATTTCGACTTTTCAATTCTTCTTGAGTCTTCGACCAGACTCATTCGACAATTTTTTTAAAATTTTCGGCCGCAACTTTACCATAGCTACAATTTCATATTAGCAAGGTAATTCTTAAAAGAATACATTGTGTATGTGTAGGTACTATAGACATCTTATCGAAGCCAAAATGTACAGATTCCTCTTTTGGGATATTTCTAATTTCTTTTACTTATTTGCAAAACTTCAAATGCTTTTAAATGGCTTTTTTAAATGGTTTTAAATGGAACTTCCACTATTTTACCTACAGGATGACTGAAGAAAATGGTGCGCCAACGTTTGTGTATAATACCTTGAATCAAAATATCTTTAATACTCTTGAAGTACATGCATTGTGTTTTCATTCATTCATGTGTCTCGGTACATTTTTTACAGCCAGCGCTACCTATGCAAGAGAGAGAGGTGAGGATCCGAGCTTGAATTCTTTTTTCGTATTTCAACAAAAGCAACAAGCAGTAAAAACAGCAGTGTTTTAAGAGCGTTAGTTACTAAAGCTTACCCATTCGGGTAAGCTTTAGTATTCCATCTAATTGTATTAGATGGAATCTAATACAATGATTATACACTATATACAATACATAATAGCAGATTAATATTGTTTGTCACAGTGACATTTATCTATTATAGTTTATTACACAACACTTGCAATAGTAATGATCTATTTATCATCAAACAGTTTACTCACCAAGTTCTTAAGAATACGTAACATCTAGTTGTGCGGAAGTTATTGTTATTATGTATTTTCTTTATGATTAATTTCAAATGTAACATCAATGGGTAATGAGATTCTCTAAAGGTTTTTTGTTTATGTAAATAGATCATTACTATTGCAAGTGTTGTGTAATAAACTATAATAGATAAATGTCACTGTGACAAACAATATTAATCTGCTATTATGTATTGTATATAGTGATGTAGATAGTTAGTATTTAAGCTTAGGAAACTATAATTTTAGGACACATGTTAAACGACGCAAGAGAAAAGTCATGAAAAATATTATAGTACAAATGTAAAGGACACTTCCTGATATACGACGAACGGGAACGTATGTAAAGTTCAGTCCAGTAAATAAAGCGACAGAGTAAAAGTCGTGAAAAATAATTTAGTAAAATTGTAAATAATTAGTCTTGCGTAGACAAGTCAAGTTGGTTGGTGTATTAATAAACGGCGAAAGTATAGAGTCGTTATAAAATTGTAAAAGTGTTTATAAGGTTATAAAGAACCAATATTTATTTTAAATTAATAGCTAAAGTTATAGCCAGTGAATAAATCTTCGCTAAAACCAAAACTGGTGTTTTATTTAATTAAATAGATAAAACAAATACAACAAATATTCTTCGAATAAGGGAATTTTATCCGCACCTCATTAAATAAAAGTGAATTATCAAAATTGTTATTCCTTGGTGGAAAGTTTTGGATGGTGATATATGGAAACTCCATTCAAAGGCCATTGAACCGCAATTGGAAACCAGCATTGGAACAGCATAAGGTGACATACGCTGCCAATGGTTTGAGAAAGACGACTAGACTAAAAGAAAAGAAGCAACTCTATAAAAAGGTAGGAAAGTTATTTCCTTTCTGTAACTGGTACCTGCGAAAGAAAAGACAATCTTTGTGAGGTGTAATTAAGTGAATTAAACAATTTAGTAACAGTTAAATTTAATTAGTCATTTCAATTTAAAAGTTATATCAATTTCAATTTATGTTTTTTTAACCACAAGAATCCACATTCGCCCTGAGATGAGTCTTTCTTAATAATTTAATTCAGTTATTTTAAGTTATTTAATTGGCGCCGAACTTATTCTTACGTAATCTTGAGTTATTTAGTTAAGAACTCAAGTAATATTTTTATAAAACTATTGCATTATTTAAATCTATTAAAAAGTATTTTTAATTCAAATAAGAATTATTAAAAGAGGGAAGTTGAAAAGCATTTCCAAAGTTTACTGTCATTCAAAAAATCAAAGTAATTATAAAAAATTTTATCTACGATCTAACGGCAATTATTCACAATTTTAAATAGATAATAAAATTTTTAAAAATAATTTATTATTTTTCATTAACTTACTTTTCCGTTAAGTTGCCATTAATAAAACTCATACTCGTATTACCTTCAGTGGCGTAACTACGTAAGATTGCGCGCCCCCGCGAGACACGTTTGCGCCCTTCATATACAAGGTGGTTGATTTTTCATTGTTTAGGTTATATCTGCTAAAATATTAAAGGTAGAGGAAAACGTTAAATAAGAGACTTGTTTAGCATAACGTGATCTATAAAATAGCGCAAAAGAACTTTTTCACGACCAATTGATTTTCCAAAAAAATATACAGCTTTAATTTTTTAAATGGAACGTCCTGTAGATTTCTGCGGAATAAAGTTCAAAACAATTCTCTTTGCAATGATATCTCATATATTGCTTTTTACGTCTAAATTACATCTTACAGTTCAAAAAATAAAATTATCAGATCAGATCACGAATAGACAAATCAGGTGACCTAGCAGGTCACAAAACGGATCCTCTGTTACAGATCCGTTTCATAACCAAATTCATTGTTTAAACTTTTAAACAATGCAGCTCCTTTATGAGGTGGGGCTCAGTGTGTTGAAACCACAAGTTTCGTCGTATGAGATTGATGTTTTGCAAAAATAATAAATTTTGTCCTAGGTAACAGTTCCATCGTGAAAATGAGGTCCTAAAATTTCGCTGACAAGTATCCCTTTCCATATATTAATTAAAAATCGCACTTGAGTACGAGTTTCAACAATTTTGCAAGGCTTCTCGTCGTCCCAATAATGCGAATTAAGCTTGCGAAAAATTCCATTTCTGTGAAAATTATGACGTTTTGAAAATCAGTGGACGGTGTAATTTAAAAGCAAAAAGTCACTTGTGACATATCATTATAAATTTATTTAGAACTTAATTCCGCAAAATATACAGGACGTTCCATTCAAAAAATTAAAGTTGGATATTTTTCCTGAAAATAAGAAAAAAACTCTTTTGTGCTGTTTCATAGATCAGGTCTAAACAAGTCTCTCAGTTATCTTTTTCTTCTACCTTTAATATTTCAGCAGATATAACCTGGACAATGAAAAATCAGCCACCAATTGTATACAATTGTATACAATTATACGTAGGTAACTTTTGTTCTAATAAAATAAACAATAATTAATAATAATTCAATACCGTAGAATAGTCTATAGAAACTCATAATTGGCATTATATCTATTCTTTGCTTCTTGCTTCGTTTGAGACCGCTGCACCTTAAACGGAAACTGTTTACCTATAATATTAAACTACAATAATTATGAAATAAATAAAGATTAATAAAAAGTTTCACAATATTTATTAAATTATAACCTGACAATTGTTTCGACAGCTAAGCTGTCATTATTAAAAGTAATACAAACACGTGGCTAAGGCAAATGCAAAAGATAGATAACTAGATAAAAAGATAAAAATAATAAGAAATAAATATCTAACACTTCCAGTAACGGAGAGTTACTGAACTCAATCTGTTCATTTATTAAAGGTACCCTGAGTTTATCTTTGTATATCTCGAAAGCTGCTAAAATATCTAATTTGCATTTGTTATTACAAAAATGTAGGAATTTGATATTATTTTGAGGAGTCATTGTGCGATTCTGTTCTAAAAGATGTTTGGCGTAATTAGATTTTTCGGGATGTTTATTTCTGTAACTAAATACTAAGAATTTTAACAGTAAAGTATAAAACTACATGCGTAAATATAATTATGTGAAAAGAACATACTATGTAATATGTTGTGTTGTTGGTAATCTGCTGTTATTTACTTCCGTTTTCTATTTTGCCATTATATTATTTAGTTGATATAAATAAACTAGTATGGTATAGTTACTATAATTATTTTTACCTACATATGAATGTATAGTTAACATAAGAATAAAAATGTATTTTTGCATGCTCACTGATTGTTTATATATTTAAATGGTATTCATACTTATTACTATGTAAAACACATCTTGAGGTGGTGATTTTGTAGAAATATACATGGAATTGTTACATGCATTGTATCGTCAGGTTTCACAAGAAGCTAACTGCCGCTGTTGCAAACAGAATAAGATTTAATATTTGCTTCAACAAGTTGTTTTCATTTAGATTTGATCTCAGGTTTTACACTGATGGTAAAAATAAAGCGTTAAATCTAAACTATTCTTTGACAAGGGCGCCTAATGGATTACATTGCATCGTTCTCTATCGAGTTTTAACTGCATGGAATTAATTATTAACCTTGCAATGTTAACAATGCAACAAAGAAAGATTTAAAATGATGAATACAATAACAATAATAAGTAATACTATTTAAGTGCATGGTCATACAGAAGTTTCCTTCAGTAATAAGTCTGGTTAGTTATTCTTATTATTATCCAGGCAATGATTAATGAAATGTTTTTAAAACAAACGAACTGTTACATTTTATGTCATAGCTGCAGTAATTGTGCATAACATAGAGGTGTTACACAACTTAAACAGCTCAACAACCATGCCACGTCATAAATTACTATAGATGAATAATCACAGCAGAAAGCATTATACTAAAAAAAGGACCTTGAAATTAACAATTAACAATGTAAAATTTCATGCTACATTTTTTTATATTAGATAATTTCCACGCCTATTTTATAGTTCCCTATAGTTTAAATACAAATAAACTATGCACCAAATGCGTTACAAACCGCTTGCATATCTATTTAAAACCTGTTAAAATCGCGCTAAAAAGAATAAAAAACCGCTAAGTTAGCCGTTGCCTTTTAAATTTCTTACAGGTAAAGTCATTCGCTGCTGCTGGTTGATGACGTAATTGTATTTAGTTGTATAACTGGTTTTGCAACATGAACTTCTATTAAAAATGTTACAAAATTGTAAACACACACACAGTAATAATTCCTACAGTAAGTATTTAGCACACCTGACTACCTTCTCAGGATGGTTCACAGAAAAAAATTAAATTTAAGTTAAATTTCCAAAATTAACAATAATCGTCATCAATCATTATTATTTTTACTTGTAATTTTCTTTTATCATTATTATGTATGATAGAATGTAAACAATTTCTTATTTAGTTGTTAGATTCAAGGATACCAGTTTCTCTCCTTTTCTGTATATTAAATGGCACACGTAAATATATTTTTATCTTTTTTCATGTTGCGGATCTGAAAAGGTGTACCTATTATAAGAGATAATCTCTATTTATAGCAATGACAGTAATTAATCTTCTGTTTAAAAATCCTTTTTTAAAAACCATTTAAATGAGGTACAACTTCACTGATATGTGTAAGAATAATGTGGGCTACAAATAAGTATTGGCCTTCTTTTAACAAGTTAGAAGAATAATTAACACTTCAATGTTAGGCATTTATGCATTAACACCTATTTTCAAGATTTCTAGTTGAAAGCTGTAGAACACACAAATGTAATTAGCAGCTTGATGCATAAACCTACCTGATAATACTGATTATACCTGCGAAATTATTTTGTTATTATGGTTTTGAATAAATTTTAATTTTTTTGATTATATCATGAAAATGATATAATCTCGCCCAAGTGTATGATATAATCAGAACAGCTTCTGCAAAAATTCAATTCTAGCGTGCAATTCACTATGTTATTATTATCAATTATTTTTAATAGGGTGTTTTTAGTGCGTCTTCTCACTAGGTATATGCTTGCGAGTTGCGAGTATGTCTGAGTCGGGAATGAGTTGAGATAATGCGCGTGTAAGAGAAAAACCGAATCTTAGAAATTGCTATAAGACTACTAAGCAAGGCAAAATAGACCAAAGGGACACTAGAATATTCAGGAATAAATTTTGCTGTACAGGGCTAAGATTAATTTACTGATCTTTTGTCTATACCAGAACCTTTTCGAATGATAAGGTCTGTGAAGAATTTTCCATACCACACAGCAGGTAGTTGAAAAGGCTAAGAAAGTAATAACAATTGTTTCTCCAACAGTCTGTCGAGCTACAGCTCGAGATGGTTGAACAAGGGCAGAACTTTAAGCAACAACAAGTTTACCATCTTTTAAAACACAAAGTTCAGTACTATGACAAATTAAGTAAAGTGTCTTTGAGAGGTTGGGTGTGTGGAGCTCGAGATACGGCCACTTCCCTTTGGCGAGTTCTGAGTTAATTTAACATTCCATGATAATTAAATCATATAAATGTAACATTAAGGTATAGTTCAGATCAATGGCGTGCGGTCCACGGAAGCAATGGAAGCAATGCTTCCTACAAGAATTTATTAAAAATAAAAACCAATGCTAACAAAAATACATACTTTTATAAAATTATGGTTATCGTTTATTTAAATTTGAATTATTTAATCAACTTAAAGTTCTATGTCAATTTCGTACAGAAAAAAGTATAATTAAGAGTACTATTTTAAATTTAAAATAGCAGGCTCCTTAAACTTTCGCGGAAAGGTAATACCGATTCAAATGTGTTACATACACTGCATATAAGCACTGATTTCGTTGCTTGCTGCTCTTCTTAAAGACAAATAATATAAAATGTATAATATAAAATGTATAACTATAATAATATAGTTTGCTCTGGATGAAAATTTAAAATTGCATTATCGTCATGACTGCAAATTCAGCCTCTTCGGTGAAAGGTTCGAGTACTTCCGATACATCCGAATCGCGACGAGTTCAGAACGAGAATCGTTCAGTTTGTAATATAAAGAATTTTCTGCATACAGTCTTGAAGAGAAATTAGAAATTGTAGATAAACTTTTAGATTTTTTCTTTGGTTCTTAAGTTCATAAATGAAAGGAGTAGAATTCTTATATTAAAATGGTCTTTTGAGGGTGGACTTCCCTCTCTATCAAATTTACTTCGTCTAAAAACAGATTTAAAAATATATTATAAAATCTTCTATGTAAATCACAAAAACAAAAAACAATAAACATTAAAGATTAACAAAGGTACGTACCATAGACGGCTCATTATTGTACTATATTGTAATATTATTAATTATTTTAATTTTTTATATCTGTTTTTATTGGTTGAACAATAAGATGGCTAGTTTTGTCATTTTGACGAGCAAGGAAGGAATAGTTCAGGTTTATTTTGTGAGAATGTTACCATTTGTAAAAATTCAAGGTAGGAGGAAATAAGTATTGATGGACTGAAGTAGTGGTTATTTTATAACTATTACAGAAATTGACAAAGAATCAACAATTGAACAAATATAGTTCAAGAAAAAACAATCAATTATTAGAATTGTTGAAAAATGCAGATCAAAACCAGAACTTTGACATTTAACAACAAATATTAAATTCTGCACGAGATATTTTGCTAAAAAATGACCGAAAAATCGAGTTGCATTATAAATAAATTAGTACTTTTTTAAAATAAAGAATAATAGTCAACAAATTCCATAAGTATAAAGTGTAAAAGCTCTTCTTTGAAAAACTTTTAAGCTTTAATAATTATAACACTGTTTTTTATATTGTACCTAGGTATATTAAAATCAAAATCGTGGTTGCTTCCCTAGCCTAAATTCTCACCTCACGCCACTGGATCAGATACATTGAATATTAGACTAGGCGAAGGCTGCAGAAAACAAATGGTTTGAAGTAAGAGTATGGAGAGAGTAAATGTGCAGAATAAGAACTATTCTAAGTATTTAAATACATAAAAATTATATGCTGCATGTTACCAGTTTAACTGCCGAATTGATTATGTTCGCCGCCGGACTGACTCAAATCTGCTATTGATGCTTGCTCGAGTTTTTTCTAGCGAAGCAGGACAGTGGCTTTACGCTCATTATCCAGCTTTAGCCTTTGGAAATACCTACATTATAGTATTTGATGTATTTTTTGCGCCACCCTGCCTTATCCTATCCACATCTGCGGCGGTTCATGTTTATGTCGCTGATAGTAAGAGTGATAAATATGAAAATGACTGGCCAAAGTTGGATGACAGCTGTTAATAGTCGTTAAAAATATTTCTATGTAAATTCTATGTGAAAGATTGTAATTTTTATATAACAAAATATATTAAAAATACTCCCCATTGATTATTAATAATTTAGTACGTTAATACGAGCCCCATCTCATATCAGTTGCCCATTTGAATTTTTGTTATTTAACGGACGCCCGGCATTTTTTTGGTATACACAATGACTGTTTCTTGTTACAGTGAAGTACTGTCTTTGTACTTACTTACTCTACGCTAATCTTCATAAAATTCTATTAAGTAGTTTCCTCACACCGCTCCTTCAACTAAGATCAATTTGCGGACGCAAAAAGACGGTAAGAGGATGTCCTGCCCCTGTAAATTTTCATAAAACTTGACATGAGTAGGTGCAGGGGTAATACCAAAAGAAGACCAAAAGAATTTTCAGGAATAAATTGTGGGGCGTACATTGTTCTAAAAAATAAAAGATAAATATACAACCAAACATATCAATATAACAACATATTACTTGTTTTAAGTAATGTAAGTACTTTCGTCTAGCAACCAGAAATAGCTACTTCGAAAACAATAAAATCAAGTTGGGAACCATTTAAATAAAAATAAAAGTGGATCAGCTTCAGTGAGACAGGGCTCGTAAAGTCGTCTAAAGTGTTAGGTACAATGACAATTTCATTTCCAACCCGTTGTCTTAGGTCTTATAAATTTTACTATTACTCGATACCCAAAGGGTGGTAAAGTGGCTAGCTATACGTACCGAGCGCCTATTAACATAGAGTAAATAAATTCTACAATCAAGATTATCTTCACCCAACGTTGTAATAAATGAGTTTTGTGAAAATGAAGCTTCTCACTTTCGATATTTCTCGAACCGTGCCTTTACTGATATTATGATTGAAACCTAACTGTTGCAACCAAAATCTTGAAACTCTGTTTGACATCTAACATTACACTAAATGAGAGTATGATAGCATGTTGAAGTTGCCGCTGAGGAAGTCGCTAACGATCGCCGTTCACGAACGGCGCCATTCGTGAGCGGTTAGTTACAGAATAGACCCCTTACTATTGAACGTAACGTCGGTTCCGATAGCAAAGTAAACGTTGAGCGGGCGTTACAGAATATAGATAAAGCCCGCTTATAATGCCCTGGTTGTTATGGCGTTGTTTATATAGTTCGTATGACAGCTATAATCACCAAATAATATGCAAGTGAAACATAAAGGCATTTATTGTTTCCAGCCTTATTTTGTGGAACTCCATAATCATGAAATAAATAAAGATTATTAAAAGTTTCAGAGTTTAGTTAAACTGTGAAACTTTTAATAATCTTTATTTATTTCATAAAGGTATTTTATGCACAGATGCATTATAATTAGACTATTATTGCAAGACTCATCTAAACATAAACGTCTTTTTATGGCCCAAGGGCATCTTTATGGTCAGACGGGCAATAACGAAAAGTCAATTAAATGTCAGAAGTTTTTTTTGTAGAACTTGATTGGTTCTTAATATAATTTGTAAACTTATCACCAATGAAAATAAACTGAAATTAAATATTTTGGAATAGTAACTATAGTAACAAACTTCGTATAATCACAAAGTATACGCACAGCTGCTTGATGTACCTACGTACTCATTTAATTATATTTTTACACCATAATAGATTTGACATTAAAAACTTAATCTATGCATAAAATAGTGTATGTATATCGGGCATAACTTGCTTTTAGGGCCCTACAGCCTTTTCCTAGCCCTCGGCTGACGCCTCGGGCTAGAAATAACGCTTCTGGCCATAAAAGCTTCATTATGCCCTTAACACATAACATAAATAACTATTATGTCCGGCCGGGCGATTTTGACCGGTTTATGGACCTGTTTCTAGAGCGTAAATTGCTAAATTAGTGCTCTAGGGCTGTAAAACTCTTTAGAGCCCGCTAAAAGAATAGCTACCCTTGTTTACACCGTTTCCATAGTAATAACAGTAATTATATACCATTGCACTTATACTTACTTAAAATTCTACCACTATATTTTATTATTTATCTACTTGAAGTTTTGCACTTTTTCAAATTATTTTTATTTTAAAATTGAATCGGTCAATGCAGAAACTGAACATGTCCACTTTTTGTGTAAATTGAGTTATACATGAATTCACCATAATTCAAGGGTGCCCGATCGAATGGTGCAAAAATATAACATGTCCTGCTTTTCTATAATGTAGAAAAGCGATGGTATAGTACAGAAACTAAAGAAACATAGGACGTGTTCAATCTCTGTAGCGGTATGTCTTATACAGTATGTTTTTTGTAAACGATAATATAGGAAATCCAATGGAATTTTATCATTTTCCTCCTAAGTTTGTACCCTTGCAAATGTAAGTAGAAATTCTGGTATCAATCAAAAGAAGAATTCATTTTACGTCAAAAAAATATTAAACTTTAGGAAGAAAACCAAAATCGATTTAGAAAAAGACTTAAATAGCTTATGGATTTATTGCTTTTTGTAATAAGCTATTAAAAAAAGCTGGAAGCTGAACGCCGATTGGTGTAGCGGTTAGCGCTTCAGATTTCTAATCAAAAATCGCGAGTTCAAACCCCATCATCGTATACTTTTTTTTTAATTGTATTGCTTACTAATTATTATTTTTAGAACTTTATTACAACGATTATTAGTTTTATGCCTTTTTTTCATTTGCCTTTTTGATGGGTAGTTAAAATTGTACACAAAATAACGGTAAACCCCCGTAGCAAAAATATCTAACAATAAAAAAAATTAATAATCGTTGTAATAAAGTTCTCAAAATAATAATTAGTAAGCAATACAATTAAAAAAAAAAGTATACGGTGGGTGATGGGGTTTGAACTCGCGATTTTTGATTGGGAATCTGAAGCGTTAACCGCTACACCAATCGGCGTTCAGCTTCCAGCATTTTTTAATAACTTATTATCAAAAGCTTTTTAAGTCTTTTTCTAAATCGATTTTGGTTTTCTTCATAAAGTTTAATATTTTTTTGACGTAAAATGAATTCTTCTTTCGATTGATACCAAAATTTCTACTTACATTTGCAAGGGTACAAACTTACGAGGAAAATGATGAAATTCCATTGGATTTCCTATATTATCGTTTACAAAAAACACACTATATCTAGGATGCGCTGAAGCAAAAACAGCTTAGCTGATATCAAATGAAGCCATCGTCGAGTCGTTTTGACATATGCAAGTGATATTTTGTTGAGGGAAGTTCTCTATGCAAAAATGTGTAAATCAACTAGTAACAGTGTTTACGAAGAAGAAAGTAAAACCGAACAACCTAGGAAACAGTTGAAGGTATTTCCCACTGTAACGAGTGCAAGGCCTCGTCCTGCTGATCCGGCCGTCAATGGGTTGTAGAACATTCTAGAGCCGTAGCGCAATAAACTCGACCTTCTAGTGTATTCGATATATACCGGTATGATCGAGCGACTTCTAGAACATTTACATGGGGGTATATAATCGACTACGCGGATAAAAGAGAGGCAGTCAACAGCGAGTAGTTAAATGGGTATCACGAAATAAATAGTAAATGTAAAGATAAATGTTGTATTAGAAATTCATAATAGTTTTAGTGGTTTATAATCATAGCGTTAATTTATAGTGTATTCATTAGTGTTTGTAAATAAATATTAATTATTAATAGACGATTTAAACAGTACTTTTGTTATTATTTTAAAAAGAACGTTACACCCACTGACTCCACAACCTCTCCAAAACTGAAAGATTTATAAAGTACATTGAGAAAGAATTTGACGAATTTTACCAGCAATTTTATCCTAAAATGGCCTATGAAAGAGAAAGAGGAAGACAGCGCAGTGAAAGCAGACAATGTTTAAAAATATTTTTATTTGTATTTAGGATTTTCAGATTTCTTTTGTTAATATTAAGTTCAGTTGTTCTTTTGTCACATACAGTGCGGGTCTTAGGCCTCTCGGTACCCTCGGACAGAGTCCTTCAGAGCGCCCTTATTAACTTTAAAAAGTAACTGTTATTGAATGATTTTACCAACTTCGGCGTCCCAAACAGCCTAGCGCCCGACCTCGCACCCCCTCAAAGGTCGGCACTGGTCACAAAATAGTTTCTTGCGTATTCTTTGCATTTTATTTGCAATCAATGCAGAAACTAAACATGTCCACGTCTTATATGAATCTTTTTCTCTTAGAATACAAAACTTTAAGTAAATTAAACCATGTGATCTTACCTAATAGATACCCTTCTTTCATACCTCAAAAAGTCACGAAAGTCCATAAAAGCAACATTGAGTAATTCAGTTTTCCTTGTTTTTCTCAAAACAAGGTGGTTGGGACATATTCAATTTCTGCTTTGACCGATTCAATTATATATTAATCTAAAGTTAGACCGGACATACAGACATAGACTAACGTATGCATTTCGGGCTTAATTAGTGTCTTAGAGCCCTTTATCATCTTAGCTAACTGACTCTGCGGGCTCTAAAATACTCAATTAAGCCCTTAATACATAATATACTATTAAATAGTATAATAGAAACTAATAGTGTTGAGTGGTGTCAGTGCATCACTCGTGTTCCAAGGGTTGTGGGTTCGAATCCCACTTGGGGCGGCGGGATTTTTCTAATTGGAAAATTCCGCCACCTCAACTATGGATGTGTGTATTCGTATTGCATGTTAGATGGGGGACAGGTGACCTTAGATATTGGTTCCCCCGTAGTGTAGGTGTGAAATATAAAAAAACCATTGACAGACGTCATATAATAATCAGTACATCATGGAAGGGTTACGTGTACCTGAAACGATGGTTTTTGATAATAAAATACAAGGTTGCACGTTTTAAATTATACATGAAAGCTGTTAAACAAATTGATAGGTGGAAACCTAAGAGTCTCAATATTATATCTAATTAGCGAAATAGGTTTAAAATTATTTAATTCGGTTCAGCTTGTTAAAGACTTTGTTTAATGTATTGGTGAAAGGATATAGGCGCTATCACATAAGAGTTCTGTGACCATGGTTAGATTTTGATGAAACTTGCTGAAGTTGTAGCTAGGGTCAATATAAACAACTTTTGTTGAAACCTCATTGAGGGTCTTCGTTAATATTTGTACGAATAAACTTAGTGCCAGAGGAGCAAAAAGTTACATAACGTTTCTTTATGTCTGAAATCCTTATTTATTTGAGTTAGACATTTACATAAGACATTTGTAAAAATACGTTAGTTCAACGTATTTTTTGTCTTTGTAGTAGTTTTTATAATAAAATATAGCCAACGTTTAATTATAGAAATTAGAGCTGTTTTTTCTCAAAATGTTAAAACTTTGCTTTGGATTCTTGAGGAAAGTTCTGAAAATTAAAAAACAATGAAAACTAACCAACACCATTAATCTCTCCCCGAAAAGACCCCAGCCTCTTAGGACTAAGGATACTGAAGACCAAAAATCAGAGAAATATAATTTATAACTAATAGTAAATTAGTTATAAATTATAAATTGCAGTAGCAAGAAACGACTTTTAATACATCTACCAAGACCGTCAGGAAAATGTTATTTTGGTAACAGCAATTAAAGAGTACATCTCAGCATGTTAACCTCCATTGCAGAAGCAAATAGTGTTCCGCCCATGGCTCAGTAATCCAAAAACACAATTAGTATAGAAATATATCTTCAAAAACTACAGCCAAGCCAACCCTGATCACCAACGAATATTAAAAAAGTTGGTCCACCAAAAAAACCCAAGATAAAAATAAGACGTGGTTGAGGCAACACGCGATCAATATCCATAAAACCATCCCAAAACAACAATTCCACCCAAATTCTGACGGGACAAACCAAGGACGCGGTCAAGGCATTTGGCATCCTGCGAGGGACAATTAGAAAAATACAGGTTATGGGGAAAACGACAACACGGTTCAGGTGTGTAATAGAAGCTTAGAGGTTGATGGATAGTAGCGCAACTCATCTTGCTTCTAAAGAAAAGTCAAAGATTTGGAAAGGAATCTACTTTTTAACGTGGTACAACCTCCAACTACGCTGCAACCCGAGAGCTGTCGATTAAAAAAATAAACCAAGTATACAGTTGGACTATCTCGCCCAACAACTTCGACTAGATGTTGCTTCCAGTACGTAACGGGTACACAAAAGGCATCCCGGTAGCTCAAATTATTACCATCATTCATTTAATATCATCTATTGCGTTATTTATTTTTTGTTGACTGTGTTTTTTATAATATTTTTTCTATTCACTTCTATTAGCCTAAAGATTTCCATTTTTGACAAAAAACCTTACATTTGAAATTTCCCAAAAATATGTAACATTTATACCTTAATGTTACAAGTTTTTTTTTATCTCATAAGATGATTGATAGGATGTTTGATGGTGTCATTTTCTAAGGCCCATTCTTCTTTCTTAGGTTTATTTCCGACCTTTTTCATCTAGGTCTTGTACTCCTTCTTTGCAGTGGCGTGCGGTGAGAATTTAGGCTAGGGAAGCAACCACGATTTTAGGTTTAATATACCTAGGTACAGGCGCGGATTCACTGGTGGAATGGGTGAAATTTCTCCCTCCCCAAATCTAGAAATTAGTATACATAGAATAGAAACAAATAATGTTTGTTTAATTATTATTTATTAAAACAATTATTTCTCCAAAAATTTCCCCCTCAAAATAATTATCTGGATCCGCCCCTGCTAGGTACAATAAAAAACAGTGTTTTAATTATTAAGCTTAAAAGTATTTCAAAGAAGAACTTTTACACTTTCTACTTATGGAATTTGACTATTATTCTTTATTTTTAAAAACATAACTATGTATTTATAATGCAACTCGATTTTCCGGTCTTTTTTTAGCAAAATACCGGTGCAGGTGTTAATCTTTGTTGTTAAATTTGAAAGTTCTGGCTTTGATCTGCCTTTCTCTATAACTTGTAATTTGTCTCCAAAACTGTATAACTATGCAGAAAAGTCTTTATTAATAACTTGCAAACTGAACAAAAATATATCGGAAGTACTCGAACCTTCCACCGAAGCAGCTGAATTTGTAGTCATGACGATAATGCATTTTTAAATTTGCATATCTACAGAGCAAATTAGCTCAAGCTTAAGTAGAATTATTTGTCTTTAAAAAATCCAACTTATATAAATTGAAATAATAAAATGTGACAAAATATAGTCTCATTATATAGTCAAATAACCAAATTATAATAAATAAACATTTGGGCATGAAGCACACTAAAAATAACGGCCAAACAATGCTAACCGCATCGTCTGAATCACCACACCCGCTGATCCACGCCAAGGTTAGGAGAAGAGCAGTTATAAGCATCGAAATCAGTGCTTATATGCAGTGTATGTAACACATTTGAATCGGTATTACCTTTCCGTGCAAGTTTAATGAGTCTAATCTAAAATAGTACTCTAAATAATTATACTTTTTGCTGTACGGAATTGATATGGAGCTTTAAGTTGATTAAATATTACAAATTTAAATAAACAATAACCATAATTTTATAAAAATATGTTTGTTAGCATTAGTTTTTATTTTTAATAAATTCTCCAGGGAAGCATTGCTTCCATTGCTTCCATGGACCGCACGCCACTGCTTCTTTGTCATCTACACTTTCTATCTCTGGTTGTTCTCTTTTATGCATAATTTGTTTCAATATACGTATTAATCTTTTCTCTTCGCCTTTGGCTTCCCGCTATTAGGTCGTTTATCTTCTACTTTTATTTTTACCTTTAGAAAGTATTCTATTCTAACGACTTTCTTAGGAACACTTTCTTAAAACAGAGTGGACAGATTGTCGTGACAGTGGATGAGGAAGGTATTGCGCCGAAATATGAATATTTGTTCTAAATAGGGATACCTTATTGGCACTTACGATTCGAGACTGATAATTAAAATTTAGTTGGATAAATCAAGTAAAACCGAACGTGGATTTAAGAACATCTTCCCCGGTCTAGACTTTATTTACAGATTTTTAAAAGGAAACAAGGAAAACATTTCTCTTTGATTTTTGAGAATAAAGGGATCAATAACCAATGCTTCTCGATATGTAATTACTCAGTATTTTAAGCAAGTCGGTGGTAAGGAGGAGCTGGAGGGAGGGTTGTATGTGGAGGCTGGGTGACTGGGTGAGCCGGGGGTGTCTGTTAAATAACGCATCTAAGAGTTCGTCTGTCAATCCTAGGCTTAGCATTTTCAACTGGTTTTATTATGTTTTGATTAGGTAATATGAATAAGCACTAATTAGATTAAAAAATTATAAAAGATTAAAAAACAACCTTTAAATCTAACGTTACATAGGTATACGTTACGTTACACATTTCTCATAGTCTATCAACAGTAAAGTTCATGCTCATGTTCAACAGCTTTCCATATTCAAAAAAGGTTTTATTGACCTTTAATCCACAATCACGTCCATCTGTTAACTAAGGGTACCAGTGTTGTCAGAATGAAATAGTATCACATCACGATGTTGGTAGTAGTCGTAAATGTGTTATAGAAACTTTACAGGCACTGTTGGCGTTGGATTCGCCTGCTCTTAAAGTAGACTCCTATTATTGTAAAGGACATCTTATGAAAACACCCGATTTCACGCTAGTAGCCCGGAAACCGACAAAATTGACCGAGTTTAATAGTCACTTATTGATTTCTCAATTAACAATCCTTTTGTGACAAACAAAACATAAATAACATCAAATTATAAATGACTTGTCTTTTGTCTTTCAAAATGTCTTGCTATAATGGCTCAACTACCTAATAATATACAGATGAAGATATGAGGATACTCAGTTAGGCATAGTGGATCTCGCTGTCGTATGTGTATTGAGTAAATTTAGAAGTTATGATGAAAGAAAAAAAATTGTTCTTGATTAAACGATTAAATACAAATAAATCGCTTTCAATAGGGTTTCGGATTATGGTAAACGGTAGACTAATTTGGATTAGGGCAGCTGATTATGGTGGAGTTCAGTGGCGTATTTAAAAATGTTTTCGGGAGGGGGAAGGCTATTAAGATTGTCACATAACATAGATTTCAACACTATTAAAAAAATTCCGGGGGGGGGGGGGCTTCAGCCCGCTAGCTACCACCCCCTAAATACGCCACTGATGGAGTTAATAGTAATATTTAACATTTAATTTCAACACGTATTACATTTACATTTTACAAAAAAACTACTTTATTCTTTTAATTAATCTTCTCAAGTAATAAGTCTTTTTGACATATGTATATATGTGTTTGCTAGCGTTGGCACAGCATCAGAATATACAGCAGGTGCAGTGATATTCCCTGTTCGTTATTACCAGCATACGATAACGATAGGCAAGCCTCGGCGAAATGATCATCATGTGTGCGGTATCCAAAACTAGCTAACAAATTTCAAAGTGCCGACAATCGAGTAAATCTGCTGTATATTCTTATTCTGTGCCGTTGGTACACAACTCGAGACTGGCCAGCCATTAAAATTGTGAAAAGTCGGCGCCTATGCGTACAACTAATATAATTATTTATAATGCGGGTGCCCGTCATACGAACCTTGAATTTAGGTGTGCTGTTTTCATAGCAAATGAGAGTTGCTTTTATGTTTTTCTTCTTTGCTAGAATGCACTTTTTAACTTAAATTTTACACAGCGCAGTGGCACCTGCTGTAACGCCGTTATAAAGACCACTTTTTATACCGCGTAGTCGCGCCTTCTGTTGATCAATTTCCAAAGTAGGACAATACCGCGAACTTTCTGTCTGTCGTTGTTGAGATGGAATGGACCAATACAACTACATCATTCTAATGAATGTACAAATACACATGTTCAACTACGGCCTTTTTTAGTTATTAACCGAGATATTAGGCTATGAAGGTGAGAATGCACATAAGTGAGTGTGAGTCAGGAACCCCGGACAAGTTTCTTATATTATATATGGATGACAACAGTTTTAAAATCTCGACACCGTCCTCTATTTTAAATGACTAACGTCAGATTCAGTTTTAGCGACTAGATACCCTCTAGACACCCAGTTTTTCAGTTCAATTCAAATATGGTGGGGTTTTTCAAATTTTCACACTATATTGGATTTTCTACATTTAAATAAAAAGCTAGGAATATATGTGGTTGCGCCTTAATAAAGTATTTTTTAATTTGAAAGTCGCGTTTAAATAGTTATACGCCAATATGTAGTTTAGTTGGAGAAATTTTCATTGACTATCTTTTTATTATCATTTTTATTATATTTATTATTATCATTTTTAATTATATTTCATCATTTTTACACAGAGTAAATAACACTATTTTTTAAATGGCTGTTTGTTACTTTTACTTAAATTTATCATTTTGTATGCTTTTAATCTACAGACTAAAATAAGACTTATTATTGAACCGGATTGGCCAGAAAGTATTGCTATTCACCCCTCTTTTTCGGCATTTATTTTTCCACTTATACGGATAATTATCTTTTTTTTCTACTGTATCTGGGCGGATAAAGCCGAATTTATAATGCGTAAGCGATGCGAACTTTTAGATCAAGGCCACCAGTTATCAATTGGTTAAGAAATAAGTGCATGCTATTTTCTTTTACCAGAGTTCTCTGCATCTTTTAAATCATCATAATAACTTCTACATTGCTAAATTTTATTTTGACAGATTAATAGATGTAACTGATTCAGTTTTTCTGCACTTTCACTATTGCTGCGGGCGCCAAAAAGCGCAATTACAGTCTTCCTAGATTGTACCTTTCATTCGGTACTCTCAAATTCTTATATTACACTAAAATTCTGTAGCTGTTAGGTAATAAGGAAATAAATTAAAATATCTTTTTTATTCAATTTATCAATATGTAGTGTTTATTTTCTTAAAATATTCAGCTCATCATTTTTTAATATATTTAACAGTTATTGGAAAAGAATTACCGGTATTCTTAATCTTCCGATACTTTCATTCATCCTTATAATTTTTAGATTGTGTAATTGATTTTTAAAAGCGTTTAAGCAACCGGAAAATTTTAATTTTTTCACAATTGGGTAGTAGTTCTCGCGTTAAAAAGCAAAGATTGAATTTTGGTGGGTTTCGTTCGAAAAAGAAAAAAATCACCTGGAAATTTCAGACGCGAATCACAAAAGCAAACCGCGAATACCGGCAAAATAAAACAGCAACAAGTGAAATTCCTCTTGGAACAAACAAGAAATTACGATCACCATCCTACACTTAAAAAAGAAGGACAAAACCAATTTCTAAGTGAATGGAATTGAACAAGAAGAACAAGGTATGTTTAGCTACTAATGAAAGGTGAACAAAGTCGATGAGAATGCGTGTTTGTGTGATGTGTATTTCGTATTGTCGTGAATGAAAATTATGGTGGGATATATTTTCCAGCAAATATCTTATGGTAGAATGTTGTTAGTAGTTTAACATCCAACGTGCTGGGTTCACATAGTGGAACTTTCAGTACATGTGAACAAGTGTTGTTAAGGTATATTTTTACGCGTCAAATTTAGTCATGTGGGTGTGTTTTGAATTATAATTAAAACTGTTTTGTTTTTAATTTAAATAACTTTTTGCCGGTGTACCTAGTGATAAGAGATTCTTTTCATGGACCGTTTGTGATTTTTACTCTAATAGCAAGGATTATTAGGATTTGTTTGGATAAGCCTGGGTAAGTTTCAAAATATTCTGATTTAGTAGGATTTTGAAAAGTTTGTTTTCCCACGGCTTGCGTTCATTTGCAAATTGAATGAAGTGAATAAATTAGTTTGCGTACGGAAACCTTCAAAATTATTATTTTTATTATTATTTAACAGTACTTGTATACTTTTGATATTTTCGATTTCATTTTCACGAAAATATCTAAAAAAGTCGTTTTTTTTGACTAATTTTTGATTTTTTTTTATTATGAAGACCTAAGGTTACTCAATGTGGCAAGAAAATTAAATTAAAATTAAAAAATTAAATACGTTATGACCTACTTTACTCAATAAAGCTTTCTTTAGGTTTTCTACGCTGAAATGACACACCTATATCTAAAGGAATTTAAAGATTTTAAAAATGTATGTACACAAGAATGTTGCAGTTTTACATTTATTCCAAAGGCACATTTATTCCAAGTCAGATACTATTTAAAATGTGAATATTTTAAATTTTACCGCCTTTTAGTCTTTGTGTATACTCAAAAACCATAACTTGAATCGAATAATCAGTTATTCAAATTAAGCAAGTCTATATTAATATCGCCCATACAAATCTCGCGGTGGGCGTGATGAGTAATCTGATTGTAATTAATTTAAGTCATCTTAAATTTAAGCAAATTTTATTGTCTTTGATTCTAATCAACTTTAACCTTTTAAACCTTCTTTTCTCCCCTCTTCGAAATCAATTAATGATTTAACGTATATGTACTTATTGTTATAATGTTTACGACTTGTGGTTGTGTTTTATTTGAAAGGCGTGCAATTTAACACCTTGTATATGATTAGTTGTTACTGTTCTTATCGTAAAGTTTCTATAGATTCTAAAAATAAATCGCCATAACAACAGTTAACAATAATAATTGCAACTTGTAACAAGAACTTGTAACGATAAAATGTTATTCGTGCAACAGAAAGATAAAACCATCACAACAGAATAGTTTATAATGTGAAAAAATTAAAGAAACGCCTTCTTCTTGGATAAGGACGTAAAAGATAATTTCGCCACTCCGAATCTTCGAACAAAAACAAAGTGAATGCTATAAAAATTAGCATTTGCTTGTTGTATACCAATCGAATTACATTTGATTTTCTTTCCGTTTCCTCCATTAATTATCTTATTTCAATATAATTGATAAAAGAATAAAATTCAAATCTAAATAATTAATGAGATAAATAAACCATACCATTATTGTTTATTATTAAAATTCTCATTTATGTTTCTAATTAAATTGATTAAATTTTTTTAATTACTAGAATATGTCTTATACAGAATGTACAAGAAAAACTCAGCCATCATAACCTCGAAAAAGTACATGTACTTTAAATGGCATAATCTTCAGATAGAAAGTATTTGAATGCGAAAAGTGCCACGCCCATGATTCACCTCTTGTTAAACCAATCCAACTCTTCAGCATAGGTAATACTACAGTTACAAGTGTTGCCAGATCATTAACTCACAAAATAGCCAAGCTGTCAAATAAAAACCGCCACAAATAGCCATCTTGACTTTTTTTTCAACAGAAATCAATGGATTTTGATATTCGGTAATTTTATGGCAATCAGTGATGACAGTAATTTGATGACAATCATGACAATAAACTATCGGTCATTTTACCTAAATATCTCACCAAATCATCAATTCAATCACTTCAAGTCAATCTCATCACTTCGGTCTAAACGGAAACTGTTTTATCAATCAACTATCAACATCAACCAACATTATATTAAATATCTTGTATATACAACTGGGTAGTTTGATCTGTATGAGGCGCTGCATTTTAAGCTCTCAATAAAAAAATTATTTCTTATTCAATTCATCTAGTTCTTATTATTTAATTTTTAAAAACCGCCACATTTTGTAGCCAATAGCCAATCGGATTATTCTGTCGCCAAGTTACTTGAAAAAACCGCCACTTTGGCTATAAATAGCCTCATGTGGTAACACTATACAGTTATATGAATAGCATATAAACACCAAAACTCCACACCCGTAGGCTGCATGCGAATTTGGAGTGGGAACACATTTTTAATAATGCTAAATATTGTGCAGATATGATAAGTATATCACAAACATGTATTGTTATTATTATGTAGTTGTTATAATATTACTGTACATTATAACAGTGCATACATTATAATTGTACATTATCATTATTGTATATTTCAATAATAGCTGGTGTTTCGCTGAATACAAATATTTCAGTAAATGTGTCTAGGTGTTACAGAAAATAATCAGATTCCATAAATGTTTTAAGACTACAATACCCCTAAAAATATGTGTCACATGCTTAAAAATGCACGTTTGATCTATAACCCCCCTCGTAAATGGCGGAGGAATGATCGAAGGTCAAATCTGGTCTCGTGGCACAAGTCTCATCAGTTACATATGTATAGTCACGTTATCACTTTTTGAAAATACCACTTTTGACCTACGACCTCCGCGTAGGGGTGGGACAGTGGCCAAACATCAAATCTGTCATCTCCGGTATCTTTTACATTTCGTCTTAAAAACCGCAATACCTGCTATATGACAGATTTGAAACTGCTATTTAACACGTTACGCGTTATTATTTACGATAGCAATACGCTTAGCAGGTATTACAAATGTTTATTTTTTATATCATATAAGGATGTTTTACAATAAGATATAACAGTTTCATCTATCCAAAGAAATCTAAACCTAAAGAACGCTAACAGTGCCACATAGCAAGTGTAGAAGGGATACCCATGGCGAATTCAGCAGTCTACACGTGTTTCACACTTATTAGTGATCATCAGGACGGGATATCAAATGAATGAAATAAAAGCAACAAATTCAAAAACTCAACTGTACATTTGTAGCATTGCTTCGAAAACACTGAGTTTTGAGTGAAGCAACAAACGTCACTCCGGAGGCGTCTATAGCCACTACTATGAGATAACCTGATCCCAAAGAATAACATCATTTATTTCATTATTTCCTAGGACTAGTTCGTTGCCAGTTTTTGACAGTCCACGTCTACTTTTGGGTGTTGTGTTTATTTTGAGTCGTTTTTTTTTCTTCTTTATATCGAATTTTATCTATCCTTGCTTTCAAAGATAACATTTCCCTACGTTTGTCAAGTTTCCTACTCCACAATCTGCATATAATTTTTCATCATAGACACTGTTCTCAGAGAAGAAGTTATGCTAGAGTCAATACAATCCCTGTTTCTTTATTTTTCTATGCCATAGATCTATGGCGTAATCTATGACTGACCCAATTATTTTACAGCTTCATTGGAAAAAACTAAATCCTTCGTGAGTCTTAGCCATTTTAACGTCAATACGGATCATCAACTACATTCACCATAATCATCCACTGTTGAATTCATTAGGTTAATATTTTCAAGCGATCTAGTCGAGTTTATTTACGCCAATGCTACAATATGTGAAAGCTTTAAAAAAATGCAAATTGTGGCTGGAATGATTAGCTATAAAAATGGAAAATCAAAAGATTATATTTTTGCAAATACTTGTACGTATTCCTGGTCTATATGACATAAACTTTAATATGTACGATTTACAATCCTTAGATTGCCGAAATTAATGATTCATTTACACATGAAGATGTCTTTAGTTATGCATGATATCAAACACGAATATTGTAAACGTGTTTATAAAACACCGCTATCAACTTTATAATTATCAACATTACCTTTCAAATGACTAACTTATTCATAAGTTGATAACATGACTAAGGCATACATGGTTACGATGTGATTCATTTAATGAACCATTTTTTCATAGAGGTATGATTGATTATTATAATTATTATAGTATAATACATGTTGTTGCAGCAGTGTTGTTTTATGTAGTGAGTAATTATAACCAGATTTTAAAAAAGTTTAAAGCAAGTAGGTATGGACATAAGTGCTCCCCCCCCCCAATAATAAACCTACCTACTTATTAATTTTAAATCGCAGGATGGTTCGAGTGACGTCTCATTTAAAAGCCATTTACATTCTGCTTATAATAAACTGTTTTTAAAACTTTTAGTCAGGTAACAACAGATTATATGTTACTTATTTCAAAATAAAAATAAATTCATTCAAAATCAAATCTACAATAAATAACATATAAAAATCTAAGCATGCACTGTTCATGATGGCGCAATTCGATCACGAAACTTCGCAAGGGATAGTGATTGATAGTACGTTTGGAACTCGGTGTTTATAGTTCATACAAGGTACAATACCTATATAATGTTAGCTTTACGGTTAACTCTATATAAAGGTTAGTTACTAACTACAAGTAATAGGATAATTCAAATATACCGCTATAATACGTATTAACAGCTCTATAATGTAGATTAGAATGACACAGTTTTAATCATAGGAAAAACAGCAAGTGTCACAGTTTAAAACCTTAATTGAGCATTAGTGATGCCTTAATAGCCTTTAAAAAGTATTTAACATAGTAATTTAAATTTTTACGAGTTTTTCTAATTTTCATGTTTCATTACTTAAAATAGTAGGTGTTCCATTTTCCGAAATAAAAGATGAATATTTTGAGTGTATATTATCTCTCTAGTTGTCGAAATCAAAATGCTTTTTTGTTAAGTGTCTACTAATAATAGTAAAAAAGTAATGAAGTTACATATTATATACCTCATAAGCATTTTGCTTTCAGTCACTTTGCAGTCATGGTACTGAATCATTTTGGTATAATCCGATGCAGAAAAGTCAAGTTTTGGAACTCTAAACTCTCGTATGTAACCGCATTTAAACATCTCAACAAAAGATCTAGCTGCAATTGGATGTGACGGTACCGTTGTTAAAACAGGGTATAAAGGGGGTGTTTTTAAACTATTATTAGAATCGCAACTTCAGAGACTTTTGTAGTGGTTTTTTTGCCCTGCTACATATCAACGAGCTACCTCTGCGTCATCTATTTTTTTATATGTATGGAAGAACAAAGGGCCCTCAGACTTACTCTGGACCAATAGGAAAGTCTTTAGAAACGTGCGAGCAACTTCCTGTTTTGCTTTTCCAATAATAACCCTCGGCAGAAATTCCTGAACTTGACTTAACTTCTGATCAAAAATACGTATTACAAATATTTAAAGCTCTTAGCTCAGTGTTTGCTCAGAAGATCTTTTTCACAAATATTTTGGACAAATGTCTCATAGTAGATGGATCACAACAGCTACTAGAATTTTGCTTCTTTACGTTTCTGCGGAGAATGCTTCAGCAGAATTCTTGCAGAATTCGTAGTTAGGGTATATGTTAGAGTATGGGTTAAGATCAAAACTAAATCACCTTGCACACATGGGACAATCATTTGTTGGAAATGATTTCTTGTTCAAGATATCTCTCGCAAAAATTAAAGCTGTTATAGATGCAGTTATTCAGCGTAACGCTTTTTTTGTTCGCCCAGAAAATCTGCTGGTATCCATGAATGGAGAGATATGGTGAAATATGTGAGTTTAGAGTTCCAAACCTTGACTTTTCTGCATCGGATTATACCGAAATGATTCAGTGGCATGACTGCAAAGTGACAGAGTGATCTAATACTCGTGTGTATTAGATAAAGGAAATATTAACATTCCAGATTTTCCTTGTCATACACAAAGCTTGGAGAGATGTGTTAAAAATGTTACTAAAGCGTATGCTTCAGTTATTGGTTCTGAAAAGAAGGACGGTTTATTAGAAGCAGGTTGGCGTCTCGAGCAAATATGCCTAACTTTCAGCATAAAGCAAACTACAAAGTGATTCAGGCGCTTTAAAAATAAATGTGCTCCAAGAGGGAGGTTGTGAGGGCACAGGTGAGACTCTAGGCGCAGTCCCCTCTACGTGGTGAGCACTGGATTGTTTTGATTAATTTTAAAGTAAATTAAGAACTGCGCAATTGCAAATATACTTCTATTATATAAGTTTCAATGCAAATTGAATAAGCGTCTGTTATTTTTGCAGGGTACAACTTATTCCATAAAAACGTCCTTTATGAAACCGATATTCGTCTATCAAACTTGGTGAATTTTTGAGGAGTTATTGTTAAGAAGCCAATACAAATTTTGAACGCTATTAAAATCAATTAAAAAAAGTTTTTTTAAAATGTCCTATTTCAAAATTTATGTGGAACCCTAAGCTTTTACCCAATTTTTGCAGGTACATGACGGAGGCTAAAACATAACTTTTTCGCACTATTAATTTGATTCTCAAAATTTCGATATTTTCGGGCCGCCCTATCTTTCGTGTCGGATTTTTTTACCTTAAATTATTTGCTTAATTAGATGACTGTGTTTCTCTTAATTTTTTTTGACTGTGTTTCTTTTTAATGTCAATGACAATAATATTAGTAACATGATCGTCTCGGTGCAATTCTTGTAGACGCCTATTTTCGGAAAGCTTTCATCCTGTACATATCAAATGTTAATCGATTAAAAAAGATTGTAAATAACGATTTTAAAACTTTAACATGGTTATTTTATGTACTCGCTCCTTGCAGGTAACTGATTTGACCCAAATTTTATTTTATTGACTTTTCAAAAATTTGTTACATGTTTCATTTTTGTTGTTTATTAAGGCACATATAAAATATTATACGCAACACATCAGGAAAGTGTCTTCACAGGATTTGCAAACCAACTCGTTCTGTAAAGTACCACTTTCCTACCTTGTTACGTGTTGGGCGTGTGTTTTTACTATGGGTTATGGAACAAATTGTTCTTCAAGTTTTTGTAACAATCTTCTTTCGATTGAGTATAAAGATTGCTGGTGATAACTGTTTCCAGTTTGCATCATCTTCGATGATAGTTTACTACCGTAAAGACGTTAGTTATAAGTACTATATAATAAATACTTCATCAAAAAACCCTTTATTATGAGTTGATTCTAAATTGCACTTCTGCACTTGTTGAATCTTTCTAGAATGGTCTTTGATTTGAACTCTGACACGCGTGAGCTTTGCATTGGTGATCATCATAAAGATGATTAGTCGGTCATCCAAAGAAAATGTAGTAACTAATGATAGTTCTTGTGCTATTTTGAACACATAGTATTGCTATAGACAATGAAATGTCAAAATCTATGTATTCTTTCTAAGGAGTATTCAAATGAAGTTTGAAATGATTTTAGTACATAGTTGATATTATAATTCTGAACTTAAAACGGAGTGTTATCCAGTATCAAAGTTAACTAGTCAATTTAGTAAACTTGACATTGTACTTTTTGTAGATATCCTTTTCTCTTGATTATACAAGCATTTTTGGGCATCACTAAATAATTAACAAATGAGTACTACTTGGAATTTTCAGGTTATCAAGGAATGCTACGAAAACTACGGAAAGCACTCTACGCCATGATTAGTCTGAAGTCTTGATCTAGCAGCCTTGAAGATATGTCAATGAATCACGGATCCTAATTTATTCGGAATAATTGAATAGTTACAACACCTTTTAGTTTTAGAGCCAAGAATCGTCGTTACTGAAGAAATTATTGTTTCGTTAAAGTTGGCCCTGTTAAATTTCACAATATAGTTTGAAGAATTGGTTTATTTAGCTCATTAATTAGTTTTATATGGAAACGCTAGGTATGAAATAGCTAAACGTGATCTAAACACCTAAAAAGTATATTATGAGACACGCACATACAAGGTTAATTAAGTAAAGATAAAACGCATTTGAATTTTGGTGGAAGCTGTGAAATAGTGCAGAGCACAAAACCACAACAGTTACTTTACAAAAGAAAAAGTAAGGAAAAAACTTAAGCCGAGGTGCAAGCAAGGAACGAGTTTCTTTGACCTTGTACGTTTTGTATGCAAAACAGATCTCAACCTTTTAAAATGGATGCTGTTATTTTCATGCTTGATTTTAACCTGGGACAAAGCCTTAAAAAAGAAGAAATTCTTGAAAGTATTTTAAAATTTCATTTTAAAGTTAATCTTCAAGTATGGAGCTAATTTTATATTAATTCTTTATATGCAAAATATTTGAATTAGCCAGCATTATAATCAACAGAAAACAATAATAATATTTAATTATTATACCTACTACACATAACAAATACGTACAAGGTCATGCACAACATATACATATTTATGTATCAATCAAAAGGAGCAATTAAATAAAAAGGCAGCATATCGTCTATTGTTTTACTGAATAGAGTGTAATTCGTCATTAATTCCAATTTGTATTCAGTTTTTCTTTACTGTCTCACGTAGACATTTTTACTGTTATTTTTATGGTTTACTAGTCTTGAAAGAAAATAGTTGTTATTACCTTACAATTTATTATTTGCACTGTAATTTTTATATTAAAATATAGCACAATATTGTGCCGACAGTAGCTGTATAACTCATACTTAAAAAAAAAATTAAATTATCGTGTCTTCGGGCACAAAGTCACTCGTTCTCATATAATGACTCCGCGTCTCTGGGATCAGACAGTGTCACGTGGCAACCCGTAGTCTCATAAAGAGATATTTAATTAGCTTACCTTTTTACCACTTAAATTTATTAGGGATATTCCACATATAACCCAATCAAATTTATCCACATGAGCGGGTAATACCATGCTATTATTCTATTCAATTAATAGTACAAAAACGGTTAAAAAAGGCTTCTGTAATACTTAAACAGGAATTAATATCAATCAATTGGTAAAATGAACAAAAACTGAAGCGAAATAAATGCACAAGCTGCTCGTAATCGAAGATAAAACGGTACCAAATATAGCTCGTTTACTCGGATGCTGTGAGGTCCAATCCAAAAAATAGCTTCATAAAGGCCACAGAGGAGGTGACTATTCCACATCGCTCTATACAGCAGTTCTATTCGCAGCATGATTCCTTGATACCTAAAAGATTTTTAGCTGGGGCATGGGATTCTGGTATGGGGAGATTTTTACCAACGTAATCGCCAAGATGGCTCAAGGGTATTTATTTTTTTGGTCTTTTCATAAGACTCTCCTAAAACAATTTTCAGCATTTTCACTGACGGTATCTGATGATTTTTTTCTAAAGCCTATGAGAAGGTATGCTTAATCTTTAGCCAGCATTAGGGCTGAGTGTTATGTCCCTACTGCGCTGGTTGTGTCACAACCTCACAAAAAGAAAGCTTCAATAATCTGTTTTTCTACTGCTTTAGATTTTGCATGTTCAGGACCAGCACCTTGTTTATCAAAGACTATGTCAACCCTATTTACATATCTTGAAACTGCAATGAGTTTGTTTAAAGAAGTCTCGGAAAAATTCCAAAAAGTCTATATCGAACTTGCAGCTGCAGCCGCTATTGTACGGGCATGGAACATGAAATCGTTTCAACTTTGACTGTCTTGCAATGCAATATTTTCTTTTTTCCGGGTCATACCAGTTTTTCCGGCTTGTCGTTTTGCTGGCTTGTCGTGGCACATGCCCTGATCCATAGCGACACTGCTAGATTTCTTGTTTCCATGCTGAACTACAAATTCACGTCTCGTAAATGATTCAAAACTACTAGGATGCTAGTCTGTAAGTTTCAAATCATTTTTGTAGTAAACTGCTTGTAAGATGCCCCTTGATCCTACCAAAAGCAAAAAATATTAGTACACTACCAACCACTTTTAGACCAATACTCCAGCCTTGATCAGTGATTCAACAATACCACTAGCTTCAAGAAACTGCCATAAACAATTGATGATTTTTGCAGTGTGCAGTTTAACAGTGTGCAGTGAAAAGAACACCAAACATAAAATTGTCTGTATTCAATGATTCATGATGAACGGTATTTTGTTGGCTTTTATTCTAGAAATGACCAGAACTGCACCATGTAAGGCAACACTAACAGACCGCGTATCTCATAAGCTTATCTCGTGCTCTAATCTTTTAAGCTGGTTAATACTGCCGATTTTTTGAACAGTACTGAAATTTGAAAAGATGAAATGTATTTTAGGAAGTAGACCATGTTTCTTAATATACATAGGTCTACTTATTACGGTTTGAAATGTGTTTGCTATATCATTATAGTATATTGGATTAGTATGGAATTCTATGGTATTGTATGGTATGACATGTGTTGGTATGTGTTATACTTGGTGTTAATGGAGCTGCAACAAAATTGGTGATATTGAATAGTAGTAATATGCTGGTATTACTAACAGTATATAAAATGCACGGCGAATACTTCTGGTATTACATGCATCACTTTAATGTACATTTTAATAATTGGTTTCTAGTTTGGAAGAAACATAAATACAAAAACTTTTCTGAAATAGATGTCAGCAAGAATTGCGTTTATAGACAATATTAAAATTAAACCAATCAATTAATATATCCAAACTGTGGTACGGTTGAATTTTGACATGACTCAAAGAACGTGATGTGCTTGCTTTATCCACCTAAAGCGCATCATCAATAAAATTAACTTAACCTCTTTGATCAGGTCTGAGCCATTAATTCCATTGTAGCTGCAAACATGTACTCATATAATTAAATTCAATTTAAAACAATGAATAATTATAACATGTGCAATGCAATGCAAGTTACAAAAAGAAAATAACTTTTATGTCCTCAATAAACTTCATTTTTATATTCAACAAACGTTGTTCAGAGAATTGAGAATTAATAAATTTAGTTTAACGACAAAATCGATTACTTCTAGCATTTTATTTAATGGCCAGAAATAATCCAGTAACAATCGAATGTCTCGAAATACGAGAGGGATACGTTTTTCATTAATAACAAATGAATCGAAGCAGCAGCGTAAGACAATCGAACTAAATTGTACGTGTGTAAGGGTGTTAATACATATCTTTACTCAGCATTTCGATTGGAACTTACTTTCTAAATACGTTTGATAGATATCGGTTTCTCCGACCGTCTAACATTGACATTAACCAATTAAAGATTTAAGAGGGTTCGAGTGTTCGATACCCAAACAGAAAAGTCAAAGTTAAAGTAGTACTTCCTTATTTATACGACCTGTCATGAACTTTTGGCGGATATAATTCTCCCTTCAACATTAAAATTTTCGTATGTACTTAATTTATGGATTATTCATTTAAGGACTTCCAAGATTTCTTGATATAATTTCTAGCACGCAATAATGGGTTTGTTAACCTGTGTAAAGCGTTTTTTGAACTGATTTGCATAACTACCAAACAAAAAATTGGTTTATTTTGATTTCTTTATGTTTCCGGAAGAGTTTGCATACTTTTATAGTAAAGGTATGTGTCAATGTACGCCCAAGGGAGTTTTTTTAGAATACTCTATATATTTAAGACACAAGGCTGATGTTTATTCCAGTTCATTTAAGAGTTCTATTGGGCCGATTTAAGTGATATTTTTTATATTGAAGCTTTCGCTGTGTAGATTAAGTCAAAATTTAAATTTTTTATATTTTTAAATGCAAAAAGATATTGTATTAAGGCATCGACTTTTTAGCACGAATATGGACATTTTAATAAGATTGCCACATGAATGATAAGAATAATAAGAATATCTTTTTATGAAATTGTGAAGTTATAGAAAATGCAAAACAACTGTTTGTGCAACAGGCCAGATATTATTTATTGTTCAAATATTTTAATTTACCGCGCTTTTGTGATGCATTTCATACTGCCAAAAAGAGAGACTCTCGTTTACAAAAATAAAAGCGCGCAAGCCAAAAATAAAAGTGCGAGTTTTTTCCGAATTTTTACAGCTAGTGCAAATGTATTATTATTGGAGACGTGCAGTTTAGAATTTAGAAGTGACGATCTCAATAGAAGGGAAACACAAAAGAAAACTAATCGAGAAATAACGGTGGACAATTTCAAAAGGTAGGTGGTATGTGTGAATGCATTACACGGGAAAAAATTAAGTAAAGAATTCCAGCGCTCATTTATGCACGACTTTGTGCAAACAACAACAATATTTAATATTTAGGTTAATCTACTTCATGTAAATAACTATAAAAACTACAACAAATGTATCTATAATATAATATTTGCAACAAAAATTATTAATTTTATCTTGTAAGCATGCTATATATTAATGTTTATTGTGACTAAACAATTTAGGTTTGCAACAATCGTCTCAACTTGCATAAAAACGTACAATGATTATTTGACTGCCGACTTAAAAAAATATTTTATAAGTCAGAGGTTGTTTGATTACTAATGTTCAAGAATTGTTTTAAACATGATTGATTTAAAATGATAGAAATAGTCATAGTGCATGTCGGCGGCCGCAGCTCTTAAAGTCTAGCATTCCATCATCCATCATTGAGTGTTGAGTGCAATATTCGAATTGTTCTGATGTATGTATAGACAAACGGGCATAGTGTCTCTCAGACACACCACTACAAAGAACAGTAAAGTGGTACGGCTGCGGCCAAATTTTGGTGTATTATTATTAGTGTGCCTCCGTCATAAGTTTGGAGTCTCAACCGCCACCGCTAGACGGTTCAGCCAGAGGCTGCAAAAACTGGCGGATCATTTGTCCCTCTTACCTTACGTTACTCTTCCAGAATGGTTTATACTGTCATGTTAAGTCATATCTGCAAGTGCTATACAACTTTAAAGTTTTGAAGTATACAACAACGATGAAAAACTATTGATTGAATTTTGCTTTATTTCTCACACTTCATTAAACCAAGGTGTTATTTATTCATAACAAATAAATAAGATTTTATATACCTTTGGCAAGAAAGGTAACTAGATTTTTTTATGCTTTCGAAATATTTATATAAATATTTTAAAGTTAATAGATTATGTTGTACGTCAAGAAAATATTTGTTGCAAATGATGCTGCTGGCCTTCATATGGTAGTTTAACATAAACAAACTTAATGAGTGTCCAACGGATACATATTTCTGTTTGAGTTTCAAAAAGAAAATTAGACATTAGACATTGTCCGACAGACACACCTTGTCCGGAGATCGGTTATTATTCAGTGACTAGAGAAACTATATAATATCGCTCAACGATAATATCAACATAAAACTGTAAAGTGAACAATTTGGAATTAAGAGTAATGGGTCAGAATGCTCAATATACGATAGAGGCAGGAGCTGTAAAAAAGTAACGCTGTAATTTTACCCATATTTTCAAGGAGTATTAGATTATATTTATTAAAAAAAATGCAAAACAAATTTTGTAGTTCAATTCTTGGTTAGAATAATGTCAACATCTGTCACTATTAATTTTCTCAAGGAATATTAGATCATAGATACCTGTGCAAATCTTACTGTCAGTTTTCTGCTGAATATAATTTTTTTGGTTGCAAGGGTTATTAATTATTCTCTAACTTATCTGTAACTAACAAAATTTGCATAAATAAAAAATAGAAATTTATAATTTTAATTTAATTAACAATTAATAATTAACAATGAAAATACATAAAGTCAACTAATTTGAAGACAAATGTTACAATTTACTTACTTGAAAAATTCACTAAATGTGATTTTTGTTTATTTAACAAGTACCTGTAATTAAGAATTCTTTATTATTTATAAGAAAATGAATTGCTAAACTGATAATATGCCTTTAGGAGTGTTATTTTTCAATATTACAAATCTAGAAACACACAGTTGACATTATTCTAACCAAGATCAGGACAGACAATTTTTGTTTTATATTTTCTGAAGTAAATATAATCTAGTACTCCTTGAAAATATGGGTAAAATTACAGTGTTGCTTTTTTACAGCTCCTGCCTGGTACACTAAAGTCTACCATGACGATAGTCATCAAATAGTTTATTATTTTTTTTAATTGAGCCTGGACAAGACACATTTGGTTAGGTATCAAACTGTACTTACTGTGCTTATAGCCAGAGCGGGTAATAATCGATTATTCAGTAATTGGATTACTAATCGGATACTTTTATTAGCAAGTAGTTGATAATAGGATTCTTTTTATAAAAAGAATAATCGGATTCTTTTTATAAAAATAAAAATTGAACTAATTCGGTAATCATTATCTTTTTATGGTAATCGAACTATTTCTCAGTAATCGGATTACTTTATGGTAATCGAGTTACTTTAAGGAATATAATTACTTTTGAGTGTTTGGATTACTTTTTGGTAAATACTAGATGGAAGTTAAATTTCTGAAGATACTCCACGATTCATCATCTACTTGTTCATACTACAAAATTACTAACTACTACAAGAAATTTAGTTTTAAACTGCGCATGCCCATATGAACTTCTCCAACACCTTACTGGAAGACGTCTAAACTTAATGGAAATATAAAACACATTTAGAGTGATTACGACCTATAGTTAAAATTTACTTACATATTTACGGTACTGACAATACAAATTACCTACATAAAAAAGTAATATAAAACATTTTTTAATTCTTTGGTTTTGTACTGTAGAAATTACTTATTATTCCATAATTATCATTTCTCATTTATCCGTGTTATTGAGTATACCAAAAAGGTATAAAGCATTACTTAAAAAAAATGAAAAATTGAGATTTCCGAGATATAAAAGTTTTTAAACAAGAATAAAATGAAAGAAGGTTGAATTTTTAAATGTATTATAAATTTGAGCGTTTTTAGAGAATATAAGGCATAGTTTTTTGAATTTGTACTGTTTTCACTTGAAAACTTGTACTTTATAGTTTTCGGTTCGCTGGTTCGAATTTGGTCAAAAATATCTATTTGCTAAACTATTAAAACTATTGAAAAATTCTAAAATTATTGGAAGACTCAACCTAATGTGTAATTATTTAAATTATATCTAGTAAAAAGTTGAGAGTTTTTTAAGTACAAAGTGTAGTATGCTAGTATGCTTTTGCACGAAAGTGCAATTACATTACGAAGTCATCATAAGCCACAATTGAGTTGTTTTCATTACTCACTGTCAGCAATTTGGAATTTGCTGCATTACCATTATATTTTCTTAAAACAATGCACAATTATTACTTTTTTTATATTGCACACATAAAAACACTTTTTGTGTATCTAATTTTGAATAGGCACACCTACAACTACTGCAATATGATACAAAATAATCAAAAACGTCACCAACATTTCCTGAACAATATTAGCTCTAGAGACTTCAGTTTCACTTTTCTTTCCTAAACATCATTTCAACGGTTTCTATTTTTCTATCATTGTCTAACAGAAAAAGAGGAAGTATAGTTAACCCTGCGTAAATCGATATCAGCCCTTTAGGGAGTACTTTAATTACCTTAATGAAAGGGAAAAATGCGTAATAATCTTCCACAACAACTGCTAGTTAGGTAACAAAAGTGGCTCATGCTTGGTTAAAAACTTCAAACTATGCAACAATTGAATGCCTTATTTTGTGCTAAAGGCCTAGTTCTTTATTATTGCAGCATTAAGCTGATATAATACTGAAATTTCATAATTATAGGTTTAGAGTAGGCCATGATTTGACTTCATTTTCACAGTGGATGGTAAACATAGTGGTTGAGAAGTTTGTTAAGAAAAATCACCAAATTCTTAAGTAACTTTCATTTTTATTAATAAAATACTTATACAAAATTAATAATCACAATTATAAAATATTATATAGAAACAATTTTATTTAAAAACTGTTTCTGTTTGTGATATTTTTCTAAATTAAATCACAATCGTACATTTGGCAGATGTAAATTTAGTCAGTTGGGCTTGCAACTTACTGTGAATACTATAATTACAAAATAAACTAACCAAGTATGAGGTATAGAAATTATTAGTAAGATGACGCAAAATGTTTATAAGCGCATAAGATACCAACAACTGGATTCAAATCAATTCGATCACCTTCAACATTCACAACCTACAATTAATATGGAGCAGTGGCGTGCGGTGAGAATTTAGGCTAGGGAAGCAACCACGATTTTAATTTTAATATACCTAGGTACTGGCCCGGATTCACGGGGGAATGGGGGAAATCCCCCCCCCAATTTAAAGATAAGTATACATAGAATAGAAACAAATAATGTTTGTGTAATTATTATTTATTAAAACAATTATTTTTTCTAAAAATTTCCCCCTCAAAATAATTCTCTGGATCCTCCCCTGCTAATAAAAAACCAGTGTTATAATTATTAAGCTTAAAAGTTTTTCAAAGAAGAATTTTACACTTTATACTTATGGAATTTGTTGACTATTATTCTTTATTTTAAAAATCTACTACTATGTATTTATAATGCAACTCGACTTTCCGGCCTTTGTTAGCAAAATACCGGTGCAGGTTTTAATCTTTGTTGTTAAATTTAAAAGTTCTGGTTTTGATCTGCCTTTCTCAATAATTTGTAATTTGTCTTCAAAACTGTATGCAGAAAATTCTTTATTAATAACTTTTAAACTGAACAAAAAAATCGTACCGATTCGGATATCGGGAGTAATTGAACCTTCCACCGAAGCAGCTGAATTTGCAGTCATGACGATAATGCAATTCGAAATTTGCATACCTACAGAGCAAATTAAATAGAATTATATGTCTTTAAAAATCCAACTAATGTAAATTGAAATAATAAAATGCGGCAAAATACAGTCTCATTCGCAGATTTACATTACTTAAGTAACATTAAATTTAACAAACACTAAATCTAACAAATAACCAAATTAATAAATAAAGATTTGGGCATAAAGCACACTATAAAAATAACGACCAAACAATGCTAACCGCATCGTCTGAATCACCACGCCCGCTGATCCACGCCAAGGTTAGCAAAAGAGCAGTTATAAGCAACGAAATCAGTGCTTATATGCAGTGTATGTAACACATTTGAATCGGTATTACCTTTCCGTGCAAGTTTAATGAGCCTAATTTAAATTAGTACTCTAAATAATTATACTTTTTGCTGTACGGAATTGATATTGAGCTTTAAGTTGATTAAATATTACAAATTTAAATAAACGACAACCATAATTTTATAAAAATATTTTTGTTAGCATTGGTTTTTATTGTTAATAAATTCTCAAGGGAAGCATTGCTTCCATTGCTTCCAAGGACCGCACGCCACTGATATGGAGTTATGTTTATAACAAACAATAGGTGATGAAAATTACTATTCAGTTTTTGTAACTAGTAGTTTTTTATTCTGTATGTACAGTTTCGTTAATACTACAGTATAATTTCTTTCATTTTATCGGAAATATATACTTTTTTGCGAAGCTTCAATTAGTAGATAGCATAATAAGTTGTTGAAGAAATAGCCATTGATAAAAGTGAGAGTGAAAGCAGCGTAAAAATTAGGACTAAAGGTCTATTTATCTGAATTGAGAAAACAGTTATATGGTAAGATTAAAAACAAAAGAATTTCTATCAGCAGCGGCTTGCCACTAAAAGAAAGTGATGTTGACAAATGCTTAAGAAAGATGACTAAACATGAATAAAACAGAGCATAAAAGGTAAGAATTAGACATAAAAAACGAATCATAGGAGGCAAATAATATACATGGGATAAATACCGTAAAGGGGTGCTAGAAAAGATAAAGAGGTGAACCAAAAAACTAAGTAAAGAGAGAGAAGGGAAGATAAAGACTACGGAGAAGGGGATAAGAAGGAAGATTGGTAGTAATAAAATAAAAGGATTAAACAAATAACGCAATGAAAACTAGTGTATGAAAGCTCCAAAGAACAAATACAGAAAGAAAAAAGAAACTCAACAAAACTATCAAGGTCATATAAAATCGACGCTATTGCAGGGCAAAAATGCTGACCATAAGAAAAGTGATAAGGAAAACACACGATAACAAAGAAAGGACTTGAATGAAAATAGCGACACAAAAGGAAGAATGCCTAGAATGTAAAAGACATTGATAAAGGTTGTAGCATAAACAATTCGTCTGAATACAAAACAAACGTCACTCGATGGATGTCAACTGTAACACCAATAAAATTCAAAACATTGAATACTTACTGCAATTGCTTACTTCACAATAAAAACGATACTTACTGTACTTTAATGCACCGACTTAAAATCTCTTATGACAAATATCTCATAGGCATAGGTACTGGTCTCTGTAGCTTATAAATTGTAAAGAAAAACAAGATTTGTAGAAATAATAAGGATATGGGCGCCATTCCCTCGCAAGTCATTTTAGTATTCAGAATCCGCAAGCAAAAAAGGATTCTGACTATATTGATTGAATACAATTACTAATCTTGTTTAGTTAATGTTAAGATGATTAATATATTTTTAATAACTTCCATAAGTAAACGGTCCAATATCATCACTACTGTATTCAATTTAAATTGGTTTATTCATCAAATCAAGAAATAGTGTTGTTTAATACACAATGAATTTATAATTTTTCAACTATGTTAGGAGAGATCCCTTTTTAGATATAAAAATATTTGTTCATAATAACAAATTGAATAAACCCTGAAGAAATATAAACAATCTTAAAAGTTACGACAACTTACTTAATCACTAATATTCATCTGATAATCCTAGATAGATGTTAATATCTATTCAAACATACAAAATTTCACTTCACTGTATTGCCCTTAATTTTTACATAAAATCACTATAAACAGTAAACATCAGTTCCATAACAGTATTTATCCAAATGAAGAATTGTAAACACAGGTAACGATGATAAAGTGATTAACTGAATTTTATATTATTCACTCAAAGAATCAACTATACTATACAACCACTTTGCTTATATTTTTAATTAATCCGCAAAACAAATTAAAAACTCAACTTGTTGCACTTAACGGTAATTTTGGAGCTAACCGCCCCCAGAGCGTAGGCCGAAGCCCGCTCCGTGACCTATCTGTCACTTCGCTCGATGTAGTTTTCTACCAGACTGACGGTACTAGACTGACTTCTTGGGGATGCACATTTTATGTTTGCCCTAAAATTTTTAAAGGAGGGAAATTAACTACCCTACCAAAACGAAAATGACACATTTTAAGCCAATGCGAAATAACCATATAAAATCTTTCTGGAATATTCTAGATCTTATTTATTGCAACGACGAAATGAAATTCTTACCGGAGGTCTACAAAAAAACCGACTAGACATACCCCTATCTATACTTAGTGCAGACACTATTCGCTAAACACGAAAATAACTCGTAGAAAACCTATAAATTTAAATTAACTACATTTTTTGACATATTCCATTCTTAAAAAGACAAATTTATGTTTGTATTTTATTCTAAAAACAATTTCATCTGTGTCAAAATACTTTGATATTAAAGAAAACGCCATTTAATTCGAAATAAAATTTGGAATATTAACCCAACGAAAACATACTGAAATATACAGGGCCGTCCTAAGATTATTTATGATAAATGCATTTAAAATTGCATTAGGATGGAATCTCGATTTTAACACGTTACAAGGTTGGGACGTTGAATGTGAGAACCGCCTATGAAGAAGGGCACTAAAAAAATTATGATAAGATACTTAGTAGATATTCTTACTCTACAAAATACTAAACAAAAAGGTAAATAAGCAGTAGGGTTTATTATAGGTAAAAGAACTGAAGCCAGTAATAGTTGACTTCACCATACCATATCAAAGAATGCTGTAAAAATTATAGTGGGATATATGAATGCAAAAATTGACGTATATGTAGAAGAAAAGACACTTTTGATATAAGAAGCTACAATTGAAGAGTACTATATAAATAAAGGGATAAAAACTTCATCAAAGAAGTGCAAAAATAAGAGGACAAGTCTGTGAAGCGATGACATACTGCAGATATGAAGAGGGGCTTTTGATAAAGGACACCCAAGGAAAACTAAATAGGCGAGTAACATATATCGACGAAATGTTAAAGATGACTATCAAGAGGTACCAATAAGGGAGGATGGGATTGAAAAGAAAAATTGAAGAAGTAATAGGAGACTGAAAAGCAATAAGAGTACAGACGAAAACGGATTTTGAAATTAATTTTCAGTTAGCATTTATCAGCATTTATCTCGATCTTTCTAATTGTTATTGATTGGTCAGGTATAGCCGAGACATTTCTTACTAAGCGCTAAGCAGCAAACTTTGTTACTTAATCTATTTACGATCACCCCCTACTTAGCAATATCGCGGCTTAACCTATCCATTTGACCATCCTACAATTCTGAAAATATCTTTTCTACGGTTTCTAAAGTACTTCTAGTCTTTTAATTTTTTTAATTGTTTTACGTAGTTATGATTTAGATAACTGAACTAGTTCAGGTGGAAGCAGTGCTGTGGTGACATTGAAAATTACATCTACTATCAGATTATACTGCTAAACGAAGCGTACGAAATGGAATCAAGTGTAAAAAACATAACAAGGTCAGCCTATAAATAACCATAGTAGCAAACTATAAGCTGGACTGCCATACACATGCGGTAATGAGGGTGTACTTTTTTATTCTATTTATAGCAAGTATGCTTCCGGTAGTGTCGGGCTGAATATTACGAATAATAAGAAATTTCGCGGTTTTAAAGTTTCTCCCTACTAGCACTTATAGCATTGGAGGGACGAATTCTTTTAAAAAGTAAAGAGATTTTATAAACCGATTCTTCAGGGTAGGTTTATAAGATCGAATTACTTCAATTAACTATCAAATCTTAGATATTTCATAATAAATAGGTAATACTTTTTGACATCTGATGAACCATCAGTCTCTGCTTTGCCGTTTTAGAAAAGAAACATATTTAAAGATGAAGCTATAATGATCGAACTCAGTATTCTTCAGTATTCATAAGTCTTGGAAAGTCTTCAATTATTAAATATACAATTTGTACCTTCAACTAAGTTTGTTCAAGTGTACGATACACCTGATACTTAACATATCCCCCATAGGAAAAAATTCAGTGGGGTTAGGTCCGGAAAGCGTAAGGGCAGGAAGTTTGCCCTATACGTCCAATTCATCGTCCTGTAGAATTCTCGAACGCTGAGACATTCTTCCACACTTAAAGTTCAATGAGGTGGAGTACCATCTTCCTGAGAAATGATAGAAGTATTTGGTTGGTATTCTTGGTCTGTGGAATCGCAAAAAGTTGCAGCATGTCCAAGTAATTGGTCATATTAATGTTTTTTTTGGCAAAGAGAAATGCGAAAAGAAAAGCACGACACCGCGATTTTTGTTTCGCCTGGGCATAGTCTCTATGTTTTGAAATAAAAGCTTAAGGATGCAAAGCTTGATTTTAGTATCCGCTCAGACTGCTCAAATGTTTTTTCTTGTATATTGCTATCTCCGTTATTATTGGAGCTACGAAGTCGGTTAAATCAGCAAATTAGCAGTATTTTTGCTAGTTAATATGCCGAAGACAAAAACAAATGAATGAGGCGTTTTCGAGTTATTTTCAAAATTAACATTTTTTTAAATGGCTACCTTGTATATTTTTGTAGAAATGGATGGGCAGCGACATTGTAAATGCAAAAGTTTATGTTCATTGCCTCTTTAAAACGAAAAACTGAAAAATTCGAAAACGCGAGCTTCAATTGTATTTAGTTTTCGCCATGTTAATCAGCAAAAGATATTGCTAATTTACTAATTAAACTTACTTCGTAGCTGCAATAATAACGGAGATAGCAATAGTGCGCCCATAATTGCGAACAGCCTGTATAGAACTTGCGATATTCTGTAGTAGGAATATCCGTTGTCTAAAGGTTGAACAGTAGAGGTGCTAAGACTAAACCTTGCGGTGAACCGTTGTTTAATTTTCCATTCTTGCTTACTTCACCATTGCCTGCTGCACAAGATGTGCGATACCTTATTACTTACATTTTCTTCACCTTTGCACACTACTTTTCGCCTTTTTTCACACTGTATCGTAAGCACCTGTAAGATCGATAATGACAGCTCAAGTTTTTTTTCTTTTGAAAACTTACTTCAATGAAAGTAGTTAAGAAAAGTAGCTGATCTAAGGAACTTGTAGCAACCTACCAAAAGAGTTAGAGGCCTCGAGCTTTCAGGTAAATGGCTTGGCTTCTCAGTTTTTGAGATCAAAATAACACTGGCGTTCTTGAAGACGGAGAAAGTTATCCGGTCTCTATAATGGTTGAGAAGAATCTTGTCAGCTATTGTTTGGTATTCGGTTCAAAATCTTTAATAGAGTCAGGATCAATGTGAAATGTGCACTTAGTGGTTACAGTACTACTCAAATAATACTTAATTTATTGATGATGTGTATGATATGAAATTAAGACTTAGGATGTTGTCTTAGATTGTCTTTAATGCGAAGTTTACATTGTTTGCTGGCTTAGCCGAAAATATTAATAAATTAGCCCAATAATATTTTTAACGTTGTAAAGAGATATGTTACCTCTCGGCTCGACCATCTATGTAGATCTGGGAAAGAATAATAAGAGTATAGTTAAATGAAAATATTCCTTCTTGTTAATGTGCTAGCTGTTCTTATTTCAAATATCTGTTACATAGCGAGCGCGTCAGGTATGTTCCCAAAGAGACAACTTACTTCATCTATCGTCTTCATCCTTCAAAAGTTTTTTTCAAAAATATGTCCTTTTTAAAATTTGATAGCACTATAAAATTGTTGAACAATAAGACTAGTACCTGTTTTTTACATGTTATTCGGGTTGTTATGTGATTTGGAAAACGAGGGGTGCCTTTTTTAATGACAATTCTTAAATAAAATTTGAACGATCACGCTCTTTTATTCTCAATTCAAGAGCTTTTTCTAGGTTATTTTTCAGCTTTTGGTATTGTAGTTTCTCTCTTTCTTTCTTTGTTGGTTTTTGCCCTGCAACATCCTTTTTTTCGAGGTGTCATGGCTACAGCGTCGAAACCTATCAAGAAAAAAAAAACAAAGAAGTGTAAGGAACATAGGCAATAAGGCCCCCTGCATATTAAGGTCAGAATAAAACTTGCTCAATATGTTCTCACATCGAGCAACTTTCCTACATATTGCGATACAGTATTGATATGAGTATACTGTATTGAAGGGAATAAAGAAAACGCCTATTTGTGATTAGAAATAACACTGACTGTCATTCCTTCACTCACTGTGTATTTGTATTCCATTCACTGACTGTATTCCCTCGCCAACAAGTTGTGAGGGAATGACAAGTGAGGGAATGACGATTTTTTAGGTTTTTCGTATTTTCCTTTTCTGCTTATACTCGTTTTGTAAAAACAAAGTAGCCACTTGTAAATAACTTCATAACACACAAGTGAAAAGAAATATAAAAGAAATGAGAGCTTTACTTACGTTTCTTTTAAATGCGAGGGAATGACACATAAAAAACACACGCTGCTCATCTGGAAAGCTCCCAACCTCAATGACATCTCAGTGGTAACTATCTGAAGATTGTGGTGGCGGTAAAGGAGATGCCAGGAGTTATGCGACAAAATGCACTTGCAACAGCGTGTTTATTATCAAGGTGGCAGGGCTAATTACGCGCTTCTTAAAATCTTTATTTTCTGAACCCCTATATTGATATCGAATTGTTCTAAATGTTTTTAGGCGAAAAAAATTACTGTATATTAAAGAAATAATTTATCAAATTTATTAAGATTCTAGAGGATATGGTGAGGGAATGACAAATTGGACACTTTCGAATTTGTATCGCGTCAACATCTTGGTATACACATGCTCTTTATACAGATCTATAGATACACTTTATAGCCCTCTATGAACAACATTAGATACAATTCTTATTATCGCGTTAGCCATGTCGTGGAGCCCATCAAGGCTTTGGACGCCAAATTATAGATTTTTGCAAGAATGACCCATAAAACAAAAACTTGTTGACCCATCCCCAAACGACGCCCATGTACATCTTACGCTGATGTAACTCACATATAACAGATTTCTCGGCGTCCGGTTTTTGACACCATCTTAGGCGCCATCTTTATTTCTGGTCAATCGGTCTTTCAACTTGACAACAGCGTTTTCTGGAGTCAGCAGAATCGAATTAGTACAAAAAGGCCAGTTGTTAAAATGTTAAAATGGTCTTTGAGTCATTTGCTTTTTCCACACATTTGTGGGGAAACGCATCTAGACTAATTGAGCTTTTAGGGCTGTTAAAAACTGATGTACATGTACACATTTCAAACCAATTAAATGTGGAGTAAAAATAGATCTGAACAAAGATATTAAGCTTAATCAGAGTACAAAGAAGCAATTTTATCATAAAATAAACATTATTTTATAGTGGATATTAAAAGGACATTTTTTTCGAATGTCCAGATTAATATGTTTAAAATTATTTCCTGAAGTGTTTTTAAATGAATCGTTCAATGCACCTTTACATTAAAATTTCACATTTAAAACCGTTAACTGTTAAATCTACGCTGTATCAATATTAAATAGTACCATAAGTCCCGTTAGCTATGTTGGTAACGGGTTTTTTTTCTTGAGAGTTGATACGAGTATTTTATATCAGCAGAAACCTAATAATATTTTATTTTAATCCAATGCAACAGAGAAAATCCATGGGATTTTTATACAATCATAATCATTTCCACTTATTAGGTACTTTACATTTATTATCCCATCTCTTATTATTGTCTCTTACCTTTGTGTTTCGTAACTTTCCTTTTAAACCATTGCTATGAAGCAACATCATGAACTTTACTATAGCCGGTATAGACCTCATTTAGGATAGATGTTAATTAAAACTATTACTTTATTGTTTACGTTTTTCATTGTAATAATTAAATAAATGCCTACATTGCCATGTTCTAGGCAAAGTTAAAAAATTCAAGGTAAACATTAATATTTCAATTTTCTTCAAAAATTCAAGGTTAGTTATGCACAGAGGAGACATTGTACCCAATGTGAAGCATATTTTAGAACGTAATACCTAGTAGTTTAAATAAATGTTATGTGTAGAAATTCTGTATTGTGTAAAAAAACGTTAAAATAAGAGTTCCGGTTCGTGAGCAGGTAATGAATACGTCCTTTGCTTCGTGTTGTTGGATTTGTACACGTTGAAAAATTGTTAAAATATGTACGTTTGTAAGCTTTTTATGTACTATTGTTTTCTAGGTTTTTGTTTGATAACTTTTACGTGTAAGAATAATAAAATTGCAAGGCAAATCTAGACTAAAAGAAAATAATAACCTCACGCATAATAAATTTATAAAAAAATAGTGATCAACAAGTTTTGTTTGATGTATACATGACAAATAAATTAAATACTACAAATAATTTCTTCAAGAAGAAATGCACTAATAAATATACTTGGAGTAAACGAGGCAGATCATCGATAGACTAACATAAGTATATTATAGAAATAAAAAACTAGCACACAAAGTATCCAGGTGTATAAGGAGGAGCAGAATTAGGCACCGATCGAGGAAAATATAAATAAAAACAAATTAAAAGTTGAAAGAAAAGAACATAAACAAAAAAAGAGTATAAGACAAAACGAAACATAGCAAGAAGAATAACTCAAAAAGTATACAGAGAGAAAGTTGGAATAAATTTGTAAATGATCTAGAGTATGATTTGGACAATCAATCAAAATCAGTGTTCACTGTAATAAAGTAATAAAACATCTAAATAAAGAAGACAAGGAAAGAAAAAACATCAAATATAAATAATATTACTGCAAAAGAGTGATTAAAATACTATGGATGATACGGCAATACGGCAATGAACTATGGACGAATAATCGTGAAATACAAATTGGAAAAACAAATAAGGAGAAACATATAGAGCATGGGTAGACACCTTAGCTATAGAAGAATTTAATGAAGACCCAAAACAGAAAGGCAACAAGAACTAACAGACTAATAAGTGTAGAGCTATACAAATACGGAATCCTACTTTGCCTAAAAATTGATATGTGTTGACAACAAATGTTGAATATAAAATATCCCAAATAATAATTAAACGAGTAAGTGCAGGCAATAACAGACAACATACTGATTGAAGAACAGAGCGGATTCAGAAAGGTGCGTTGGTATTTATACTACAACAAGTAATAAAAGAAGCACATTTCGCTTTTATTGATTTACTAAAGGCTTTCGACTGCGTAAATATAAAGAAGTTATGGGGAATACTAAAAAAACAAAGAGTTACTCATACACTTAATAAAAGTACTAAAGAGCTACTATAACACAAATCTCAAAATAGCTGGAGGAAACAACTATGAAACTACAAATAGTGGTTTATGGCAAGGGTGTTCATTTTTTAGTATACAATACTTAGTATACTTAATATTCAACTCTTTGAAAGTTGTTTTTACGACCTCTGCTCATTTTGGGTGATGTAAAGCTCAGCTAAATAGTGTAAGTGCGGGTTAACTGTTCAGTAATCTGCTGCAGTTAAACAAATCCTTACTTAAGCTTACCTGCTACATGAGGCGCTGGCTTTTCTGTTATTGCTTTTGTGGGGCTATTGCCTCTAACTTCTAGAGTAACTAAAGCACACTTCCTTAAAAAGATTGAAAGTGGTAGAGTAGATAAAAGCCCTAGCTGGGACATAGCATAGTGAGCTCCTCGCTGAACTACCATGTAGGCAGTCTCATCAGTCCCTACCTTTGTGATGGTATCGGTGTTGATCTCCTCTCTCAGCTCAATATCTGTCGTATAGTTTTTCCTTTTTGTTTTTAAATTATTCCAGCATTTCTGAAGTTGTATTATGGTTCTCTAAAATGAAAGTGAAATAATATTATTTGTTAATGTATTGTGTAGCATGTGAATTTGAATAAAACGCCTTTAAGTCAATGGCACTTTTGTTTAGTTGAACTTGTTGTTACTCTATTCTTCTTGACATTTTTCGAGTACCTGTGTGGTAATTGTCAAAATGTAGACGTATACGAACAGTATCCTTTAATGACTTCAATAAGCAATAATTCTGTATGTCAATAACGTCCCCATATATCAACACCATCCCTGGCAATTTCGCGTTCTGGCATTACACACCAGCTAGAATCCAAAACCTAGTATTGTCAGCCGATCTCCTGGACGCATTACTTAACAAACACCCACCGACTATTACCACCCCGCCCCCGCCGTGCCCCAACACACCCTGCAGGGTTCGAAACAACGTTGAAAAGCCAAAAAACTAACATTTGCTGGAAATATTAAAAACCTAGCAGTACTAACTAGTTCTTAGTAACTTTTTTTATGAGTTTAACCAATTTGAAGCATAATTTGTTTATTTTGGGAATATAATATTTTTATATTTGAAGGTTAATAGAACTCACATTTAAAAGCTTGTTTTCAAGAATGAATCACTATCAGTTATTACTGCCTCATTACGTAATTAAAAATGTATTAACTAATAGTAGAAAATAAATTTTGCTTCTCAATTGGTTGCGCAGATTTTAACAAAATAAAATAACATTTACATAAAAACCATCCATCACGGAAAGGCAGCTTCGTTAAATTTGCCTTTCAGTTATCTAGAAGATGTGGAACATGGAAACTCCCTCATGTCCACAGTGTGTTATATTAATAATGGACATTTTCTTTTTTTGCGTAAAAAATAAATAAAAACAATAAAAGATCAAAATATTTTGATTTGATCGAAAAATAAATTTCAAGTTTAAATGTTTGTTTTATCCGCCGTAAGCTGGGTAAATGATGTCATACACTTGGAAGACTTTTACGTGTATTCCATTGGATGCCTTTATTTAAATTTAAAAAAGGATGAGTTTATTACTGTGAACTAAATATAACAAAAAAACGTACTATTAGTAAAGGTTATTCCAGTTTTATTTTAAAGATTAGAACTCTTTTTTAAATAAAATTTTTTGTTTTTGTAGGTATATTGAAGTGATGTGCATTGAGTGTGCACTCGGAATAACCATTGAATAATTTACAACGAATTACATATTACAATAAATATCCAAAACTCAATCTTGTAAGTTACTGTCAAGTTCTGATTCATGTACTCGCCCCCTAACTACATGGATGGACTCGGCATGAACCAGAAGGATGTAATGGGTATATTGGGTAGGTCTGGTGAGAATGGTAAATTTTGTTGTCAGTATTTCTGTCCTTTTATAGACTCGATCTCTGTAAGTCCCATACCCAAACCAACTACATGGCTGGACAAACCATGGATATTTTGCGTAGTAAATTTGTTTGTCAGTATGTTTATCCTTTTATTGAATTTATATCGGTTTTTTTAGTTAAAATCTTAGAAATCTGAAGGATAGGAAGAAAATCAAGTTATCGAAACTATGAAAAGTTAGCCGTTACACACAACAGAAACTGTAATCTTAAGTTTATAATTTGAACGCCATTTCAAAATTGAACTAGAACGTCCAGAAAGTCCAGGACTCTAAGTTGCTAATCTTTTTGAATATAACCTACCTATCCAATACTGAAGGGAGATACTATATCTTAGTTATCAAATCTAGGCATATCATCTGGATTTATTCTCTGGATCTTCATTTTCAAAATATTAGAAACACAATAGGTAGGTAAACATTTTAATAAAATCTAAAACCTATGATTATGTTAATGTAACTGGTGTGGCTACATAGTAAATTCATATAAAATTCCAAACAGTTATTTACTTTCTACGTAGTATACACAAATCATTATATTTTATTGAAAGCATTCTAATAATACCACTTGACATAAGTATGTCAGCTTTCAATTTATACCTAATAATTATTATGTACATAATGGAGAACTTGTTTTTAAAGCAACATAAACATGGTAAGATCTAAGATAATAGGTGAGATAATATTACTTAATGATTATTAGCTGCAACAGCCTATGATTCACGTCGTTTAAACATAATATGCATAATTGGAATTTCATGGTATTAACTTTGATGGAATTCGATAACATGCATTATGCAATGAGTGCTCTTTAAAACGCCATACATGTAAATTATTGCATTTCTCGTCCATTGCAGTTTCTCCTTCACGATAGTTAAGTAATGTTGAATCAAACACATGCCATTGTGAATATCATTTTTATAGAAGTAGGGCAATGTATTATTAAATAAGAAATTTACTGCTACTGAAACACTTTCAGTGTCAAAGAGATTCAATCAAATCCAAAAACACAAGAATATATTTCTAGTAGATTGCTGATGAGATTTTTTTAAGTTCTAGAAGTAAAAGGGAGAGTATAATTACAAATTTTATTTACGAATTAACGACACCAAGTAAAGATAGGGATAAGGTTACTTATATTACTGTCAATTAACCACATCAACCGTAGCGTCACATACCTATGTAAAACTGGGCTTGTAAAAATAATTTAGAAAAATTACAAAAATTGGAAGAGCCCCATAGGTGAAGAATATGAATGGGATGAAAACATAATAAACATGAGAATGAATCTCAGTAATCGTTTCCTACTTTCATATTTCTCGCCATTGTTCTGTTCTTAACTAGAATACCAAGTTATAGAAACAAAAGTTTAAATAGAGACTGTGTAAAATAATGACAACACTCCCGAAATGTTAAAAATGTGAATGTAGGTACTATCGAATGCAAAAGTTTTGAGCCCTGAGTTTAAATGCTCATAGCAAAAAACTAACCGCTTAAATTAATTCAAACAAAAACTGCTAGATAGACTATTTATTTATTATTAAAATATATTTTTGTATAAGATAGTAAATTTGTAAAATTATTCTATTTTTGGTTTTTGAATTTTCGCAAATTATGCTACAAAAAGCCTGTTTTTAGGAGTTCTGACGTAAAGCGTGTTTTTAATACTCAATATTTAACTACTCGATAGAATTGAATGTAATTTATATGCAAGCAGATAATAGTGTTTTATGTATGTGGAAATTTTTGTAATTTGATATTTGTCTTATTTCTAAAGTTATTCTATGAAATAGAGGGTAATGCATTCTGGTCTTCTGGTGCCCTAATCAAGATCCTTTTTTTGCAAAAGATAGTATTTTGTTAATAAAACAACAAATACGACAAGAAACATTGGAATTATCCACGAATTGATTAATAAATAATTCTTTAAAGAAGTATTTAATTATGAAATAAATAAAGATTAGTAAAAGTTTGACAGTTTTATTAAAATATAACCTGACAATATTGTTTCGACAGCTATGCTGTCATTATCAAAGGTAATATAATTATAAACAAACACGTCGCTAAGGTAGATACAAAAATAGGTAACTAGATAAAATAATAATAATAATCAGAATTAAATAATATCTAATACTTCCAGTAACGGAGAATTCTCCAATTGTAACTATTTTATTTTAATTTGGTTTCCATATAATTGACGAAGAAATTATATGAAATAAAAAATAAAGAAAGCTTTGGACTGTAATCTATGAACTTTTCAACTATTAATATAAAAACGAATTATATATAAAAAACTAACATTGAATATTTTTATTATATTTGTTTGAAATTGTTTCCTAAAGACTAAAAGTTTATTCTCGCGGCACTATATTTATTTATTTTAATCCCGATTCTGACACCACTGTAACGTACTTTTTAAATAAAACTAAAGATGCCGTTTTAACTGTTTAATAACAAAAGAGAAATATCAACAATAATAATTAAGGTTTAAATTTTACTAATTAAAAAAAACACAAATTATGAACTATCACCAAATTTAAACTAATTTATTTATTTGCCATTTATTTATTTAATTAATTACAATATTTATTTTAAATACAGAAATATTTAAAGATTAGTAAAAAGTTTCACAGTATTTATTAAATTATAACCTGACAATATTGTTTCGACAGCTAAGCTGTCATTATCAAAGGTAATATAAATATATACAAACACGTCACTAAGGTAAATACAAAAAATAGGTAACTAGATAAAAAGATAAAAATAATCAGATTAAAATATCTAACACTTCCTGTAACGGAGAATTACTGAGCTCAATCTGTTCATTCATTAAAGGTACCCTGAGTTTGTGTTTGTATATCTCAAAAGCTTCTAAAATGTCTAATTTGCGTTTGTTATTACAAAAATGTAGGAATTTAATATTATTTTGAAGAGTCATTGTGTGATTTTGTTCTAGAAGGTGTTTGGCATAATTGGATTTTTCAGAATGTTTATTTCTGTAACAACGTACGTGTTCTTTATATCTTATGTCAAAATTTCAAAGTGTTTCCCAATATATATACTAAACTACAAAAAGAACAATTTAAACGGTAAATGCCCGATTTCATGTGTTCTGTCTTTAGCATTAAATAAAAATGAAAAAGTGTTAGTTTTAAAGGATATTTTATAATTGTTGGTTTTTCTTAGTATATGTGCGACTTTTTCTGATATTTTGCCAAAATATGGTATAGATATGTAATTTGTGTCTTATGTTTGATTGTCAATGGAATATATTCTTTTGATAGCTAACCTAACTGTTTATTATATGCAACCATCTTTATTTTCTTTATATTATAGTTAGTATTTTTAAGACTGTTAAGATTAGATTTTATTGAAATAACATGTGGAAGATTTTTCAATGTCATTAATATGGTTGCTTGTATTGTTTTTTGATATGAACTATTTCTAAAAATAATGTTTTAGTTTTCCTTTTTTTTTCTAATATTGAAAATGTATCAACAGTAAAGTTGTGATTCTCATCAAAAGCATGCTTACTTAAAATTGTAGCATCTTTTTTAAGTTTTTAATGCCTTGTTTATGCTGATAAATACAGTTTTATATGTACTGTTTTGTCTGTCCAATTTAGCATTTATTGCAATCTTTACAATCTATTTTATATACTATCTTTGATTAAAGTTTTTTTTAGTTATACTTTTTTAATTTTTATAATATAGTAAAGTATGTTTTAGAATTTTTATTTTTAAAAGCAATACCAATAATAATTTTATTTTGTAAGATTTTTGGAATGTGTAATTTCTTCTACATACTACATATAGGGTAATATAATGTATGTATTTTTTTTAATTTTTATATTTATCTCTGTTGTATATGCAATGTTTCTTTTGTAATGAGGAAAATAATTTTTAATTCAACCTTCTTTAATTTTTTTAATATTGTTTTTTCGAAACTGAAAATGGGATAATTGCATTGCTCTGCCAGTTAGACTATTAATAATGCTGATCTTATTAAAGGTAAATACAAACAGCTTGCATGAATCTTCTGAAAATGGCATGGTCTCCTAAATTCTTAATTACGCTACTGCAGTAGGGATAAGATATGGCAACAAATGCAGTGACGGAGCCGGACATTTGGGTGCGGCCGTTTAGGCGCAGCCAATTTGGCGCGAGGACACTTCGACGCAGGGACACTTCGGCGCGGACCACTTAGACGCAAGGACACTTCTACGCGAGAAATTGTCTCGTATTATTGTAATGAATAAAATCTGTAGGTACTTACCGGTAATAAATACAGTATGATCGATGAAATACAATATTCGATAAATAAAGTATAATGAGAAAAAAAAACTCAATATTTGCCACTCACAAAAGCTTGTATGTACTGCCAGATTTAAGAAAAATTCATTTTTCTAAGCTACTAAAACATAAAAATCAAAATTATTTTGCAAATCTCTGCATAAGGGAATAATTTGTGATAAGAATTTAATTTGTTTATTATACATTCTTATTGTTTATAAGAATATTATGTTTGATAATCAGGTTAATATAACTGTTAAAAATCAAAAATTTTATAAAAACAATTAAATGTCATAGGAAAATTGATTAACCAATCTGAACGAAATTATGGAATTAAGGTATTTTTGTGTACATAAAAATAAAAAAAGTTGCTTTGATAATAGGGCAGCTTGTCGCAAAAAATTAGATCAATGGTCCAAAAAACGTTTTGTTTAAAGATCTAAAGTTCTAAAACTAAAGATCTGAAGATCGACAGTTTTACCCTAATTTCCCGCGGAGAAATGTTCATGCCCCGAACTGTCTTTTTTGTCCAAGTGTGCCTGCGCCTAAGTGTCCCGGCGCCGAAGTGTGCCTGCGCCGAAGTGTGCCTGCGCCGAAATGTCCTTACGCCGAAACGGCCGCGCCCAAATCGTCGCTGTTAATGCATACTGGCGTAACTACTTTTTAGCAATTTTACAGGAGCGCGGTTTAAATACTTATAAAGAATTTATTACAGGTGGCATGATGAATTCCCTGAAATAATGTAACTAGCAACATTACTAGCTACAGCATTTCAGAGAATTAAGTTCATATCATCTGTAATAAAGTTTTTATAAGCATTTAAACAGCGCTCCTGTAAAAGTTGTTCAAAAACAGTTACGCCAGTATGCATTAACGTCGACGAAATGTCCTAGACGGAATTTTAGATTTAGATTTTTCAACATATTTAGATCCACGTACATATTTTGACTTTTTTTAGCCGTGTATGGCATTCTTACAGCATGCCCTGCTTCATTTTACTTTTATTATTGCTATTCACAAATACTTTTAATGCTTCCTGTTAGCAAAGCACACAGTACTTCCGCTACTCACTGTTTCATTTAAATTAATTACAAACACACTACAATAAATCGTTTCATCTACTTTATTCCATCGTATAGAAATTGTTAAATATAAAAAACTGAACACTATATTAAATTACAGTTATATTTATTGTTAAATATTATAAAAAAGATTTAATATCTCCTGGTGTTATAATAACTTAAATTTTACAATGTACTTAAAATTAATTAAATACTGGACTTCCTGACATCATCCTTTCCGCGCAATAATGCGGAAATTGTACTCCTGCCAGTAATATATCTGCTAACCCCTGAAAAACAAAATAAAAAAATTAAATTAAATCCCAAGAGTATATCTTTAAAAAGAATTTGGCAATATGTATGAGATATGGATAAATTTAAATTTCCGGAATTGGACCAACCAACGTTTCGACTTCAATTATAAGGGGCTGCTTCAGGAAAAATTAAATTAAAAAGAGGCCAAAGGTGAGAGGTGAAACTCTTCTGTATAAAACATTTAATCCTGGAAATCGCAATTTATTCATTGGCTCGTGTTTATGTACGAGGTATATTAACACTCAGTAGACTATTTCTTAAGTGTAAATTACCAACGTAATCTTCTCGCGTTTGATTCAAATTTTTAATAAATACGATTTGATTGATTGAATATTTTTGGTCAAAGCTTGACGAATGCTTACCTTTAGTGGTGGTATACAAACAGACAGTGGATGACAGATAATATACCAGAATGCACAGAAACCAGCCACAAAGAAGGAGATAATTATCAAAATCAACAACCATAATATGCTATTAACTGGATTGCCCATCTTTTCTGAAACAAAAAACCACTACGTGAGATTTACGATAAAATGCTTATTTAACTGTTTAATTAGTAATAATGTTATTATTATTATTAATGGAGTTTTTTTGTTAAACATTATCAGAAGATTGAAGATGAGAAAAAAAATCGTAATTACTGATTAAAAATAATAATTAATATATGTAGTATTACTTTATTATTATTGCTTTGACCCCTAATAATGTAATTAAAGAGAGAATGAAAGTATGGATGACATCACTGAACTTAATTGTTACTACATAATTATGATATGAATGATATATTGTTACCTTATCATTACACGATGTGATTATATTTTTTATATCTTCAATTCAATGAGTGACATATGGTTAATTTTTGATTAGTATTTGAAATGCATCTAACAATCGTTTCTTTGATAAGTTTGAATACATACTAAACACATACAATAGTAAAGGATAGTATCAAGCTTCTAATAATCCAATTAGAGATTTCCCTATCACCATTATAAGATAGAACGTATTAAGTTATGGATTGAAAATAATGTTTAGCCCATGAATCAATATTAGTGTAAATATCATGAGACCAGTGGGAAAAATTCTGAATTATATGAATGACCGTTATAGGCGTCACATACGTATGATATGTTAGATCACAGGCGATAAATGGATGAAAATAAAGCTGTGCTTTCTGATATGTTAATTTTTCAATTTCTAAGTATTTCAAACACCTTCTATGTAATATACCTTTAATTCTTCATGCATTGCAAAAATATCTAGATTAAAACAGAAGTACTCCGTAAAAAGTAAAGTCATTTGATTCTCTATATTCTCAATAATGCGTTTAGTTTCTCTAAATCAAGTTTGAGATTGTAATCCAAGATAGCGGCATAATCTTAATTTTCCTGTACTGATTTTAATTAATTTGGAAAGACACCTATCCACATTTTGAATTTCAAATGATGATGATGACTCTAAATAAATGATCATACGCATTTTCTAGACGCCTTTTAATGTATGGTTGACTGTGCTTACAGATCCATATTGGTAACATGACTGATCAGGTGTTACTTTGTCCAGACCAGACACGAAATTCGCCTCCAAAGAAAAACTAAACCTAAGCTTTGATTTTATTGGTTAACTGGCGGTGGGTGTATGAATTGTTTACGTCAGTAATCTTGTCGCGTCAGAACCTGGATGGAGAATGAACTGAAATAACATTTGGAGAAACTTCATTCAATAATCGAGTGCACTCGCTTTGTCGAGTTCATAATCTGAATTGAACAGTAACTCTAAGTAGAATCGTTTTAGGTAAATCGTAAGATCGTACTTTATATTCGGGAAACAATTAAAGTTGCAGCGGAGGACAAACATCTTTTCGGCTGACTGGAGTGATATTAACTTGGTTAGTTTGCCAACTTTAGCGCGTGGACTCAATGAGTTAAAATTGCTCACCATTTCGAATAACGCGTTGAAGATTTTTCGACATTATCTGGAATTAGACATATAAAATAAGAGCGTAAATAAGATAATTTCTGTAGTATTGACCCTGTGTAATTTGCCTGTTTTCATTGGAAAATTGCTTCTAGCTGAATTCCAGATTCGATTTTCCAGATTAATTCTTGATCTCTGTAAAGCACCTACTTTGATACGTGACTTGTTTGGTATGTGGTTGTTTTTAAATTCGATTACTCTTCCAAAAAATATATCTTGACGACCTCAGAATTGGCCCTGTGCATAAGTTTCTGGATTTTGGCATATGCCTACTCTATCGACAATTAATAATTCTAGCCGTATTATTGAGACAACTATAAGTGCATAAAGCCAGATTTACTAGTCATATCAAGGCATTCACTGAAGATCTGGAATGACTACATTTTTTCACCATTAACATATTTCGATCAAAAGGAAATCTTTTACTAAAATCTTAATAAGTAAAATTTATCTTGTGTGTCTATATATAAGACCTGCAGAGGATATCAATGAGTGAGCTGCTTGTTAAATATGATCGCTCTTTGGACGTTTACGTGTTACTGTATTGTTTTACCAGGGAACTTCCTAATCTGCAGAATTATCCATGGAATCTTTCTTCTACCTTGGAGAATTCATAAACGTTAGGCTTTAAAAAGTCCGATAGAATTTAAGTTTTACTTTTTCAATAACTAAACGCCAAACCGCTCCAAATATGATCATTCTTAATCAGGCTAATTCGGGGGTTTCAATTCAATGGTGATGAGACATGCAGACATGGGACGCTAAAGGCCCTTAAAGGATTTACACGTTAAGTATAGGACATTAAATAAAAGTGCTTCTTCGTATATGAAATTTGGTAATGAAGGTTTAGTATGACCACTGTGTTCAGGGTCCCGAATTGCCACATTATATAAGAAAAAGCAACAGGCCTTTGGCGCCCTTCACTTTGAAAAACGTAGAAGAACTATACCACTCGTTTTTGCGACAACTTTCATAACCGAACCTTTGCCAGGTCTACTAATACTTGATGTAGTGCTAACCCATCCAATAAATAAAAAAATTGATCGAATTTACTTTTAGGTTATGTTTATTTATTTATTTTTGGGCAATGAATCGAGGTGAATGCCATCCGTCATGTATTTAAAAAAGAATTATAAAAAATGAAAATAAACTTGAAGACGTCAGAAAGTCTACAATTCATTTTCCGAATCAGTACTTCGGAGGACAGACATTATTGCGTTCTTATAAAAGTAGTTTTCGCTACTTAATAATGGCGAGAATGTTCCAGACGTGTACCTTATCTAACCACAACAATTGAGGCCAGGTAATACCTTCCACCTGTATCTATCTTTCAAGATTCTGAGTTTATTTACCAACTAAAAATTAAAAAAACATGCCTTCTTCTCGGATAGGAAGTAAAACTGTAGGTCCCGTGTCGATGCGACGTTTGGCACAATAAAAATCCCTACTGTGGGTGGAATTCCCCCAGATTCAACTAAATTCTAGTAGAGTCGCTCAAATAACCATAGTAATCGGTGCCATGAGGTACAAAGGATTCTCGGCCATCCTTATTTGTCGCTCAAAAATAAATAAATAAATATTTAACAATCAATATTCATATCAGAGCTGGATCAGATTTAGAAATGTAAGCCTACCGAAAAAGGCGGATTTTTTGCCGGATTTCGAAAAGATTTTCACCAGAACATTATCCGATCGTCTTCTAGGTTTGAAACTTACAAGATTTTATGTCATCTGCGACACGTTAGTGATAAGTGTTTATTATTTAGTTATTTTAATATAGATAATAGTGATCTACTCGAGCCCGAGCCAAGCTTGACTCGACTCGATTTCGAGCCGAGTTTCGAGTCGAGTTGGACAATTCTTTATTCGAGTCGAGCTTCACGTATGTCGAGCCCGAGTTGGTCGAGTTTTTGAAGTCGAGTTTTTCGAGCTTTTCGAGCCGGCTCGAGAAAATTGTACAGTTTATAGTATTTCTCCTATTTTGTACTTTAACGGATTATAACTAAGAATTTGCGCAATTACTTTTCTTTGGCTTTCTTTAAATGGCTTCATTACACTATAACACTTAAAACATAATGAAATTTTTAATTATTATATAATTATTTTATCCCGTTATTAGGGTGCAATGTATTCATCAATGACAAACAAAATGTTAAAAAGTAAAACTCCTGCACGCCACTTTATAAGTTTTTAATAGCTGAAGTAACAAGAGCTGCTGCTTGCAATCTGATCTTATCTTTTATGTTCAAAACGTGTTGATAACGTCGTGGATTTATTAACTTATATTTAAAAAAATAGTAATTTTAGTTTGTTTTGTTTTTTTATTAAGATTAATGATGACTTTTAATTTATTAATATAATCAAACACTTGACTTTTAGTGGACTCTTAATTTTCCTAAATGATTTTCCTTAAATTCTGTGTAAAAACCCGATTTCTTAAAACAATTCTTAATTGTTTCTGATTTAATCTGACTCCATGACAAACGTATCAAACGCGCAGCATCGAGAACATTTATTGATTTAAGCTGTGGGTTGTTGTCTATTTGCTCTATCATTTGCAGTACAATTTGTTTACGGTAAAATTGTTTAAAATTGTGAATGACACCTTGGTAAGTACACGGACAAGATCAAAGAAAAAAACCGGATTCCAGAATCTTCTTCAACAAAAAATCAATTAAACACTTTATCTAAAAAGGTTTACCTACTTATTTCGGGGTTTTCTAAAAATTTGTTTAACATTTGGTTTTAAACCGGATGGGTAATGAAAAGGAGCCGCAATGAATCATCCCTTAATCCTTTCTTTGAAACCTGTTTACTATCACCGGCTACTTACTGACACATTTATTGTTTATTTAGGCACCTTAAATACATAATCACAAGAAAACTACCTAAAATTTGCCAAGAATTCACATTTTTGGTTTAAAGTGTAATAAAAAGAACCGACAAAAGTTTAAAAAGATATGTAATAAATATCTGTAGCCAGTCTACAGATTTCTTTGAAGTTGTTAACAACGATTTTTTTTAACGTATAGACTTAGTGGTGAATAAGTGCAAACATTAATCTTTCTTGTTTACTGAGATTTTGATTTTTATGTTCAATATGGCAGACTTTGACAGTCACGACAGTTAGTCGCCGCAAGCGGCTCGTTTTCTGACTAAGAGGAGAAAAAAGTTTTCGCGACTGCTATATGAATTTGGAAAATAACTATGATTCCAAAACGAGCCGGCTCGACTCGACTCGAAACTCGACTCGATTTCCAGCCGAGTTTCGAGTCGAGTTGAAACAGATTATTTCGAGTCGAGTTTCGAGTCAAGCTTGAATATTTTTTTCGAGTCGAGTCGAGCTTACTAGGAAAGCTCGGCTCGACTCGACTTTCATTGATGTAGTCTACCATCGATCACCGTTGAAAGTATTGTTAAAGTGCGCATTCTAAGCGATAAAGTAGACATTTTATTACACGAGCTAATAGCAATCTAGTATTTGATTAAATATTCAAATATTTTTCCTGATAATACTTCCCTTGTAACACTTCCTGCTTTTTAAACATTGTTAATCAATTGGTTTTACCCAACGTACAATTCATGACCAATATACAAAATTGAAAAGGAGATTATTATTAGAAAATGTTGTTATACACATGGAATTTAATAATTAATTATTGAAAACACCTATAATAAATCACCGTTCGTAATCTCACTTCTATTGAACCATCTCACCATGACGTCATAGTTCCCCTACCTATACCTCGCTCTTTAAAAAATGTAAACAAATGGTCATTTCAGTTATGTATTATAAGTGGAATATTCCACATATTTTTTATTATAGCAACAAATTCCTTTTTCTAACTATTTAATTAAATAAACGTACTAATCTAATCAGTGCACACAACAAAACGATTTTATATGTATTTACATATTTCATAATCAGAAACAACTACAGCATCTCTTAAAATTTTTCAAAAAACGCACTATACAAAATTATTTTCACAAAAGTTTAAAATAACGCGTTATTACCTCAAAGTAAAAAATAAACACTTGAAAAGTAACTATGAAAAGAAATAAAAATATACACAGATGCACACCCAGCACAGAATCTTCCTGTTACTAAAAATAATAAAACAATAAATTTTCTTACCTTCACTACAAGATGACTTACTTAAGTAATTTTTGACTAATGTAACTGATTTATATTATTTTCCAATATTTCGACGCACGTGTTTTAAAAGTCGATGATTCTACTATACTACAACTGCTAATAGAATACAAAACGAAATACTATTCAGGAAACACATACAAACAACTCGGTGAAGTGGGATGGGCGTGAACCGACTCAGTCACTCATTAAGTCAAGTCTAAGTATAGTTACTGCAGCGGAGAATTTTATTAGACTTTTAATAACGCTGTAATCTCGAGAGCTTTTGTTTGCTTTTTTCTACTTCAATAATAAAGATTAAAAATAAATTTGAATGCTTTGATTGTTTAATTTAAATAGAGTGTTATATTATATAGCTTTCATATATATTTCAACTGCGCTTCTGTTGAGGAAAAATTTTGGAAGGTGTGTACGAGTTATTTAAATATTATACACACTTTCACTTTTCACAACTCTCACGTAATGATAGCTGTGTGACACAAAAATAGAAAACTCTTCATCTTCTGAAGAGGCAATAAAGTATTGAGAACCCTACTTGAAATTATCAAATACGGGTCTATAAATGAAATTTAGCAGCTAGTTCGACTGTGTAGTAAGCTTACATTCATTGCAAATAATGCGTTATTAGACTTTCTACCGTGGAATTGTTCGGGGAACAATCACTTTTATCCAGCGGCGTCCATATAAACTTGTGCAATAAAGCTGCCTTGTGCAAAGATTACTATACTATTATTGCCTCCAATTTATGCCAGTTGTGCACCCCTGCCCATCACTCGTTTATACTGTTTTAAACTATATTTTAATTTGAAACAAAACGTTTTTCACTTGTGAGTTGACTAAAAACAAGCAGTGATGTCATAACTGCGAGAAAAATTCATTGAAAAAATACATGCGCTTAATCCTGAATTTATTTTCTAGTATCATGTCATATTACTTTTCTGCTAATTTTAATTTAGAATTTATTACAGTTGCCCATCGTTATATTATATGTTATTCTTAAATTAATTTGGCTGCCCCTTGGGCCACACCTTTAGGGGCGCTCCTGCTTCTATGAAACTCTTCAAACTGATTGTTGTTTAAACTCTCTTGATTTTTGAGATTATTTATTGGAAGCTGTAGATAATATTTTTTAATACAATTCTCGGTAAAACAATTAGACAAATCTTTTAAATAACAGGTGTTTATCAAACTCATCGTTAAGTAATGTAGAGATAAGAAATTTAGGTTAGAGATAAGAAATAACACGAAAAAATCCGCGAGTTTTGTGGTGTAGTATATTGTAGCCAGGACCATCTTAAGACCTAATACGCCTAAAAACGAGCTTACGCAATTTTGCACCCCCCCCCCCCCCAACAAAAATATGCAAAATATAGAAAATATATATTTTTGTTATTAAAAAGCTATAATTTTATACAATTCATTTTATATTTAATATGCAAACCCGCGCGCGACTCTGCCCTAAAGCTAGCGTACCCACACCAAATAAGATTAAAATATTCATGTTGGAATGATGAGAGCGAAAAAAGTTGCCGTTAAAAGGACTTTGCGGGAGAGTAAAGGTCGAGAAGGTGAATGATTTTGGGTATGGTTATGATTTGTTCTGTGTTTTCAGCGCAAGTACAATTTATTCAACCGAGGGTTTCAAAAGTTGTACAAATCACTTGCACGGTACTTTCATTACAGTAACGTCTGATCGCAATTATGTAAATAATACCCTTTTGTGAGATAATACTGAGTTGGTAGTTTGTTGAACTTTAAAATAATAATTTGTCAATAAAGCACTTTGTTTATCTAATAACAGTTTTAATCAATCTTTAATTTTATGGTAATTATGTGCCTTAATCAATTTTTTTACATAAGAGTATTTTTTATTAAAAAAACAAATACATACGTCAAGAAATTTTGAAAATATTCTGGAAATTAATAAAATATAAAATGTAGATCAATTATTGTCTTATTTCTACAGTTGGTTTGTTATGAATTAGCGTGATTTTAACGTACAACGTACAAATTTGGTTTACGGAAGGACAGTGCCGATTACAATTTTCGTAGAATTAGTCACCCGACTAATCTGCTTCTGATGTTTATTATTTTTAAACAACGGCTGTCATCATCAGTTTGTTTGATTTTCTAAAACAAAGTCAAAACCCAGCTGCGATTATACTTAAGCAAGGTTGCCAGATATGACAATGTTTTTTTCTAAATTACTCGAAAGCTTATTACATAGAACACAGAAAAAAAATTATTAAGACTTTTTTGTTCTTTTTGATGTCTTCTATCACCCCTTAAAATTAATGCGTTCTAACTCATGACACTCTGTATTATACAAATAGTTTTGATTTATATAAATTATTACATTTCTATATTCATTGTACTTATCTACTTTCAAAATTTAGTTTCTCAATTCCTGATATAAGAAGTTGAAACTACCTTACGTTTACTAACTAATACATGTCCTAAACCAATTACAATAAAAATTAAAAAAATTAATAAAAGCAAGTACAAACGCTTATAATTGCTTAGACAATAAGTTGGATATTTTCTCTGACAATATTACTCAATTTTCCAAAGATCTGTTTAACATAATAAAATTATATTAATTATAAGTTTAAGTAAGTGTTCTTGGCATGTTACTTACATATGCATATTGTATTCGTGTAATTGAGCTGTCTAGCCTAAATAAATAAAGCTAACTTTAAACTTTAAGATATACAATTATCCATATTATCAATAAATTAGAATATTATCAAAGATCTGAAGAATGTTGAATATTGAGACGAGAGAGAGAAAAAAATGGAAATCGATGATTATCAGATATCAGATCACTTATCCAGATAAGAAAAATAACATTGGAGAAATATCCAATGAATAAACAATTGAAATCAGCATAGTATACACTATAGTGTTTATAGATAAAAAACAAGATAAGCAGTGTGAAATAAATAAAAATATAAATAAGATGTTCCTAAATAAAACGGCGAACAGTTACAATATTTTTTACAGCAAAAATAAGAAGTACTATACTGCGTTTACCCAACAGATATAGTAATGAAAAACCAGAGACATTCAGATGCAACTTGAAACTTGAATATCCATTGGTTGAAATAAATGGGGCGGTACTCGATAGAAGTCTCATTTACACATACAAACACAAACGGCAAACGCCAGCTTGTTACGCATGCGTTTACGTCAGTTGTTTTGAAAGTTCCGTTCCGTATTAGGTACATTACAAGTCTTTATTAAGACTCGCACCATTCAATACACGAACGGTTGTCAATAAGTAAGTTAGAATTATATGAAAAGTTAATAATAATAATGAGTTGGTTAATTTGTAGAATTTTCCTTACTGCAAAATTATTAAAAATGGATGATGAAAACGTCAACAATATTCAGTTGTCACCACCAAAAAAAACTCCAAAAAAGCACTTTTCTGTAGAGGTGAAACAAATAATTATGAACGCTTTTAAAGTGTGTGAAGAGCAGCATCCTCAATGGAAAAAACACGAAAAAGAGGAAAATGTTGCTAGATTGATAGGTCATGTTTTAATTTACCTTCCAATCCCACTGCTTATTTACTATAATTTTATGAATTGGTCTAGCCAGTGTTTACAACATACTTCGTGAGCACAAGCAACATCCTGATTATTTTGCTGCTCCTAAGGCGTGTCATAGACCAAGAGCTATTTTGGACAATGTTTCCGAAGAAGACAAAAATGGCAAAAAAAGTGTGGGCTGACATGTCCATAACAAATCCACGAGATGCATTTTTAAGAGGGTTATCGACTGACTTGAGAAATCCATCGGGGAAAGGAAAGCGGCTCATCACCCTTCATATAGGATCTGATGACGGTTTTGTAGATAATGGATTACTGTTATTGAAATCCAAGAAAACAAATGACTACCATGAAGAAATGAACGCAGATACATTTGAACAATGGTTTAAAAATATTTTGCCCAGTCTTGAAGAAGGTTGCGTTATCGTCTTGGATAACGCAAGTTATCACATAAGAAAAATTGAAAAAATTCCGTCTAGCAACAAAGAAAGCTGACATACATAACTGGCTGCAGAAAAAACTATCCCCTACGAAGACAGTATGTGAGAGCTGAATTGTTATCTTAAGTAAAACAGCATGCACCTAAACACAGTGAGTGCTAACGTAATCGACGAATTAACACAGGAAAGCAACAGAACTGTTCTGAGATTGCCACCTTACCATGCGACGTATATATAGTATGTTTGTATGTAATTTCTTTGTTTTATTGTAAAAAATATTTATTATATATTATAATATATGTAAACACATAGCACTCGCGAACTTTTCATGGCTTTTTTATTAAATTAATAAAATGCAATTTTTTAAAATGTATGGTTATTATTTATACTAGTATAAATTTCTCTAAGTAACATCATTTATAACGAATTAACAATTCATATACAAAAATGTTCTATTGTAAATTTAACTTTCACATAAAACCAATCAGAACAATCTGTGCTGCCTTGATTTTTTTTTAACTATATCTGTTCAGTGTCCGGAGTATAATTATACTTATTTACCTGTTTTCAAAAATTTTTTAAAAATCACAGCCTCTTTCATTAATGTGCTTTGTTTAACATTCACTATTGGAGGAGAGTGGCATTGAAAAGAAATTGAGTAAGAAACAAATCATTCACCTAGAACATCCACTCATAACTATTGAATCTAACAATTTTATATATGTATTAGTTTTTCTTTTTACCCACACACTGTGGGGCGAGCCTTAACAAAAACCGCACAATAAGGTAAAAATCCAACTTTTGTAAAAAATAAAAAACATATTGGCGCTTGATTATAAAATGTTCAGGGCATCTAGAACCGGTGGCAACATTTAAAAATCTTTGTTATTCATAAAAATCTTGATGCTTAAAGTTGTCACTACTTTGAACTAAGAATTTCTCGACATTTCCAGGCTGAGATTTAAAATTAAATTACTTTTGTTGTATGGAACTTATTGAAACCAATATTAAAAATGAAAAAGAGACATAGTATTTGTAGCTACACAACGTAAAAAAACATGAAAATGTGTTGTAGTTTTTATTTTAAAAAATCCTAAATTGTAAGAGCTTTTATTTTGCTAAAATTTAAATTTTGCTGCAGTTATTAAAAAACGCCCGCATATGCCCGCTTTAAAATTTATGTCGAAGAAAGAGCCAAAGCTTCCTGGTTATTTTCATACAAAAACCAAATCCAACTCGATCCAACTTAAAGTTAACAACAAGTTAAAAGCCGTTATTGTAGGCACTGCAAGAAATATTTACCGGTATTATTCGTATCACTCCATGCATAGTTGTTGATGATGCAAAACAACATTGTGTTTTTGCATCCTTTACCTCAACTGTTAGAAACAACTAAATACCACCCCAAGAATTTAACAAAGCTGGAAGCATCATAGCAAACAGCATCATTGAAACCTTTTACTAAAATGGAGAATATTTATGAATGAAATATTGGCAATTATTGTAAAAAGTTACAAGTACTGTTATTTCTTAAGGGATGGTAGGTAATTCCTTTATAAATGCCGACTTAAACATATTTAATAATTCTTTCTTAAATATTCAAATCCCTTGTAGTATACAATTCATGGTGAAGTGATTAAAAATTGAATTACGTATCTTGAAAAACTTATGTCACCCTTATTAATTTTAGAACGTCTAGAAGTTCTAAAAAGATTACAATAGATATATTATAGAATACCTTTAGAGATTAACTACAACTGTGCCTCTAAATCAATAGAATAGCGGTCTGCGTTATTTTAACGTGGCTTACCTAGAAGCTAAAAACCACGGTCCCCCTTTCAGAGACACGAATTGAGATACGCTCAATTAGCGCGCTAATGCTATTGCAGAAGCTACCAGTACACACTGGTGGGAGCGAGGTATGCCTATCCAGACCTCTACTAGCTCTCCAGGCTAGTACCGGAGTTATAAACGTACTCACTCGTCTAGACCCCTTCTCCCGGCATAGGAGACGGCCTCTAGTCCAGCTTCGGACTTTCCCCATACTTTTATGGGACCACTGCCCGACCGAAACCAACCTCAATGTGGCAGGCTTGGAACGGTTATGCCACCCCGGTCTACCAAGTTATAGGCTTGGTGTGCCCTCGTCAGAGCTTCGTTTGGTTCCTCTAGCAAACTAACTATATCTAACCCCGGTGTGTACCTTTTTGGAAGGTGAAGTTGTCTTGAGCATTGAGGGGCTATGTATTCGCTTCAATACTCCTTAAGTCCAGCGGCTCGAGACAATTTCTTTGGATCGCTGGACTGGAACTGACAGTCATAGCGTGATCCTCTTACTTTCCTCTCAATCCTTCTGGCTGGTGGCATGCAGTTTCCTATCGGCCGAAGATTACCCCCTCCGACCAGGATAAACCTCACTTGAATTCCCTTCCATCAGGCTTGTCCAAACAGCGGGTGACCAGAGGTGCACCATATTTGGCTTCCCCTTCAGGCGAGTATCCAATCCACCCACACCGGTACTCATGTTAGAAGAGCTTCCTCCTCAACGTTCATGAGTCCCTGTCGAGAACATTTACGTGACACTCTACCACACATTTTATTCTGACTATATCGCCCTTTACCCAGGATATCTGGGATTGGGTCGAGTCCAGCCAGTTTTTTCGGGTGAGCGCCGTGTGGTCTGCTCCGCGCACCCTATTGCTGGAATAACATAAATCCTCCTATTTTCTAATAAGCTGTAGGTATAATGAAGAAAATAGATAAAGTTCCCCTAATTAATTTGAAAAATAACGCCATAAACTATTAACTGCACTTAATGAATAATGCTCTAACATTGTTATATCAATTCCTATAACTTAAAAAGTACATATGAACAACAAAAATAGGTAAAAATTATTTATTTTACTCGATTATAAGGCTTGCGCGCTCTTCCCTATCTTTTGCCCCACAGTGCCACAGTAGTCTTTGTCTTTGTAAATTAAGTATCAAGCATTTTATTTATTTTTTATTTGTGCATTTGAAGAAATTTTTCATATTACATTTTATAATGATCCTAGAAAGCAAGGCTAACATGATGGTACTTTATAGTGCTTTTTTTAATACAAAAAATAGCATCATATTAGCCTTGCTGTCATAGATCATTATGAAACCAATAGTACAAGTACATGCTCTAATTTACTGTAGATAAATAAGTACATTATTACTAAAACTCTTTATTAAAAGGTAACCACCACAATAAAAACAAATAACAACATTCTTATAATTAAGCATGATATTTTTCAAGAATAAAAATAACCAACTACTTCTAAGTTAATGTCAACAAAATTTCACCAAAAGGTAATTGACATCTACTTTCTCCAAATAAGATGCTGTGAAAAAACAGCGAAAGACACTAACTATCGTACCTAGTCACGAATTTACACATTCATAAATTTACATAACTTTAATTCTGAACATTTTATTACCCCGACCTTAATTTTTTAAACTTGTAAAAATTCTCTTAGCAGTTTATATTATAGGATCAACGAACTTAAGAAATCAACTTCCGAATCTAAAAGGATATTTGCCTAAAAGTTTCAAATCACGCAAAAATTAAAAGTGCGATACATTTTTGTCGTACTGTTAACTTTACTGATTATTTGATCTATGTAGGACATTCATGATTTACAAAGATACCCACGCACATAAATGCAGTGATTCTGTTAATTGCTTAAAATATAAATACGGGATGTTCATAAGTCAAGAAACGATTTCTAATCTTAAATTAGAAAATTTAGAATTTTTTAACTGCGTGATTTAAATACCATAACTGGAATGCTTTTAATATCGTTTAAAAATAACTTTCAGTAGTATCAGTTTCTCATTCTAATTAAGATCTTAAGCTGTTTCTTGAATTTTCTAACACCCTGTATTATTTTTACTGAAATTAGTGTGCAAAAAGTTCACAATTTCACCTTTTGTTTCAATTGAATTGAAAGAAAGAAATACTACTACCGACTTGAATAAAATGTCAAACAAGTTAATAACCTTAATAATGTTTCATTACTCATTGTCAGTATTATTTAGGTTAGGTACAGGCTTTTACTATCTTTGTCCGTGTTTTTATTAATCCTCCAAAGCAATTTGTAACTATCCGCTAATTTACTTTTGAATTGTAAATACAACTAGGGTATTGTTAGAAATTTTAAAGCAGTTTTATATTTTTATGCAAAAACTATTCATGATTATTCTCACAATACACAATAAGAAATTAAGAAATGCACATAGGCTTTCTCATCAATTTGTGTGGTTTAAAGCTCTTAACTTTGCAATTCCTGTAGGTTAAACTTTTTAGGTGCTAGGTTCAAAGTAGTAGGTGCTAGTTCAAATTGAGTATCTGCATAAATATTCCTCTTCCGAAAGTAAGTAATTAATTTCATTTATCCAACACTCTTTATAAATACCATGTTTACTGGGTTCATTATAAATAAGGAAAGTGATTGTTTACTCTTTTGTTACACTATAACCCACGTTGCTAAGGGCAACGTGGGTTATTTTTGTAAAACTCACTCCCTGGAAACAAACCTTCCGTTTCATTCCACAAATATATTTATTATCACTACAAGCTGATAGGAACAGACACATCAATTTTTCGGTTGTTTATAATAAGAAATAGTTATTTAAAACATAATAGATATTTGGTAATCTTCTAGTTTTGAGCTCCTCAATGCGAATTGATCATAAGGGTTATCGCCGCCAGTTTTCATAATAGGAAGCTTCATTAACTATAAACACCTAAAGATGGCGCTATGGTCTCCAAAACGGAATTAATTTCTTTTATCCAACACCTCTATATAAATACCATGTTTACTATGGTCATTTTAAATAAGGAAAGTGATTGTTTACTCTTATGTTACATTATAACCTACGTTGCCCCTAGCAACGTGGGTTATTTTTAAAAAACTCACTCCTTCAAAGATAACAACCAATCACAAGCTTACGTTACTTAATATTATTAAAATCCAGTCATCGTGGTCGAGTATTACCGTCAAAACTACAGACTAACTATACATTGCAAATTCGATGTTTAAACTTAAATAAAGAGGTGTTGGATAAAATTCTGTTTGGCACGCGTGAGTTAAGGATATTATCCACTCAGAAAAATTAACCCTCTCGGGCCTACCGGCCCTCGAGGGTAAATTTTTTGTTCGTGGATAATATCTTACTTAACTCACTTGTACCATAAATAACTATAAAACTAAGATTTGTACTCACAGTGTTGCCAGACATGCGTGAACTTTCAAAATATTTTAAGTTTAACTGAAATTTTTAATTTTTAAATGCCTAGGAATAATTTAAGGTAGTTGAAATCAGAAAGGGGAATATAAAACTGCAAAATATCTTTAAAAATATTAGTTGTTCTTGCTGGTTTTAAGAAAAAGAAAAGTATTACTATATTAAAATATTGAAAATATATATTCGTTTTAAGAAATTAATCAGGACTAATTAAGAGTGAAATAGTTTATTCAGAAATTAACCGTCACATACGCTTAAGTAAAGAAAAACAACATTTACTTCTGGAATTTATTAAATAATAGTTAAAAGATTAGGAAAGTTAAATTATTTTTAAATGTCCCGCGAATATTACCACCCAACGCTTCCTGGTGCAGAAAGCATTCAACTAAAAATGACTGATTTTCGTGCTGCCATATTTAAATTTTCGCGCCGTGTGCATCTATTTTATTTCAATCAATACTAAGTAAGCAAGCAAAAACATTTATCCATTTTCATAGATTTTGCTATTAAATAGTGATATAATGACTGTATTATGGTTATTTTTTAAAAAACGTTAATTCTACAAGATTGGCTATGTTCGACTACGGTTATAAAATTTATTTTAGATATCTACTCCTTATAAACTATCATCCACATTACCTTAACAGTTTAGCAATCGACATCAAACGTTATCTTCGTGAAAAAACGATTATTAAAAGAAAACTGAATGAAAAACGTGAGCTATATTTTGACGCTAATATTCTGCGCCAATAACGCCCCCTTAACAACTATGTTTAATAAAGTCGCTGGAATTGATTACTACGCTGTTGTCGGTTCTACTTTCTTTATCCTAAATAAAATATTAATTCATAGTTCATAAAAGAAATTCTATATTAACTAAATTATAGGGTAAAATGCTTATTATAATTTCATAGATATAATCTTATCAGATATAAAATTCAGATTTTAATAAGCATCTCTTCTTATAATACAGAAGATGTTAAATATTATATTTACGATAAAGTAGAATCAACAACTGTGTAAAAAGAGTGATTGCCACGACTTTATTACACATAGCAGTTGTTTATGCGATCTTATAACCTAAAAGAAGAAACGTTAAACACACATTATTTTTGATTCGTAAAACCAAGACCTGCAAACTAGCTACTACTTTTTTTACTCTTACAGCCACCTACTATTGCATATACCAGGGCTTCCCAAACTTTTTTTTACTGTGACGCCCTTGGGAACTCCCCTGTGACTCCCCCTGCTATTTTCAAGTGAGTTTCTTATTTTCAAGGAGTATTAGATTATATTTGTTTAAAAAAAATGCAAACTTTGTAATCCAATTTTTTGGTTAGAATGATGTCAACATCTGTCACTATTAATTTTCTCAAGGAATATTAGATCATATTATCCGTCCAACTAAAGATGAACGCTGGTCATCGATGCGCTCTGTGTGGTATAAGATTAAAAAATTCCTAGTCAAACCAGCATCCATAGTTTGACAATTATTGATTTTTACAGTGTTTACGAAAATGTCATAGCAGACGATTTTTTGAGGTTAGGGATAAGGAATTTTGGACGTTTGTAACCTTCTTTTAGATTTTAACCATGATTTTAACATTGATACTTGTAGTTTTGGAAAGTTTTAAAGCATTTTCAGTAGGAAACTAAGAATTAGATTTTCGCGAATACCTACCTATTAGTACTGCACGTTCTCTAGTTTTACAAAACTACCAAGTACTAAAAAACACGAAATCACTTTTACTTATATTTAAGAAATTAACTCAATTATAACAATTGTAATAGTATAATACCTTCAATATGGAGAAATATATTCTTTTCAAATACAGTTTTACATTTAACAAAATTCTGCTATTGCTATTTAATATTTTAATCAACTTAAATGCTATTAAAGTACTTAATTATAATAGAATTAACACTATTTTTGCTTATCCATCTCTTCTCTTGTATATTTATTATGCATATTAAGTACATAAAACGCAGCGTCTATCTGTCTGTCGTTCTGTATGTTCGCTTTTTCTGAAACTATACAAAACATAGACTTTATAAAATCAAAAAATATAAAACGTCTTACTTTCACTTATATACAGTTTCTCTGGCGACCATTTTAGAAGAACTTGCTAGGTCTGCAGTTTTCAACTTCTTGAGTTGTTTTTTTTACCATGACTAGATAAAACTCGCTGGTTTCTACTACGGGCCCCCTTTTAACAGTTGAAACACAAATTTTTAAAGCCTCAGCTGCTCGCTGCAATAAACAAACAATTGTAGTACAATATGATCATAAATAATAATTAACGTTTCTTACCTCTTGTACACAAGATAAAGGAAGTAAATTTCCACGATTCCCTTTTCCCTCTCGAACTAGTTTAGTAAATTCAGGAATAACTGATGAGACTGCGAATGCAGTGTCTTCCCTTATACTGACATATTAATATGTATTATATTAGGTAAAATTGCGATTTTCTGCCAGTTCTGACAACTGAGATGCTTATTATTATTGAAACACTCACAGTAAAAAATGCAGTGGTGGTGAAAAACATATTTGGTGTGGTGAAATATCTGAGTGTGAATTTCTACACTCATGTGAATGAAATTAACAACCAAAATTAACACGCAGCAACAATTTTCTTATGAGTGTTATCTTAATTTAAAAAAATGGGTAAAAATAATGTTTTTGGTGTACAAATCATATGAATTTGGTAAAGATATTCTCGTTAGTGTAAGAGTCATCTTTCAGAAAATGTATTTCACTATTCTAGCATGTTAACAGCAGTAAAGAGTGTTAATGAGATTGCCAACAAAACCGATTTAACCCTCGCGAGTGTCATCCACCGAACATTCATCTCCAACGCGAATAATCACGATTGGACGTGAGACTTTTATTTACTGTTTGTGTTTGAATGTACTTAGTTGTCTTTGAAAGTCACAATGATTTTTAAGATTCAACTAGCCAATAAAAGTAAATATGCTAAAATAGAAGAGGATGCATCTTTCTACGATATTGTGCAATTAGGTAAGATTTTAAAACTATAATTTCCAGTCCTGGTTGTGTCTATTCAGCTTTTTCTTATGTAAGAGTTTTAGCAGCCATGTTGATCCTTTGTAATTTCAATCATCATTATGCATAAATATAAATAATAATGTTTACGTGAATTATGGATAAATAATAGATAAAATTATTTTCAGATTTTTGGTTTACAAGGAACAATTTAAATGCAAAACCGTTTCTGGTATAGTCGTATATGATATATGTATATGATATAGAATATATGTCGGTATAGTAGGTCGGTACTTGGAGACGGCCGAACTCAACTTAAAAAGATGGCGCACATGTGTTTATAAAACGTGTGATTATTAACATGTGATTACTGACATTGTGATTAGTGACATTAAATGTCGTTTCTATAATTACAGGTAAGGTTTGTAATGTAAATTAGAATGTGTAAATAATTTTAATAAAACTTTAATTACAGAAACTCATAATTACAAATGATAAACACAAACAGTCAACTTTGAACATTTTTACATTGGGTAACAAAATAAAGAATTCATGATTTTCAAATAATGAAGGAAAATCATCACAGTATGTATTTACATTGGATTATTTAGATTTAGAATGTATTTATATTTTGCATTTTGTTTTAAAATAAAACTAATATTTGTGTGCATTATTTTTTTACTTTTTTCTTTCTTTTTGTACACTCCAATAAATGATTGTAACCACTATAATTGGTTCCTTTTCCATTAAAAAAATGTTCCTTACCATTATAAGCAATAATTTTTACACTAAAAGAATGGGAAATTAACACTCAGTTCGTGCATACTTTACACTCAACAAATGTTTTCTCACACAACAATATGGTTGTCATTTTTACACTCAGTGTCCATGACTTTAACCTGCATTGAAGGTTAAAGTTGTTATATATTTTACCACTTTTAAGACCAATGTTATTTACACTCATCAGTGTGGATAAATAGGAACCACTCTGGGTGTTATTTGAGTGTAAAAGTTAACACTCCATTTTTTACTGTGCTATAACACTCACGAAAAGCATGTAAATAAGAAATAACTTCAGCAAATGTCACCTCTGCCAATCAAATCTACAGTCTACAGGTATCAGAGATACCTGTGACATGTTTTACAATAAAGTCACATGTTCATAACCGCATACAGCATTGCCTATAATTTTGGCATTTTCTTTCAGAAATCTGTGAAATACCTTAAAGAATCCATAAAATTGATCAACTTTATCTGTAGTGACGACATTAATTTTTTCCACGATAATTTTGCCAATAAATGTAGTTTTTTTTTTGTTTTTTGTGGCAATATGTTAATTTTATCTAGGAATTTATTTGTAAGGTTGGCCACTCCGTATTCTACACTCTACAGAGCTAGTCAAATCAACTTCCAACGACTCAGAGAAGTGCTAATGTAATGCTATCTTCGTCATACTCGTAGATAATGAGAGTAAAGCACAACAAAACGCTTTCTGTGATAATTTCTTGCAAAGCTGACGCAGAGCTCATCTTTCGGTGGACGGATAGTAGATACTTGTGCAAATCTTACTGTCAGTTTTCTGCTGAATATATTTATTCTCTAATTTATCTATAACTAACAATGTTTGCATAAATAAAAAATAGAAATTTATAATTTTAATTTAATTAACAATTATCAATTAACAATGAAAATACATAAAGCCAACTAATTTAAAGACGAAGGTTACAATTTACTTACTTGGAAAATTCACTTAAATGTGATTTTTGTTTATTTAACAAGTACCTATAATTGATAATTCTTTGTTTTTTATAAGAAAAAAATTGCTAAACTGATAATATGCTTTTAGGAGTGATATTTTTCAATATTACAAATCTAGAAACACACAGTTGACATTATTCTAACCAAGACAATTTTTGTTTTATATTTTCTGAAGTAAATATAATCTAGTACTCCTTGAAAATATGGGTAAAATTACAGTGGTGCTTTTTTACAGCTCCTGCCTCGTACACTAAAGTCTGTCATGCTTCTACTATCGTTACTTCTATTTCAAGAAATAAATATCGTATACTTTTTTCTACTTTATTATAATAGCTATTTATGTAATAAGTACATAATGTAGGTCTTTATAGACAAGCCCAGTTTATGGCCGAGCGAGCGAAGCGAGCAAGGCCTATAAAAAGGGCGAGTCTATAAGGTCAGATTATGTAAGAGTTGCATACAAAGCTTTATGTTCGATTCCTAAAATTGGCTAATTATCAAAAATACACAGTTTATAAATTTGACATCTATTCTTGACAGAAGAAAATTTGACATGTAATAGACAGTTGCCATTCTTTATTTTACTAATATATACTTTTTTTTTATTGGTAACCTATTTTGCTTATTTAAAGTACGCCTCAGCGTGCATAAATCCAACTTTCAAAAACGCGCGTTTTAAAGTTTCCATGGCAACATCAACAATCCGAGAAACGCCAAGTTTAAATGTGAACTTTTCAATGACTGATCTGACAGGAGTACCTTGTAACGTAAAATAAAATACTACTAACAAATGTTTCAAAAGCTTTATTCATATATTCAACAATCTTAATTTTTTAAAGGAATGTGAAAAGTACAGTTGGTATTGTTTGAAATACTTATACTTCGGTTTTTTAAGTCAGAAGAAATGTTGTTCAAATTAACAGTGCTAACATTTTTGGAACTCACTGGGTTGCGCTTCCACTAATGGCACTTCCAATTATGTTCGAAACATTGTTCTTATTGCTTATACTTTCTTCAACGTAACCAGCCGCCACCGCTGCCGATTTCCATCCTACTTGTCGTTGGATTTGATCTATTGTCATGCCACTATTCGCCATAATGGTAGCAGACGTACGTCGGAACGCATGACCCGTGTATTTCTCAGGATCATCCAATTTAAGATAACGTGCAATTTGCAAGGGACATGATCCAAATGTATTAATACCAACCACTTGATTGGTGCACTTCCCCTTATCATACCGTAAGAAAACTCGGTTTGTACTTACATCTTGGGGGCGCAATGATAAATACTGCTTCACCAAAACCAAAACCGCTTCACCAAACGTCGACCCTTGACTGTCTTGGATGGTCGGATTGTAATAAGCAATACGCTTCCTTCTTCCTGGATGTCATGTAAGCGTAAATCGCATAATCCACATCTTCTACAAGAGCCAAAGATTCCGCAAATGGCTACCATCTTTAAAAATAAATACGTAATGTCCGGTGCATCTATGAAAAACTTCCGCAAATCGCCTTCCTGGAATACATATGCCTTCTTGGCTACGTCATTCTTGCTAATTGCCTTAATGAATGCATGCACTTTCACAAACGATTTTATATCAACCCCTTTGTTTACCCTCAACATACTTTGCAATTTCGAATGGATAGCCCACATAGTTGACGCCTTGTACTGCTCCGACATTTTCTGAAGGTAAGCAAGTACAACTCGTTCATCTGTAGCTGTTATCTTTTGCTCTTCCATCCATTTGATAAACTTGTCGTATTCTTTTTTATAAGCGTGTTCCGATTTTTGGGGTATTAACCGCGATTCTGCTTTGCTGTATAAGTTGTCAATATTATGACTCATTTTTAAACGAAATACAACCAGTAACAACTGTGGTCAGAAAAATTATTCTCAAGTGACAGAATGAAAAAAAAATTTTGTTTTTTTCATTTTCCATGACAACGAAAGGTATACTGATTTTACATCACTAACGTAACCATTTTACATTATTAGTTCTTATTTCCAGTTTTTGTAATATTTACCAGTATTATTTATGATTTCAAAGTGTACCAATAAAAAAAACTAGCGTAAAGTATTCGTGGCTAACTGGTCTTTAAAACACTTGCTCTATTTTAAGCACTCCGGCTACGTCGTCGTGCTTGAAAACTCACGCGTGTTTTAAAGACCTCAATATCCACTTATACTTTAATATACTGTATTTTACTACTGCCACTTTATTTTACGAGCACAATAATAAGCCAGTTCACTGCCGCAAAACAATACAATAAACAGTACTTTATAATGCAATCGGACATAATAGCTATTAACATATCTAATATGTAATGAATGTCATAACTGCCGCAGATGTCAGGATGAAATCCGAGCTCGAAGAGCGAGGATTTTAAGACTTCTAATAAGGCTGTTATGACATGATTACATCCGAGGTATGTTCAAGATTTAATCGGTTTCAGGTGACTAGCTCCGAATTTGAATTTACTGTGAAAAATTAATGAATCAAAAATGTGTTGCAACTTTTTCCGTAAAAATCGAAGTCGTTATGCAAGTTGGTAGTCACAAAAATGTTTATTTGTCAACAAACATTTTATTTTTACAAGACTTAATAATTTCTAAAATGAGTGCCGTTGATTTGCCTGAAAACGTGTTAGAAAATGCTGAGGAGGCTATACGAGCACTTATTCCAAGCAAGTCAAAAGTGAGATACGAAAAATGTTATACTGACTTCCAACACTGGCAGCAAAATAATAATTGTGCAGAAATAGTTGATCAAAATGTTCTTCTGGCGTATTTTCAACAACTGGTAGGCTTATTGATATTGCACGTAATGTTTAATTATGTTTTTCTGATTTTCAGTCAACAAAGCACAGCCCTTCATCTTTGTGGGTCTATTATTCAATCCTTAGAAGCACCATCGCTATTAATAAGAACGTAGACATAAAATCCTTTGGCAAACTATTTGCGTTTTTAAAAAGAAAGAATGTTGGACACGTAGCAAAAAAAGCAAAAGTTTTGACGAGTGATAACCTGAAAAATTTTCTTAGGAACGCAGAGGATGATCAATTTTTAATGTGCAAAGTAGAAATAAGTAAATGTCAAAAATACATGCCTGACGTTTAACGTTGTTTTTAGGTAGTGGCCATTTTCGGCTTATTTGGGGCTACCCGATGCGATGAAATTTACAATTTGACTGTGAATGATGTTAAAAAGGAGGGAAATGTTCTTGTAGTGACAATTAATCAAACGAAAACTTACAAATCACGTATGTTTACTGTCGTCCCGGAGGGTTCGGTTAATCATGTTGATATTGTGATGAAATATAAGAATTTGAGACCGCATCACACTTTACATAATAACTTTTTTCTACTCATGACATTGAAATCACTCATTTTGCAATTGATAACAATGGTTGAAATCGCATTTCAACCTCTAGAGGTTGAAATTATCGGACTACCGCGATTTTGAATTTCAAACTGTTCGACATTCAATTGATGACAAGAGAAATGTCACTTTAATGTCATGTTTTGTCACTTAAATGTAATATTTTTTTCTAAAGTGCATTAATTTACTAAAAATTCGAAGAAAAAATAGTATATGGAACGCGTGGCTGATAAAATTTCAACGTCTCGAGTTACTTTTTTCAACTCGCTGTCGCTCGTTGAAAAAAACCACTCTCAACGTTGAAATTTCATTTCAACCACTTGTCCCATAATATACTATTTTGTTTTCTACAGCCGTGGAAAATGTAGTACTCAGAGAGTGGATATACATAAGATTTCTTCGGTTCCCAAATTAATTGCTACGTTCTTGGAACTTCCGGAACTTGAAAGATATACGGGTCACTCTCTTAGGCGTAGTTCAGCAACAGTTTTGGCAAATAAGGGTGGCAACATTATAGATCTGAAGAGATTGGGTGGGTGGAAGAGTTCCAGTATCGCCGAATCATATGTGGAAGAATCCGTGCAGCGTAAGATTAGTGTTGCCAGAAAAATGGTTGATTGCGACACCTCTTCTTCTACCTCAGAAAATAATTGTAATAGTCCAGCAATTATAGAAGACACTGGTGTTAGCAGTCATACTGAAATTGCCATGAGCAAGGGGACCGAACAAATTACTAGTGCTTCTATTTCGAATTGTTCTGATTTCACGGTGAAGATAAATAATTACTATTATGGAAAGTATAATTAGGTTCTTGTTGTAAGATGTTCCATTTTGTTACTTAAAATTTTCATAATAAAGGTTTATTAAATATTTTTTTCCTGTATTGTAAAATTATTACAATACCTTTACCTGTATTGTAAAAATATTACAATACTCATATGTCATTTTAAATTACTAATACGGTTATGAGGCACATTACAAACCAACTTTTGTGAATGTTAAGAACCTTATTACATCCTGAAACCGATTAACTCTATTAATTTATTTACGAGTTTGATTTGTTTATTTACAAAGTTTAATTATTTTGTAAACACTAAAAAAAACTCAATTTTTAGTGCTAACTGTAATTAGTTTTTATTGCAGAAATTAGTAAAAATAATAAATAATCAAAACTAATAATCATTCCCCGAGTTTCCAAAGTAGAATCAGATTGGGCATACAAACGAGGCATATTTAAACATTAAGGGCCGGTTTATTCACCTTCAGGTAAAATTCCCAGTAGTTGCCGGTCAAATAAATTAAGTTTAATAATAAATAAATTTTGGGTATATTCACATGATTATATCTTGAAAGTAGTTAGTGGAATGTTTATGAGAAAGGGTTCAACTTTTGCACTCAGGTAATACATGCAAGAGAGAGATGGGTAATTGACAGAATAATGCGTTAGAGAGAATAATTAAACCCACTGACTAATCTACTTAAAAGGAGGCGGAATTTAAAAAATCTGTAATCTTTCACAAATATTTTCTAAAAATTTTAGGTAAACAGATATTAATGATATATATGATCTAAGGTTCTATGCTTTGTCAAGGGTGTTTCTTAATTTTTGTTTTGTGACTGTTTTGTTTTTTGTACTGACTATATCTATGTTTCTAGTTTTTTCTTAGTTTGTAGTATTTTTTATTAAAACAACTGATATGTAATAACTTTTTAAAATTTTAACGTATTTACATAAATAAATGCCTATATTATTACTTTATTTTTATTTATCGTTTACATTAAATTCTGCGATTATTTAATTATCTAAAATACTCCTAAGCCTCTATTTTTTGATGATTGTTTTCATTATTATTTTCGTTTTGTTATTTTTTATTAAAGGTAAAGAATGAAAAATGAAACATAAACACGCTATATAACTTTGTTTAACTAGTAGATGCTTCTATTTAAAAGGACTGTTCTATAAAGTGTGTCAAAGAAATTTTTAATAGAATGAGTAACAAGAGTTTTTACAAGCGTGTTTTCAAAACAAGCTTTAAAGAATTTAAATATCTTGCTCAGGTAGTTGTCCATCATTGTTTAATTCGGTCTCTTTCGTGCACAGTATAGCGGGTATTTCGATTCTTAAAGCAGCAACGTCCTTACTCGGGACAAGACATTTGCTAATGACTGTACACTAGGGTGGTTCTTATTTGGGTCATGTTGGAATTTCGTTCGGGTTTTGCCGGGTGTCCATTTGATTCTAAAAAAAAACTCAAAATTTTAAGACCAATACGAACTTCCTATCGCTATTCTAATCATTCGCTGTAACGAAGAGAAGTTTCCCATTTAAAATGCACGCTTTTTTCACTTCTTGTGTATATATTTGTCCACTGGGGCAAATTGTTGAGGAAAAAATCTGAATATTGATTTTTTTGGAATTAACAGGGTTCGATACTACTTTTAGGCACAAAAAGAATTATATGGGGCATTCGATTTTTTCCAACGATTTACAAACAAATTCAAAATAATGCACCGTTCAATTAGGGTTGAAGTGATGTAGAATGTCCCATATAATCTTTTTTCTCACCTAAAAGTAGCATCGATGCTTGTTAATTCTATAAAATCAATTTTAAAATTTTTTGCAAAAATTTGTCCCAAATATGCATAAGAATTGAACCATGAAAAAACCCATGTATTTTAAATGGGAAACTTCTCGTCGTTACAGCGAATGATTAGAATAGAGATAGGAAGTTCGTATTGGTCTTAAAATTTTAAACGTTTCAATTATCTATGAATTCTCATTTTATGTTGATTTTCTATCACTTCTATATATCTATCTATCTATCCATCTCTGCTTTGATCTTGTTCTCGGCCCGTTTTAGGTGGAATTCCATTTGGCAACTTTTTAATAAATTTGTCATCTGGGACCCACACCACGTGTCCCAGGCTGCTTATTCTTTGAGCCTTTATTGCTCTCACTTTTGTAATTAAAGATTAATTTTCATTGACCTTTATATGACACTAAAAATTGATGTACTATATATTATTAAACCAAACTAACCTATACAGAGATCATAGGAGATAGTAGCTCATCATATCGACCATGTCAAAGAGTGAATTCTTCTAAACTAAAACTTAGACGCTCAAAGGAATGTTTAAACACTAACCAGGCTTGCCATATAATTGTTAAGCTCAAGAATAGAACTGTCTGTATAGCTGTGGCAATCCCATTTAAATAAGTTTCAGTAATTATAGCCTGCCGACTTAAGCAAAGACACATGGAGCATGACAAGGTTAATGTTAGCATGAGCACATGGTGTTGTATGGCCATGAGTTATCCTTGGAATTCAGCTAGTATATACCAGTGTTACATCACACCTTGCTAAGATTTATTTATGCGTCTTGGTATTGAGCTTCTTCTAGCCATTTTAAGGCGCATTCGATTGTGGGTGAAATGATTTAAAAAATGCATCAATAATTTAACTCGGATTATTCTATTCATTACACGATCTATGAAGAGACAATTTACTATTGATTTCATAATGATCTAGGACAGCAAGGCTAATATATATATATGCATAGGATAAAATAATAAAAATAGCATCATATTAGCCTTGCTGTCCTAGATCATTATGAAACCTCGCTGTATAATCATATTATTGTATGCATTTTTTATGATCTCCGTCATTATATAAACTTTCTTGACAGAGCCCACACTCCTAAGCGCTTAATTCAATATATAGATATTTAGAAGCATGATGATTTTTTAGTGCGTTATTATCAGTCTATTTTGTTTTTCTATATCTCTGTTATTATCTTGTATATTTTTTATGTAGTTCTGTACCTCCATATTGTATCACATCATAATGTAGTTACCAAGTTTACCGTTTATGTTGTCTGTTCCAGTTGTCTTTTCCATTCTTAGTATTGGCTATTATTTGTTTCAACCTCATTTAACTTGAGTTATTTTATTGAAATATTATCTCCTTTTACATTTTGATTATCCTGCTCAGTTGTGCTGCATCACATTCCTTTCCTTTCCATTAGTGTATATTTTCTTTTTCATCTTTCAGGTCACTTTGCGTAATTTGATATTTCTTTGTTCTGTTGTTTAATATTGCTATACATTTGTCTTGTGTTATTGGTATTTTTGTTATTCTCAATTTATTCCATTTTCTGTATAGGTACCTACTATATTCTTCTTTCTACACAATTTATCTGGTTTCCTTTTTCTTTTCTTTATAACATTCTTCAGCACTGTTAGCATTTGAGCTCACCTACTGTAATTTACTTTCTTCTTTTTTATAAATTTTTCAACAAACCATTTTTTGGTCTATGACATTTTGTTCTATGTCCCTGGAAACTTTTACACTTTTCTGACATTCTATATCCTAATGTTTTAAAATTTTGATCAAATCATTGAAACTCTAATAAATCAAAGTAGAACTTTGAGGATTTTGAGCCTCTAATGAACTTTATGTAGTAGTCCAAACATAGGAACATTTCATGCCCTGAGCTTCTGGCTCTATGAGTCATGGCTTATACGCTATGAAACTTAAAATTATTCGAAGTTCGATTGTTAGGAATATTAAACAGTTAAACTTTGAAATATATTAGGAAACCTTGTGGATCTAAAATTTAACAATTTCCAATTTTAACCTTTTGACATTTTGAAGTTTAGTATACATTTTTGAATCCTTGAAACTCTGAAACTCAATCATTCACAATAAAATGTGAGAAATATTTTAGAGTTTTGTCGCACTGTTGTTTTTACAGCTTTACACTCTAGATGGAAAATACACCTATATCAATTCAGCGTCAACTCCACCCACATTGTTTTATTGCAATCAATCAGTTAAAGCGAGACTGGTAAGAGTAGTATAGATAAACTGAAGTTATTAGATTGTGAACTTTAAACTCGAGTCCACTCAGCCAAAGGCACACAAAATATATTTTAGTGGGCCTCTAAATGAAAGTAGCTTAGGCTAGCTAGAATTACCTAATTTTCCACTGACGCTAGTAAGTAGTTGTAGTTATAGTATGTGTTCCAAAAATAAAATTGCGGTATCTTACATTTGGCTAGATACTTGAAATAGTGAATAGTAAAATACTTATATGAGAAAAATAATGGCAGGGTACAGTTGTAACCGGTGTTGAGTGTAATATCGTAATATGCAACACATACTCCGTCTAAGCCTTCGTTACATGCCTACCCAAGGTGGTTATCAAGCTTTCAGCCAATTAAATGGGCTTACTAATTCTTCACTTTTTGACTTACTACTTTTATTATGAAGTACATATGAAACGTACATATAATACCGTGCGTAAAACGGAAAGTACGTATTTACAGCAAACACTTTCTTCGGCCGTAATATGTATGAACGTACTACAGGGTACACAGGAGCCGAACATTAGGGCTCAGCCTGTAGGACGCAGCCGTTAGAGCGCGGGACACTAGAGCGCAAAAACATTAGGACGCGCGGACAATATGGCGCGAAACATTAAGTAGTGGTAGGTATATGTTTACATGTAGGTATTACATACTGTATTACTGAATGGAATGACACTTGTTGCAGTGTAATGCTTTATATTATAATATTGCAAAATGGACTTATTCAGTGACTAGATATCTTGTTTATGTTTAATATAATCGTCAAATGAGGGCTGGTTTTTCTTTCAACATGTAATATGGGTGTTTCTTTTATATATGATATTATTTATTTTCTTCAATAATTTCAATACGATTTAAAAAGATTGTCTATGAGAATACGTGAAAAGTATTACACCTGTTTGTATTTAGTTACGTAAATTAAAATTTGAAGGATATACTCTAATAGCACTAAAGATACTTCAGTTTAATTGGACACTTATTGTTGCTATAATTAATCTTAATCTAACTTAGTACATACCTATTCACTTGTTTTTATTTTCACATTTTCACTCTTACAACCGACAAAAAACAAATATTTTCTAGTGTATAATTTCTTTTTTATAATTTTAAAAGAAATAGTCTCCTTAAGAAACAGTTTATCTTAATGTAAACAATTAATTCAGTATTTAATTGATAACATAACATACATTTATCGTATTTAATTTGCAATTTATATATTCTTTATACAACATCCTTTCCCATGGTCCTGTTCTTTCCAAGATTATAAAAGATTAGAACCATGCCTTTACCCTGAATAAGTATGTATGCGTTATGCAGCATTACTCATGCGTTAAGTATTTCCTTTTGTCATTTATTTAGAAAATATTTATATCAGTAAACAAGTTTTATAAGAAATTTGAATAATTACTGTTTGGTTGCAAATAGTACAAATCTTGAAAATAGAAGAAAGAGTGAGTAAGAGGGCATGTATGTACAGTTAAGGACGTATAATTATGTACTACGCTGTAAAGGCGGACCCAATTTTAATTCAGAATTAAACTAGTAGAGAAGTTAAAAGAACGGCGAAAAAGGTACCAGTGAAAAAATGAGAGTCTGTCCACGCGATTATTTATCTATTGTTGTGTGATAGCTACCAAAGAGCAGTAGCAAAAGATCAGTATGTCCAAACTGACAAGTTTTAGGGCAAAAAGTTGCCATTAATAATATTTTAAGTTCACTTGAAGTGGATGGAATTCAAAGACAGCGACTGCACATTGCATCTTACTCTTTTTAGAACCAAGCAAAGCGATTAGTTGATTTTAAAACACATTCACTTCATTTTACACGATTAACTAACATCGCGAGAATTAACCTAATAATACATTGCAGTATTGTTATTGCTGGTAGATGATTCATTTTAATTACATATCTTTATAGCATAGCTAATTGTATCAGCTGTATCTAACTGTTTATATTTTCTTTACAGAACCATGCATCCGACGGTAGCAACATCTATCTTTATCGTGACCACTGCCTACTTCATGATGGTGCTGGCACAACAGCCGTACACACCCGATCCTTACAGTAGCAGTTCATCGCGCAATAGCAGTGATCCGTATTACAACGACCCACAACGATATAATAGTAGTGATAGATATAACAATCAAGATCAATACAATCGTGATCGATACAACAATCCAGACCAACGGTATAATCCAGACAACAGATACGGTCAAGATCGTTACAACCAAGACCGATATAACCAAGGAGGGCAGGACAGATACAATCAAGATCGTTACAACCCAGGACAGGACAGATACAACCAGGATAGATACAACAGCCAAGATAGATACAACAGCCAAGATAGATACAATCAAGACCGATATAACCAAGGACAAGGGCAAGGGCAAGGACAGGACAGATACAACCAGGATCGTTATAATCAAGATAGATACAACCAAGATCGATATAATACCGGAGGTAATCAGCCACCATATAACAGACCAGCAGGTGGTACATATGGACAATATCCTGGAGGAGGACAATATCCTGGAGGAGGACAATATGATACTAGAACCGGAAGTGGAGGTGTAGATGATGGCAACTGCTGCGAAGAGTTTTGTTATAGGAGGAGTGAACATTATCTTCAGTTCGCGACCAAGACGGCTTATCAATTTGCACTTAAGCATAGCCGAACCGACCACTTCAAAATTCCACGTAAGTATTATAATGAGAGCTTGTTTTGCTAGAGTTGTCTCGTTTAGAATCTTCTCTAGATGTTTTGCTTACAACCACCAATAAATTCGAGATTTTAACACTTTACTACTTCTATATATTTTCTTCTATACAGGGTGGGATTAAAGTATGGAATATTAATAAAAAGCTAACTCAATCGATTTTAAAAAAAACGCTGAAACACGCATTATTTGTACAATAGTACTTCCCAATGTTTCTAATGATCTCTTCTTTAACCTACTCTTTGATTCATTATATACATCCACACACATTGACTTCTTATATTTTGATTGGTGTAGTATTTGAATACTTAACTTTCGCTCAGTTTATAAGTTTGAAAAGATTTTTCACCAGGTTATATTCTGATACTTGAGGTCCTTCCCTAGCATCTTATACATAGTACTATATCTTTCTTTAATTATCGTGACTTTCAGTTATATCATCTTAAACACTGCGTATTAAGTGTTATTATTGAAAACGCAATAGTCCAAAAGTTCTTAGCAGCAGGTGTAAAAACTTCTGATACTAATATGAAGCAATTAACGGCAAGATTCAGTCAACAAATAACAACTTCCGGGTTTGAACTAATATGCCATATTAAGAACAACAAAATTCTTTTTTCGAGCGCAGCAAAAATTCTTCTTTTATTCCGTATATGACATCGTACAAACTCAGGAATAGTTGTCGTTTTCTAATATTGTCGATTATTAAATGGGGTAGATGTTACTTTCAGTTTAAAACGTAAAGTTTTGAAAAATGAAACGAATACGTTCTGAAGACCAAACTAAAAATAGTGCACCTGTTAACTTAAGATTGCTTAAGGTCAAGTCAATGGCCCTCTAGACCGCTTAATTAATTGATGAGATTAAATATTTTACGTGAGTCAGTCTAATTTTAAAAGGTCAACTTGTATGTACTACCGAATACATGATATACCCCACGATAATGTCACGTTCTTGGGTTATTAAATTATTTAATAACACATTGACATAAATATTTGAATTGGACAGATATGCAATACTTGTAGTATTTAAAAAGACAGTAGCTATTACAACTTTGCTGAAAACTAACCCTCGCCGTCCTATAAAGACTTGTGAGTACTGTAAAGTACGGAAGACCATGTGGTAATACAGGTTGCTTGTTTGTGGTCTTGTACATTACTTATATGTTATCTCTTGTAGAAGATAATAAAACACATGTAATAACTTCTATGAGATATTTTTTTATATTTGTTGTTGATTACTGTTGTCATGGCAATCACTTAGCATGCAATGCCTTCTTGAGGTAATATGGAATGAATATCATTACATTACACCCCGGGTAAAAAAAAGGCTGAACATGTACCAATAGAAATGATCCATGAGTCAAAAGGGCATTTAATGCATTCCTCAACAAAAAAAATAGCATACATTAATGTCGTAGTTGCATGTATCGGCATGTTTAATGTATACTAGCTACAAAGAAATTGAGGTTGTTTGCATCTTTTCAATGGTTCCTTAATGCTAAGACAATAAAACTTATGTTAAGAATTAATTGCTAATAATCAAAGAATTGAAAAGCCTCTGCCGCTGGTAGCTAATAGTAGGCATCTATTGCTTATTGCAAGGTGATGTCGCAAACTTAACCTAATTAAAATAAACTTGATGTACAGGAATCACTTGTTAGGACGTTCTGTAATTCTTACTAGAAAGAAAAATAAAATCTAGGAACGTGAACAAAACCAAGGAACAACATAATAAGTGCTTCGTGAACAAGTGATGCTTACGTTACGATTTATTTGTTGTAACTTTCAAAATTAAAATTAACTATGCTAATTTAATTTAAAAGCGTTAGCCTAAGTAGTAAGTTTGTGGTCAACATTGATAAATGTAGTTCTATTCATTTTATCCGTAGGAATGGAAGAAGTGGGGTTGTATTCATAAAACAGAGGCAGCGTTCATAGCATTGTCCTAAGATTGTAGGAAGTACTAGGTGAAATTGCCTGTTGGAGAGTATGATTGAATTGAATTGTATGATTGAATATTCTTCTTGTATTCTGTTATTTGAGGAGAATGAACACTTGAACACTGAGAATGGGCTTGTATTCACAGATACCTTAAGTTTCAAATATTCCCAGATCATCAAAGATGACCCAGTGAGTAAAGCCGTGTTTTACTTTGCCATTTTTTATCCTGAAGTCTATAACGGCTCTATAAAGAAGTATTTTTATACAAAATATTTTTATATTATTTTAAATATATCAATTTGTTGCAAGAATCTGCGGGATTACTTAAGTAATAAGTGAAATACTCCCACGAAATGATAACTAGCCTAGGATTCGACGGTCATGGGGTTTGTAAACTGTCAGAGAACTTCAACTTGTTTCGGTATCTCCAAAAACATATCAAGTGTGACTGGTCCAACTACTAAACAGAAAAAGGCTTTGAACGTATCCACACCCCGGAGCCAGGCGTCCTGATAAATCCTAAGTAAACTCAAAAATCTTGCATAAGCTTATCTTATATCACTGCCACATCTTTTATAGAAACCAGGAGACAAATATATTTATTAAACAACAAACACTTGTAAGAGACAAATAAATCATAAATAAGCACAACAAGGCGATAATAAAGGCTCCCATCTTTTACATGAAGTACATGCCTACTAGAAACTAATTCATGCATGAAATACGTCAATAATACTGACTAGATAAGTAAATACTTAATTAAAACTACAAATTAAATATTTGTTAATGGGACTTTTGGGTATCCATCAGTTTTAAATTAGAAAAACTGTATTCAGAAATGCAGTCGGAACACGAGAAACGTTGTCAGAGAAAGGGTCTAGACATTAACATAAACAAAACTAATGATCATTAGCAAAAACAACATCCCCAGATGTCATCTTATGATAAACCAAAAAGTCGTTAAAAAAGTAAACAAATATACATACCTCGGTACCACGATAATTGACAAATGGGATCACTCACAGGAAATAAAGATTCGTATTGAAAAGGCCAGAGCTGTGTTCAATAAAATGAGTGCTATCTTTAAAAGCCACAATTTGACGATCAACTCAAAGATGAAATTTCTGAGATGCTACATGTTCCCTGTTCTTCTCTATGGAGTAGAGTCATGGACATTAACGAACACAACAGAAAAAAGAGTGGAAGCATTTGAAATGTGGCTCTACCGTAGAATAGTAAAAGTGCCATGGAAAGATCGGGTCGCCGAACGACGAAATTCTACACAGAATGGAAAAAAGAAAAGAAATAGTGAATACAATAAAGACAAGGAAATCCCAGTACCTCGGACACATTATGAGAAACGAAAACAGGTTCCAACTATTACAGGTTATACTGCAAGGAAAAGTACAAAGTAAAAGAGGTCCTGGAAGAAGGAGAATATCGTGGCTTAAGAACTTAAGAACATGGTTTTCTATGACTATAACACAGTTATTTAAAGCAGCGGTCAAGAAAATCATTATAGCCAAAATGGTTGCCAACATCCGGAACGGATAGGAACTACAAGAAGAAGAAGTATTCAAACTGATTTTCAGTACGATATCGTATCGTATTGACTTTAAAATAAATAAATTTAACTGATTTAACTTGATAAATATTTTAATATATGGAAATAATTCTGTCTTAATAATAATTCATTTCGTTTCCGCCGAATCCACGCAGGGTTTGTTACTGGTAACGCTCTTGATAAGTTGACACCTTGACACAGCGTCTGGCCTCTGGTGTGTAACATGCATTACCGGTAGCTAACGGAAGATAAAGTTTCGATCGTGTCGCGAATTAGGGATTGACACAAGGATGGTGAATAACCCAGTGGGATTGGTGAGTAGTCCGACCAAAAGATAGTTATAATCATTTACATCACTTTAAATCCAAAATCGCCGAAAGTATATTAACTGAAACTAAAATGTACTTTAAAAGCTGAAACAAAATAGAAAATAAATCACTCAATCAAGATCAATGGCTTGCAGAATTGTATTTCTAGTACAAAATATTTTCCCAAAAATCCATCATCACTATACTTTCCAGAAAATCTCTAACCTGACACTTCTTGATAATAAAGGGAATAACATCAACGTAAATGTTAATTACCACAAAAATTTATATCCGATAACATAGCCTTGCACAGCTTTTTTCTATTCCGTCCCTCGGATGATAAATGGAAAGAATCTTTCCAGAAGAGAAGAAAAAAGACAGCGACTCCATATTAGAAACCCTGAAGGCATCATGGTTCAGCTCTTCTGACTTCAAACTGATAACAGGTCTAACTGACTAGCAATCAGCCTGACCTGTTTTATAGGGCTAATATGATGCCCCAATAACGTGGGCCCAAATGTATACAAGGATAGTGTGTCGGGCAATCGATCCCCCAACCACCCTTTGTAATGTTTTCTTCACCGTTAAAATTTAACTCAAGATCACTCTATATATTTTGATATACAGCTCTTTCAGCTTTGCCCAGTTTTAATAATAATTCGGTCAAATGTTAACTGCGTATATAACCACTTTCTATTCGAAATCAGGACCCCTACAAGTACTTGACATTTGTATCAAGTGCTCTGAATCACCTTGTAAGTAACGTAAGGCAACATTAATTTACTCTGATACTATAGTACATCAAAAATTTTTATTTGTACGATATTTCATTTTGTAACACTACTTAAAGTCGCTTAAAATTAAAAGTATGGACACTTTCCACATTGAGATATCAGTTACTTTAAAGACGACTTTACTTATTGAGATTAAATTATTTTGGTCAATTATTTAACTGTTATTTCTGAAACAGACTTTCATTTTTGCCAAAAAAAAACAGAAATTCTTTGAAATCTACACTTGGAGTCGTCTAAGGCAGCGATGCAACCTTCTTTATGTCACGGGCCGCATTCATCAAAAGTTTCTTTGACATATGACAGAGCTGGCCTAGACAATTTAGGATGCTTGGACACGACCTTTGACATAGTTCTGACTCCAGAATTGAATCCTCCATGATCTATTACTCCTAGTTCCCACAATATATATACACGCTAAAGGGTAAAATGTGTACTTGTTGTGTTGTTTGACACAAGATAAGGTTAAAGTGCAGGTCAAATATAATTCCAGAATTGAACCCTCCAAGGTCAATTACTTCTGTCACCATTTTCATCTGACCATTTCCCTATACCTACTCATCAAAAGTTGTTAATGTGGATCTATAGGCGATTCATATATATAGCGCTCTTTACTTACTATGCAATGTATGTAAATCGTATAAAATAGCGTGCTGTATAACTGGTTAACTATGTGTGCATAATGCTTTTACTTGATTATTTTCATATGCTACATAGAGAATATTGGAATATGCTCTAAATCATTACAGCTACCCCACCATTACGAGATATCTACTTATATCAGTTACACCCTGTATACTATAAACACTGTATATTAGATTGGCTGCAAGTATTTTTTTCCATTTTTCTCCACAATATGCATTAAATTACAGTGCATCCCATTTCCATTATTTGAACAAATTTTTTAACAATACATTTTGTTTTTCAGAATGTAACCCAGCTGTATTTTGGAGTTTAAACCGACCTGGAGCACGCCTACCATCACAAATGGTTATACCAAGACTACGTAATTTAGAAAATATTCGTCAGCAAATCTTAATCCACTATGAACAAAGACAAACCTATCCTAGAAATGGAAGAATGTGTGAAGATGACTTGGATCTTTTTAGAAGGTGAGCTTTTCTTTTAATTTTTAATGCATTATCAGATAATAACTTTGCTTTTTTACAGATGGCGCTGGAATGATTCCATTACTGAGCAACGAGCTTATACGTTAACATCTCAAGGAGCAGAAGAAATAAGGATTTTAGCAAGGAAATATCAGAGCCACCTAAGACCATTTTTGGATACACCATATAATGAACAGTATTACAAGGTAACGTGTAATCTTTATAGCTAAAAAACTACATCTATGAAAGATATATATATATTTTGTAGTTCCAATACCTTGAAGCAGATAAAACTCACGATAGTTATCAAGCTTACATAGATGCATTGTTTCCAAATGCAGGTTTCAGAGTACATGCTGATGTCTTACCATATCAGGTTTGTTTAAAATAATTATGTTAATTATATTAAATCTTCAGAAATCATTAAATTGAGAAATAATTTATTTCGTCAATTTACAGGCGAGTTCAGGCTATGGCTCTTCTTGTGGAAGTTATGGAAGTGGAGGCTACTCAAGTGGAAGCTACAATAGTGGTGGATACAGTGGAGAACGTAGCAACAGTGGAGGATATAGTAGCAGTGGGGGATACAGTGGTGGTGGTGGTGGTGGTGGTGCAGGATACAGTAGCAGTAGTGGATATAACCCTGGTGGATATAGTAGTAGTAGTGGAGGATACAGTAGCAGTAGTGGAGGATACAGTAGCAGTAGTGGCTATAACCCTGGAGGATACAGCAGTGGAGGGTACAGTGGTGGTGGAGCATATGGAGGTTATGGTGGAGAAGATGCTATGGCTCTCCAAGAATATAACAAATTCAAACAACGACCAGAATATAGAGATCTTGTACGGGATGTTGGCAGAAGACTAGGATATAAATACAACTTTAATGAAAGTAATGTTGAGGCTATGTATGATATGTGTCGATATGAAAGAGCATGGTAAGTTATATAAACATTAATTTTCACTTTCTTTCTCTGGGCATTTAGGAGCAAATTTTTGTTTAGATTTGTTAATTAATTAAACTTACATCTATGCTATGCTTATTTTAGCTATTTAATTATACTGCTCCAGCTCAGAAACATAACATAAGATAAAAAAAGTTTACAAAAATCGTTTTTATTTGCTATATTACAGGTATCCTCGTGATCCTATTGCTTGGTGTGCAGCTTTCACCGAGAGACAATTAAAAGTTTTGGAATATGCAGAAGACTTGAAATATTACTACAAAAATGGTTATGGAAATGAAATGAACGTAAGAAGAGGGTGTCGAACACTAAAAGAAATGTATGAACGCTTTGAACGTGTTATAAATGGTAAGAATAATTATCACATAGCGAAAACACAAATAGAACAATAATAATACCCATTCGCAGCCGTCATGCATTACGCCACTTGTAGAAAACAATTGCAGACTATATTTCTTTGGTTGTATTTTGATACATTATGTGTATGCAATGAAAATCCTGAAATTTGTCATTGTTACTTGCCGATATATCGGCAAGTTTCCCCCCAATACGATACGATACCGATAATCGGCGGCAGCTGCCGATATGCCGAGTTACCGATATCAGTATCGGTATCGGTCAATAATAATAATAATAATAAAGTTAAAAATTATATTTTGATTAGTAAATTTGTTTTGTCTACTTCAAGAGATATCAATTTTCAAAGTTGCTTATAGAGCGTATATATTCCCACACAGCACCATAATATCTGCTGGATGTCCTACGGATATCCTGGAACAGCTTTACGAATATCCGAAGGATGTCCTACGAAAAGCAGTTAGATATCCTACGGACATCCGTGGGATGGTAAAATGAGACTAAAATAGACATCTTCAGGATATCCGATGAAGGATATTCCTCGGATATTCTATTATTAATATCCGTTGGATATCCTATACAATATATCCTCGGGACATTCATTACTAGATATCTTTGGTATATAATATGCAAAATATCCCTTGGATATCCTGTACAAGATATCCACAGGAGGTCTAAACAAAATATCTTTGGAATATCTTATATTCATTATAAATAATATAAAAACAGATTGTTTCTTTAAATTTTCACTTTTAATTATTGTAGTTAACAATTGTTTCGCCACACAGTGGCTTCTTCAAACGCCTAAAAAACATGCTAAGCTAATGTAACTTCTGTAAAAATTGGCAATTATAAACCTGCAATAAACATTATATTCCTTGAACGTGCTTAGATGTGGGTAATGGGAGCGGACACTATTATTATACAAATAAATTTAACAACGGTAAATTGTTCAGCTCTGTTAGGTCGTTTATAAAGTGAATATTTAAAAAACAATCTGTTTTTATATTATTTAAGATGGATATAAATGCCGAATCAATTCGTTAATTGATTATAGAATTACTATTAGAGGATTTGCTAATTACATATCGGTATCAAATAAATAGTAAATAGAATATAATAAAAGAAATGATGGAGGTATATGCTTATAAAATATAAAAATTTATTATAATTGAGGTAACTACAAACATAAAAATTATATTTAACATATTATTAACATAAAGACTTCTTCTGTTGGACCTCTCATCTGCCGCCCCTTTCAGAAATTGCTGAATTGGTTTTTAGGCATCCTTTTCTGTCTAATCTAGATCTCTGTTTAGAACTTCTGTAATAATATATAAATGTTAATACTCTTAGCGTAAATGCAATTCTAGTTATTTTACTTAACAAAAATGCTGCAGTTTTCAGTGTGGAATTTGTTTTGTTTTCCCCGACCAATTAAATTTAAAGGTGTCGTCTCCAACAAATCGTGGTAGAGCCCTTTTGATCACTTCATAAGGAGTGCTGCCACCAAATCTTGCAACTTGATTGATTTGATTTGATATTTTTTTGTGCTATCTGAAAAACAGTACAATTTAATAGATCACAATGTGGATATGGCAAATTTTACCCTTCAACGTCGTGCCTGATGAGGCTGTAAATATTTGTTGCTTTAAATGATAATTATTGTAGGATTATAGTATTTGTCAAAAGTAAATAAACTATAGATTTTTTACCTTTTTATTAAAGTACCTACATAATTATTAAAACGAATGAATCAAATTCGGTAATTCTACTTACCAAATGCTCTTCAACAGGTCGGTTAGTGAAAATTAAAAGCACTTTAAAATCAATCACCAACAAACCAAATCAAATATATTTAATCGGAGCGCTCGGAGTAATAGTTGTGAATGCTGAATGCTCGAACTGAAGTGACCGAAAAATAAGTTGTTTGGATCATGCTCGAGTCTAACAAAGTTGTAAATCTTTTCGAGGTTTGGACATTTTTTAACACTAGGCAATGTCATAAAACTTACCCAAAGAGGGTCGATTACAGATGTGAAGCATTCTAGCATTTCAGGAAGAATTCACTAAATGCCGCACGATTTAAGCAATATACATACTAACATACACGTCATATCATCTCTCAATTCTTTGTTTTTGACGTGTAAATAATAACTAAAACCACGAGAATCTTGCCGTCAGCAAACTATCAGTCAATGTTAATTTAAAGAATACCAGTTTTCTTAACTAAAATACCTTGAAGTTAATTTACAAAAGTAATTTTGGATAATTCTTTTAAATCAATATTTTATATATTATACTCTATCTATCTATTAATATCTAATTATGTAATTATATATCTTTTTTAGAGAATCTTATAAGGCATTATAAATAATAAATAAATAAGAAAAAGTAACTAAAAACTAATGTTTAAAAGTGTACGCTACCGATACAAAGAAATCAAAAAAAATGTAGGGTAACAATTTGTCATAACACATAAACACTATATTAAGATTATAGCAATAACGAGCAATCTGTACTGTTTTTATATCGTACACCCTATGTGTTAAAAGGAATATCGTAGGAGATTTGAATCGTAAGGTGAATATCTTAAGGATATCTTGTACAGTATATCTTTAGGATATAACACTCGGAATATCTCATGGATGTTCAGTTTGGGGATATACGATCATTCCTTGAATCGACGATACCTGGGATATCCACAGAATATCCTGCATTTCATATCCTGAGGATGTAGCGTGCTGCATATCTCACGGATGTCCAGTTCATGGACGGGCGATCCATCCGTTAACAGACCATATACTGGATATCCCCAGGATATCTTGTGCTATATGGGTTAGCACTACAAATTATGGAAATTAAATTTTAGTAAAATCGTGTAATTTTTAGACACATTAACTCCTGATTAAAATGTCACATGGACCCAATGGCCAATTTTTGGGTTACTTATAGCTTGTGAAAGTTGATCAAAGTATTAGAATAATGTTAATGTTTAACAAACGTTTTTCTGATTGCCTATAGTAAATATATTTATTTCAGGTGGCGAGAGTGAGAAAGTCTTTATATCCTTCAGAGATACAAATACGCTACAATTACTGCTAGTCTCATTAGGTGTTGCTAAGGACTACAACCGCCTTACAGCAGAGAACTACGGCAGCCAAACCCGCCGAAATTGGCGCACGTCTACTTTAACACCATTTTCTGCAAATTTGGTGGTCATACTTCATCAGTATGTTTATCGTTTATTTTTTTTTATTTTACATGCTTTAATAATATTGTTTTAGATGCCAACAAGGTGATCCATATAAAGTTATGTTCTACCTAAATGAAAGTCCATTAGACATACCTGGATGTCAAGTTGGTTTGTGTAGTTGGAATGTGTTCAAAGAAAAGGCTCAAGAGTCTATTAGAAATTGTGACTTGGAAAACTGCGGAGGTGGTTCAGCTAGCTTACAAACAAGCCATGTTTTGTTCAGCATAAGCTTAATTGTAGTAACAATTTTTTATAAACTGTTTTTCTAAACTACATCATATGTAAGTTGTAAGAGAAAATAGGTGTATTTGTAGAAGTACGATATATTGAGTAACGTACAAAAGTAAATGTGCAAAAGGGCAGCTGTTAGAAAATAGTTTCGTAATAGTATTGATAAAAATATTCATTATGCTTTAATGAAAAGTAGATTTAGTTAAATTGAAAAGCTTTTATTAAATGGTGTTCAATATATAAATAAGTGGTGTGTATGGTATTATATATTTACCATATATCTGTGCTATATTCTGAGTATAAATATTATTAAATGCATTCCTTGATTTTATTTTTAGTGTATGATTTCATTACTTTAATTATCGGTAATAATATAGTTAAATGTAGTTGTAAAGTAAGTTTTACTAATTATACTGTACGGCTACTGTATAATATCTAGAATATAATACAATGGTCTTCTAAGTTCTATTTTGTAACTAAATTCTTATAACTTTATTATACTTAATTAATTGTTAAATTTTAAAATTTTGTTTTTGGTGGTTTAAATTGTACCAAATTTATAGATTGAGTTTATAGTTGTTAAAGTTGATATAAGTTTTAGCAAAATAAGGTTTAATGCATATGAGGAGCACATTGAAAATTATTTAATTTCTAAACTGATAACTCTATTTCTTATACCTAATCATGGAAAGATTAATTACTAGGTCATTACATCTCATCTGATATTTAAAAGGATAAAGCACATCGGGAAACACCCATAGATTGAAAGATCAATCCTTACCGATGTCAATACCTCAACTATACAACTCGTTGAGAATGAATTCAAAATTTGCTTAACAATTAATTCTAGTGATTTGTAATTTAAGATAGTAATTTTCCAAATGCTCTTCATACAGTATATACAACAGAGTTTTATTATTATAATATTTTAAGGATAACAGGCACTCAATATATTTAGTACAGTTTGTAGTAATAATTGTGCTATTATGTGTTTTGTATTTTTATATTTTTGAATACCTAAGTATGTTGTTTCAAACTCTTATAATGTTAAATAACACATTTTCATAAGAAATGCCTCCATAGGACTTTAATTAATGTTGTAGGTACGTAAGATCGTATAGATTTATTAATAATGATGAAAAATATATTGTAATTGATAAGATCATTTTATTATATATGGTTGCACAAAACAAAAATTTTAGCATTAATAAGGTAAGAATTTAAATGATGATTATAAGAGAATGAAGTAAGTGAAAAGTGATACTTGTGATTTTATGTTGCAAGTAGAAAAGCACATTCAGTAAAATTTTATAAAACATTCTATGACAAAATTTTATGACATTCTATCATAATTATAATTGCTGTCTTAACTCTGAATATTAAATTTGGTATTTAAGTAAATCGTATTTTTTTGTAGCCATCTTAAGTATTGCACATACATTAGAAAATAATGCATTGTTAGTTTTCATCTTCATTCAGATAGTTGATAAAATTTAACTCTGCTATAATTTAGTTATTACTATAATAGTATTTTCATACATATATACAGAGAAGTTTATCGGGAAACTATTTAGAAAAAATAGATGAATTAAGTAACGCCTAATTTAAACTATTAAGCCATGATCATAAATACTTCAATCCAACATCCAACCTCATTTATTTTTAAAATGAAACATCGTAATTATTTCATAAAATTTTAGGGGTATTTAATACAATAAGAAGTAGTTTGATTATGAATTAATTGTTAATTAACTCTAATTGTAAGTGAGAATGTTTATCGATCTGTTATATGATGTATCTAATTTTATCTTAATAAAATGTGTTATCATAGTTTGATAAAAATCTACGTTTAGTTACTAGCAAAATAACTCTAATTTAAAAAAAGGTCAGAATTAAAGATTTTTAATTACACAAAGTAATAGAAAATTTAAATTTTTTCTTTGGTGTCTGTTTTAAACAAACATCGAAAGTTTAGAAAAGTTGTAAACCAGTTGGTGTACCTACCTCTATGATATTAATCAACTAGCTCAAGAAAAATGGTCTTAAAATAATTTGTAAAGCTATGTATTTAACTGGAAAAGGAAAGGATTTTGATTAAACTTAAGATTGAATAGGTACCGTCATTTTATGTAGCTTCACACATGTATTGTTTCCTTCACATGTCTCTATGGAGAAGAGTTAATCGTGGTTATATTTACACACCAGTTAACAGAAGATACGTATAAATACGTATTTTTCTAAGCTTTATAACCTTTGACAAATCTCTTGTATATGTTAATTGATTAAAACTCCAACCTATTTATTTTTACATAATTAAAAAAGTCATAGTCTTAACTACATTTTAAGAGTAATTGTACATACACAAAATTGTACTACAGTTAAGAGTGTTTTATTTTCTACTTTTTTTTACATTTGAGGTGGCTAATCTAGAAAAAATGATTTGTAGGGTCAATCGGGACACTAAAAATGTCGAAGGAACACATCAAAAACTTTCATTGAATCAACGAGGGGCTTTTGAAAAATAAGAAGTTTCAAAATCCATCTTAAACGATCGCATAAATACCATTGCAACAACAGCAATGTGGGTAGGCTTAAAGTCTTGTCTGATGATCAACGGTTTTTGTCGGAAGGCCATTCCAGGAATAGAATGGCTATCTGGATGTATAAAACGGCATAGAGAATTTACTGTAAGGCTTTGTGAAAATATGACAAGAGTCAGAGCTCAAGTTGATCATGACTCCATAAACAAATATTTCGACGAGTTGGAGATATCCTTGAAAAATATTTCATCAAAAAATGTTACGAATTACAATGAAACAAACTTTAGTGATGATCTGGAACGCACAAGAGTTGTTGCAAAGGTGAGTTAAATGCACACAGATCGGATTATGGAAACATCAAAGACCATCATTTCTATAATGTTTGCAGCAGCAGCTGCTGATTACACATCAGGCTCACAAAAAAATAAAGCTTTGTGGTTGAAAAGTGAGAAACTATACCGTATGTGTTTTGGTGTGCTGAAAACGAATACGGTGTCAGAATTGACCCGTCACCCAAGGATTTCGACATAACCTCAAAAAATTTATAAAATACAGCTAAAAAAAATTCTTGGGTGATGTTTGGATTTGTTTTCAGCACACCAAAACCATACGGTATGGTACCTTACCTTTCAGAACTTTTTTGGTCCATGGCTAAGGCCATGGCCCCAAGGCCCACATCGAATGCCATGATTGCTTTACGTGAGGTACCTGTGTGAACTTACCCCCACATTCCCTTCCAGAAGGAAGTGATTGGAATACGCCCAATCAGCGCGCAAGTTGCATAACCGGCAGTACAGCAATTGCTACCAGATCAGCTCACTGGTCGGAGCGAGGTTGCCTATCCACCCTCTACTAGCTATTACAGGACTAGTGCCGGAGCAATTGACTTAACACGTTGGTCACCCGCCGGTACCGCAGTACCTCGTCCAGCAAGTCAATAGGACTATTCCCCAGATATGCGCTCTTGCAAAGTGGGACCACTGCCCAATAGAATCCAACCTCAATTGTGGCGGGACTTGGTTTTTTAATGGCTTTGCCACCCCGATCTACCAATTTTAGGCTTGGTGGGCCCTCGACAGAGCTTCGTTTAAGTCTACACGTTATAGACTCCCAGTGTGTACGCGTTTTTGGTGAAGTTGTCTTGATTGTGAGAGGCTATGTATTCGCTTCAACTCTCCTTAACTAATGGCTTTCAGAGCTTCTCCCAATCACTGTACCCGGCTGCAGTCCGGATCATAGGGTGGTCGGGATAGCTCCTAAGCGCAGTTTCCCATTAGCCCAAAAGCAGGGTAAACCTCACTTCGATTCTCCGCACTTGAGATTCAGTCAAACAGCGGGTTCCTTTGGTGACCATAAATGACCTCGGTCAAGCAGCGGGTTCCATTGGTGACTATAAATGACCTCGGTCAAGCAGCGGGTTCCTTGGTGACCATAAATGACCTTATCCCAGGCGAGATTCGAATCCGCCCACACCGGTCTCATCTACCAGGGCTCCCCCTGATCGGTATTAGTTACCGTCGAGAATTCTCTACCACACGCTTAATCTGACAGCTTCATCCATTGCCCTTTATAGGTATAGGGTAGAAGACAGCCAGTTTTATGGGTGAACGTCGTGTGGTCTCCCGAACACCCGACCCCACGGCCCACACAAAAAAGTTTTGTAGTTGAAAAGTGAGGTACCATACTGTATGTTTTTTCGTGTGCTGAAAACGAAATCAACTACAATTCTGAAATCGTTGGGAATAAAAATGAAAATCATGCAAGGACCCTATTGCTTTGTTATTTTTAAGAAACTGGATGACAAGAAATCCCTTATTGGAGACAATCTGGCAAGCTATCCGTCTTTAGTTGTTGTCAATGCTTTCAGAGAACACAATATATATTTTTTACTTATTTACACATTTATGTCAGCCACTAGATGTCTCCATTTTTCCGAGATTACTAAAGAAAATACATGATTGTCCAAGTTGGAGCCAATATTGAAAAAATATTCAATCTGGTTTTGCTGAATGTGGAATGAGTCCTTAGACAGGAAAAGGGTCTCAAAACAGTTACCACCCAAAAAAAGTTTTGTAACATTGTTGGAGAATCAACTACCCGTACGGCAAAGAAAATAAAGCGACTGTTACCACCAATCCTACACAGCCAAGGTGGAGCAAACATCGACTACTCGGCGCCCAACGTGGGGCCAATTGTTACCAGGGCGTACTTGGTTTACGTTAACTTCGTCGACGGTGATGATTGACACTAAACTAAAACACTTAGACACTTATCTCTTTCTTAAAACTAACACTCGGTCCTGTCCTTAAAAATGGATAACACAGATAAATAACTTTAAATAAAGTTTATTGCAATAGTCTTATAGGAGGCCCACACAAATATAACACAGAAAAAATAGTTTTAACGAAGGAAGTCTATTGAAAATAGTCCACAACATTAACAATACTAAATACACAAATTAATAATACAGAAATAGATATATACAAACAACAAGTAGAAATATAGAACAATTGATATTCTCCCAGTTTAACAATTTATGTTAAAACAATCGTGGGTGATCAATATGATCTTTATTCAAAGATACAAATAAACACAGAGATTATATACAAATAATGCAGTATCGCAGGTAGCGAAGGTTACCTAAGGTTAGCTCGTGATAACGACCAAGGCCGCAATCTGCCTACTCCTTGGCGTTCGGGACGGGTGACTTGGGCCTCAATCTGCCTACTCCCAAGTGTAAAGGTTTGGATACTTGGGCCTCAATCTGCCTACTCCCAAGTGGATAAAGGTTTGGTTGACTTGGGCCTCAATCTGCCTACTCCCAAGTGTTGATTCCGAGTCGCGCTGGAATGCCTTTCGAGTGATTGAGGTCCTGTATTTATATCGCAGGGGTAGCTGCAACCGGCTCCTGAGTGGTCGATGTTGGCTCCACCTTGGCTGTGTAGGATTGGTGGTAACATTAACGCAACTAGCTCCTCGCCTGAAGCTAAATCCAGACTAACAAATACCACAGTTCATCTATATTCTGCTTCCTCACATAAGGGTGCATCTAAGAGAACCACAACCAGACTCCATGATGAAACTTCTGAAGCGGGTCATCACCATTGAGAACGACGTGAAGGAAGCCCATAAAAGCAAAACCAAACCCGCGTCCAAGGCCAGGGAAACCAACGCGCCTCCGACAAGGCAACCACCAAAATGCCACTTCTGTCCGGAATACCACTACCACCGCCATTGTCCAGTAGCAACTTCAAATCCGGGAAACGGGCCGGCAACGCAGCAACCGCAGTTGTTCGGCCCCCTCAATCAACGCAGTAATAAATTCACTGCAAACCACCCAGGCCGACAACCTCCCAAAAATCGACGTCATCGTCAACAACTCTTCTCAGCGGGCCCTCTTGGACACCGGCTCAACACACAACTTCGTACAAGCCAACCTCGTAGACAAGTTCCCGCCGTTCAAAACCGCCACCACGGTCCATCTTGCGAGTCCCAGCCAAAAGCTGACAATCATGGGAGAAGCCACCATCCGCTACCTCATTGACAGGGAAGACTTTCAACTCGAGGCTATCGTAGCACGGGAACTCGCCACTAATATTCGGGCAGCCATGGCTCCGAGACAACAAAGCTGTCATGGACTATGACAGAGGATGCTTACACTTTGGTAGAGCTACGCGACATACCTGTCACTGGACGCGACCGACGTACAACGAAGCCACCATCACCATTAAACCAGAAGAGGTGACACACGGTTTCCCAGAATCTTCTTTCAAGGAATTCTCAAGGCTACTGACAGAATTCCAAACCACACTCCAGACCACCGGCCGGCCTACAACAACCGCCACCACTCGGCACACCATCCGGCTAGAACAAGACGCCCCCTTTAGACTTCCGCCGTACCGATACTCGCCAGCCAAAAAGGAGATCATCAACCGGGAAGTGGAGGCCATGCTTGCGGACGCCATCATCGAGCCGAGCACCTCGAACTATTGCTCCCCAATCGTCATCGTGAACAAAAAGGATGGCAAACCCCGGTTCTGCGTAGATTACTGCAGATTAAACGCCATTACCAAAGACGAGAGCTCCAGCCTTCCCATAATTCACGAAACCCTGCGAGACCTGGGCACCGCAGCTGTTTTTTCCAGCCTCGACCTGAAGTCTGGGTACTGGCAGGTCCCACTAGAAGAAGCTTCAAAACATCTGACTGCCTTCTCTACTCCTGACGGAGCTTCGTACCAATTCCGAGTAATGCCATTCGGCCTGAAGAACGCTCCCGCTACCTTTCAAAAATTAATGACTCAAGACGTGCTCTCAGGATACCTCCTCAGCTTCGTCCTAGTATACCTGGACGATATAATTGTGTACTCCAAAGACTGGGCAAACCACATCAAACACCTCCGGCTCGTCTTCGAAAGGCTCCAGCAACACAAACTCCGGCTTGCCCTGGATAAATGTCGGTATGCAGACAATCACATACCTAGGACATGTGATAACCACCGAGGGACACCAACCTTGGCCCGAACACGTGGAGAGTCTACGCACTGCCGAAACGCCAAGAAGCAAGTCCGGAGTTTTCTAGGCCTATGCAACTGGTTACGAGATTACGTCCCTAGTTGTGCCGATATCCAAGCCCCGTTGACGGATCTACTCAAGGGAACAAGGTTCATCTGGACAACCGCTGCCGAAAAAGCCTATCAGAAACTGAAGCACGCTATCACCCAACCATTACATCTAAGCCGTCCCGACTTCACCCAGCCGTTCATTTTGCAAACGGATGCCAGCCAAGTGGGAATCGCAGCCGTCCTATACCAGGAGGTACGCTGAATCAAGCGCGTCATCAGCTACGCCAGCACCAAGCTCCGACCAGACGAGTCACGATACCACGTCAATGAACAGGAGTGCCTAGCGGTGGTCTGGGCCATCAGACGTTACCGGCCATATCTAGAAGACCGCCGCTTTACATTAAAAACGGACAGCAGGGCCCTCCTATGGTTGGACCGCACCAAAGACCACAATTCCAAACTGACCAGGTGGTCATTCTTACTCCAGGAATTCACTCTCGACGTGGTACATTGCCCCGGGAAGGACAACGAACTACCCGACCACCTATCGAGAAATCCTAGTGAAGGTACGGTTCCCGAAGAAGTTACAGACACCGAGCGACTACTGCCACCCACGGCCGCAACCAGCGACAATGACTACCCAACATTCGCAAACCTGGAAGTTGTTGATCTCGCCATCCAAGTAAAAGAAGCCCAACGAGGCAACCCACACGCTGTCAACCTTAAACAAACATGGGAAGCGATCAACCTAGACGGACCAGAAAACGCCGGTCAAGAAAGAATTCTCAACGATTACCTGGTGCACGACAACTACCTATGGCGACGCGGTCCTCAGGGAAATCGACTAGTTGTCCCCACCGAGTGCCAACAACCGGTCCTTTACGCATACCACGATGCTCCTACAGCTGGACACCCGGGCATCGAGGAAACCACTAGGGCCATTAGCCAACACTATTTTTGGCCGAAACTCGAATCCTGCGTACGAGAGTACATTCGTACCTGCTGGTTCTGTGCCGCAACCAAACGCGGCCCTCTACAAGACAGGGCCCCGCTCCGGCCACACCAACCAACACTTCCCTGGGAGGTCATTTCCATCGACCTAATGGTCCCGTACGTCACCAGCCGGGAGAACAACCGCCAGATTCTGGTCATCACGGACCTTTAAGCCGCTGGACTGAGGCTTTCCCAATACCTCAAGCCACCACGTCGACCATCACCCTCACGCTAGAGAGGGAAATCTTCGGAAGATATGGCTATCCCAAGGCCATCATATCCGACAACGGCCCCCAATTTACCTCCATCACCTGGGACAGCTCTCTACGCAAATGGGATTGCTACCACTGGACTACCCCTATCTTTCACCCCCAGCCCAGCCCGGTAGAACGGCGAAACCAGGAAGTCAAAAAAAGGGCTACGGATCCAACTTCAAGGAAAGGACCCGCAAGACTGGGACCAGGTTCTACCCACGGTCCTTTATACACTTCGCACTAGGAAGAACGCAGCCACTAACCTAACTCCAGCCAAGGCCCTCTTGGGCTATGAGCTCCCTAGTCCGGGAGAATGGCAAGTACACACCGGTGCACAACCCGCAGCCAACAACTAGGGACCACCACGGGACCAACGAATACAACAAATCCACATGAATCAGCATCGGTACCGAGCCCGGTACGCAGGTTACCAGCCAGCAGCTACGCAGTTCCGCGAGGGGGATCTGGTAACGGAACGGGCCTCCAACACGCAGCCAGTTCGCCTCAAAATGGGTCGGACCTTATCCAATCATCCAAGTCGCGGGCCAAAATGCATATTGGATCGAAAGGCCAAACGGCGAACCTACCAAGGTCCACGTGAACGACCTCCGCGCCGCAGCCAACCAACGCCCACCAGAACCAGCAACCGACCAACGCCAGCCAGAACCAGCACCACTCAGGAGCCGGTAGCAGCTACCGCTGCGATATAAATACAGGACCTCAATCACTCGAAAGGCATTCCAGCGCGACTCGGAATCAACACTTGGGAGTAGGCAGATTGAGGCCGAAGTCAACCAAATCTTTATCCACTTTGGAGTAGGCAGATTGAGGCCCAAGTCACCCGTCCCGAACGCCAAGGAGTAGGCAGATTGAGGCCTTATTCGTTATCACGAGCTAACCTTAGGTAACCTTCGCTACCTGCGATACTGCATTATTTGTATATAATCTCTGTGTTTATTTGTATCTTTGAATAAAGATCATATTGATCACCCACGATTGTTTTAACATAAATTGTTAAACTGGGAGAATATCAATTCTTCTATATTTCTACTTGTTGTTTGTATATATCTATTTCTGTATTATTAATTTGTGTATTTAGTATTGTTAATGTTGTGGACTATTTTCAATAGACTTCTTTCGTTAAAACTATTTTTTCTGTGTTATATTTGTGTGGACCTCCTATAAGACTATTGCAATAAACTTTATTTAAAGTTATTTATCTGTGTTATCCATTTTTATGGACAGGACCGAGTGTTAGTTTTAAGAAAGAGACAAGTGTTTAAGTGTTTTAGTTTAGTGTCAATCATCACCGTCGACGAAGTCAACGTGGACCAAGTACGCCCTGGTAACAAGACAAAAATGACTAAATATACGAGCCCAGACCCATAATAGCTCGCACACTTTATATTAGTTCGTTCAGGACACCCTTTTATTTTGTAGCCCACGATAATGTTGCTTCTTGTCGTTAGAGTGAAGTACTTCTATTATTAGGGAGTTCTCGCGCACCAACCCTTCAAAGATTTTGGGAACCGTGTTAATTTGCAAATGAGAAAAGAAGTAGTGTGAGGAAACCCTCCAATAAAATTGAATTAATGTTGGCAGGGAGTACGTGCTGGGGGCATTACTTCACTCTAACAACCAGAAATAGTCACGTGGTGGCTTCAAATAACTTTTGGAGAGGGAAGATTATTGCAGAGTGTGCTTTCATAAAAAATACAACAAGCAAATTTCATCTAATTAAAAATAGACAGATGAAAAACAGCTCTACACTAAATAGCCAAGATGTTAGAAGACCACCTCCTTGATCCTGAGTCCCTTGATGTCAAACAGGAGGTTCAAAATCTATAAGGGGGTTATCATAGATAGGCTAAAAGTACGATTCAAACAGAGCAAAAAACCAGGTTTCCCTAAAATCTACAAAAACTAAATAAGCAAAGACAGGATTTAAAAAGCAAAATCAATCTAGATTCTTGCACTCGCATTGAATATTCAGAATTCAATAAAATGGTCAAATGAGAAGTTCTCAAGGAAAAAAGAAAATTTGACGATGAGATGATTGACAAAATAGGTACTGAATCAAACTGGTTCAACGAAGAAAAAAAAAGCAACTTTGGATACACATACAAACCGATGCATATGAGATGGCATGAAGAAAATATAAACCAACAAGATATAAAGCATGTCCAGAAAAGTATTGGTACAAAATTAACATTATCTTTTGTGATAATAAACAACAATATAAGAATTAAAGTTGTTTTGAGGAATAGGCATAGATGTTGATTATAAATACAAACTTTGGTTGTTCTGTAATCAGTAGTACTTAAAAAATGGCGGGTTATAAAAATGATAGTGACAGAAATAAATTATTATGAAAGAATGGTACGCCTTCAATAAGAATTAAAAACATTAATAGTTTCAAAAGCGTTTGCAAAAAATATCTAATGACTAGTGGTCGGACATTTGGCGAAATGCAAAAAAGATAATGCAGGGGGCAAGAAGAAATCTATTTAATTGAAACTCAAGGACTTAATTTTAGTTTGTAAATATGTATTTGAAACAACACATTATATTGTACATTTTAATATTCACATCATTATCTGTAAAATTATAAAGAATATTTCATAGTATGGTTTTTAATATCTGTGTTTTTTTGACATTTGGAAGATATTGTATAAAAACGATATATAGAAATCGGTTTCATGATGAATTTATTACATTTATTACATGATTTCTCTATGGCAAATGTTTATAATACATTTGTTAAATAAAGACTATTTATTATGTTTATTATGTAATAGTCTAATAAGATCAAACTGATATGAATAGGGCAATTACCATAAATGTGTGGTAGGGTGCGAATTTAGGCAATTCCCACAATAATAAATTTGAATTTTTATAGCAGTTAATCCATTCGCATGCCCAAGTATAAGTTATTTATTTTTAGATTATTTTAATTAAGATAATTAATACATTAGAGAGTTAAAAGCTTCAGTTAAGTAAACATCTGACACCCTTCTCGTTATTGATAACATATTTCATAATAATTTAATTTTGTGGAAAAAATAAGGCCTCTGACAAAATCAGGTCGGTTGCCCTTGTCAACTTATTAACTTGTCAACTTGTCAATTTAATTTCTGATACATTTTAAGCGCGAATTAATAATTTCATTAGTTAAGGTGCAAGTGTATCCAAAATAATTTAACAGTACATTCCTAAATTCTACACAAAATCACAGTGCATTTACTTATATTGTAAATAACTATACCAAATTTTAAAAATATCATTACAAAGGGGTCATTTAGATACCCAAATACGGTGCATAAACCTCAAAATGGTTGTTTTTTCATAGCTACCCAGTAAACGAAACTGTGACATTTACTTGTCTGCTATGTAAGAATCAGGTAAAAGTATCTATATTTATAGTTTTACATATCTCTTATGTAAATTTGTCGATGTAACATCGTCTATATATGTTAGATGTAAAATGGGAAGAGCATTGCTAATATAAGTCTGGTGTCTTCAAATTTACATATATACGACATTAATAATGTTATTTGTTTTTTACATCACATTTTTTACTAGTCAAATATATAACTATTTAACCTTTGATTTGTTTGCGGGCGGCGGGGTAGAAAATATCAGTAATGCGCTTAACACCTGACTTTGCAGACGTGTTAAATCGTGGTCCCCATTTAGTTTGTTTTATTTATGTTGAATATAAATATTAATATACAATAACCATTTTTATTTTTGTGACGGTAACATTTCGGAAGTGGGATAAACAGCCGTAACAAATTTAATTTCCAGAGAATTGATATTTTATTAGTACGCCAAGTGAAACGTATTTTAAAATGGCGAGTGATATGAAAGGAAATAAAAATAATAACGTATGAATCTAACGTGTAAAAGTGCGTATCTATTTTTTATACAAATATATCGAAAAGTTGGCATCAAGGATGTTATTATGTCTATTACAATTGTAACAGATTTATTAAATTAGCAAAGCATCCATATATTATACTCTATTACAATGAAATTTAAATCTATTACTTACATGTTTAATAATTAAAATTTTCTCTTCCTACTTATTGTTTGTTAAAACGTTTCAAAGCAAAATATATTAGGCGACTGTAAATTAATACCATAAAAAGAGAGATTCGGCAAATTTAGCAATGCACGCGTCATATCATTTACTAGGAATCGAGAAATTAAATACCGAAACCGAATGGCATTTGTTAAAAAACCACGAAGAATCTTGATCTTTTAGCATTTTGATTAATGTTGTTTATACGTAGCTTTTGATTTTTTCTATTTTATTATATTGCATGCTATGTAATAATATAATAATGATTTTTTTTTCTATAATAAGTTATTAATTATAACTATATTTTTTTCTTTTTTTAATAAAAAAAATAAATAAAAAATTTGTTCTGACTTTTCTTTTTCCCCTAATTTTATTACTATTACAGAAATCTATTACTATTTTAAAGAAATATAGGTTATCCTACACAAAGTGGAAAATTTGAAAATTGTTGCTTTAACTTAAAGATCCTTACGTAAAGGGATTGCAGGTAAGTTCTGGCCGTGACTCCACTTTTTGGGCTTATTTGAGCGTGCTTTTGGTGGCGGATAAAACTTTGGAGTGCGTTCGAATGAACCTCTAAAAAAAAGGTGGATCGCCGCCTAGCAATTTACGTGGAACTGCAATATATCGATTTTATATAACCGTGGTGATAGAATATACTCATAATTAAATAAACGTAAAATATACGGCACTTTGTATATGTATGTAATACAGATTGTATTTAGATATATTAACAGTGACATAGCATTTACGTAAATAACAGATGCATAGTGAGGCGGACATAACGCTCTCCAGATGACTTCAATTTTACTTAGCTGCTACATAATAAAGTAGGCATTGTTACTCTCAGTTACATAAATAATATTTTGCTGTGTTTGCTGGGTAATATAATAATGTGATAACTTTGGTTTTAAATTTATACTCTAGAAATGTTAAAACTTGCTTACCTAACTTGTTTTGGAAAACGATGTTTATATTAACTAAATTTCACATTTTTTACGTAAAAAACTAATTTTAGAGAAACTGTACATTCAAAGTTAACCAGAAAAATACCACTTCATACTGAAACGAAGTAGAGAATAGAAGAGAAATTTCATAACAAAATTAAATCAATTCATTATTCTAAAAATTTATTATTCCAAAAATATGTTACAACAATTGTTACAAAACTCATTTCTAAATTATTTGACCCAGTAATAAAGATAAACAAATTGATTTCAAGTACGACATGAAGCTACTCTGCAATTTGTAAGTGTGTCATAATACTAGCACAGCATTATTGCTCACAAAAAGTAAGTAATGCTGACTCTAGCATTATGACACTGTCCTGGTTAATAGGGACAGGTTGAGCAATCCTTGATTGTAAGGTGAAATTATGGCAGGGATTAAGAGTTAAGATGGGAAGTAATAACCAAAAGGATAATTAGTGGTATTGTGAACACAAAAGAAGTAAAAAGTCTTTTCCAATGTAATAACTAAAGTAAGGGAAATGGCCCTACAAATTGTTCTTAGTGGGTAAGCATAAATTATGTTAATTATATGTAGAATTAGTCATAGTTATAAGTTAGGTAAATTTAAGAAATAAATAAAATAGATTAGATAAAGAGTGAGTGTATTTATTTAATGCTACATGACTTGGTAACGTCGTAGAGGTAACGCAAGGGAAGATAAAAAGAGAAGCATGGTGGAGGCAAGTAAGAACGAAGCAAGCCAAGCTTCGTAACATGGTGGAGCTTCGTAACAATACAGTTTCGTATTATTTTAAATTTTAAAGAAATCGTAGGTCTAACGACTAAATTATTGCCAAAAAACCTGCTTTTTTATGTTTTCTTAGAATAACTGAAAAACCATACATTCAATATTTTTGAAATTTGGTATAATTATTCACAATATAAATAGAAAGGATGGTATTTTTTATAATTTTTGAAGTAAAGGCCAAGTGTGTAATAAAAAATAAAAAACGTTACTTGTCAGAATTTTGATTCGAGGGGTGGAGGGCTAATTTTAGAAAAGATATTAAAATAAATTCGAGGAAATTTAAAACAGATGAAATAATTCTCGAAACTATTGTATAGTAGTATTCTATTAAAAGAATTTAAACCACATTTATACTTTCTAAACCTTCATTTATTGTCATCGAATATTAAAATGAATTTGTGGAAATTTAAAAAGGGTAAAATAATTCTTGGAACTATTTTATAGTAGTATTCTATTGAAAGAATTTACCTCACATTTATATGTACTAACCTTTGTTGCTACTTATATGTGTTTGTAAATGCAGACTTCATTAATTACCATTAATTAACACGTTAATAAAAACTTTATTTAAAGCACGATATACATGTTAATGATATATTATCAATAATAAAAAATACCTAAACTTTTCTTGATTATTAAATTGACATTAATCTGTTTTATTTTATTGAATTCTATGTCTAATTTACATATTTAAATTTCCACATAATAGATTGATTTTTTCCTGTTCTTATAATGATTAGAAGTCGGTGTATATTACTCCAGTATAGCAACTACACCTTCATTAATTGTTTTCGAATATTAAAATAAATTCGTAGAAATCTAAAAAGGAGAACATAATTCTTGGAACAATTTCTTTTGCTGTTAAAAGATTGAACTATTTTATAGAAGTTTTCTATTGAACGAATTCAACCTACATTGTCCTGGAATATTAAAATGAATTCGTGGAAATTTAAAAAGGGTGAAATAATTCTTGAAACACTTTCTTTTTCTATTAAAAGGTTTAACTATTTTATAGCAGTAACAAAGACGTACCCAGCGATGACCAGGGGTTGGCAGCTGCCCTCCCTAGAAGAAAAATAAAAGATAATAAAGCCCTCTTCAAATTAATGCGTATGTGTGGCGGGGCGGGATGCGAATCAGTACGCATTTCTTAGTGACTAATAAAAACAGTTTTGCAATAGTTTTGAGTTTTATTTTGCAAGAGAGATCGTAGTGTTTCACTTTGCCCTCCTTCCAAACTAATATGAGTTGCCCCCCTCTAGTTCAGATCCTGAGCACGCCCTTGGCTTCAGCCCCACGAGTTTTGTGCTAATCTAATAGCCCGAGAGCTGACGACCAAAAAGTGTAAGAGTTTTGTAAAGGTTAATATTTTAATATTAGCTTATATTTAGGGTGTAAATAAAAATCCTATACAAAAGAAACTCGGATATGGGGATACTCGGCGTCAGAGCAGTTTGAAAGTTGTAACAAGAAGTAGTATCATCTAAGTGTTTTCTAAAAGCTGAAAATTGATTACTAAGCAGTTTATGTAATAAAAAACTAAAAAACAGTCGTCAGATCGATCAGATCAGATCGAATGATCGAAGTAAGAAGAAACGTAGTTTAGAAAAAAAAATTCGTCGCTAGAAATAACGACTGCTTCTAGCGACTGCTGACTAGCTCGGTTCTATCAAAATAGAGTCTGACTATTTTTTTGAGAAACTATATTCAATAAATTAATACTGTACCAAATTTCAGCTTTTTCAAATCACTTCTTTACATTGACTTCATTTTCACGACACGCGACCACCGCATTGGTGTCTTATAGTCGATGCATGTTAGGTTAAAGTATTGTTTATAACATGGATGATAAATATATTTGCTGGGTTCGGTATTTCAACTTTTTTTACTCTGAAAGCTCTATTGCTATAGTTACAATTATTTACAACAATGGATACCATAGAATCTATGCTCTTGGAGTAAACAGATGTCAAATACCGAACGTGGTTATTGTAAATTTTTTTCAAGATGTAATTTGTTTGGAAATCTTAGGGATACCAATATAAAATGTGACGTAATATTTTTCTAGTCAATTCACAGACTATTGGTCAATTAGTAGTGAAAGTGGATCTAGTATCAACATCAACTCAGTAAGAAATGGTTATGGTAGCGCTGTTGAATTCTTTTTTTATTTACAAGTAGAACCGAAATGTGGAACCGAAAAATACCGGTTCCTTCGAAAATTTGTAACGGTTCGAGTTCTAATCTTAACATTAATACGGATTTTAACAGTGCCGTGCGGTGAGAATGTAGGCTAGGGAAGCAACCACGATTTTAATTTTAATATACCTAGGTACAGGCGCGGATTCCCAGGGGCGGGGAGGATGGAGGAAATCCCCCCCCCCAAATTTAGAAATATATACATGGAATAGAAACAAATAATGTTTGTTTAATTATTATTTATTAAAACAACTATTTTTCCAAAAATTTCCCTCTCAAAATAATTCTCTGGATCCGCTTCTGCTAGGTACAATAAAAAACAGTGTTATAATTATTATTAAGCTTAAAAGTTTTTCAAAGAAGAACTTTTACACTTAATACTTATGGAACTTGTTGACTACTATTCTTTATTTTAAAAAACTACTACTATGTATTTATAATGCAACTCGATTTCCGGTCTTTTTTAGAAAATACCGGTGCCGGTTTTAATCTCTGTTGTTAAATTCGAAAGTTCTGGTTTTGATCTGCCTTTCTCAATAATTTGTAATTTCTGTCCAAACCTGTACGCAGAAAATTATTAATAATTTACAAACTAAACAAAAAAATCATCCCGATTCGGATGTATCGGAAGTACTCAAACCTTCCACCGAAGCAGCTGAATTTGCAGTCATGACGATAATGCAATTTTAAATTTGCATACAGAACAAACTAAATAGAATTATTTGTCTTTAAAAAATCCAACTTGTATAAATTGAAATAATAAAATGTGACAAAATACAGTTTCATTCGCAGATTTACATTACTTAAGTAACATTAAATTTAACAAACACTAAATCTAACAAACAACCAAATTATAATAAATAAACATTTGGGCACGAAGCACTAAAAATAACTCCCAAACAATGTTAAGAGCAGAGCAAGAAGAGCAGTTATAAGCCACGAAAGCAGTGCTTATATGCAGTGTATGTAACACATTTGAATCGGTATTACCTTTCCGTGCAAGTTTAATGAGCCTAATTTAAAATAGTATGCTAAATAATTATGCTTTTTGCTGTACGGAATTAATATTGATCTTTATGTTGATTAAATATCATAAATTTAAATAAACGATAACCATAATTTTATAAAAATATTTTTGTTAGTATTGGTTTTTATTTTTAATAAATTGTCAAGGACCGCTTCCGCTTCATGGACTTTAGTAAGTGTTTCCCGAATCCGAATCCGAATATTAATTTCTTTAAAACTATAATTTGAAAATGTAAATAGAAACATTATTTGTTCGCACTGCAGTTCTCTGCTCACAGTGTTGCCAGACATGTGTGAACTTTCAAAATATTTTAAGTTTAACTGAAATTTTTAATTTTTAATTGCCAAGGAATAATTTAAGGTAGTTGAAATTATAAAGGGGAATATAAAACTGGTAAATATCTTTATTCACAATCATATTGCAATAGGTACATTTCATATGTTGTAAAAACCTTGGAAAGTAAGCTATTGCTATAGCAACACCAAAGTGGTTAACAATTTCCTTTACATGTCTGTAAAACTGACATGTCATGTAAAGTTATGGCCAACTTTTTTTTTCTGAATAATTTAAAACAGGACGTTTTATCCGATTTAAATTTAAGTTTTTATAAATATATTTAACGCTAAAAACATATTTTTTATTTAATATTAGTTTTATTTTTATTTTTCCGTATTTTATATTTAATAATTACAATGAAATTAATTACTTTCTAATTTTAAAATACTGAACGCATTGCCATCTAGCGGCGAAGAATGAAACCTTACTTAAAATACTTAACATTTCTTTTGGTCGATAGATGGCTTTGATTGAAATTATGACAGTTTATAAAAAATTTATTTTAAAATTTAAAATTACTTTTTATTTTGATTACGTCTTAAGTGTAATTATTTTGAATAAAATAGTATACATGTTTCGTTGGTAAAGTCTCCACGCCTCGCGATATTGTTTGACCTCGACGTACCGTCTCGGTCAAACAATTATCGCTTGGCTTGTAAAGATGTCCTTTACCAACTCAATATGTAATATACTATTAAACATATCAGTTGTTCTTGCTGGTTTTAAGAAAAAGAAAAGTATTAGGTACTATATTAAAATATTAAAAATATATATATTCGTTTTAAGAAATTAATCAGGACTAATTAAGAGTGAAATAGTTTATTATTAAAAAATTAACTGTCACATGCTCTTAAGTAAAGAAAAACAACATTTACTTCGGTAATTTATTAAATAATAGTCAAAAGATTAGGAAAGTTAAAATATGGGAAGGGATATGAACAATAATCTGTTACTTTACATCGACAATTACAAAAATATACAAGGTGATCCAAATTGACTATATTTTTATCTTCTTTTATTTTATAGTGGCGCCTGAAAACTAATATAGTTTATAAACTTTATTGATTTTAAATAATAATTGTACTTGATAATAAAATCGTCTAACAAACCGTAGTTCTGAAAAGAACTGTTTTGTAAAATAAGAAATCAAGCGAAATAAAGCAAAAATTTAATGAAAACCCGAACAACGTAGCAAAGTACAACTACGTAAACGAAAAAGTGACGAGTTGTCGCTGTAATTTGATGCTACATATTTCAATAGTGCTACACTAACAACGTGAAATACACTAAAACCTAACGCGCCAAATTCAAACCATCCTCACTCAATTTGGATCTCACTGTATGTAACAATAACGAAAATGCGTTAAATGCATTGACAGTCAAATCAAACTCGTTGAAACTTCCCGCTTTTTTTAACTTGATCCGCCTACAGAGCGTTACGTGAGCAAAAGCCTGAACTAAGAATGATAGTTGTCATTGACCAAAATGTTTGAATAAACGCGGGATATGACCTTTTTTTAGTTCATAAAGTTCTTTTATACTGTTGTATATTCGGGCATTGTTATCTCAAATAACACTTGAACGATAATCTAGGAAGTACACCTTACCATTTTTAAAAGCTCTCTAGCTATAGTTTTGTTTTTATAAATTTACACTTTTTTATTGGTTAAGGAAATAGCTTTTGTAATTTTGTATTTGCTATAAAGCATAATATAAACTAGATAACACTCTTAAGAAAAGATCTCATGCACAATAACTGTAAACTAAGTGCAATTTTTAAAGATTGTAATGAAATTCTTCAAAACTGTTTAAGCGGTACTTCACCTACGCGATAACGGAGCCTTAAGCTGCAATTTTGATGTTTCACTGCATTCAAATTCTAGTGTCGCAATATTTAGTTTGATTAGGGATTATAAAGTTAGTAGTAGTAGACTTTTAATTCATTCATTAACAAAAATACACAAAAGCAATGAAACTGGCTTGGTCAGTTGTTTATTAAATAATAAATATACTAGTCCCTAAAGAGGATATAAAATATTCCCTGTTACTTACAATGATATTTCACATTAGTCTAGTCTAACTAGATGAACAGATAAAAATCGCATATGAACATTTCATGTTTTTAGCATAATTGAAATACGTTTAATTAATGAGTATTTTAAAGTGAGGGGGAAAATTATTTCATTAGATAATATCCACCAGGACCTGAATTTGCTTAAAATTACTACTGCTATATTTTGTGTTTCCTAGAAAGTAAGTATTACTATAGTCTTCATTTGTTGTTCAAAAAATATTACGCAAAATACATAAAAAAATACAGTGTAAATTAATAATTTGTTTAATGCATTGATTATGTTACAACGATTTGGCTTAATTTAATTATACTACTAAACTATTAGAAGATTTGTTATTATCCTTGAGGCCCTGTGGGAAAAGTATCTCAGTGCTTTTCTCCTCTGGCGCAATTCGACTAAATTTTAGTAGAATCGGCCATATGATCATAGTAACCGATGCCAAGTCACCAGGAGTGTTTCGCCACTCTTATTCCTTGTCCAAAACAAACAAACAAATGCATAAAACAAACAAACGTTGGTGAATTTGCGCTACTTATTAATGTATCGAACAAATGAAGTTTGAATTATGTTAGGTTAGGTTATACGGGCTTAAATATAAAAAATGTTGGATTATTTTATATTAATGTTTAACGATGGAGATGGACGTGGAGATATTCGGTCAAAAAGGTCAGTGTGGAAATAAAAGGCTGCCAAATATGACATACAATTATCGTTCACATTTGTCTTCGTTTCAAAATCCCAAAATTTGTCGATAATGCCCCTTTTAGTTAGGTTTCACAATCACCATTGATTTATCAAAATCTACAGATACCAAAGAAACATGTCATTGAGTATCAAGTGAAACGTAGCGGATATAACGGGTGTTCATTTAAATTCGTAATCTAGCAACCTTTGGATTATTGCCTGTCTCTATCTGCGACGTATTATATCTGTCGCTCTGTCTTCTTTCATTAAAATTCCAAAGGTTGCTAGATTACGAATTTAAATGAACATGCGTTATAACGAATAGAACGCGAAGTCATAACAAATATTACATAATTATTTTTGGTCTTTTATATTCAATTACTTCTCGCAGATACTAATTTACCGGGTTTTCTAGTAGACCAATATTGTGGTGATTAGTACGTTTATGCAACTTTGGATTTAGTAAAACTAAACAAAATTGAAAATAACATTTTGTTGTTATAGGACTCATCACATTATCACAGAGATAAAACCACAAAACAAAAAATGACCCAAAATATTATTGAAATCGGAGACGAAGAAAATACACAAAATGAAAATTCTTCGAAATTGACCAATGAGACTTTTCCTTCTTTCGGCAGAAATCTCTGGGAGTATTTCTCAGAATACAGTCGTAACACGAGCCTACACGGAGTGAAGTATATGGGTGCGAAGAAGAGAAGTATTGTAGAAAGGTCATTTAAACTGTTCGACATTTCTTTGTATTTCATTTAAGAAATCTTTTTCAGACTGACGTGGTTATTTATCATATCAGTTTCACTTTTGTTGTGTATTTTATCAATTGAAGAAATTTATACAAAGTGGAAGAGCTCACCAGTTATAGTCAATTTTGCTAACGCTCCTACACCTATATCGCAAGTACCATTTCCTGCTATTACAATATGCCCAGAAACGAAAATCAGACGAAGTGAATTTAACTACACAAAAGCTTTTCTTAAGTACAGGGAAGAGCGTTCAAACATGACCGAAGAAGAGTAAGAAAATTATTAAAATGTTGTTACATATAAATAATACTGTTTGTTTTAGGTTAAAACGTTTCGAACAAACAAGTCTTGTTTGTAACGGTCATCCTCATACTTCAGGAAATAAAACAACTGGTTATGATACTATAGAATATCTTGCATCGGTACGTTATTAAATGTTATACAATTAACATATTAACCTAATACACCTAATAAATCTTAGGTTGCACCTCAATTCCTATGGATGTGTAAATGGATTAATGATAATCATACCTGTTATGAACTCTTCACTCCAACGTTAACTGAAGAAGGTGTTTGTTATACTTTTAATATGTTGAACAGGAAGGAATTATTCACTAATCTAGTGTAAGTTTTGCAAATCTAATTTGATAAAGCTTTTCGTACTACGCGGATCAGTATGGTTCAGTTCTATGGTATTCTTAACAGTACGGTGGTGGTAAGAAATCATAGAGCTGATAGCAGCTAGCAATAGAAGTTAATAGCTGATATCAGTTCATAACTTTATTGATTATGGTTTGTCCATAAATTTCCGAATATCATCAGTGATAGGAGATTCGTGTAAATCTTGTGCGTTTTTCAAATTTTTTATCAACTCCTGCTCCAATCATATAGCCGTATATTAGGTCGAGATCTATTGAAGCGTTGACCATATCAATTCTTTGATATAAGTACGAGATTTCAATTCCTATTAAATAACTCTTATTTGGGTTCTTACACTTTATAGATTCCACAAGGCAAACTTCTCAGAACACGAGTTTACATCAACCAAATGGTCTTTAGAAGATGGTTATAAAGGAAATACAGAAATGCATACATTCCCAAGAAGAGCAATTGCAGCTGGGCACAAAGCTTGTCTTGGTTTAGTAATGACTCTTTATAATCCTGATTTAGATTATGTTTGCAAAGGTCCTCTTCAAGGTTTTAAGGTTACATTTCTTACTGTTACTTAAGTATTGATAATAGTTAATTTTTAGTATTTTTAATCTTCTAGTTGATTATTCATAATCCGGCAGAAACGCCTAGAGTAAGTCAAAATTATCTCCGAGCACCTCTAAACCAAGAAGTTATTCTTTCAATCATACCAGAAGTTATGACAACTTCGAAAAATTTAAGAAAGTATCCTTCTAATGTCAGAAAATGTTATTTTGCCAAAGAAAGACAGTTGAAATATTTCCAAATATACACACAACGTAACTGTGAGGTGGAATGCCTAACTAATTATACTTTGAAAATGTGTGGCTGTGTATCTTATCACATGCCGCGTAAGTTTTTGCTGAAACAAATAAAAATTAAAAATAATGTAGTTATCTTTTAGACAATGAAGCTACTGATATCTGCGGCACAGGTAGTACTGAGTGCGTTCAGAAAGCCGAAGGTTAGAGTACACTAGCATATTTTCTGTATACTTACAGTGTAGTTTTAGCTGCCATTATTGAAAATGAAATGGAGACGGGTCGCTTCACCGACCAAAGAAGATGTAAATGTCTACCTTCTTGTACATCAATTAACTATCAGGCTGAGATTTCTCAGGCCGAATTTGACTGGCTCAACGTATTTCTGGCCTACATGCATGATCCTAAAGTAGAAATGCCGGGGTATGTTTTTCATAAATGCTTTTGTCGTTTTGTGTATAATTTTTTGCGCTATGTAATGTAAAAGTATAACAAAATAAACAGCATGTTTATTACATTAAATAATCACATTTCGAGATATAATAGAATAATAAAAAACAAACATAATTCATCTAACTTCCATTCAAATTGAGCTGGCAGCGCAAAAAATCTTGAATCTCACACGGGTGTAATGAATGTTATGAATATCCAGAGCCGTAATTAGACAAAAATTAATTATAGGCACGATCAATTTTGTCGCCCCCCTTAATGTTAACAATTTTTTTATATTGTAATATAATAATCACGCGGGTTTGGCGCCCCTAAGCAAGTGCCTAGGTACTCTGTCAATATCGACTGTTTGATTCTAATATTAATTCATATCAACGACAGTCTCAATTGATAAAAATTACTTACATTTCTTGGTATGTAACTAACCGTTTACTTTTAATTTAATTTCTAGAGTACAATTTACGAGGTTGACAATATTTTTCAAGCAGCAGCAGTTTACTAAGTTTGAAAGAAATGAATTATACGGTACCGAAAAATTGTTTGCGAAATATGGAGGACTACTAGGTCTATTTATCGGGTATTCGATGCTCTCATTGGCAGAAATACTATATTTTCTAACTCTGCGATTAATTTGCAATATTAGAATGTATGGACGCCATTTTTGGTCTGGGTCAGCTGAATTACTTGAAAATAAAGATTAAAAGAAAGACAAGTAATTTTTTATATCTGCTTTTTAACAGATATCAAACGACAATGGGTCTTTGAAATATCGCAGAAACACTATAATTATTCCTGCTAGGTTAACTTTTTACGTTTCTGGCATGTTCCTATATTTTTTTTTACCTTCAGCTGAAATTCTGTCGTCATGAATTAACGTCGCACCAATATCCCCATTAACTTCAGCCGAAGCCTTCAGAATGTTGCTACGATTGCTATCAACAGAAAAGCTCAATAGCAAGTAACCAAAAAAAATGGATAAAGAATGAAGAACACTCATCTACATGATCGACACCTTTTACTTTTTCGGATGCGACATTATTTAGATAGTTATTAATTTAGAATTTTAGATATATGTATCTTTAAACCCACACAATTTCTACACATAAGTAAGAATATGCACCTGCACATACTCTTTGTTATACTTCAACCAAAAATGCATGAAATGAGTCATTTTCGTAATCACACCGGAATAAAGAAATACGGCCCGAGGTGAGATAAGAGTGCAAATTTCACGTTGCTAAGAATTCAGTGACGTACGCTAGAATCAACAGATCTTCATTGCTTCGTTCACATTTATTTTTAATTAAAAAGGGGTTTGTTCCACTAATCAATCTTTCTAGCTCATTTATTGTTTATTTTATCATTTACATAGATTACAGCGTGGCCTTCGGGTAATTCTAAATGCATTTTATATTTTCGCCGACGTGTTTGTGATGACTAATTTCTTGTCATTTTGATTGAACTATAGCAACCGATTATGATAAATATCATATGTAAGTAATTGTCTTGTTAACAAATATAAAAACAATGCGATATGATCGTAATAATAGTAATGCTAAGTACTTTTATGGTTGGTGGCCGATTTGCATGCTATTTCTCCATAAGAACAAACAACGGTTAAAATCATAATGTATTGCAGACACAGTGTTCAGAATTGAACAGTATAATTATTGATCCTTTCCGAACAACATATTATAATTTAACAACAAAAGAACAAACATAAATTATGTTAAAATGCAATTAACTAAGCATTGTAGATTTCGCTGTAAATTTCGATGTAATTATTGTATTTTTCGTAGGAATGAAATTGATTACACTGTTCATATTGTAATATAACAAGCACTGTAGGTCATATTAATGATTTATGTTCATCCCATATAAATATGGGGTTTTATTAATTTAATTAACCGTTGTTGGTATTTTACCCATATAAAGCAATGTAAATGGATAATTTGAAATGAATTAGACAGATGGGGTATCGATTCAATAAATGAAGATTTAAATTCTTTTACTCAATTTTAATTTCTAATTGCGAGTTATATTTTAAATAATGAGTAAAACTAATGTTGGCCACATTGGAAGTTACCAGATTTGACATTCCGTTTATAATAAATCTTAGGTTTAATAATAACAATGCACAAAAATATTGAAGATTTAAAATTAATTTGATAATCGGCATTCATTTTATGTAAACACGATCACATTAATATAATATACACCTACGAAATTATAATTTTTATACAACTTTTCATTAAATTTACAACAAAATGCATGTAGTAATTTTTTATTTATTAAAGTTTGTGTCAGGTTTGCTCCACATCGCACATTTTACAATAAACCCAACACACAAAAAAATAAACTCATAACAGTAGCATTGACACAAGCTTACTATGTTAAATTGAATTTTAGATATATGTAAATGTCAAAAACTCAATATTTTGATTTTTTTAATAATTACTTATAACTGAATATTTAAATGTTACATGACTACTTTTTCCAAATAAAAAATAATAAATAACTGCTTTAACAAATTACTGCGTGAAATTAAAGTAACTAAGAAAAAATCCTCCATAGCCACCGAAGGAGGAAATGTTCCCAAGCCGCGTTCCCTCTTTGAATTGCAATGCTTATTTCTGAATTAGGTAGGCTTTCGAGCGAGGTTCTCTTGAAATTGTAGCCAGCCGTTTTCCGATAGAATCCACAAAATCTAAATGCTCAAAGGGCACATAGTTTCCACTGCAAATGGCACGAAATAATAGTTTTGATTTATTATATTCTTATACTTATTTAACTTCTTTAAAGCTACATTAGCTGCAACTTTTCTGGCAGATATGAAGAAAAAATTTAAATATGACGGAGCTAAGTTATCACTGCATGTACTATCCCAAATAAGAATTTGTCCATTTATCCATGGGATAAGAGTCATTTCATCAGGTCTCTTTCCCTCGTCCGTTGTAAGTCGAATTGTTGCCAGGACAGAAGGAAATTCGACTGATGCCAAGCTCCTTTTTAAAATATTTAAGGTTGAAATGACGGGCTTGTCGACCAGTACTTTTGGAGCAATTAAGTCCATGGGTACCTTGACTACCTACTTGTTTAAAACTAAACATAAAATTTACTTTTCTTAATTTCTTCCAAAAATAATATAACATTAAAAAAGGTTAATAATTTCTAGGCTAACTCATATTTCAAAATATGAGCAAATGCTTTCTTGCAATATAAACACATTTTTTCTAATAATTGCAAGATATGCTTACTAGTTAAAAACAGTAGGTTAGTATAAAATGCTATTATGCTAAAATAATCACTTACTTAAGGAGCTAACTAGACAAACCAGAAAATAACAAAATGTTAGAATAAAAATTTCCTATTCAATTAATGTAATCAATATAAATGTTTTAGCATCACAGCTTTATAAAAATAATTATAGTTTGTATATAAGAAAAAGTGATATAGTTTGTATATCAGAAAAATTAACCCTAACTATTATGGTACAAGTGAGTTAAGTAAGATATTATCCACGAACGAAAAATTTAATTTTTCTTAGTGGATAATATCCTTAACTCACGCGTGCCATACAAAATTTTATCCAGCACCTCTTTATTTAAGTTTAAACATCGAATTTGCAATGTATAGTTAGTCTGTAGTTTTGACGGTAATACTCTAGCACGATTACTGGATTTTAATAATATTAAGTAACGTAAGCTGGTGATTGGTTGTTATCTTTGAAGGAGTGAGTTTTTTAAAAATAACCCACGTTGCTAGGGGCAACGTAGGTTATAATGTAACATAAGAGTAAACAATCACTTTCCTTCTTTAAAATGATCATAGTAAACATGGTATTTATATAGAGGTGTTGGATAAATAAATATAACAAGTAAAATAAATGAGCTAGAGGTTTCTCAGAGAGATTAATAATAATAAGTTTTTGTTTTATAAATATGGATGAAATTGTAAAAAGTTCTTGAAAATAAAAGATTATAAGTTGATAAATATTAAAGGAAAGTCTAGTGTTTTATTAAAAAGGAACTGTTTACGCCAAATTTTGATTAGTTTATTTCGTAAAAGGAAATATTTGTTTGGTTTTATTTTCTCTTTAAATGTTTTCAAAATTTATCATTTTTAGGATATTCGACGACGTTAGCGTCGGCGCATATGTTAAATAGTGGGAATGTAATCTTTGTATAGTTTTCAAAAGTAAAAATGAATTTTGAGTTGGTTGAATAAAAGACGCAAAATTAGCCTGACTTAACGGCAAAGTGTTATTAGTTAATTTAAAATAGCAAGTTTGCATAGGGGATTAGATTCCCATTTAATAGTTAATTATAGCGGCAATTTCCCTAAATCTCTTCCTTCTGCCTACTTCACTTTTTCCTTGCCATAATGTTATAGTAATGGTTAAATCTCTTCAATGAAGCAAGATCAGAAGCAGCACTTGTCGGTAAGTCTTTTTTACATACAGTCCATTATTGTTGTTATTATTAGCATTTGAAATATTTTGATAAAGTATAATAGCATTCGTTAGCTTTTTTTGAGCGACCAGTTTCATACAAAACATTTGGTTCTTATCTCGCCTGATATTCGATAGTATAGTATATTTAAACATTTTTATTAAAACTATTATTTTAAATTGATTTAAAAACTAAATTCGTTGTAGATTACATTGCCACATAAAAAAAAATTTATTGTTCGAATTATAGTTAGTCTTTACTTTACCTAGTTGATCTTTTTAAAAGATACTCTTTTAGAATATTTCCAAAAATATAGTAGAGGAAATAAATCTCAACAAATATCGTCGATTAGTATTGATACTAGTAAGTGTGGGATATCTTTAAAGCTTCTTAAATTGTTTTTAATTAGTTTATTCTATTCCAGACTTATTTACATTAGATTTTAGTAGGCTTTATTAATAATCAAGATGTCAGACATCAAAAAGCAAAAACTTATAGTATATTAAGTATCAAGAACAGTAAGGACAGTTTACCGATCGACGACAATGTTTGGCGACTGAGCGAAGCGAAGTCGCCAATATTGGAGGAGATTGGTAAACTCCTTACTGTTTGAGATGCTTATACTATTTTTTGTACGACCATTATGAATACAAAGGTATTAACTAAGAAAATATCCCCGAAAAAAATAGATTTAAGATAATTTATTTTTGCCTTGTATATCCACCAAACATTAAGTAGGTTTTGTCGTTACCATGGATACGTTTGAAATTACTATTATATTTGAATGTCACGATATTTGTCAAACTCGTGAGAATGAGCGAATTTGAAAACGAATATAATTGGGATATTGAAGAGGCCTGAGCAAATTTAAATAAACAACATACATTTTTTAAATAGTCCAATTATTTAGAAAATAAATGATTTATCGCGAAAGAGACATCTAAAGATCATGCATTTATTTTATAAATTACATATAATTTACTTACCGTTCTGTTTTTGACAGAACTGAACGGTAAGTAATTACTTACCAACGCGTTTTTGCTTAGCAACCAGTAAATATAACCTACTGTTCTAAAACCAAGCATGGTAAACAATCCGAAATAGCATGGTCGTACAAAAAAATATTAATTGCTAAAAAACAGCAGTATTTTGTAAGAATACAACAGATATATGATGCTAGTAAATCAGTGCAGGATGAGAAACAAAAAGATTTTTTCAGAGTTAGATATCAAGGTTTGGAGGCTGCTAAGGAATTATTTTTAAGCACTTTAGATGAAATAATTGCTTTGTCATTAGAATTGGAGGATGATTATGTTCCTGATTATTCTTCTTTAAATACGGTAGAAGAAATCTACTGGTCAATAGTTGATGTTGCGCGAAAAGTTTTAATAAATAACCCTGTTGAAAATAATTCCAATAGCAACACTTTACAAACCAAATTACCCAAGTTACAAATACCCAAGTTTAATGGTGATTTTAAAGAATGGCCTATCTTTATAGAATGTTTTGATAGCCTCATACACAAAAATAAAGACTTGGAAAATGTCGATAAGGTACATTATTTAATAAGCAGTTTAGGAGGTACGGCGCTCAGCGTATGTGCAGGAATTCCTCCTACTGGCGATAACTATTCAATAATTTATCAATCTTTAAAAGAAAAATTTTCAGATAAACGTATTCTAGCTAATAATTACTTGGATCAGATGTTTTCTTTTAAACAAGTCCCTAATGAGTCTGTTAATAGTTTAAATTCATTTTTGGAAAAATTCGATACAGCTGTACGAGCTTTACAGCAATTACACATTGGTGATTTAGCTGATTATATTTTATCGTATCTGGCTCTAAGTAAGCTTAACATGGAAACACAACGTTTATTTGAAAATATTTATAGAAAAACCAAAATGCCATCTTATACTGATGTAATCACTTTTGTTAAAGAGCAAGCCAAGATTTGCGCACGTAGTCAAGTCACTAAGATTCAAACTCATAATAGTAATTCCAAATCTAGAGTTACACATTCATTTGTCGTCCAGGATAATAAATCAAACAAATGTAAATTGTGTAAAAATGTTAACCATCTGTTAACTAGTTGTGCAGAATTTAAAAAACAATCTCCGCATGAACGCTACAAGTTTATACGTGCAAATAATTTCTGCTTAAATTGTCTTGGAACCCACAGGATTATTAATTGTCTTAGTCAGAATAGCTGTAGGCAATGTGGACAGAAACACCATTCTATGTTGCACTTTAATAATTCGACTGCTAAAAATGTTGAGGCGCCATCTCCACATGCTTTAGTTCCTGTGCCTAGCACAACCAAAGATAGTTCAATAGAAACCATTCAACTCTCATCTCAGCCTCAGTCATCCACATCCTTGGTCATTGATAACGTAAATTGTTGTGCAGTTAGCAACCTGAATCCTTTAGGCACCAGCAACACTATTTTGCTTGCAACAGTTCAGGTAAACGTTTTAGATGCCTATGGAAATTTACACCTTGGTAGATTTCTTTTAGATAGTGGCAGTCAATCTAATTTTGTAAGCTTGCAGTTTAGCAATCGTTTAAAACTACAGTTCTCGCAGCTACAATATGAAGTCAGAGGAATTGGGGCTTCTAGTAGCAAAGTTATGGGTAGTACAAACATAGTCATTAGTTCAAAGTTCGATCATTCAGTTAAATATTGTCTTCAGGCCTTGATTATAGAAAAAATCTCTAGTGATTTACCAACAGTTATGGTCAATGTTGAATCATTTCCACACTTGCAAGGCATTTGTTTAGCTGATTGTAATTTTTATGCTCCAAATCAAATCGATGGTATTATTGGTGCTGAAATATTTCCACATTTGCTAGGATCCAAACGTATAGTAGGCCCCCCTCAAACACCAATAGCCATTGAGACCTTGTTAGGTTTTGTAGTAATGGGAGAGGCTCCTGTAACTTCGACAGTTGTGTCTCATTCATTCTGTGTAATCGTTGAACCCACTTTAGATGCTTTGGTAAAAAGATTTTGGGAACAAGAAGATATACCTTCTTTAACTTTGCCAAATCCAGATGATGTGAAATGTGAAAAAATATTTGCATCCACATATAGTCGTCAGCCTTCTGGCAAGTATTGTGTTTCGTTACCTTTCCGATTCGATCCAGTTTGTCTAGGTAATTCTTACTCCACAGCTCTTCGTAGATTTCTCAATTTAGAGAAGCGATTTAGGTTATTCCCTGAATTTAAAGAATCTTATGTTGAAGTCATTAAAGATTACTTGGCCCAAGGCCATTTAGTAAAATTATTTGATGAGGCGACATCAAATCCTTCGTACTTTATACCTCATCACGCAATTTATAAACCTGGTTCAACTAGTACTCCTGTGAGGATAGTTTTTGACGCAAGTGCAAAGACGGATTCCTCTTACTCTTTGAACGACATACTTTATACAGGACCTAAATTACAATCTGATGTAGTTAGTATGTTCTTCCATTTTAGATTGTTTTCTGTAGCCTTTATAGCTGATATACGTCAAATGTATCGGCAAATATGAATGAATAAGGAGCATTGTCGATTTCAAAAAATTCTCTGGAGGTTTTCTCTTACAGATGAGATCTCCGTTTATGAATTAAATACAGTGTCATTTGGTGTAAAATCTTCGCCATATTTAGCCTTGCGTACATTACATCAGTTAGCTAACGATGAGAAAGACAGTTACCCATTGGCGTCACAAGTAGTACTACGTGACATGTATATGGATGATCTAACTTGCAGTGTTCCCAATGTTGAGGAAGCTGTTGTGCTTCACCAGCAACTCATTGCCCTCTTTAAAAGGGGAGGGTTTCAGTTAGTAAAATGGGCCACAAATAGTGAAGATTTTCTTTATCATATAGATCCTAACCATAGAGCTACACGAGCCATTGACTTCGAAATGGATAGTTTGAAAGTTCTTGGATTGCAGTGACACCCAAAAAATGATATTTTTTCATTTTCGTTTAATTGCTCGAATAGCTCCTGTACTAAACGCAATATTTTATCAGTTGTTGCTAGATTTTTTGACCTTTTAGGTTTTCTGGCCGCTGTAACGCTTCAGATTAAATTGTTGATTAAAAAATTGTGGATGTTGAAAATTGGATGGGACGAGTGCCCTCCTGAGTTTATAACATCTGCTTGGAAACGGATTCAAAATGAACTCTCTTTATTGTCCGAACTTAAAATCCCTAGATTTACTGGAGTTTTTCCGGGTTTGCATATAACATTGGTAGGATTTGCAGACGCGTGCACGACTTCCTATGGTGCAATGGTCTATCTTCGTATTCAGACTCATGATGTTGTCACTTGTTCATTCCTCTGCGCTAAAACCAAAGTATCACCTCTGAAGGTTATATCGATTCCTTCCTAAAGAAAACAACAGTTTTCTTTTGCTGTAAAACATATAAGTTTAAAAACATATAAGTTTAAACCATTTCTTGGGTATAAGCAGCAATTAAAATAATAATCAAAATAATGATTATAATAATATTCGAGAGGTACAGAATTTCAAACAAAATCATTATTTTGATTATTATTTTAATTGCTGCTTATACCCAAGAAATGGTTTAAACTTATATGTTTTTAAACTTATATGTTTTACAGCAAAAGAAAACTGTTGTTTTATTTTTAATAAAACGCAAATATTTTATATCTACTTCCGGGTTAAATGGAAGTTTGGATGGCATCTTATAGATGTCTCCAGTATTAAATGTTGCTATTAATGTAAATTCGGTATTTACATATAAACAAGCGACGGATTTGAGAGGTGCAGGGTTTCAGACAAAGCCTCCCCTACTGAGGAGCCCAAAGAAAGGGCGAAACAATTGTCTAGGGGTGTTTTGTTTGAAATTCTGTACCTCTCGAATATTATTATAATCATTATTTTGATTATTATTTTAATTGCTGCTTATACCCAAGAAATGGTTTAAACTTATATGTTTTTAAACTTATATATATATATATATATATATATATATATATATATATATATATATATATATATATATATATATATATACAGGGTTATGATAATGTAATGCACAAAATTCATAAAACGTACAACGATTATTATGAAACTTACGTTTATTTCGTTTTTTATTCATTTTCTCGTTTTTTTTTCTTATGTGAGCCCTACTGCAACTATTGTTCCCTAGTGTAACAAAACAAGCTTTCTCCAATAATGTAATAAAAATCTTAGCTTCCCATTAAAAAAATATGTTAATGACGTCATAACTTTGACAAATTTGACGTGTTATTTTTGTAACTTATGTCAAAAGATGCGGAATAAAAAAAAACATTTGACGTGTTTTTGCATTTTGTTCCAAAGTGATCGTTGTACGTTTTATGAATTTTGTGCATTACATTATCATAACCCTGTATATATATTACGATTTTGTAAACTGTTATCAGTTCCGCCTGAAATCAGTTGTACAGATTTAGAAAAGTCTGAAATATTTCTTATTAGACTGGTTCAGAGAAAACATTTTAGTAACGAGATTCGTTGGTTGCAACAGAATAAGGATCCTTCTCCTTCCTTCAGAGACCTACGACCGTTTTTACATGATGGCATATTACGTGTAGGTGGTCGTCTTCACAATTCTAAGCTACATTTCGATAGTCAACACCCTATTCTGTTGCCTAAAAAAGATTATTTCACGAATTTAATTATCGATTATTACCATCGTAATAATCTTCATACAGGACCTCACCTTGTACTTTCGCTCTTACGTCAACGCTATTGGATATTAGCCGGTCGCAGTGTTGTACGATCGCGTAGTAGAAACTGTAATATTTGTTTTAGATCTAGTACAGTTCGTACTTTTCCACTCATGGCTAGTCTTCCTCGCTGTAGAGTTCAAGAAGCTAAACCCTTTCTCCACACCGGAGTGGATTACGGGGGTCCTCTCCAAATTATTCCTTACAGAAGGAGAGGTGTTAGGCCTTACAGGGCGTATATTTGTCTTTTCGTGTGTCTCGTCACCAAGGCATTACATCTGGAGTTGGTGTCAGATTTATCCACTGACACCTTTTTGCAGGCTTTTAAGAGATTCTTAGCTCGTAGAGGGCTTGTGGCTTATATGTACTCAGATCAAGGTACTAATTTTGTGGGTGCTAAAGCCTACTTAGACGAGTTACATCGTTTAGTTAACTCGGAAGCATTTAATAGTAAAGTAGAAAATTGCTTAACTAGTAAGGGTATCATTTGGAAAATGAATCCCCCATCCTCTCCACATTTTGGTGGATTATGGGAAAGTAACGTCAAATCTGTAAAATCCCACCTCTACAAGGTAATTGGTTGTCAACTTTTGACTTATGAGGAAATGGTCACATTACTTAAATCAGATTGAAGCACTATTGAATTCTAGGCCCTTATGTGTCTTAAGTTCTGATCCCTCAGAACCTCTTGCCCTTACGCCTGCACATTTTTTAACACTCACTCCTTTAAAGTCGGTTCCTACACCAGAACTTAATCATATTGAAGTTAATCGTCTTAATCGTTATCAGCTTCTGGATAGCATGGTTCAAAACTATTGGAATCGATGGCGAATCGAGTACTTGCATACTCTTCAACGCAGATCGCGATGGAGTTCCTCTTCTGACCCTATTAAAAAGGGCACCGTCGTTCTTTTAGAACAACCTAATGTTCCTACACTTCAGTGGCCATTAGGCATAATCGTTGAAACTTTTCCTGGCCAGGATGGCGTGACCAGGGTTGTTTCTGTTAAAACAAAAACTGGTGTCTATCAGAGGCCTGTGGTAAAGATTTACCCGTTGCCTACACAGTAAGTGTTGAGCACATTTACGTGCTCGTAATTAGTAATTTTTAGTTTTAGCTACTTTTGAGTAATAGTTATAATCTATTTATGTATAATACTTTTGTGTTTTGGGGTTTTTTAAGTCGTAACTACGCATCATCCTTCAGGGGTGGGGGAAATGTTTACGCCAAGTTTTGATTAGTTTATTTCGTAAAAGGAAATATTTGTTTGGTTTTATTTTCTCCTTAAATGTTTTCAAAATTTATCATTTTTAGGGTATTCGACGACGTTAGCGTCGGCGCATATATATATATATATAGGTTCAGGGTTCAGGGTTTCAGACAAAGCCTCCCCTACTGAGGAGCCCAAAGAAAGGGCGAAACAATTGTCTAGGGGTGTTTTGTTTGAAATTCTGTACCTCTCAAATATTATTATAATCATTATTTTGATTATTATTTTAATTGCTGCTTATACCCAAGAAATGGTTTAAACTTATATGTTTTTAAACTTATATATATATATATATATATATATATATATATATATATATATATTTTTTAGTTGAAATTAATTTTTGTTAAGTTGAATAATGATTTTACATTAAATAATATTTAGAATGCAAATTCATATAGAAAAAGTCATCGACTCTGCTGGGACTCGAACCCAGGACCCTCCACTGTCTAGGTGGTATCTCTACCAACTGAGCTACAGAGTACGACTACCAGCATAGCGAGAAATTTTCCATATGAATTAGATGTTTAAGCAGACATACATATAAATATCTAGTTACTTTGTATGTCTGCTTAAACATCTAATTCATATGGAAAATTTCTCGCTATGCTGGTAGTCGTACTCTGTAGCTCAGTTGGTAGAGATACCACCTAGACAGTGGAGGGTCCTGGGTTCGAGTCCCAGCAGAGTCGATGACTTTTTCTATATGAATTTGCATTCTAAATATTATATATATATATATATATATATATATATATATATATATATATATCTACAGTTTGAGCGACCCTGAGATTAAAAGATTTTCTTTTAAACATAAACCAATAAATAACAATTAAGTAAATAAATAAAAATATAATAACATCACAGTATGTACCTTGTGCTGCGTATTTGTAAAAAATCGCCCCAAGTTGACAAAATATTTAGTTTTTTGTTGAAAGAAAGTGCATATGCCATTGATAACTTGCAACGATTGTGCAGAGAGCACGAAATGCAATAATGTAATAACAAATAATGCGTCATTAAAATTAAAAATAAAATTCCATGGATGCAAATATTATCAACAGTAACATCCCAAGTATATGTAAAATAGCCGAATAAATTTTGACGGTTTGTATCAGAATGTTTTTCTCAGAAATACGTGTAGTAAAACGTCCCTAAAGTTAGCGAAGCCCATACACCAGGAGAACAGGAAAGTATATGGGAAATTAAAGGCTAATTAAAGGCTAATTAAATGCCCTATTTTTAAATTTACGGCTCAGCTAGTTTTTCTAAAACCGCGGGCTTCGCTAACTTTAGAAAAAGTTAGCGGAGCCCACATCAAAAATCTAATGTAGAATGCAAAATTTAAAAAAGTAACCTATGGAGAATTAAAGGCTAATTAAAGGCTAATTAAATGCCCTATTTTCAAATTTAAGGCTCAGCTGGTTTTTTTAAAAACCACAGTCTTCGCTAACTTTAGAAAAAAGTTAGCGGGACCCACATCAAAAATCTAATGTAGAATGCAAAATTTAAAAAAGTAACCTATGTAGAATTAAAGGCTAATTAAAGGCTAATTAAATGCCCTATTTTCAAATTTAAGGCTCAGCTGGTTTTTTTAAAAACCACGGGCTTCGCTAACTTTAGAAAAAAGTTAGCGGGACCCACATCAAAAATCTAATGTAGAATGCGAAATTTAAAAAAGTAACCTATGGAGAATTAAAGGCTAATTAAAGGCTAATTAAATGCCCTATTTTCAAATTTAAGGCTCAGCTGGTTTTTTTAAAAACCACAGTCTTCGCTAACTTTAGAAAAAAGTTAGCGGGACCCACATCAAAAATCTAATGTAGAATACAAAATTTAAAAAAGTAACCTATGTAGAATTAAAGGCTAATTAAAGGCTAATTAAATGCCCTATTTTCAAATTTAAGGCTCAGCTGGTTTTTTTAAAAACCACGGGCTTCGCTAACTTTAGAAAAAAGTTAGCGGGACCCACATCAAAAATCTAATGTAGAATGCGAAATTTAAAAAAGTAACCTATGGAGAATTAAAGGCTAATTAAAGGCTAATTATATGCCCTATTTTCAAATTTAAGGCTCAGCTGGTTTTTTTCTAAACCACGGGCTTCGCTAACTTTAGAAAAAAGTTAGCGGGACCCACATCAAAAAAATAATGTAGAATGCAAAATTTAAAAAAGTAACCTATGTAGAATTAAAGGCTAATTAAAGGATAATTAAATGCCCTATTTTAAAATTTAAGGCTCAGCTGGTTTTTTTAAAAACCACAGTCTTCGCTAACTTTAGAAAAAAGTTAGCGGGACCCACATCAAAAATCTAATGTAGAATGCGAAATTTAAAAAAGTAACCTATGGAGAATTAAAGGCTAATTAAAGGCTAATTATATGCCCTATTTTCAAATTTAAGGTTCAGCTGGTTTTTTTCTAAACCACGGGCTTCGCTAACTTTAGAAAAAAGTTAGCGGGACCCACATCAAAAAAATAATGTAGAATGCAAAATTTAAAAAAGTAACCTATGTAGAATTAAAGGCTAATTAAAGGATAATTAAATGCCCTATTTTAAAATTTAAGGCTCAGCTGGTTTTTTTAAAAACCACAGTCTTCGCTAACTTTAGAAAAAAGTTAGCGGGACCCACATCAAAAATCTAATGTAGAATGCGAAATTTAAAAAAGTAACCTATGGAGAATTAAAGGCTAATTAAAGGCTAATTATATGCCCTATTTTCAAATTTAAGGCTCAGCTGGTTTTTTTCTAAACCACGGGCTTCGCTAACTTTAGAAAAAAGTTAGCGGGACCCACATCAAAAAAATAATGTAGAATGCAAAATTTAAAAAAGTAACCTATGTAGAATTAAAGGCTAATTAAAGGATAATTAAATGCCCTATTTTAAAATTTAAGGCTCAGCTGGTTTTTTTAAAAACCACAGTCTTCGCTAACTTTAGAAAAAAGTTAGCGGGACCCACATCAAAAATCTAATGTAGAATGCGAAATTTAAAAAAGTAACCTATGGAGAATTAAAGGCTAATTAAAGGCTAATTAAATGTCCTATTTTCAAATTTAAGGCTCAGCTGGTTTTTTTAAAACCACGGGCTTCGCTAACTTTAGAAAAAAGTTAGCGGGACCCACATCAAAAATCTAATGTAGAATGCGAAATTTAAAAAAGTAACCTATGTAGAATTAAAGGCTAATTAAATGCCCTATTTTCAAATTTAAGGCTCAGCTGGTTTTTTTATAAACCACGGGTTTCGCTAACTTTAGAAACAAGTTAGCGGGACCCACATCAAAAATCTAATGAAGAATGCGAAATTTAAAAAAGTAACCTATGGAGAATTAAAGGCTAATTAAATGCCATATTTCCAAATTTAAGGCTCAGTTCGTTTTTTTATAAACCACTGGTTTCACTAAATAGATTGTGGTATGTCGTTCAAAGCAACCGGTGGCATTTCTGGTAGGTCTGACGTCACAACGTACATGAAGATCCCTGCAAATTAATTAAACATTATACTGCTATACTGTTATATATTAATTTGTAGTTGATAGCTCCTTAGATGTGAATTTAGTAATATGAAGACAAAATCATTAGGTTTTTAAAAAACCTTATCATGAAAACATCAAAGCGGAGATAACTAGTTATTGCAATTACAAGTTACATGTTTTGTTTTTGTCTTACCTGTTGATTCGATTTTTGTGTTAGCTTTGCCTTTACATTCTGACGCATTTACACAGTTTTGTTCATCAATTTTTGTTATTTCATGCAGAGCATTCCCAAAATTATGGCTGATGATTTCTCTGGATGGCATGGTAATATTAACAATGTTTTTAAATCGCACTTCACATCCCGAATCGCAGGTAGACGATTCTTTATAACTTGGACAATCTTGCATGCTTAAGAGTGTCAAGTAGGAGATATCAGTATTGCAATCGAGTAGAACCCAGTCGGCGTCTTCTTTAATTCTATAAGACTCTGTTCTTCCTTCAAACAGCTTTATATACAGGTTCATTCGAAGTCGGTATGTGTGCGAGCGTACTCCATTGTTTGCAATATCGTCGACGAGGTTGAAAAACTGATTATCTAGTGCCTGTATTTCTTCTCTTCTTTTATCATTTGACGATATTGTAAATAGCGTTATTTGAATTAGAGAATCCCGAGAACAAGTTAATTGGGCTGTGTAATTTCTAGAACCGATTTTCACGGAGCCGAGATCTGGATGAGAACCATTTTTAATAATGGGCATTCGTACGTGTTTAGGAAATCTGAATGCCCTGGACAACTCTTCTTCGTTGCCCAAGTATCTAGCTTTACGTTTCTTAGTATTGCCGGCTTGGCCTCTCCAGTTTTCATATTCGTTGGACGCAATAATGTTAGCCCCATCGGTTGTGTTTTTGCATCCAAAACACAACCTTTTCTCGCCATATCCTTCGTCCTGATTGGGAATGGGAAAGGAACATTCAAAAATAATGTGCACAGGCTCAGAGCAGCGAATACATCGGTGAGCTCCCGTCGGAAAATCTCCCTTCAAACAAAGAACGCACTGGGTTTTTACAAAAGAAGAAAGTTTCTCGACAGTGTTACTCCTGAGAGTGTTATCATCTTCGGGAAGAATGCTGTGATTCGTTGTGCCGTCATCATTTTGAATACCGTCATTGTTGATACCATCGCTGTTGCCTTGCGTAGAGTCCCCGTCGACCCAATTTGCGCGCATGCTTCTAACCTTCTCGGACGTATACGCACTGTCAATTAACTTCAGCTTACCGTTTAGGTAATGTACGTGTTTCTCAACAAACTTGTCAACTCGTTTCTTCTCCCGTTTCTCGCCAGCAGTGATAATGTGGTTTTTAAGTTTGTTAAACTCCCCTTCTACTGAAGCGCTTGAAGCAGGTATGCGACCGTAACCGAATTGATTTCTATATACGCACGACCATAAAGGCAAGTGCCTGATGTCTTTCAGCAGCTTATTTGCAAACTGCGGGAAGTAGTACGGATTCACTTCCGTCCCTTCTGCCATGACGGCGGCGGCCTCTTCGTTTATTTCTGAACCCCACTTAGTCCAAGTGTTGGTATCGTTATTGTTACCTTCGGTTTCGTCGTCGTCGCAGTTTGATGCCTCTGCACTTGAGTCATTGAGGGCTTCTTCCATGATGTCGTCAATACTGGTTTTAATGGTTATTAGTTTTAACAGCTTTCCTTTGTGGATCTCAGCTGGAGTTCTTTCTTCGGGACTATCCACTTTGAAACCGCTTGTTTCCGTTTGAGAAACGACTAACGCCGATTTTATAATTTCCCGGGCATTCGTCAGGTCTGTGCATAAAACTAGTTTCCCCATCACACCCGCGTAAAACTTTTTCACCAATCTTGGCGAACTATGCATAAAGTTTGTATAGATTTTGATGAAATGCGCAACATCGACCCTAACGTAGCATTTTGGAAGGGTGGCGAAGAAACTGTCTGCATAATCTTCAATCGTTAGAGAGCCTGCAAACGCTCTAATTATTGCAGTCAACAACGCTCGGGAGTAGTCTGTGACAGTTTCTTTCGGGTATTGCACCACAGCCCTGAACCATGTGTTAAGCCAATATAATATGACGATCATAGTCTGACATTCGGTTAACATCTGCGTAATGGAAAATTGTCCATTGCGACATTTAATGGCTATTATATACAGCAAAATGCGATTTCCAGATGTTCCATCGATATGCTGAATCTTCTTTACTAAATCGCCAGTAGCATCGATAAATAAAGTTGTCGTTTCCTCTTTTGCATACAAATTATAAACATTTTTCTGATAATTTGTAGTGTATATCACGAAGAAAGGAACTTTTGAAATAGCCTGGATGGTAGCTTTCCCGTCATTGTCCCACAACATTTCCAAGGCTTTTATTGGATCCTTGTCTAGGTAAGTCGAATCGACATATTCTTTCCTGGCGACGTGCAAAACACTGGCTGATGGCAAATGAGGAGGTTCCGGATCACCCGGCGACATTGTATCATTGGCAAGATTTGCTCTATAGACTTCAGCAGAGGTGGTGCCCAATTCTTCCCCAATAACTACTCTTCTTGGTTGACATAAATTACGTTTACCGCAAAGTCCTGCGCCAATTTCTATGGTGACTGCGAACTTTACTACAGCTTTGTATCCTTCTAACCGGATGAAGAGGGTGCTTCCGCAATCACAGTTTGCTATAATAAATAACATTGTATATTAAGGTATGAATGTAATATGAAGCTGTAAACACAAACTTTATTAAGGTTGCGCAATATTATAGGAGTTTTATAATTTATATTCTAATCTTCAAGAGTAACAAAATCATATTTATTTACCTAACAAGTCAGGAAAGTACCTATTAAATTACAGGATGAGTATGCAGTTTTAGGACGAGCGAGCCCTGGAAGCCTACGAATCCTGTAAGGCACTTTACTGATGAACTCAATCTGATCAACATTCGCTACTCCTAGTAGCCAGTGATACAGTAGCCACTAAATCAAATATAATTATTACTATACAAAAAATCCTTTTATATAATAAAATAAACTTTAAAGTGAAAAAAAATCAAAATCGCATATACGCTTTGGGGTGGGGGAGGGGATGTTATTAATATTAGGTATTTTATATTTATGTAAATGTAATTATTGTTTTTGATAAGCATATATTAATTTATATGAATAAAACAGATTCATTTTTTTAAAGATTTAAAATAGGTATTTTCTACCGGCAAGTAAATTTAAAAATGGCGCCATTATGTAGCGATGTTCGACCTTGGCGGCAGCCAAGATCAGATGTGGCGTGAGACGCTATGTGGCGTATCATTTCATATCATCCGCTTTTGGCCGGCCATGTCTGCGCGTCGCTCGCACGCTTTAGCTTTTGACGACGATTAATAGGTTAAAAATAAAATAGAAATCGAATTAGAATTCTCGAATCAAATAGCACGTAGATAATAAAAAATAATAATTTTTAAATAAGATTGATATTATCATATTATGATGTTACGGTGTTATTATTCTACGATGATATGATATTATGCCACATAAAAGATTACAATAACAACACAACAACAAAATAAAATATAAATATCCCATACAAATTCTCGACTGAAGTAAAACGTTATGTAGATAATTAAGAAAATAGTTGTTAAAGAAAATATGATAGTATGTCAAAAAATGTCTCCAAAAGATTGTGAAACTTAGTCAGCAATGTACATTTTTTAATGACACTAACTATGCACATACACGCCACTGACGCAGGGAAAAACATAATTTCACGCAAGTCAAACGTATTTTGGTTTTTGCGCCCTGTAATACCTGATATGAAATACCGTCTGAGCAGGCGTTTGTTTTTAAGGCGGAATGCCCGGTGTGGCCAACTTTGGGAATCAATTATGAGCTTAGTTCTTATCGGAGCGCGATGTACGTGGGCTCAAGATATTTATAAAAAAAATATCAAGCCGGGTACAGAAAATTCTATAACTAAAAGTTAATAAATCCAAAACGAGAAGTTAAATATTGAAGATTATTTAAATTTGAGTCTGTACCGGGAATTTTACTGTCCTCTAGTTTTCATAACTGAAAAATTTATTTAGAAATATTAAAAAATAAATTTACAATCTTTTCCCAAAGTTGGTTATTTTTGATCAGTGTGGTGTGTGGCCCGAATTTTGCTAGTCTCCGCCTATTCGAGCAGTTGTGGGATGAAGTAATACGACCTGATCGTTTGTGTTACCGACTCAACAATAATAAATTAATTCTTATCGTACAGTTTGACGGATAAAATTGTCTCTCCTGAAATAATAAAATAAAAGGGAATATGAACTAAACCTTATAAACTGTATACCATTTAACATCACACAAATATTTTATAAGTTGTATTAGGTCTACTTTTTTGTATTGCCTATTTATTTGGAATATTTAATTAAATGGGGGAGTTAATTTGTTAAACACACTTATTAAAATATGTGTGAATGCAACCTATATACAATGTACATAGTTCATTATTTATGGGTCGTCGTTAATTGATGGTAAAACGAAATAGATAAAACTTTACTAAAGCAAGACTGACATACATATAGCAATAATTGACGTACTAAACGCAAATAGTTGACTTCTGTTTAAGTAAATTTTGTGAACCTTTACAAAATATTTTTCGTATGAGTAAGTAATTATTTTTCTAAATTATTTACCAAGAGTAGGATTAGTTCTTTTGTCAATTAAAACGTCTTGCGTTAGGGTCGTCTCATTGTTGCGGTCCTTTTCCCTACTTTATAATGTTCCGACAGGATGTAAAAGATTATAGATTTTCTTCAAAAATTCAAACGTTTTGTTTACTTGTGTTTGCATTTATTGGGAAAGAATAGATGCGGCTTCACCTCTAATAAATTAATCTACCCGAAAGGGTAGTCAAAAGAGTGATTTACAACTTATAAAGCGGTAAACAGAAAAGTATTTATGCCGCGACCAAAGACAGTCGCCGCGGACTCACTAGATTAGTGCCATAAAACGGTCACAAAAGAAAACCGCTTTTCTTTTTCGAATTTCACCGCGTGTTTTTTTTTATAAAGCAATGCGCTCTACGTTACCCTGATATCTATCTGTCAAAATGGTTCGCGAATCAGGAAGGAACTAATAGGTCATAAATTTCAAGTTCAGGAGAAATCTCGTATTTAGCCTTACACTGAGAAAAATATCACTAACTATATTATAGTAAACCGATTTTTTGTTGTTCTAACTTAATTTTAGCAGTGTTAACTAAAAATCTAGGTCAAAATAAACAAACGATTTGTAAAGTGAACTATTTGTTTATGGTCAATCGGTCTTTGGCAGATCTTACTGGGCTTCTAGTAAAATCAACCATTAGTATGGGTAAAGTCAGCTTAACAAGGATTTTACGTTAGCAGGGCTATTTCAGTCTATAACTCGGGCTAAAATAGCTTAAAAAATTGATTTAATCTACTATATAAACAGGTAAAATAAACCAAACCTTACGGTTACCATTTGAAATAGTAGTTTTCACTGTAAAATAAAGTTGAATTTAGAATAATGATGTCATACATACGTACATAAAAACAAAAGTAGCTTTGTTATTTGATATCCATAACATATATCAGTCACGTACAATATGCATTTATGTTTTGATAAAACGTCTGTGTTGGGTGTATTTGTGAAGTTGGTTTTATATCATTCCTATTAAAAATGTTACATCAGCTTTTTAGCCTGCGAAAATTAAAAGACATTTTATATTGTGTCTTTCAAACGCGAGTTCATTTTATCGAGTGCTCAAGTGCTGTTATAAGTGAATATAAACTTTATTGGCAGAAGGGTTTTAGGAGTACATAGACACCTTCAAAGGTAAGTCACTTTATTTGTTCATGATACCAATAATATTTAACTGTCTTACAATGACAAGAAAAAAATTTTAAAATTCGATATCTGACAATGAGTCGGGTCTTTAAGCATACTTTAATTATGTATTTATGTACTTTAATAAACTTGTTCCACAGTCATTAACGCGTAAAATTTGTTACTTTTCCGGTTTTCAAGTCTCAGCGAATTTTTAAAGAGCAAACCCATCGAATTTCTAGGTTTGAAGATTGATTCTTCTGAATTATCTAGTATTTGTTTTTAAGCATAATTTTAACGTATTTCATTCTTTATAAGTTGAACTTCTCACTACTATCCATTTCTTTTTCTAGAGTCCTCTGACTTTGATACCGTATTGCTCGAAAACTACTGAAGCAAATTAAATATTTGAAAAACGAGCGAATAGTAAATTTATTTCTACATGTAACAGTAAAATATCATATTTCTAACTGATATACTTTTATTTTTATCGGACGATACATAATAAAAGGTACCCATTTTTAGGGAAAATTTTATTGAGAGTGAGTTAAATATTTTTTTTCTCAGAAAGTATATCTCATATATCTATGAGATTTTTGTAAGGGTTAGAAAGCAACCTTGCCGTTGTTATTCTATTAATTTTCGGACAAAAAAGTGTTTTATTTAAGATATATATGAAAAAATAGCGAACTATGCGTTCTTGTTTATTAATGGAGATAGCGTCAAATTTTTTCCGCTAAATTAACATTTTTCATATGTAGACATTATTTTCTTTAAAGAAATGTTCCGAATTTTAACAATGAAAGTGCAATAACAAAAAACCCGTTTTTTGTCGAAATCGCTTATCATCAAAAATCGTTTTTTTGTTTCCGCATTTTTATTATTAAAATTAGGAACATTTTTTTAAAAACAATAATGTCTACGCATAAAAAGTGTTGATTTAGCGAAAAAATTTTGACGCTATCTCTATATTAATAAACAAGAACGCATTGTTCGCTTTTTTTTCACATAACTCTTAAATAAAACGCTTTTTTTGTCTGAAAAACAATAGTATAAGAACCGCAAGGTTTCTTTCTAACCCCTACAAAAATCTCATAGATATATGACATATACTTTCTGAGAAAAAAATTGGTGAATTTACTTCAATGAAATTGTCCCTAAAAATGGGTATCTTTTATTGCGTATCGTCCGATAAAAACAAAAGTATACCAGTTAGAAATATAATATTTTACTGTTGTATGTAGAAATGAATTTACTACTTGCTCGTTTTTAAAATATTTAATTTGGTTCATTAGTTCCCGAGCAATATGCTTTCAAAGTCAGAGGACTCTAGAAAAAAAATGGATAGTAGTTCATTGTTATTGAAAATTAATTATGCTGTTTATTGTTACTAGAGAAATGCCTGACAGCAGTTATCTCCCGAGATTTGATACCGGTTGCAGGGGACCGCTCTGTTTTTATGTTTAACCTATAGCAGTGGAAATCTACATTCCAAGGGACTGCAGTCAATAAGGTTAGTACGCTTTAAAGTATAGTTAGTACTTTAAAATTTAATTATCTACAACGTAAAAACGTGATTTTTAATATTTTTTGGGCAATAACCTTTTAAATAAACATTTCTGGACCTGGTCTCTGCAAGGGAGGGCTCTCGAAATGTTGCCATAAGAAATGTAGTATTATAGACTGAACTTCAAGAACTAATAATTACTATTTATTACAGTAACAGAATTACATTGTTCTTTTCAGTCAGCTGCTACGACTGATCTTCAGAACGTAGATATTGGAGACTTGCCATCACCAGTTGGTCAGTTCACCAGCACTACTCAAAGTCAATCTGAGGCCGCCTATAGTTCTAATCCATCCTTCAGCCAGGATAGTATTTCTTTGGATCCTGCCACAGATACATACAGAATTCCTACACCATCTCCCAGGTCGAAGGGAATAATGAAAGTGTGAGTATGAATAGTTGTGATATTTCGGTAATTTAACACATTGCTTAGGGTAAAGTGTTTCACCGCTGCCTCCAGTTGGTTCAACTGTTTCATGATCACTGTATAACGATCTAAACCTCTTTAAACAGAAATACATATCTTAGAAAATTCCATACCAGTATTTTTTGACCACTAGGATAGTCTTATTTTGATTGACAGTAGGTAATTACACTGGAAAGTTCTTGACAATTTATTTTCATATTTGATTTTTTTGAATTTGAAGTTTGGTGTGAAATCTTCGTACCGAATCTCACACGCGCTTGAATTAGTAACCAGAAATTCTGTCTCGATCAGGAATGTTTAAAGAAAATTATTCTTCATCTGTGACTCGGGGCACTTTTCAAAATATTCCTGACCTCGAGATTGTAAGAGACACCTGTAGGTGGTGAGCTCGAAGAGATAAAGGTAAACCACGCCCCTAACGGTTTTTGTCGTTTTTCTCGAAAACTTACGTTTATCGAGATGAAGAAGATTAGGTAAAATAAAGCTTATTTAAATCCCTTTGCCAAAACCCATCAGGCGAGATTATCGATATTCTTGGTGCCAGTTGGCTGAAAAATTCGTTTTGGCAAGTTAATTCTTAGGAGAGTACACTGTACTAGTCAATTTTTTAATTCAACCTATTATGTAAAGGTGTTTCGTTTGTTTTGAAATCCTAATCTCCTTTATTTATAAGATCAGTAAAGTTTTCTGGAATGATTTTTGCTGTAAAACTGAAATATACAATTTAAAACGAAACTGTTACCTTACTGTGGCGCCCGTACAATACGAGCAAATCAGGAATTAAATCGTGTATTTCAATTTCACATCAAAAATCATTCAAGAGAAAAATTTGCTCGATACCAAGGTCTTATAAATAAAGAAAATTCGGATTTCAAAATAGGCGAAACACCCTGTACGTATTGGGTTGGATACAAAAATTAACTGGTACAGTGTACTCTCCTAAGAATTAACTTGCTAATACGAATTTTTCAGCCGACTGACACCAAGAATATCGATAACCTCGCCTGATGGGTTTTGACGAAGAGATGCTAAGGTAAAAGATGACTGGACCACGATCGCTTCCGGATCTCAACAAATTTTTCTTGGCTACTTCATGACGAATATTAGACCAAAAAAGTTACGCCCGAATGTTCCTTGAGCAAATTTACTGGTGAAACTTGCTGATCCATGTATGACATACCTTCTTTCTTCGAATACACAAAACAAAGGCGAGGTACGAAAAAGCATTTTTGGTAGGGATTTAAATAAGCATTATGTTACCTAATCTCCATCTCAATAAACCTAATAGTTTTGAGAAAAACGACAAAAACCGTTAGGGGACCTGGTTTACCCTCATTATCTCTTCGAGCTCACCACCTACAGGTGTTGACTTTGAGGGGGTGATTTAACAATCCACAAGGAAGCCCTATGCAAAAATCCACGGACTTAACTCGACTTTCCGCTATTTTTTGTAAGACTGTACTATAGTGATTTGACTATTATTTTTTACTTCAATATTTTTGACATACTTATCATTTCTGAAATTTAAATAATGTTCTCTTTTCATTGCAGGAAGTGTATGCTGTAACACTCCAACTAGCCCCACAGGGCAGAACCTTATTAGATCTTTACTTCGAGAAAGGTATCCTAGATCAGACAGCCAGAAAGAGGTTATGCCACCTTATAGTTGACGAGAGCTAAGCGAGGAACCACGGAAAAAAGTCGCGTCTTTAGATTTACATTTTTATTGGAATTTTTAATTTGTACTTATAATTGTCACATGTTATCATAATTATAATTATTTGGATAATTATTTCCGGATGTTGACTATAATGAATACAATATAATTAATCGTTCTAATGTAAGTTTTTTATTTAAATATCGTTTTATTTTATTTGTCTTGCCTTCATTTTTGAACAATAACAGTTTTTTTTATTGAATTTGTTTCTTTTCGACTTTTTTTGTGTAAGTATGATATTGGTGATTTGGACTCACTATTATTGCTAGTTGGCCATATTTGCTCTTCAGAATTACTAGATTTCCATCAGTTTCTGAAAATATTTTCAGCTATCTCTGTGAGAAAACCTTATATAGCAGATGAAGGTAATACACATTGAAATGAGGCATAAAAATTGAAAACATTCATATTTTCAATGTGCATTTTCCTCCCATACCATTACAGGGTTTCTCCTAGAATTAGCTTAAAATAAGACTTAAAATTAGGGAGTGGGGGAAATTTGGAGATTATGAAGAGAAAATTAGGCAAACTACCAAAAATAGTGAGTTTAAATCACCAATGTCATCTGGTAGAAACAACCAGAAAATATAGTAATGTGAACTTGAATCGATGGGTAAAATCAACTAAGCAGAGTGGTATTTTAGTTATATGCAATGGTCATGACTGCTATTATATGTAGCTGATTCCACCTTAGAAAGATGCTGAATTAACTTGACATATAGGTATTTTTACTATCCAATATTATTACATCAGCCAGAAAAGCCAAGCTAATGCAACTACATCGTGAGTTACTTTTACTAGTCTACTAGGTTGATTTAACTATATGAGCTTCATTTCTAACTGTTTCATTTCGTATATCTAACTATACTATTAAGACTATTTTAACTATATGCAAGGCTGAAACAACCTAACACGGTATGGTAAATTTAACTATTTACCGGTTGCTTCTACCATATGGGAGTGTGATTGATTTAACCTTATTGGGTAAATTTAACCAAACACATTTTACTAAAATCGTATAGTTCGTGTTACCCATAAGTATTGTTGTCACTTTTTGTACCATATTTTCGGGTTGCTGCAACTCATTTTTGGTTAATTTAACCTGAATATTTTTTTCAGTGTACCCCTTCGGTTTGTGTTAGCTATGTTATATATTGAGCAACAAGCCTTAACGTTTTTCGAACCTTGTGGTTGCGAGTTTGTGATTATTTTAAATTCATTTATATTTTAATAAGGAATGTAATATTTCAGTTGTTCATCAGTATCCTAGTTAATCTTATTTAATATAAACCAATAATTTACACAATAATGGCTGGTAGACCAAGGAAAATAGATCCTGAAATGGTTAATAATGCAATTTTAACTCGTAAAGATACCATCTTGTTGCCCGGTAACAAAATAACTACTAAACAAAACGATATCTGGAAGATAATTGAGAAAGAATTAAATGGTAAAAAATCAGCATCATCGCTGTATTCTTATGTTTGTGATAATATAAATGGTATTAGAGATCTGTTAACTGGAAGGATTCCAAATGTTTCGAGCACGATCATAACTGAACTTCCCGATGATGATACATTAAGTACAGGTGATAACAACCAAGACCCGAATTTTAGCAACTCATCTTTCGATTCACGGCAGTTAAACATTTTAAAATTTACATTTTCTCTTAGCAAAAAAAAGTTTTTAGAGTTTGTAGTCGAGAAGAAATACAATAGAACGGAGAGAAAAACTACAAGGCCTTATAAGAAACTAATACCGCGATTATGGGAGGACATGGTAGTAGAGAAAATCTGGAATGAGACCAAATTACAATGTGCCTTTGCGTTCAAAGATCATTACTTAACTAATGATCTAACATCTGGCACAATTAATGGTAAATTTTACTTTATTTTTTATATACTTATTATTTATTTACTATTCCACTGTAATATTTTATGTGGCATATTTATGGGATATTTATATTTTATTTTGTTGTTGTGTTGTTATTGTAATCTTTTATGTGGCATAATATCATATCATCGTAGAATAATAACACCGTAACATCATAATATGATAATATCAATCTTATTTAAAAATTATTATTTTTTATTATCTACGTGCTATTTGATTCGAGAATTCTAATTCGATTTCTATTTTATTTTTAACCTATTAATCGTCGTCAAAAGCTAAAGCGTGCGAGCGACGCGCAGACATGGCCGGCCAAAAGCGGATGATATGAAATGATACGCCACATAGCGTCTCACGCCACATCTGATCTTGGCTGCCGCCAAGGTCGAACATCGCTACATAATGGCGCCATTTTTAAATTTACTTGCCGGTAGAAAATACCTATTTTAAATCTTTAAAAAAATGAATCTGTTTTATTCATATAAATTAATATATGCTTATCAAAAACAATAATTACATTTACATAAATATAAAATACCTAATATTAATAACATCCCCTCCCCCACCCCAAAGCGTATATGCGATTTTGATTTTTTTTCACTTTAAAGTTTATTTTATTATATAAAAGGATTTTTTGTATATAGTAATAATTATATTTGATTTAGTGGCTACTGTATCACTGGCTACTAGGAGTAGCGAATGTTGATCAGATTGAGTTCATCAGTAAAGTGCCTTACAGGATTCGTAGACTTCCAGGGCTCGCTCGCCCTGAAACTGCATACTCATCCTGTAATTTAATAGGTACTTTCCTGACTTGTTAGGTAAATAAATATGATTTTGTTACTCTTGAAGATTAGAATATAAATTATAAAAGTAGGTACTATAATATTGCGCAACCTTAATAAAGTTTGTGTTTACAGCTTCATATTACATTCATACCTTAATATACAATGTTATTTATTATAGCAAACTGTGATTGCGGAAGCACCCTCTTCATCCGGTTAGAAGGATACAAAGCTGTAGTAAAGTTCGCAGTCACCATAGAAATTGGCGCGGTAAACGTAATTTGCGTCAACCAAGAAGAGTAGTTGTTGGGGAAGAATTGGGCACCACCTCTGCTGAAGTCTATAGAGCAAATCTTGCCAATGATACAATGTCGCCGGGTGATCCGGAACCTCCTCATTTGCCATCAGCCAGTGTTTTGCACGTCGCCAGGAAAGAATATGTCGATTCGACTTACCTAGACAAGGATCCAATAAAAGCCTTGGAAATGTTGTGGGACAATGACGGGAAAGCTACCATCCAGGCTATTTCAAAAGTTCCTTTCTTCGTGATATACACTACAAATTATCAGAAAAATGTTTATAATTTGTATGCAAAAGAGGAAACGACAACTTTATTTATCGATGCTACTGGCGATTTAGTAAAGGAGATTCAGCATATCGATGGAACATCTGGAAATCACATTTTCCTGTATATAATAGCCATTAAATGTCGCAATGGACAATTTTCCATTACGCAGATGTTAACCGAATGTCAGACTATGATCGTCATATTATATTGGCTTAACACATGGTTCAGGGCTGTGGTGCAATACCCGAAAGAAACTGTCACAGACTACTCCCGAGCGTTGTTGACTGCAATAATTAGAGCGTTTGCAGGCTCTCTAACGATTGAAGATTATGCAGACAGTTTCTTCGCCACCCTTCCAAAATGCTACGTTAGGGTCGATGTTGCGCATTTCATCAAAATCTATACAAACTTTATGCATAGTTCGCCAAGATTGGTGAAAAAGTTTTACGCGGGTGTGATGGGGAAACTAGTTTTATGCACAGACCTGACGAATGCCCGGGAAATTATAAAATCGGCGTTAGTCGTTTCTCAAACGGAAACAAGCGGTTTCAAAGTGGATAGTCCCGAAGAAAGAACTCCAACTGAGATCCACAAAGGAAAGCTGTTAAAACTAATAACCATTAAAACCAGTATTGACGACATCATGGAAGAAGCCCTCAATGACTCAAGTGCAGAGGCATCAAACTGCGACGACGACGAAACCGAAGGTAACAATAAAGACACCAACACTTGGACTAAGTGGGGTTCAGAAATAAACGAAGAGGCCGCCACCGTCATGGTAGAAGGGACGGAAGTGAATCCGTACTACTTCCCGCAGTTTGCGAATAAGCTGCTGAAAGACATCGGGCACTTGCCTTTATGGTCGTGCGTATATAGAAATCAATTCGGTTACGGTCGCATACCTGCTTCAAGCGCTTCAGTAGAAGGGGAGTTTAACAAACTTAAAAACCACATTATCACTGCTGGCGAGAAACGGGAGAAGAAACGAGTTGACAAGTTTGTTGAGAAACACGTACATTACCTAAACGGTAAGCTGAAGTTAATTGACAGTGCGTATACGTCCGAGAAGGTTAGAAGCATGCGCGCAAATTGGGTCGACGGGGACTCTACGCAAGGCAACAGCGATGGTATCAACAATGACGGTATTCAAAATGATGACGGCATTCAAAATGATGACGGCACAACGAATCACAGCATTCTTCCCGAAAATGATAACACTCTCAGGAGTAACACTGTCGAGAAACTTTCTTCTTTTGTAAAAACCCAGTGCGTTCTTTGTTTGAAGGGAGATTTTCCGACGGGAGCTCACCGATGTATTCGCTGCTCTGAGCCTGTGCACATTATTTTTGAATGTTCCTTTCCCATTCCCAATCAGGACGAAGGATATGGCGAGAAAAGGTTGTGTTTTGGATGCAAAAACACAACCGATGGGGCTAACATTATTGCGTCCAACGAATATGAAAACTGGAGAGGCCAAGCCGGCAATACTAAGAAACGTAAAGCTAGATACTTGGGCAACGAAGAAGAGTTGTCCAGGGCATTCAGATTTCCTAAACACGTACGAATGCCCATTATTAAAAATGGTTCTCATCCAGATCTCGGCTCCGTGAAAATCGGTTCTAGAAATTACACAGCCCAATTAACTTGTTCTCTGGATTCTCTAATTCAAATAACGCTATTTACAATATCGTCAAATGATAAAAGAAGAGAAGAAATACAGGCACTAGATAATCAGTTTTTCAACCTCGTCGACGATATTGCAAACAATGGAGTACGCTCGCACACATACCGACTTCGAATGAACCTGTATATAAAGCTGTTTAAAGGAAGAACAGAGTCTTATAGAATTAAAGAAGACGCCGACTGGGTTCTACTCGATTGCAATACTGATATCTCCTACTTGACACTCTTAAGCATGCAAGATTGTCCAAGTTATAAAGAATCGTCTACCTGCGATTCGGGATGTGAAGTGCGATTTAAAAACATTGTTAATATTACCATGCCATCCAGAGAAATCATCAGCCATAATTTTGGGAATGCTCTGCATGAAATAACAAAAATTGATGAACAAAACTGTGTAAATGCGTCAGAATGTAAAGGCAAAGCTAACACAAAAATCGAATCAACAGGTAAGACAAAAACAAAACATGTAACTTGTAATTGCAATAACTAGTTATTTCCGCTTTGATGTTTTCATGATAAGGTTTTTTAAAAACCTAATGATTTTGTCTTCATATTACTAAATTCACATCTAAGGAGCTATCAACTACAAATTAATATATAACAGTATAGCAGTATAATGTTTAATTAATTTGCAGGGATCTTCATGTACGTTGTGACGTCAGACCTACCAGAAATGCCACCGGTTGCTTTAAACGACATACCACAATCTGTTCGTTTTCAAAACCAGAATTATAAATTGGCGGGAATTGCGAAGTTTCAGAAACCCTTTTCAACAAGAATCTGCGATAGTCTATCAACGGGTCACTACACAGCTCTATGCCCAGCAGAAGATAAATGGATCGAGTACGACGACTTTCGCAAAACCGCAAACAGTCTGAATGGAAAAACCAAAATATACTTTGCGTTATTAGTTTTCGCTAAAGAATAGCTATTTAAATAGTTCCTTGTACATAAATAGTTATAAAAATACTGTTCTGTAAATATGCAGGTCTTTCTTATACAGGGTGTTTCAGTGAAGATTCGTATCCTCTGAACAGGTGATAGTATACATAAAATGCGACAAGAAAAACTTAATATCTTAAGTGATTATCTTTTATAATAACCGAGAAAAAAATTGTTTTTAAAAAGTGGGCTGATGGTTACTGGTTTAAGACTAGCAGTTGGAGCTGGATCTACCTAACTGTATTTTGAACGTGATATCTGATACATTGATGCTAGATGATGTCACAGTTTGTTTTGACTATTATTTCCAGCACTTCCCAAAAGTTGACCATTTTAGTAAATGTTTTTCGATGTGCGTAAAATCAAAAATGTCATAAGGATTTTTTGTTCCTATTGACCAGTACTATGACCTATCCAGAGGAAACGAATCTTAAGTGAAACACCCTGTATAATAATTATAGATAAAATAAAATTTAAACATTTAAGGTAATAAAGTAACATAACATTAAAGATAATATGTAGTTTTTTTAAATGATGGCACGTCATTGCGAAATCTAGCAGACACCAGGGTGCAATTTTCAGGAAGTAACCGTTGCTGCATTCGAGAATTTTTAGTTTCTTAATATTTCAGATAATTTAGCTCCCAATTTGAGTACGCATTTATACATCAGAATTAAAGATTAATTAATTCAAGATTCCGCTTACGCGTCTCGAACTTTTACAAATACATCTGTAAGTCGGCTGCAGCCGCACATAGGGCCTACGTAATAATAATAATCGTCCCCTCGCTCCCGCACAAGCTTATAGCTTCTGGGGCCTGGTTTCCAGGTGATGGGTTGTAGCAATTATTATTATTATATCGTCAAAAGCAACTTATCAACGACCGTTATTATGGATTCTATTCTGCGGCCTTTAATTAGCCTTTAATTCCCTATAGAATATCTTTCTCAGTTCTGCAAGCTACCATTGGATTTCTGACGCGGGTCTCGCTTAATTTTCATAATGCTAGTGAAACCCGCGGTATTAGAAAAACTAGCTAAGCCGTAAATTTGAAAACAGGGCATTTAATTAGCCTTTAATTCTCCATAGGTTACTTTTTAAATTTCGCATTCTACATTAGATTTTTGATGTGGGTCCCGCTAACTTTTTTCTAAAGTTAGCGAAACCAGTGGTTTATAAAAAAACGAACTGAGCCTTAAATTTGGAAATATGGCTTTTAATTAGCCTTTAATTCTCCATAGGTTACTTTTTTAAATTTCGCATTCTACATTAGATTTTTGATGTGGGTCCCGCTAACTTGTTTCTAAAGTTAGCGAAACCCGTGGTTTATAAAAAAACCAGCTGAGCCTTAAATTTGAAAATAGGGCATTTAATTAGCCTTTAATTCTACATAGGTTACTTTTTTAAATTTCGCATTCTACATTAGATTTTTGATGTGGGTCCCGCTAACTTGTTTCTAAAGTTAGCGAAGCCCGTGTTTTTAAAAAAACCAGCTGAGCCTTAAAATTGAAAATAGGGCATTTAATTAGCCTTTAATTTTCCATAGGTTACTTTTTTAAATTTCGCATTCTACATTAGATTTTTGATGTGGGTCCCGCTAACTTTTGTCTAAAGTTAGCGAAGCCCGTGGTTTAAAAAAAACCAGCTGAGCCTTAAATTTGAAAATAGGGCATTTAATTAGCCTTTAATTAGCCTTTAATTCTACATAGGTTACTTTTTTAAATTTCGCATTCTACATCAGATTTTTGATGTGGGTCCCGCTAACTTTTTTCTAAAGTTAGCGAAGCCCGTGGTTTTTAAGAGAACCAGCTGAGCCTTAAATTTGAAAATAGGGCATTTAATTAGCCTTTAATTAGCCTTTAATTCTACATAGGTTACTTTTTTAAATTTTGCATTCTACATTAGATTTTTGATGTGGGTCCCGCTAACTTTTGTCTAAAGTTAGCGAAGCCCGTGGTTTAGAAAAAAACCAGCTGAGCCTTAAATTTGAAAATAGGGCATTTAATTAGCCTTTAATTAGCCTTTAATTCTACATAGGTTACTTTTTTAAATTTTGTATTCTACATTAGATTTTTGATGTGGGTCCCGCTAACTTTTGTCTAAAGTTAGCGAAGCCCGCGGTTTTAGAAAAACTAGCTGAGCCGTAAATTTAAAAATAGGGCATTTAATTAGCCTTTAATTTCCCATATACTTTCCTGTTTTCCTGGTGTATGGGCTTCGCTAACTTTAGGGACGTGTAGTAAATTTATCCGCGTAACAAAATCCCGAGTGCGTAGCACGAGGGATTTTGGGCGGAAAGATTTTCGAGACGTATTTCTTTAGAGCAAGATATTTTAACAAAAAATTCGTCAAAATTTAATAAGGCTGTTTTATATGCACGCAGGGTATTCGGCGTGATTATGTTCTGCATAAATAGATATTGTTTGTAAATTATCTATTGCTATTTATATTAATACAGTTAATAAAGAAATTATAATCTAACTACTACTAAAGTTGATTTGTATGTGTGTGAGTGTGTTCGAACCCCATTCTCGCGTTCTATAAGGGATGGAGAGATGGGCTTGGACTCATTCGACGCGTAATTTGTCGAGGATAATGCACGACCGATTTTTTATTTAAATTTTTTAAATTAGGTCATGTTTTAAAAAATCGATAAATGCTGATTCTATCGTACTATTTAGTGCTATTGCGTGCTATTTGGTACTAATATGTGCTCTATTGATAGGGAATCGATTGGAGATTTATGTAGGTCATGTAAATACTGACCTACTTTTAAAAAAATCGATAAATGCTATTTCTATCATACTTAAGTGCTTAGGCCCGTAGGGCCGATTATCCTGGTTTTTTAATATGTGTGCATTGTATGCACATTCACTTGTCTAAGCACCTTTTATAACGAGTTCAAAATTAGTCAGGAGCGATAAGATTTTGACAGAAATTGAATCGCGGTTAAATTTTGAGATTTCAATTATTTTCATTATTAAAGTGACAGTAACCATGCTAGTAGGCATTGTTATGTGTATAAGGAAATCAAAATTAAACATATAAATGCGTAATGTTTTAACGCCAAATACATCTGAAGAAAAACTTCGATCATGGTTCAAGAAGTGCGTTTAGATCTTCTTGAAATTAGTTTTGTTTTTGAAGAAGTTTGTAAATAAATTTGTATACTTCTTAATAAAAAGGAAACATGATAGTGTACTGTTCTGTATCTAACAGTTGTTTTGAAGGTATTTTATTTTTTCATTTTTAATAAACAAAATAAAAAGTCACATCATATCATAGCATTACGATACGAGTTAATTTTAAATTTGCCGCCATTTTCATGCACATGCAATAGTGGAGATGTATGAGACGACCTACTTTTCTAAGCTTGCTTAGACATTTATGAACCTTGGATAAAATATGAAAATGATACGAAACAATTTAATTGTTATCAATTTGTAAAAACATTAGAAAGTTAGACTCCGTTATGCCGCTACTTGATATTTTATATTCACTTGCAAATCTCCACAATATCAAAACTACTTTCTATAATCTCTATTCCCATTTGTCAAAAGGTTTGTCAACTTACAAACAGAGTCGCCAGTTTGGAGAATGAACGAGACGCCTTGGAACAGTATGGCAGACGTAACAGTGTACGTATATATGGCTTAAAAGAAACTCCTCAGGAAAATCTAAATGAAGAACTGAAGAACATGTTTTCCGAAAAACTGGGAGTAGATATAGGTACTAATGCCATAGATATTAGTCATCGGCTGCCAGGTAAGCCAAACTCTCCGCGACCCGTAATAGTAAAATTTGTTCAACGATCGACGCGTAGTCTTGGCTTTAACAATAAAAAAAAGCTAAAAGGGACAAGAATTGTTATTTCCGAGGATCTTACTAAAATTCGCTATTCACTGATGAGAGACTTAATTAAAGCATATGGCAATAAGAATGTCTGGTCGTTTATGGGCGTTATTCATGTCAAAATTGTCAACAGAATTTTCAAAGTGAGCTGCCCGGCAGATATAGATAAACTACCCCAAGTTCAAGCAGCGCAAACATAATATGTACCGTATTATATTTGTTTGACTTACCTTTGTATGCAAATCTTGGCACTATACCTATGCGGAATATTATTTCTGGGTTTTCCTTTCCGATTTTGTGTAGCAATTTAATTATCATTCTGATATACACACCTTTTATATCTCTTTTGTGTGGTTAAAATTTATTGAAATACTTTACATCTTAAAAAGCACTTAGGCATTTAGTCTAAATAATAATAAATTTTCTTGTAGATAACTTACTTAGTCAATACTTAACTATTTCATTAAATAACAGATAAATTATTATTTATGAATAATTCCTTTAAGATTGTAAGAATATACATATAGGTTACAGATTACTTATTATAATGTAATTTTAATTTTAAAGTTATTTCTGAAATATGTCTACATACAGATGTTAAAACAAGCTGTTTGCCCTGTTTCTTCTGGAACAAGAATATAATATAATGAATAATAATTTAAAAATCGTCCACATTAATATTAGATCTCTAACGTCAAAATTGCATACATTAAAACAGTTTACTCAACAGTATACCTATGATGTCATAGCTATCAGTGAGAGCTGGCTAAAACAATGTATCAGTGATGATGCAATACGTATTCCAGGTTTTGCTCTCGAAAGGTACGACCGTTTAGACGAGCGTGGTGGTGGAATTTGTGTATATATAAGAAATACCTTAAATTATTCTCGGATCAACATGTCTGAATTTACTATTGAACAAGTCTGGTTAAATTTTAAAATTGATAAATTAATACTTGCTTTGGGAGTCTTTTATAAGCCTCCCAGCCTTAATTATAAAATTTTCTGTGATGAGTTTGAAGTATCTAGCACCCAGGCTTCTATTATCTCAGATAAGCTAATCTGCGTTGGTGACGCCAATATCGATATGTTAAAACCTGGAAACCCTGACAGTGTTTATTATACTTCCATGCTACAATCTCTCAATCTTACCCAACTGATGTGTGAGCCAACTAGAGACAAAGCTCTTTTGGATCACATAATAACATCAGATCTGCAAATTGTAACCGACTTTGGCATTGAAGGTACTAAATTTGCTGATCACGATAGTGTATTTTGTCAACTTATGTTTAAAAGAGTAATCGCGACACCTTCTTACCGTAGAGTGAGAAGCTTCGGAAACTTTAATCAGGATTCGTTTATGGATGATCTTCGTCGTATTGCTTGGCAGAATATCTTTTATCTCAATAGTGTAGACGAGAAGGTAAACTTCTTGAATTGTAACATATTAACTGTTGTAAATCACCATGCACCTTTAGTAACTGTCAGACATGTAAAAAATAATCCACCTTGGCTTACTGAGAACAGTAGATTCCTAATGCGTCTTAGGGATAATGCCTATAAAAAGTATAGAAGAACAAAACGCCCTGGGCATTGGGAATCTTATAAGATGTTTCGCAATCTCACTAATCATACTGTAAAAAGAGAAAAAAAAGCTTATTTAGAACACGTATTTTCCAATGCAAGTCCTAAAGAAATATGGAAGGAACTTAGGAAATTAAATATCAAATCCAGTACTACCTCAAACGCCAATGACCTCCCACCGAACTTACAAAATGCTAATGAAATAAATGATTTTTTCTTAAGCAGTATACCTATGTCTAATATAAATCCTGCCAACGTTGTTGCTTATTATGAAAGTAAAGTTATAGATCTCAACAGAGAACAGTTTGAGTTCATTACAGTCAATATGTTAGATGTTGCAAAATTCATAAACGAAATCAAAACTAATTCAACTGGTTGTGATGAATTAAACCTTTCAATTATCAAGCTTTGCTGTCCAATATTATTACCTTATATTACTCATGTGCTTAACTGTTGTCTAACTACTTCTACTTTCCCTTCCTTATGGAAAAAAGCACTAATTATTCCTATTCCTAAAACTTCAAATCCTCGTGAGTATAAAGACTTACGGCCAATTAGCATTCTTCCAATATTTTCTAAACTATTAGAAAAAATAATTAATTATCAGTTAAGAGTCTATATAGATAAATACAAAATTATTCCTGATATACAGTCCGGGTTCAGAAAAGGTTATAGCTGTGAGACGGCATTGCTGAAAATCATTGATGATGTGATACAAGCAGCTGATCAAAATGAAGTATCAGTTTTGGTATTACTTGACTTCAGTAAGGCTTTCGATACAATTAACCATCAAATACTACTTTCGATATTAAAATCAATAGGACTAACTCAACAGGCTTTAACTTTTTTTACCAGTTATCTATCAGATCGAGAACAAATGGTGAGATTGAGTAGCAGCTCTACTTCCTCATATAAGCCGGTTGTAAGTGGTGTGCCCCAAGGTTCGATCCTTGGACCACTTCTTTATTCACTCTATGTTTATCAGCTGCACCTGTGTATTAAACATTGTTCCATGCACATGTATGCAGATGATACACAATTATATTTATCGTTTAATTCTGAAAATAGTCTGCAAGCTTTAAGAGATATCCAGGATGATTTGAGTTCAATTTCCGAAGTTTCTTCTCAACATACCTTGTCTATCAATCCCTCTAAATCTGTCATTGTATTATTTGGCAATGCAAACAAGGTAGAAAATTTAAAGTCTCTGGTTGATTTAAAAATTAATGGAGTTACTATTCCAATTCAAGATGAATCAAAAAATTTGGGTCTAATTATAGACAATAAATTCAGATTTAATACTCAAATCACTAATAATATAAAAAAGGCTTATACAAATCTGAAATTAATTTATCCACAAAGACATTTTCTAACACAAAACATAAAGTCTCTACTTTGTGACACTCTTGTATTGTCAAATTTTACCTATTGTAGCGTAGTATATGGCCCTTCCCTTACTAACGAACTAGCGGTTCGTATTCAAAGGGTCCAGAATGCTTGTATTAGATTGATATTTGGAATTAGGAAGTATGATCACATATCTCATAAATTTGCAGAGCACCAATGGCTTTCTATGCATAATAGAAGGTTGTTGCAGGCTGCCTGTCTCTATCACAGAATTATTACAGAAAAGACACCTAAGTATCTTTACAATAAAATAAGTTTTAGGAATGACGTTCACCATTTAAATTTAAGATTCAAGGGTGGGATTACCCCGCCTGCTCATCGTACCGCCCTGTTTGAACGCTGTTTTTCATTTCAGATTTATAGTATATACAGTAACTTACCTATATACCTGAAGCAGTATTCTGTGTATTCATTTAAACAGAAACTACGTCAATACCTTCTTGAGAAGCAATTTAACATTATTGAATGTAAAAGGCAAACTACATAGTGATAGGTATTAAATTAAATTAAACTAAATTCATAAGTTTTGTATATTCTTGTTTCAGATGGCTCTAGTTTACAATGTAGGTTTTGTTAATTAATACTTTTTAACTCTACCAGATTATCTGTAAGTACTTAATCGCACATACATATTATTGTTCATATCACAAAATGTAGCACTTAATAGTTTTTTTTCTCGTTTTTAGATATAGGCACTTTTTTCACATTAATAATTTTATTTAAGGGTTAGGTGGTAGATCATCGCCAGCTTTTTAGTTGCTGATGAACCTAATCCCCTATGGTTTCCAATTATTAAGCTGTAATATTCTTGTTTTAATTTTTAATTTATATTATTGGAAATAAAGTTATTATTATTATTATTATTATTATTATTATTTGTGCGGCAAATTAGACGAAACAATTTGGTTTTATGCCGCCTCCTTGCAATGGAGCTAAAACGAACGATGCGACATCTCTAGGTAGGGAATCAAAAAATTTTAAATCTGCCATCTTAACCAAAGTATGTATTCATATAAGTATGTATCGAAATATTTTTATAGTTCTGTTCTAAAACAAACACTAAAGTGTAACAGTTAATACGCAAATAAAGTAATAAACACATCATTATTGATTTGTAAGCAACCTTTAAAGAGATCCAATCTTTAGGTATTAGGTCTCTTTAGAAAAGAAGCTGAAAGTGAAACAGTTTTTTAATAATAAACAAGAAAAGAATAATTAAGAAGTAAATGCAGAAGACTTTAAACAATGTTTTAAAGAAACGATCTTATACGATGTTGAGTTCGTTTTTAATCTAATGGGAGTTTGTAGTCTATTGAAGTCACTACTCGATGATCTTCTAAACATACAGCCCGCACTGAGTGAATCGGATGTAAAACGATAGAACTATAATAATAATAATAATAATGACTACTACCCACAACCTAGAACCAGTCCCTAGAGGCTATGAAGCTTATGGGACAGGGAGGGGCGATTATAATTATGTAGGCCCATCGTCCGGCTGCAGCCGACTTATAAGCGAATACAGGTCGGTCCGATCTGGTGGACATCCGGCCTTACAAATAAACTACTGCGGTATAGCGTGGAATATCCCAACGAAAGTCATGAAATTTTAAAAAGGTAAAAATCTGAAGATCATGTACGCAACTCTGTCAAAAAAATGATGGCGCCATTGATCAAATCACTACACCGGGGAACATAGTCATTAGCAAATGTCTTGTCCCGAGCAGGCAACACATTTAACAATTCTGGTAAAAGAAACGACGTACGTTTCGGAACATAGTTTCTTTTGTTTACAAACAACACGGCAAATCTAACCAGTTTTAAAGGTTGCTACCCTACCTAGAGTGGCTTTGTATAACAACAATAGAGTAATAAAAACTGCTATTTTCAAGTGAGTTTCTTATTTTACTGGAATACAAAACAGCCGTTTCACTTCTACTATCGTTTCTTCTATTTTAAGAAATAAATATCGTATACTTTTTTCTACTTTATTATAAACTTTATTAATTTATTTACGAGTTTGATTTGTTTATTTACAAAGTTTAATTATTTTGTAAACACTAAAAAACATAAATTTTTAGTACTAACTGTAATCAGTTTTTGTTGCAAAAATTAGTAAAAATAATAAATAATCAAAACTAATAATCATTCCCCGAGTTTCCAAAGTAGAATCAGATTGGGCATACAAACGAGGCACATTTAAACATTAAGGGCCGGTTTATTCACCTTCAGGTAAAATTCCCAGTAGTTGCCGGTCAAATAAATTAAATTTAATATTAAATACAGTTTGGGTATATTCAGATTATATCTTAAAAGTAGTTACTGGAATGTTTGTGAGAAAGGGTCCTACTTTTGCACTCAGGTAATACATGTAAGAGAGAGATGGGTAATTGACAAAATAATGTGTTAGACAGAAAACTTAAACCCATTGACTAATCTACTTAAAAGGAGGCGGGATTTAAAAAATCTGTAATCTTTCACAAATATTTTCTAAAAATTTTAGGTAAACAGATATTAATGATATATATGATCTAAGGTTTTGTGCTTTGCCAAAGGTGTTTCTTAATTTTTGTTTTGTGACTGTTTTGTTTTTAGCAGTTTTACTATATCTATGTTTCTAGTTTTTTCTTAGTTTGTAGTATTTTTATGAATATTTAATAACTTTTTAAAATTTTAACGTATTTACATAAATAATTTTAAATTTTATTTACCGCTTACATTAATTTCTCCGATTATTTAATTATCTAAAATACTCCTAAGCCTCTATTTTTTGATGATTGTTTTATTATTATTTTCGTTTAGTTATTTTTTATTAAAGGTAAAGAATGAAACATAAACACGCTATATAACTTTGTTTAACTAGCAGATGCTTCCATTTAAAAGGACTATTTTATAAAGTGTGTCAAAGAAATTTTGAATAGAATGAGTAACAAGAGCTTTTACAAGCGTGTTTTCAAAACAAGCTTTAAATAATTTAAATATCTTGCCCAGGTAGTTGTCCATCTCTGTTTAATTCGGTCTCTTTCGTACACAGTATAAGGGGTATTTCGATTCTTAAAGCAGCAACGTCCTTACTCAGGACAAGACATTTGCTAAAGACTGTACATCCAACTGAGAAGATAGCGTAGCGACGGCGCGGCGGTAGGCATGTACACTTGTTTACTCCGGTGCATAAGCGCAACTAGGGGAGACTGGGGGTGCTAAGCACACCAATAATCAAAATTAACACCACAGATCAAAATAATTTTTGAAATTATATTTGGAATCTTCTCAATTAACAATTAAATTGAAAACGTAACCGTCAAAAACATATTCTATTTTAAAAACTAAAAAAGCACAAAGAAGTAGTCGAATTAGCATAGTCGGATAAGCGGTTCAGCAAGTGTGGAAATCCAGATGACGCGACAATGGGTGGTGGATCGGTTCGCCTCAGGTCTTTTGTAATTAACAATCTATTGCGCCGGGTAGTTATGTTCCTTCCTATAGTCTTATATTCTAAGGTCTTCACCAACTAACTAAGATAGATACAGGGGCGTGCTGGCCCACCGGGATACCGGGACATTTCCCGGTGGCCTGGGGGTTGGAATAGAAAAAGATTTAAAAGATGTGTACCTAAGTGTTAATTCTGAAAAGTATTATTGTGATTTCTTTAAAGAATAATCATCAGCCTGTTGTCAAGAAAATAAATAATTAGTAGATAAATACCTACCTATTAGTGCCTAATACCTAATTATTATGTACAAACATTTTTTTCTACATTATAGTTTGCGCATTTTCCCTTTATCAAGCTATTTGCATAATGGCCTGTTTTGGCAAACACATTTATTTGACAGATTATAAGGGTGTAACTGGTATAACTAGAAATCTCGTAATTGGAGAGGGGGGGTTAGCTGTAATGATTTAGAACATATTTCCCTTATCAACATGTGTTTTCGAGAAAATCGCATTTTAGATTTTAAGTACGCCCATTGTAGGCACATAGATTAAAAATACGAAACAAGCAAAATTAGAAGTTTTTTTGTTGCTTGTTTAGTATTTTTAGTGTAATGTGAGTACAAAATAGAATCTTGAAAATTAGCAGGAAGCGACATGTTAAAATATGTTCTAACTCATTACAGCTACCCCCTCCCCCCATTACGAGGTTTCTAGTTATATTACTTACACTCTGTATAAAATGACTAAATTATATTTGTAAGCAGTTTAAACAATATATATCTTTATATACCGAACTTGAATCATAAATCTATGACGTAACTAACATCTTAAAAAAATAGCTATTCAGTATCTAATTAGTACAATAATAGCACTCTAAAAGACGTTCTGACGCTGCCGATTTTATACAACCAATCTGTCGCAGAGACGTTAGAATGCAGGAACAGACTGGCTCGAGAACGTTCCGATGACGCAGGAACAGTCTGGTGCAAAGTATTAAACTTGTTCTTTCAAAACTCATGCACGAATGAATTGAACGTGTCCAGTACTGCAAACGGCACTTCGGCTGTAATATGTTGTACTACCGGATTCTGGCACGGTATACCTAACACTTACTTTCAATCTATTACGCGGCCTAGGACACATGAATTGAACCACTGTATGTTTCTGTAATTAATATTTATCATTCAACAAAAATTACACAGGGCCACAAAAAAGTCTTGTAGTTGAAAGGTGAGGTACCATACCGTATGCTTTTTGGTGTGCTGAAAACGAATCCGGGGTCAGATTGACCGTCACACAAGAATTTTTTTTAGATGTATTTTTATATTTTGTTGAGGTGTTATTTGAGGTTATGTCAAAATCCTTGGGTGATGGGTCAATTCTGACCCCGGATTCGTTTTCAGCACACTAAAAAGCATACGGTATGGTACCTCACACTCCAACTAAACTACTCATATTGATTGATTGATTGAGCCGTGCAATTCTTGGAATTATGGCCTACGCCAAAGGCGTTTCCAATCCTATTATTGAGGTGGATTAATCCTCTTGTTTCTAGTTTTGTTTCATAGCTTGTTGTTGGTCCTGGCGCTCTGTTATTTTCTTCCATGCCTTCCGATCTCTACATTTTGATCTCCAGTCTTGTATTCCTATTACTTTTATATCTTCTTCTAGGGCGTCTTCCCATCTTTTCCTTGGTCTACCCTGTTTCCTGGGTCCGAAGGGGGTCCACTGTGTGATCTTCCTTATCATTTCCATGGGTTTTCTTCTCATAATGTGACCAGCCCATCGTAGTCGCTGTGTTTTTAAAAATCATGTTCTTCTTCTATTTCTTTGTTCCTTCTTATTCTTATTTCTCCATCTCTTGTTTTATTTGGTCCTAGTATTATTCTCATGATTTTGCGTTCTAAAATTTTTAGGTCTTCTTCTTCTTTTTGGGTTAGTGCTGTTGTTTCCAATGCATATGTTATGGTGGGACGTATCAGGGTCTTATAAACTTTTATTTTAGTTGATTTGCTTTTTAGTAAGATTTTATTTCTGCCGTATGCCTGATTTCCTTTCAATAGTCTCTCTTTCACTTTACTCTCCCCGGATTGTCCTACTGTGATTCCCAAATAATTAAAACTGTTGACTCTTTTGAAGGTGTGTTCTTGAGTTTTTAGCTGATCTTGTGTATACTCTGGTTCTTTACTTATCTTCATGTATTTTGTTTTGGTTTCATTAATTTCTAGTCCAAGTTTTTTAGCTTCCTTGTCTAGTTGTTCTACAGCTCTAACAATATCTTCTTTTTTGTTCCCTATGATTACTATGTCATCTGCGTATGCAATTATTTGTATCTGGTTGATACTGGTTGAACTACTCATATACCGGTTGGAAATGCATGGGCTTGGTATAGGGATATAAAAGCGTTCATAAAAAGTAAAACGATGCGATAACGAGGAGGAATATTATAGTATCCTTAAATTATTAAGTACAAGCATTGTGTATTCATTCATGTGTCTCGGTATTCGGCGAGCCAGCCAGCGCTACCTAGCGCTGGATGACCCAAACCCTATTGAACTACGCGATGTAAGAGAGGTGAGGATCCGAGCTTGAATTCTTTTTTCGTATTTCAACAAAAGCAACAAGTTACTAAAGCTTACCCATTAGGGTAAGCAGTTGACACCTAGTTATATTATAATATTATGTTATAGTATTAGATTATATAATATCCCACTTCTCTATTACATATTCCTTTACTTTCTTTTTTTTTCTGCGCGTATTTTTTCTTGTGGGTATTTTTAGGGTAATTTTGATCGAAAATAAATTAGTCAAAGCATATCTGAATATTTTAATCATTCTAAAATCTGTTTTGTAGAAAAATTTATACAGTCGAACTTCTATATAACGAAGTCGGTAAATCCTGAAAAAAATTCGCTATAGGGAAATTTCGTTATAAAGAAATATCACCTTTTGTAAATATTATTTTAATGCTTTCGTTTTAATTCGAGTGATTCCACAAACTGTAATGCCTTGTGTTTAATTAATTGTGATAATGGTGCATTTTTGTCGCGAATTAAATGCACCCACTTTAAAACTGCTTCTCTACGGCGTCGTAAACATAAGTTCTAGCACGTTTTGCTGTATGTTCACCAACTGATTTTAAAATTGATTCGCGATTTTTTATTATAGTCGATAAACTACTGGCAGGAATTCCAAACTTTGCCGTGATCCGCGATGTTTGTCTTTTTTGTATACAATTATCAATTTCCCGCAACACGTTGATTTTCTCAATAATGGTTAAATACCATTATTTAATTTTTTTGTACTCTAGTGTAGAGCTGTTCTCTCACAAAACTAAAGTTACAATAAAAATTTGCAATGCAAGTTTTGAACTTTACGTAAATGCTAATTGCATTTTAATCTTTCTTAGAGGGGTGGAATCTCCATTTAGACAAGTAACAATGTGTATAATGCATCGAAGTTTCATCTTTCCTAGAACTCTCATTCAGATAAATTTCCGGAACTCCCTTGAAAAAGTAAGAATGTAAAGATAAACCAGTTGTAAAACTTTTAATGACAATTTTAATCCTTCTTAGAATTTCCATTTAAACAAATTTACAAAATCCTTTTATAAGGATTACAGGTTTTTAAGAATGTGTGCAGGCTTCTTGGAAGATGGCTAAATTTATAATCTTTTACTGCCGCTAAGAAAGAAAGATTGATGCATAATACATACATTTACCTGGAAAAATTTATTTTAGTTTGGCCTAAAAAATTCGTTAAATAGAAATTTTACTTCGTTATTTAGAGACACTTTTATATGTATTTTTTCTAAAAGGGCAGTGTACAGCACAAAAATTCGTTATATAGAGAAATTCGCTATATAGAACTTCGTAATATGGAAGTTTGACTGTATTTTGAAAAATAATTAAGAATATGGCAAGGCTACTATGATGCTATTTTATTCTTTGTTTTTAGTGTAAATGCATAGAATAAAAAAATTAAAAATGGCATCATACTAGCCTTGCTGTCCTAGATCATTATGAAACCAATAGTACTTATCCTACTACATTGCTCTGAATCGCTTTCTGACATAAATTAAATTTCCCTATGGCACCCAATAAAGAAAAATTAATTTAATCACAAATACATACTTGCTTCATTTTGTACAGAAAACCTTAAAACAGCGTTAAATTTTAGTGGTACCTAATTCAAAAAAGTGTACAACTTAAATGTCAGTGTAAAATCCTATTGTTTTGAAACACTAAAAAATTAATAAAATCAAATGCTGCACTTAGTATATAAAAGGTATTTTCCGTTGTGTTTCATAAAGTATATAAAAATTAGATAATTAAAATAAAGTAACAAAAATTAAGACATATCGATATACTTATACAAAAAATGAAATAAAGTGCATTTATGCGCCAAACTTCTAAAAATCGCAATTAATATGGCCTGAACCTAAAGTTTTTCCTGGCCTGGTCCGATGTACCCAGCACGCCCCTGGATAGATAGGTATTATACAGTGCGATTAAATCAAATGTAATATGCTGGTAAAGTTTGCAAGTTGCAAATTAAAATAATCATCTCAAATCATTGTATTTCCTGTATGTTTATGTAACCAATACTATATAAGCGCTCAGAATGCGCTAGACGTTTAACCTTTCATTTCAATTAAGGATAATTTAATTATAATTGAGTTTTTTTTAAAATACAAACGTAAATAAAAATGATGAAATAAATAAAAATTAATAATACTGAAAATAAAGTATAGAACCGAAAGGTGAAAAGATATATAGGGTGTTCCATTTAAAATAAAAAAGTTGAAAGTATCCGTAGTAAATCACCCTGTATATACATACAAAAACAAAATTAAAATATATTTTTTCCTACGACCCCATACGAAAGTGAACAATAGCAAACGCTACCGATATTAAGAAAGTGAGTCATATAACACGCGTATGTTAGGAACATAACACACGTGTGTGTTATGAAAATACGTCACACTAAGCAATATCTAGAAATCCATGAATTTTGTTTGCATTAAAATGATGACATTAATGTTTAATCCAATTTTGAGAAGCATTTTAACCATGGGAGAATGGGAGAAAAATAAGAGTAATGTCAAATAATTTAGTTAGGCAACCTCTTTCACACCTGGCATTGTGTTATTAGTTGAAGTTATATTTGTTAATTATGGAGATATTATTAAATATAAATAAAAAATAAATTATGTGCCTCTGAAATTATTATATTATAAATTGTAATAGTAATTCATTTAATTAATTTTGCTGCTAAACCCAAGGTTTAATTTTATACTACGAGGGTAGATCAGTATTTACGGTCCCTGACATAGTAGGCTTTGCATGATATCGTCACTCATTTTTCTATGAGAACTGTCATTACTAATTATTTGTTGTGTCAAGTTTTGCGTAGGTGCGTGTTGTTCTTTGAAAGTTATTAATAATTAAGCTGGTCGATAACAGAAAATTTTTAAAAATGGAAAAAAGTGAAGTATAATATTTGCAAAAAAAAGGATTAACACCTACTGAAATTCACAAGGATATGACAGACGTTTTAGGGGACTCTGCCCCTTCTTACCAAGTGGTGAAAAATATGTCTCGTGAGTTTAGATTAGGCAGAACAACTTGCGAACATGCGAAAGGTGCGGGACGTCCAGTCTGTGTCACCGTTGACAAAAACATCAATTTGATCCATGATATGGTAATGGCAGATAGGAGACTGACTATTCGCCATATCGCGGAAATAACGAACATCTCTTATGGGTCAGTTGAAAATATTTTAAGAAATGTTCTTGATCTCAGAAAATTTCGGCGCGTTGGGTTCCAAAGATGCTGACCGTCGATCAGAAACGCTCTAGAGTGCTGCATTCGGAAGCCAATTTGGAGTACCTGAAGGCCAATCGGAAGCAATTTCTCACTCGCTTTGTGACTGTGGATGAAACATGGGTGCACCATTTTGATCCTGAGACGAAAAGACAAAGTATGGAGTGGCATCACAGAGGTTCTCCACCTCCACGCAAATTTCGAGTTCAACGGGCGGCTGGAAAGATTATGGCCACAGTGTTCTGGGATGCAGAAGGAATTTTGATGATCGATTATTTGCAGCGTGGACACACAATAACGGGTTCTTATTATGCAGGGTTAATTCCAAAATTGCGCGAAAGCATCGACCGAAAAAGACCAGGAAACTTGGCACACAAAATTTTGTTCCATCAGGACAACGCTCCAGTCCACAAGAGCTGCATTGTCATGGCTGCCATACAGAACGCTGGCTTTGAAATCCTAGAACACCCTCCATATTCACCAGACCTGGCACCCAGTGATTACCATCTATTTCCAAAATTAAAGGAAAACCTGCGTGGAAAAAAATATGGAGACGATAATGAAGTTATGACCGCAGTAAATGGCTGGTTTGAGGAGCAACCGGAAAACTTCTTCCTGAAAGGCATTGAAGCATTGGAACATCGGTGGACCAAGTGCATTGAAGTCCAGGGAGATTATGTTGAGAAATAAATAAATAATGTATTAAAAATTCTTTCTCTTTCTATATCAGGGACCGTAAATATTGATCTTCCCTCGTATGTTTAAATAAGTTATGAATATATGAGTTTTTAAAATTGAAATTTATATTTAGTAAAAGAATCTATTAAATAAAATGTTAACAAACACCCATTCACTTTAACAATTGTCATAATTCAGCTCCAGAAAAATAAAATTAAGTTGTCAAGATAACTTAATTTTATTTTTCTGGAAATGTTTTGATAGAAATTTCGTTATAATTATTCATATTGTGAAACTATATTGTTTAAAAAATTAAACTTTATATCCTAAAAATAAATGGCTTAAGAAAATTACCTTTAAGTGTGATTATCTCTGTTAAACCTAACCATAAAAATTTTGCTTTAAAATCTTCAAAAATTATATTCTTGAAAATTTTAAAAAATCAAAATTTTTAAACATTTGAAATTTGGGGGGTCGTAGGAAAAATATTGTACATTACACGTTGGAAAGTAACTTTTCTGCACTCGTGTGATTTCCGCACTCGGCTTACGCCTCGTGCGTCAATTCACACTCGTGCGTACGAAAAGTTTCACTTTCCACACTAGTAATGTAATATACTATATACTAACCAACTTTGGTATTTAACTTTTTTCGTAACTCTTACAATTTCCAAGACATGGTACAGGGTCACCGTACGTGAATCACCCTGTACCTACATTATGCATAAATACAATGTCTGTATAGTAAAAGAAAATAATTTAGTGTGATATCCCGGAACACCTGCACATAGCTGCTAGCTAGACACATAGACAACTAACTAAATATAATAACTACAGATAATATTGAACTGCTCATGTAATGATCCATGGCATACTTTAGTGTACCAGGCAGGAGCTGTAAAAAAGCAACGCTGTAATTTTACCCATATTTTCAAGGAGTATTAGATTATATTTGTTAAAAAAAATGAAAAACAAACTTTGTAATCCAATTTTTTGGTTAGAATAATGTCAACATCTGTCACTATTAATTTTCTCAAGGAATATTAGATCATAGATACCTGTGCAAATCTTACTGTCAGTTTTCTGATTATCAATTAACAATGATTTATGATGAATTTAAAGACAAATGTTACAATTTACTTACTTGGAAAATTTACTAAATGTAATTTTTGTTTATTTAACAAATACCTGCAATTGATAATTCTTTATTTTTTATAAGAAAATGAATTGCTAAACTGATAATATGCTTTTAGGAGTGTTAGTTTTCAATATTAAAAATCTAGAAACACACAGTTGACATTATTCTAACCAAGATCTGGAAAGACAATTTTTGTTTTATATTTTCTGAAGTAAATATAATCTAGTACTCCTTGAAAATATGGGTAAAATTACAGTGTTGCTTTTTTACAGCTCCTGCCTGGTACACTAAAGTCTGCCATGAATGATCCCATGTTTCTGGGAACAAAATATTACAAAATAGAAATCCAGTAATTAGAAGATGCACATGTGTTCTTAAATTACATCTGCACAAGACCCAAGTAGCGATATTACGTAAATTCCATGAATGCCGTAAATGTAAATTATGTTATAGTTAATAGTTCCAACTTATGTAAAAGAGTTGTCATTTCCGTTGGAAATCATCTCAGATAGCTCGGCGGTAGAGCTTCTCCCCAAAAACAAAGTCCTGAGTTCGATTCCCAGTTTGGGTGATAATTTCTTTACATTATTATAACATCTTAACATTAAATGTAAATTATGTAAAATTAATTTTCGTATGCCATACAGATGAAATCTCCGTCTTTTTGCATGCCAAAGTGATATACAAAAATGATCAGAAAAGGATGTATTTATTACATGCCACATATAACGCGAATTATTTTTGTTTTCGAATTAAAAGCAGTACACAGCAAAAATGTACCATGCATCTGTCCTTGAAGTTTATTTAACAAAAAGCGTATTTACAATACTGAAATATTCATTTAAAATATCCGTAACAAGTGATGTGTAGCCGAAAAGAGAACGTATTCTTTATTTCCATAGTACTATAGTAAAACGAAGTAAAATACATTAAACAATAAAATGTGCAGAACTTCCTGACAAAGAACATTATCAAAAACATTTACACCTAAATGCATCACTTCGCTCGGGAGCCTCAACCGCTGCAACACGTGAGAACACCATCATACTACGATATAATACTTAATTATTATTAATAATACTTGATAGCGTTTACTGTCTCGAGCCTTACTTTGTGGAACTCTACAATCATAAAATAAATAAAGATTAATAAAAAGCTTCAAAGTATTTATTAAAATATAACCTGACAATTGTTTCGACATCTAATCTGTGATTATCAAAGGTAATATGAATATAAATAAATACTGGATTAATTAATTAAAAGGAAAAATTATTAATTATCTTATAATATAATATTAAGTTTCATTTTTCTGAATTCGTCCTAAATGACTAGAAGTATAAAAGTTTTTACCCCTTTCCATCGCACTAAAAATATATCGCGGACACGTAATTACTACATGTAATTGAGCATCACTTTGAAATATTGTGGTATGAAAAAGAATTAGAGGCACGTAATTTTCATATAAAATATTTTGGTATTCGAGGTCCAAGTCTCTTTTCTTTTATTTAAGCTTTTTTTATATGCCTATATATATGCTATATTGACGACTTTTCTCTGACAACTTAAAGTTGGTATTTCTAAAAATGTTTATCTTGGAATAATAGTCCACCATCGACGGATTCCCGCCAGATGACTGCTTTCGGAGGTAAGAGATTTTTTGAATACTCTGTCAATAGGGAAATTAATTACTTAACTAATAGAGTGCCAATCATTTAGAGATCGTTTAATTTTATGTTGATTAATCAAAAGGAATTTATTGCATTGTTAACATTTCAATCCTAATTTCTCCCTTTTAAAATTCATCCAACTTTATTGTATAAAGAAGTAAGTTGCCTTGTCTGTGTTATCATACGCGTAACCAAGGAGATAAAAAGCAGCATGTCACGTGTGGCTGTTATGCAACATCAACTGATTTTTTACGTTGCCAACAACAACAGAGATCAAGAACATCTTGAACTCCGGTGTCATTGACAACGGAGATCAAGATATACTTTATTTTACTAATTGTGGTATATAAACAATTGTTTGAAATATGAAATGAAATAAAATATTAAAGTATTTAGGTAAAAGGTAAAGTACCTACTTAGATGTTCTTTAAATAAAACTACAATAAATTAGTTAATACAAGTTTTATATATATTTATTTAATACAATAATAACTTAATAACTATATTATTTTTCAAATGTTAAAATCATTACTATACTTATATCTTCTTTTTAATTAATTAATGTATGCAGTAAATAGTACGAAGATATCACAAATATATACACAGTTCTACAAAACTGTTTCACATACTGCAAATCATAGAAGTAAAAAAAAAGAGTGAAAAATGAAAATTCAGTACATTATAAGATCTATAGTATAAATAAACATCTATGCATATACCATAATAATTAATATGACAAAAGATTCCAGTTTATACCTTTTGAATTTCAAATAATTTGACATCAGTATCATACCATATCGGAGGATCCACATTCCTGAAATTAATATTAATAATGGTTTGCAGATAAATAACATTATAGTCATTTCTCTTTCATAAGTGTTTCTTTACTTACCGCAGATATATTACTCCCCACATATATGTACGGAACCAGACAGTGGTACCAGTATTAGCTTGATATTTACGAATTAAAATGGGATGTGGAACTGGTAAAAGGCCTACTAGTGTTCCATGTTGTAAAAATTTAAGTATTTCACTTTCGTCAGTCAAACCCCTGTATCAAAATTGATATTGTATTTTGTATTTGAAGTTGGACAACGAACATAGAAATGCACGATTACGAATGAAACATGGGAAGCAGGTAGTGGTGATGCGAGACTGCCCCATAAAGTTTATAACAAGACGTAATCGTCTATTGCTATGTACGTTGCTTCAAAGCTAAAAGAAGATAGAACAATTAGTGTTACATACTCGGCTGAGTTAATACAAACTTTGATATATTCTACTTGAGCTCCAAAACAAAAATTAATAAGTGTCTGAAAATTCACATTTCATCCCCAAAGGTATTGAAAAAATATGTCAAACTCAGAACTGCCTGATGAGCTTAGACCAACAATCAAAGTAGCTATATTTTGGCATGGATCAAAGCTCTTTCAGACAGCTCTAAGTCCTTGATCCCATGTTGATTTGACTGAAACAAGAATTTTCAGGCACATATTTCCTTACTCAATTATGTTTAGGAAGTTTTCCTATACTTTAGAATTTGATACGACTGCATAGAATATAATAATAATAATAATAAACCCTTTTATTGTCTAACAGGAAATTTCTCAATTACAAGACAATTACAAAAAAGTAAAAGAAAGCATAATTGTTACATTGTATTACAAACAATTTAAAATATAAGCTTAATACATTACCTGATAACAAAACATAGATGGGATATTTTAAACAGTCTTATGTACTAAGGAGAAATGTTTTGATTTTATATCTAAACTGCATTAATGTACAGTTGAACAAATCTAAATTCAACTGGCTGTTAATGTAGTTAAGATGAGAACATGCTTGATAAAGAGGGGTTTTTTTGACTAAGTTGGTATTAGGAGTAGATAAGTAGAACATATTATGTTGTCTAGTGATTATATGAGGCACTACAAAATTCAATTCATTTAGTAATTGAGGACAGGCAATGAGGTTATTACACATTTTATACAGAAAAAATTGTGAGGCGCACTTCCTAGAGTTTTCATAGGTTAGAAAAATAAACCTTCGAAGCAGTAATGTGTGATCAATTCCTCTGATTGGGTAAGTACCATCTAACTTAAATGATAAGTATTTAAGGAACCTACGTTGAACATACTCAAGCCTATTAATCTGTGTGTTATATGTGGGAGAGCAAGCTATAAAAGCATACTGAAGTTTGGATTTAACTAGAGAGTTATTAAAGAGTAGACATTAATAAAGCTCTTTGTTGATCTAATAAGGAAGCCAAGAGATCTAAGAGCTGACTGAGTTACTTCAGTGATGTGCAAATTAAAATTTAATCTTTTATCAATTGTAACTCCCAGGTCCTTCACTGACTCGCAGTCAGTAAGAATCAAACCATCCGGGACATAAACTTAATCTCATTAAATTTTAGTGAGATTGTAATTTTTTTGCATTTGCTTGTATTTAGTGGTAAACAATTACGTTTACACCAATCAGCCACTTTAACAATGTCCTTTTGTAGTTGAATACAATCACTTAAATCACGAATGATCCTAAAAATTTTTAGGTCATCAGCAAATAAAAGAGTGAAACTACTGATCTCTGAAACTATGTCATTTATAAATATACAAAAGATTTGAGGGGCGAGATTACTACCCTGTGGAGCACCACTGGTGGCTGTATAAGATTTATGACCATTGTATTCAACAACTAGTAATCGGTTGCGGAGATAAGATAAGAAAAAGTTTACTAAATTAAGGTGAAAGCCCAGTAATATAATTTTTCTAGCAACTAAACCATGGTCCAACTTGTCGAAAGCCTTCGAGAAGTCTGTGTATATACTGTCAATTTGGAGTTTATTGTTAATTGCTTCATAGGCATGTTGCAAAAAACAGGTCAAATTTGTGACAGTAGATCTTTGATGAAAGAACCCATGTTGTTGGGGTATAATAAAGTTTTTAACTTGGCAAAAAATTCTATTGTAAATACACATTTCGAAGACCTTTGAAAAGTTGGACAAGATAGCAATGGGGCGGTAATTATCAATTTTGTGTATATTGCCTGCTTTAAAAACAGGGCAAATTTTGGCTTGTTTCCATACCTCTGGAAAGACTTTTGTTTTAATCGATAAATTAAAAATAGTTTGTAATGGTACACAAAATGCAGCAGCACAATCTTTTAATATAAAAGCTGGGAACTTATCGAGACCTGTAGTCATTTTATTTTGTAATTTCTTAATGGAAACGAAGACTTCTGATTCCTCTAGTAAAGTAAGTGTGACATTATTAGACAAATTACTATCAATATTACTAAAATCGGGTTTAGATGAGGTGATATACACACTTTTGAAAAAGTCAGCAAATGCATTTACTATGCCATCGGCTGTGTCAATAGAGGACCCATCTATGATCATAGAGCTGGGAATACGAGATTTAGAGCGCTTTTAGCGAATGAACACTAATATGTAACACTAATTATTCCATCTTCTTACCAAGACATCTCCAACGCATTAGAAGGAATGATTACTTCTAAGGATAGCTTAGTTTAGCTTCCCAAATACTTACTTATCTATGCAGATCTTTTCTACTTGAGGAACCAAAACTTGCAACAATCTCATAATAGTCTGCAAAGGTAATTTACCCTTCCATGACTGTACCCATTCTCCTGTTGGTATCCATTGACCAACATTTTTCTCCGATGCTCTTAAATTATTGATCTAAACAGATATTAAAACATGCAAGTTTCCTCAAAACCGCACAATTACCTGCACTATACTCACGCTGTTCACTTTTCCTATAGGAGAGGTAGGTGATTCAGTAGGCGATTTTGATCTTTCTTGTGGAGTTAAGGGATCTATTGATGGAGACTAGAGAAAAATTGTTATAATAAACTGAATAATTTTATATTTTCTTTTATACATACTTGGGGACTGATCTCTTCTACATCATCGTTCCTGTCTAAACTATTATTACTTGTACTGGCATTTAAGTTAAGCGTAGTAATTCCATTTACAACTGCTAATTGTTCTAATTGCTGATAAGCAGGGTGTGCAGATTCTTTTTCTGTCATTTGGCCTATACCAGGTGTGTCTGGTAATGAAGCTTTAAGGGTGCCTGGCTCTGCTGGTAACGCCGGATGTGACCCATCCATTGGTAATTCTACTACACTTTCTTGACTAGTTGCAGTAGATAAATGTCGTTTCACTTTTTTACTTAAAGTTTTTGCTATACTACCATAGTCACACGGTAAGTTAGCCAAACTATGAAATACTTGGCGTTTTCGAATTATTGTGTACACTAAATTAGAATTACCTAAAGAAATAATAATTATTAACTATACTTGTCTTTAGACATGACTTATATACAATGGTTGTGTACTCTGTATAAAGGGTTTGAAATCGCTTCTACACTTGTAGCAACATACAATCATGGTTGAAGTGAGTGGAGTGGGCAGCAGAGATGCCAGGCCTAGACTGTGCAGCTAATAACAAGTTGCTCACTTCGGTTGTAATCATGTGTTACTACGTTACTTGGAAGCAATTTCAAATTCTGTTGCTACAAACTTACCATCAAATTGGTATTGAATAATATTATTAAATATTTCCAATAAGAAGAAAACAAGATGGTGATGGGCAGGTGATGAAAATAAAAACCAAGGTGTACTAAATGCTTCCAATAAATGCAACAGTTTAGTACTGGCTACCATGGAAAGAGTTTTTAAGTACGGAGATACTACAAAAAAATATGTTATAATAGTTATTTCTTGTATTCATTTTGTCAGATAAAATTCATAAAGTGGTATATAACTAAATATATGCAGCTCATATATCTAATTTGACATAGTTACATCAAAGTAAATTTTAAAATTTAAAATAAATTAATGTTTTTCACAGTTTTAAAAATTGAGGTGGCAGCGCACTTGTATCGAGAACATCTTCAAATAAATTTAATTTCTCAAATCAAATTATAACTTCCAAATGTCTAATGTTAATATTCTATTGTTGAGATTTAGCAATATATTTCTCACCATTGACTAGAATAGTAAGGAGACAGTCGAAAAGTGGTTGTAAACGTTGATGTCCAGTCGTTATAATCTTATGAAAAACAATTATTAATAAATCGGCATGTGTTCCAGTAAAAACAGGAATGTCCATAGGAACAGTTGCAGTGTACGGTTTATTCAAACGTACCCCAAAGTTTCTTTCACCTGATAGCAATAATAGAATAAATACCCCAATGTGCATGAGACCAACTCGAGCTGCAAGCAAGAAAAATAAAAAATTATACATCAAAAATAAAACACAAACTTTTAGGGCCGTGTGAAGGTGGGGGGAGGGAGGACGTAAAGGGCCCAAGCCTAGGGCGCCAAAAAACTTCTCTAACAATTACCTAACTTAAGTAAAAATAATAAAATTAATAATAATGCCCTGGAGAGCTTTCTCCTCACACGGCCCTGCAAACTTTCATGATGAACTAAGGACCGGTCCATAGTAGAGCTTCAAGCATCGAGATTGAGCAGTGTTGAAACTACAGACATTTCCAAGTTATGGCCATGGTGTCTTTATTGTGTAGAGCATAGTGCTAACTAAGGACCGGTCCATAGTAGAGCTTCAAGCATCGAGATTGAGCAGTGTTGAAACTACAGACATTTCCAAGTTATGGCCATGGTGTCTTTATTGTGTAGAGCATAGTGCTAAGCAACACAGCCAGTGCTGAAATACCATTTTCTATGCCCAGAATTTTTCGTTTATATGTATGCATAATTGCCTATTTAGTGCAGATATGAATATTTCTTGCAAATTGTAAAGTATTTTAAATAAGACTTTCAATATAAAATAGTAGCCAAAAATTCGGGGAATTTGTTTTATCAGAGTTTCTTCTAATATGTACTGTGTGTTACACCATCATTCTACTCTCATATGGTTAATTCCATTACGGTTAATTGTCTCTCTCCTTAATGGATTTATAATGAAACCACAATGATCTGTGTTGCACCCATCTATTTGGCGGCTTAGTCTTGGATACACCGTCAAAACCTTTTATACTCTTGAGGAAATAAAAAACGCACCACTTGAAAACGCACATAAAATACCAAAATTCCAAACTGTCAACACTCCGCTGATTCTGGACGAAAATAGATATACCTTTGCTTGCTAAAAAGTTTGAAGTGTCTAGTTTAAGGTCGTGTGAGCGAATGCTACGTTTCAGCCTTTCCGCCCCCCGCCATCCCCCGAAGAACAAAAAATGTTTTTGACTCAGAAAATGTCAAGCTTTAACAACTTGTACGGTGTACCAAAAAAATCGTGGACCCAATCGACTGCCTGAGCAATAAAGTTCAGTCCTTTCTCTGTAAAGTTTTTAAAATCTCTAGTGCCTACGATAATTTGGCGCGAAGTTATGAATTTTTGAAATTTACTCTGCGTGCGTTTTTCCTATTCTGTCAGCGACATTATTATCGGTTGAGTTTTAAACCTTTTCTTTTCCAAATTCAAAAATTTTGAAAAATGGTTTTAATTAATAAAAACATTTTTTATTAACGTTCATTTTTTTTAACGTGTAACCGCAGACAGCATTACCCGATGTGCAAGTGTCTAAATTAATGTTTTGATTTTTATTTTACTAATGTTTTGAAATTAATCAGTACCTATCAGAAAGTTATACGAAACGTTACTATGCCGCAATTAACGAACATTCAACGTGCGCTAATTGTTGCTCTTTTGGAGGTAGGAGTTAGCATTTTAATTAATAAAAACATGTTTTTATTAATTAAAAAAGTTTTGAAATTAGGAAAAAAATTTTCAAACTCAACCGCTAATAATGTCGTTGGCACAAGATGAAAGACTCCCGACAAAATCCAGGGTAAATTTCAAAAATTCATAACTTTGCGCCAAATCATCGTAGGCACTCGAAGTTGTGAGAACTTTACAGAAAAAGGGCTGAACTTTATTGCCCTGCAAGTCAATTGGGTCCACGATTTTTTTGATACACAGTACAAGCTGTTAAAGTTTGACGTTTTTTTGAATCAAAAACATTTTTTATTCTTCGGGAGGTGGCGGGAAGCAGAAAGGCTTAACCGTAACATTCGCTTACACGACCTTAAACTGGAGACTTCAAACTTTTTAGTATGCAAAGGTTAATCCATTTTCGTGAAAAATCCGCCGATATGATGGTTTGAAGTTTTGGTATTTTTGGTGTGTTTTGAAGTGGTGAGTTTTTTTCCTCAAGAGTATTTATGACGATAAATTAGTAATGGTTGAAAAAATAATAGCGAATACAGTGATGTTCCCTTTTGTGTTGCATTTTTATAATGAAGAAGTTAGTTTATTTAAGTTTGTCTAATGATAGTAAAATAAAACTTTTGGCTCTTTATTATTAGCAAGAGGTTATTATGGGTACAGAAGAATAAAATAAATGGGAAAAACGAGAATTGCAAAGAAGTGCAAAAATTAAATGGCACAGTGTACGAATGTTATAACATTAAAGCTTTGAATGAAGGTAATAATATTATCATAATTGGAAGTTTCAAAGGAGTTAATCTTAGCAGAAAATGATGTACAGGAGTAAACTCGGGAAAACAATGGTAACTGCATTATCAAAGAAAGAAAGAAAAAGGAAATTTAATAAAATAGGGCAGTAAGGCAAAATCGCTTATTATACAACTGTGACAATTCATAGTTAGATTGTTTATGAGAAAATAAATCTGCATATGAAATGAGGTTGACAGTTCAAGAAATATTTGAACAGAAGCAATTTCATATAAAGAAATTTTTTATTAGCAATGAAATTAAATAAAGGAAAACTCATTGATAAATATCTGCTGGAATTTGAAGACGTACAAATAAGGTTACTACTATGGCAACTAAAAGTAATGAGAACAGAAGTAAAAGAATCAAAATGATGTAATTTATTGTTAAGTTTACAAAACAATAGTTTTCTTAATAGAAAGTTTACCAAGTGATGAATCATGCAGCAGTAAAATAGAAGTTGGCAGCAAAAAAGAATTGCGATGATATTTGAGATTATACTGAAGGGATAACATTAAAGCAGAAGATTCAACAGTGAAAGGAAACCTGTGTTATAGGTGTGGACAACCTGACCACTTTGAAAGAGATAGCAATGCTTTGCATTCTTAATAAGTCTACAATAGAATGCTGCACTTACAATTTTATATAAAAACAGCTTAGTTTGATATTAAATTTGACACATTTACTGTCGTAGCATTATATCTTTGTTATTATGTTCCATTCAATGCTATGCCAAACTCTCAGCTCTACTCAACTCCATGCTCTGCATTACTATGGACAGACCTCTGCACTATTAGCTGTTAAGCTTCTTGATGAAAATTATTACCTTTGTGTTATGTAATGACACTACAAGATTTTAAATGCTGTTTTGTCATGCACAGAAATAGTTAGAAACATAACAGGCATGAGTTTCTAATTCTGCTGCCACAACCACTTTAAGAAGGTAAATTGGTTAGTAATAAACACAGAACTTGTTTTTATTATTTTTTTACCTACACTTTTATATTGTTGAAGTTTAAGTAGAGCCAGTTGTAGGCATTATGCCTATTGTTAGCATAAAGCCATCAGGTATCCGGTAGGAGAACTTTAAAAAAGTTTAGAAGTAAGTATTTTACAAGAAATATGTGATGGCATTTAATATAAGAGTTTTGATTAAGCACTCATAAAAACATAAAAAGCAGATAAAAATATGTAATACGGGTTTATTTAAGTTGTATGTAATGGTACGTCCGGATACCAACAAACAAGATGTACTAAAACGTGCTCAATGCATTTGATATGGAATGTTTAACGGAAAGAACAAATATTTTATGCCATTGAAAATCTTCACTTAATACAGGAAAATTTGGATTGCAAATTGTTTTTGTCACTTTTTCTCTGTTTAGTCCCAGCATTTCAGTGAAGAAGTGTATTTCTGTATAAAATAATTGAATACAGAACGCCTAAGAATCAAAATTCTATTACTTAATACAGTATGCCATGTCATGTATGCCAATACAAAGTAGAAAATTGCTTTAGAATTTAAAGCAGGATGCTGCATCATATGCATTCTCCTTAGATACACTCTCAATCCTAAGGGGAGGAGGTAAGAGGGGGGTATTTTCTCAAGACAAATACGAAAAGACTTTCGTAAGGATAAAAATTTTCATTTACAATTTGACTAATGCAAGTACTTTGACATGAATTCCCCAATAGGAATTAGGGTTAATTTTATCAAAATATTTTTGGAATTAGGGATTGGATTTTCTTAAAATATTGATTCCTATAAATATTTTTTGGGATTTAAGATAGGATAAGAAGAGGGATCTTGGTATAAAACTAATTTTTTTGATACTTAATATACTTAGACGTGTTTTTAGTTTATCTTGGTCACTAAAAATCAACTGTCATGCCAGGAATATAACAAAATAGGTTTTTTTAATAATATAGATGCATCTTAAACTCCCAATAAATTTATTTGTTATTGAACAAATGAAACAAGCAAAAATTTCAATAACATTTGCCTATTTTTCTTTATATCCTTAAAAATCTCAAAACTGCAGTTATCTAAATAAGTTTTTTATTTTCAGTAGCTACAGCAATCTAGAAAACAATCTAAACTGATATTTATTTTTTGTTTTACAATTAAAAAAAGTTTAAAGTGTACCTCCTAAGCAATTCTAATCTATTCAATAAATTTTAAAAATACACAGTCTCCTCCAATCTCTTCTCTTCTCCATTCTCTGTGTATTTTTTAAATTTATTGAAGAATATTTACTCCATTTACAGATCTGCATATACAATTATCAAATACTAATCTATTTATAAGGCATTTTGAAAATTTATTTTTAATACAGTGTAACATTATTATTGTCAGTTTTTATCTTAAAAGTTTCAAATTTAGAATAATTAATCAAGTGATTCTACAAAAGCCCAATTTGTTTCTGTGTGGGTCCGATACTTATGCAAGACATACATGTACAAGTAAATTTATTGAAAGAGATAATTTTCTTGTATCAAGGTATAACAAAGTAGTATTACTTAGTACATTACATTAGTACAAGTATAGGTGTTACGTTCACATTTGTGGACCCAATATTTTCTTTCTCTCTGTTAACGAAATTTAAAAATTTTGTTAATAATGATTTAATTACGAATAATTCTTTCTTTAATTTCTTAAGTTCGCCCATCATTTTGAGTCCACATTTGTGGACCCAATAATACACCTAATCATTGTTTTTAAATAAGCTAGTATATGACTATGGATTAGGATTTCTCAAAATATTTTTCAGGATTAGGGACTAAGCTTTAGAAGTTCTCAAAATATTTTAAAACCAAAAAAGCGTGTTATCGAGTATGATCTTTTTACGAGCAAATTTTAGCTTGTTCAATAAATTTGGTTGCTGCTGAAGTAAATGTAGCTCTTAAATTAAATTCTAAGCTTTTTCCGTTACACTACATTTGGTAATATTTTTGGTTGTAATCGACTGGGTTATGAGAAAAACGGAAGATAAAAAGACAGGAATTAGTTGGAAGTTCGGCGAAACACTGGAAGACATAGAATTTGCAGATGATGCATGCCTGTTAACAGAAAGCACAATACAGATGAGAAAAAACTAGACAAACTAAAAGAAGAAGCAATAAAAGTAGGACTGAATATAAATAAGAATAAGACCAAAATTATGAAAATAGAAAAAGGCAAGAAGAAAACAGAGACAGAGAGCAACCAACCCGACAAGTAACAGATAGAGGAGATAGAGAAATTCACATACTTGGGAAGCATTATAGACGAGAGAGGAACAAGCGAAGTGGATATAAAAACAAGAATACACAAAGCTCAACTTAATGCACTTAAGAAAATGTGGCAATCAAGGGAAATACATATGAAAACCAAAATTAGAATGTTCAATACAAAAACACAACAAGAACCAATAAGGATAATAAAAAAAAGAAAATGGAAATGGATTGGACATACGTTTAGAAAACCGAATAATGACATAACAAAACAAGCACTAGAACACAATATAAGAGGTAAAAGGAGGAGAGAAAGACCAAAAGCCACATGGAGAAAGAAGACGCAAAATGAACTTACCGAGAAAGGACTACAATGGAGTGAAATAAAAGAGAAGGCGAAGGAAAAGATCGAATGGAAGTCATTATGTGAAGTGTTGTGTGCATAGTGAATTAGTGAAGAATAGAAGTGAAAACAAAACAGTAAAGGAACAGAACAGTGCAACAACTAGAGTGAACTTGGTACAGAGTTGGCAACTCTGCTACTGTACAGGCGGAAACGCCAAGAATCATCGACGAAAACGACGCCCTATGCTTCCAATGGAGCGACAGGAATGATGATGATGATGATGACATTTGGTAATATTCAGGTCCAGTATAATCAGTCGAGGAAGGGTACTTTTCAAATGTAATATTCTGGTTTTCTTCCACATATTGAAATAAGCAACAATATTTCCAGGAACATGACAACAACGTTGCAAGCGATGCTAATCGCTTATACGAGGGAAACTAGATAAATTATCTACCTAAACATGAAACAAAAGACGCATGATTTTTTAAACAATTTTATTTTTCAATATAATCTCCTCCAACTTCAACGCACTTTCGCCATTTGTCTTGCAATGAATTCATACCATTAAAAAAAAAATGATTCTTCCTGATTGCCAAAATAGTCATTGATGGTTCGTTTCAAATGGTCATCACTTTCAAAATGGCGGCCTCTCAAATGTTTTTTCAGATTTCGGAATAAGTAGAAGTCCGAGGGTGCCAGATCTGGGCTGTAAGGTGGGTGGTCTAATTCTACAAAGTTACATTCGTTCAGAATTGGACGAACTTTGGCGACTTTATGAACCGTCGCATTGTCATGAAGAAGGAGCACATTTTTATGCCTCAAGTGGGGACGTTTTTTGGTAATTTCCGAATGTAACGTTTTGAGCGTATTACCGTAAACCTCTGCATTTATTGTAGTGCCCTTAGGCATATATTCGATCAGAAGAACTCCATGCAAATCCCAGAAAATTGTTGCCATAAGTTTTCCGGCTGAGGGCTGTGTGCGAGCTTTATTTGGGGGTGGAGAACCCTTATGAATCCATTGCATAGATTCCAGCTTTGTCTCAGGGTCCCAGTGATGTACCCAGGTCTCGTCTCCAGTCATTATCCTCGTTAGGAATTCAGCATCAGCTTCCAAAAGATCTAAATCTGTCTTGTTTTGACAAATTTGCTGTCTTCGCGTCTTTTGCTCTGGAGTCAACAACCTGGGAACCCACCTCGCTGAGACTTTATTCATGCCTAACTTTTCGTGCAATATGGTCAAAACGCTAGGTTCTGATATTCCCAGAGCAGTAGCAATGGTGGAGACCTTCATGCGGCGATCCTCAAGAACCATAGCTTCCACTTTGTCACACATTTCACTGTTGGTTGCCTCAAGTGGCCTTCCACTTCTAGGGTCATCCTCTATGGATTCACGTCCCCAACGAAACTGTTTTGACCAAAACTTAATCATAAAATATGATGGGGCATCATCTCCATATACGGCAATCATACGTTCTCTTATAAATTTTGGACCATTGCCTTCTTTTGTGAGAAACTTAATCACACTCCTATGCTCCAATTTCAAAACACTCATTTTTTGTCAACTAATCGTGCACAAAACAAAAAGTAACAGGTCAATTTCACTGAAACTTCAGATACAATTATAAAAGACTTGCCACTATTTGACATTAAACGCTGAAGATTGTCAGTTGTTTCAGTCATGGCTAGGTAGATAATTATTCTAGTTCCCCTCGTAGCTAGAAAACATTTTTATGAATGATATCACTACCTTTCGTTTGAACAGTCTGCATATAACACAACGTATTTATTACGAGCAACAGATCTGAAAAAATACTGTACATGACGTTATTCACTGAATCTCCTCCATGTGCTCTAATTTGTGTGAATGTACCAGAAATGAAAGTGTACTCAGGCATTTAGGAGAACAAAACAACTCACTTCTTATGGTTATCAATGTTCAACAATTAATTTTTGCCATGAATCAAGTACTTGGTTAGTATTTCAAGAGTGAATTTGTCATTGACATTATTTCATGCTTATTATTTTATATGGATAAGTATCCGTATCTTTCAGAAACCGATTTGCATATTTTGCATATAACCTAGACATATATGGTATTGTTCAATAAGATGACCGATAGGCAAGATAAATTTTTGAAAATAAGGGATCTACGAGGGCAGTGGGAGAATAATGTTCTGTCCTGAAATACAAATAACACAAGAATCGCCTTATTTAAATAATTTTGAGTCAACTTATTTCAACAGATTTTTAGAAAAAAAGGGGACAGTGAAGTATTCCAAATTAGGTTCACAATTTTCTCAAAAGAGTTAAAGAGTGCAAACATCAAAGCCAAAATAAGAATTTTTGAAATGTGATACCAATATTGTACTCTAAGGGCCGGTATTATAAAACTTTTTACTTCCTAGATAAAATTTACTTTGAGAGTAAATTAATTTATTCTGTCAATTTGCATATGAAATTGACAGAACAATTGAATTTACTCTCAAAGTAAATTTTATCTAGGAAGTAAAAAGTTTTATAATACCGGCCCTAAAGGTATAAAAAGTTAAGAAATTTGAAATTGCAAAATAGTATCATGAAATTCTAGGGATCTTTACACATCGACTGGTATATTGCATGTTCGAATCTATCCATGAAAATTCAAAACGTGCCCAAAGCTCACATTTACTGTTCAAGCCTGACTGTGAGTCCAATCTGTGATAATAGGTGTATGATATTATGTACAGGGATAGTTTTATTAATGTATACCCCCTTTATTATTTTAATTTTTGAAAAAATTTAAAAACTTTTCTTTTGTGATTTTTGATATAGATTCCACTAATGCTAACAGTTTTTTAGTAGCATTTTATATATATACAGGGTACTCAAAAAAGTATGTTTTTTAAATTGAACACCCTGTATATTTTGACAAATTGTGATTCTTTGAGACATTCCGATAACAAATATATATATATATATATATATATATATATATATATGCATATTGTATAATCGTTCTACTAATTTTTGTGATATTTGTCAAAAGATATAGAAATTTTATGCTAAGTGCAAGAATAACAATATCGAAAGTAGGCTGTGAAAACAAATGAAAATATTGTTAAATGTCATTATTTCTGGACATCTGGATATTGAGTTTTAGTTAAGTGTGTTTTCTAAAGAGATTTTGATTAGTTCTTTAGCACAATGTATTATTCCATTGAAAAAAGGTGCATTATTGTGGAAATTTTGTCATAAAAATATGACGAATCTAGAAAAAAATTTATTAGATTTCCAGATGAAGACCACCTACAAAAATTTCATTCAAGCAGCGCTCCACGGTGTCTGTAGGCAAAAACCTAAATATTTTTCAATCAAGTGTAACGAAGGTGATGAAATGAAATAATTACAAGCTATACCACGTGCAGCACTTGAATGAAGATGATTTTCTCAAATTCTCAAAATAGAAGATTCTATGAAAATTTTTAAAAAACACACATACAGAAAAAATACACACTAATCAGCAACACAAAACCCACATGTCCTGACTCAAGTAAAAAAGCAAGGGTGTAGAACTGTGAACTGTTGGTCTGAAATTCACAAAGCTAAGATTATTGGCCCTTTTTTTTATTGGTGAAAGATTAACAGGCCAGACTTACCTGAACATGCTACAAACCAATGTTGAAGATTATTTAGATGAGTTACCAATATTGGATATGATAAGGGCTTCTTGGCAGCAAGATGGTGCCCAACCCCATAATATTCGAGAAGTAACAGACTTCTTAAATAGCACATATCGCCTCTGTATAGGAAAAATGGTCCCATTCGCTGGCCTGCACGGAGTCCAGACTTGAATATTGTCGATTCCTTTTTATGGGCAACTCTCAAAGAAAAAAGAAAAAGAATGGAAAATATTAAACAATTAAAACATAAAATTGAAGAGAATGTAAATTTATTAAATTTGGATGTAGCAATTTTTCAGAAAATTTGTTCTAAGTTTATAAGACGTTGTTTAAAATGCATTGAGGTTATGTTGAAAATGTCATGTAATTTATTTTAAGTAATATATTTTGTTTTGTTTGTTTGTTGATTAACTTCATTAATTGATAATTATGATAAGGTTATAACAAAAATATGAGTTACAAAATAACTCTTCAATAATAATTGACGAATAACACAAAGACTAGTAAAGCAATTATACAATATGCATATATATTTGTTATCAGAATGACTCAAAGAATCGAAATTTTTCAAAATATACAGGGTGTTCAATTTAAAAAAACATGCTTTTTTTGGCACCCTGTATATATAAAATGCTACTGCAAAACTGTCAGCATGAGTGGAATCTAGATAAAAAATCACATAAGAAAAGTTTTTAGATTTCTTGAGTCTGTCAAAAATAGTAAAGAAAGTTTACATTAATAAAACTAACCCTGTACAATCACGTGTATCATATTGTTCGCTAGACTATAATAGAAAAAGATATACTGCCGGTAGAATTGTCGTGTTCATGAATATTTGAATTACACCATTACTCCGTTAACTAAGATACGATCCTTTGAACCTTAAAAAATAAGAATGTATATTTAGATTCCACTATATTAAAGCAGAAGCTGCATTGACTACTCACCGTTTACCGCTCTCACTAAATTAGGACAAAATTTTTAGTACAGAATTAAGACAAGTATATTTATTAGTACATCTACGTACATATTCAAACCACTTGAAAATTAAATATAATAGACATTATTAGAAAATATAAGTTTCAAACTAGGTCAAGTTACCTTAGGATGGAGGTTAGGTTAGAGGCTTCCGCGATATTTTTCCTTTAGAATATTCTTTCCACAATATTTTTAACGTAATGTGTATTTCTTCTGCAATATTTTTTTCTTTCAATAATTTATGTATTTATACACTTTTCATAGAAGTGTTTAATAATAGAAAGTAGTTAAATTCTCTCGAACTTTCTAGAGAATTTAAACCAGTAGACGGATTTTTAAATAATAGCTAACACATAAATAAGATAAAGTATTCCAACTATTTAAACCATAAGCTGTTCAATTTCACATTATAGCTTGTTCAATTACAACCATAAATGCTTTAGCCTTAGGCTAAAACCCTCATCACATACTGAACTAGATTATAATTCAAATGTGTCAAGTGCTCACTAAAAATCATGCCTCTTATAGAAGCGAAAATATCCAACTTCAGTAAATTTTATCCTTGTTCTGTTTTTGTCTTATTTTGATATAATAAATAATAAAATACAATTTCCTGTATCAATTATAACAGAAATAGTAAAACCTTAGAAGTACACTAAGGTCCGTTCGCCGAGACCTGTCGCAAGACGTAAATACACTTGAAGTTAGCACTAAACAAACTATAAGCGATGCTATTGGTCGGCACGTGGTCTAATTAATGCTTAAACTACTTTACATAAATGCAGAAACACGTATAATGCAATCACTTTCCATTCCATATTACGCTGCAACCGTAGAAGCGAGTTAAGCGCACATGGTACGCAAACGCGCATCATTGTAAATGAAGCTTCAAGGGTCAGCTAACTTCAAGTGTGTTTACCTCTTGCAACAGGTCTCGGCGAACGGTTTTAGTTAAATTCGAAAAGTCTTTGGATTTTTAGGTTGTTATTTAAGTGGTAGATTTTTCTATCAATGCAATGATATGATTTGATACTTAATTTTTATAAATAGGTGATACTAATAACACACTGCTCTTATAATATAAGTGATTACAATACTAAGACTTCTTCAATCATATGTTAGCATGCTTGATCTAAAAGAATATCTAATTCAGTTTACACACAATAGCTTTCTTGCACTTTCTAGAATCTTCTAGTTTTAATTATAGTATAGCAAAAAATGTAGTCTTATATTATTAAGTTAGATAGAATCAAAAGATACATTTTAGGGTAACATATAGAAACGGTAATATAAATAATACCCAATGAGTGCAACTTTTCTCACATGACTAGAATTATTAACCCTTTCGCTGCTTTTAACGTATAGATACGTTTTGCAAGTGCGTGCCCGTACTGCTAAAGACGTATCTATACGACTTCGGTTTTCCCAGCTTGCTTTCAACATATTTATACAATTATCTGGTGGGGGCCAGACTTGAACGGTTGAAGGTTGTACGTAGGTTGTGATGTTGGTTTGTGCGTAACACCTTGCTTTGAAAAATACCACACCCAAAAAAATTACTAATTTTTTTTATACTTTTTGTTGTCTAATTTTTGGTATTTTATTGTAGATCTTATTTTTTACTAGTATCTATGTTTATTCTTATTATTATAATAATATTGTGTGAGTTTGTGTTATAATAAAGCATTTCTTATCTTTTCATCAGAAAAATAACTAACTACTAATTTTTCTAATTTTTTTTAATACTACATGAAAGCCTATTGTCTTTTACATATAATCACATATTTCTAAAAAGATATAAAGCTCCGATATCTCTTTATGAATTTTTTTGTGAGAAGCTGCAAAGAGCTGCAGCGCGCTGAAAAATCCGCCGCACTGGAGACTCGACAGCGGTCCGTGACCGCCGCACGGAAAAGGTTAAGTAGTCACTCCTTAGTCGTTTAGTATCACTTTTATGTTTTTTGGTTCACAGGATACTGCTTCAGATATTGCATCTAGTTTTTGATGACACAATCAATATATTATGAAACGCAAAGCAAGGTCCATAAAAACAGTTTCTTATGGCTGCTATTGAAGCCGACACGATTGTCATATGAGGAGCGTGACGTTCTAAAACGTTGAATTAACACTTAGTACCAAAAAGTACATAACTGCAAACACATTGAGTTGTCAATTATTCCTGCTTCCTGTTAATCAACATGTTCCGTCATTTATGTGCTAGTTGCATAGTGGAAGTGTATATGACCTATCTTTCTAAGCCTGCTTTGACATTTATGGACCTTGATGTAAAGTACAGTGAAATGTGTTTTTGTAAAATTTTAGTTTTTGTTTTTTAGGCAGTCATGAACAATGTTTAAATGGGATATTTTCACGGCACTTGCATCGTTTAACCTCCAAAGCACAGTATACTAATATAGAGTAACGTGACTGTCGCAAATAATTACCATCCACCACACAACATGCTGGCAAGTGGCGGCAGTATGTAGACAACAGTTATGTTTTAAACACGCGACCGAGCCCATCAAATTGGCCAGTGCCGGATAACCCTAATTGTGCTGTTCGAGTGCCCGGTAATACGGAATGAATAAACACAGAATCAGGAAACGATGCAGAGATTGTTTTAATTGACAAAGATTACCGAACTTCTGATAAATTAGAAAACAATTTTATTCGATATATATGCGGTTATTTGATAAAAAAAATGTTTATCGGTACATACATGCGAAACATGAGCATTATTCAATTGATTTTATCTATGGAAATACTTTTTCAACAACACTTCACACATATATGTGTAAATGAAAATGTGGTCAAATGCCTTGTATCCACCTTCAAATCATTAATATTTATACATTCCTGCAATAATTTTAAGTATAATAATAATATAGTATATATATATCATTTACACGCTCAACTGCGAGTGTATTACACTTTAAAAGACGAGAATTGGAAACCGATTTCCAGAAGTGCCTAGACCCATTTAATTACAAACCAAACAGATGCATATACTCGGACAACATATGTCACCAGAAGTTTAAAATTTTCTGATGGTTATTTATTCATGGATACATAAAATATTGTTTACTTTTGTCAACCATTGATTTCACATTCTTCTGTAACTTTGAAATAGTCCCTTCATAAGAAGTCAGTCCAATAGTGGTGCCATCTAAATATGAAAACAGATGACTTATTAGGGGCAATTCATTTAGATGTAAAAGATATATGATCCATTGTAAAGGTTGATTGATACGTTTTTCCAATAACCGCTTAATCCCGTCATATTTTCCGGGATTTGTCACTTTTCCATCACAGTCAACCGCTATCGTATTTTCCACAAAAATATTTTGAGAAGAAAGCAATTCAAAGATAGCAAGCTCTATGCTCTTGGTTGTTCCTTGATTTGGCACAGTCTAGCTGACACAAATATATTTTGATTTTTGTTATAGATTATGTGCTCTTCTAGAATGACCTGTCAGTATTTTTTAGCCTCCTTTTCCACTGCATCTTTGAGATCTTGTCCTCTCTGCCATCAAAGTATAAAGTTGCAACATTAAGAATGCGATCCTTAACTAAGTTTTCTTTTCGTACTTTTGCTTTTTCATGATGCAATTTGGATTTGTCTTTAATTCCAACATCCAATTGAATATCATGAAAAAAATAACAAACACAATTGATGCAGCAGCTCGGTCAGATACTCCATATCGGTCACATGTTTTTGCCAGTTGGCAAGCTAAGAATTACTTGTCAATGCAGTGTTCCCAACTGCCTAGAGACTTCAAATCCAAAGTTTCAGAAAAATCTTACGAAAAGGCAGTTGCCCATACTTTGAGTAATATGTTTTTGATATAATCAAAAACAGTTATCAAATATTTTAAAAGACATTTCTATTCCTCTTTTTGATGATATATATACAAATATGTAAGTTATTAATGAAATCTTTAAATTCTCAAAAAGGTTTTTGAGAGACAGACTTTTGTGAATTCATAGACAGTTTCATTAAAAGGTTCCCTTGAAAGAAATTCACAATAGTGGTATCAAACGATTGAGTAGTGACTGCTTAACAATTCTAGTCTAGTAAGATAAGTTGCTCTCTCTGGGTACTTGTTACATTACCGTTTGGTGAGGAGTTCTTATAACTACATATCTAAATAATGACCAATAACAATACTACTAATTAGATACTTACATTGATCTGCACGTGAATCATTTAAGTGATATAAAATGGGAACTAAAACTTCGAGAACATCACTGCTTTTCAAGACAAAATATAGAAATTTCTGCAAAGATAATCCTATTATCAATTATCATCATTTAGTTAAAGATACCTACTTTATTATAATCACACATTTTCCAGAAAAAGATCAACAACTCTTGATGAAAATAAACTTTTTTTGTTGAATTTGGCAGATAAGTCTGCACGAGAGGATTATTTAATAGACGTGTGACTCCACGTAAAACAAATTGGAAATCTTCATCTCTATGTATTCTTGAAAGGTAATTTATAAAAAGATTGTCAGGAGAAGTATTCTGAAATGTTAAGATACTTTATTAATAAATGATTTAGATTGCACTTTTAATAGGTTAATCACAGATTTGTGCCGTCTTTGTGTGGATGAATTATATTTTTTCTACTACTTCAAAAATGATAATTATTTGTCTGCTAAGTATGTTAAAAATAAAAGTATAAATTGAATAACGCTTCTCAAATTAAATTCCAAGATTTCCTTCAGCAGTCTTATATAAATTGAAGGGTTACGTAAACTTTATTCTTCAGATGACCCCACAAAAAGAAAACCAGTGGAGATAAATCCGGCAACCTTGGAGGCCATTCAAGAGTTCCCCATCTTCCTATATATTGATCTGGAAACCTTCAATCCAAATACTGTCGAACAGGCAGCGAATATGCGGAGGAGCTCTGTCCTGTTGCAAACGTAAATGATCCATTTTCTATGATATCAGTTAATATTGGATCAATGCCTTCTAACGATTCCTAGTACATCTCTCCACTCAAATTAGCAGGTAAGAAATAAGGACCAACGTCTGGTTGGTCCTTAATCAAAAATGCCAATTCAATCATTTAGTTTTTCGGGGTATTGGGTATGTGTTTTGCGAAATATCCTTGGATTAGAATCTGACCAATAGTGACAATTATGGCGATTGACTGTACCATTCATGAAAAAACTGCATCCGTCGGAAAAGCAGATGTTAAAAAGTAAATTTGGATTATTTATTGTATGTTCACTTAAAGTCTCACAAAATTGCAAACAATGATCAAAGTCGTCTTCATTGAGTTCTTGTAGCAAATGAATCTTGTAGGGATAAACCTAGTGGTGTTTTAAAATTCATTAAATACTGGTTCAATTAATACCCGATACAATAGCCATTTGCCTTGTACTCAACGTAGGATTGACAACAACGTGGCCCAGAACTACCATTTCATTTCTTACAGGATATTCAACATTTTGTTTTTTATTTGCCACAGACCTCACTCCCAAAATTTTCTTATTAACTTCAAGACATACTTGCGATTCACATGCTCATCTGGATGTGGCCGGTTGAGCAACTGGGAGCTTCTTTCGGAATTTTCATTGTTTTGCGAAAAAAGCGCAATTTATTATATCAACTCTCTCTGGAATCGAATAAACCATTTGAATAATGTTGAATGAATCGTTACAACACACACTTAACTGACATGCTAAAATCGAAATAAAAAGTGTTCAAATGTTTATTACATCGTATGCGAATGATAAGAAAAATGAACCTTTATCTCAATTTAGTTTTTGTTTTCATGGTTATTTTGATATTCTTGTGCAGTTCAACAATGCGTAATTTATTTAAATTGATGTCAGTAGTAGGAAAAATGTAATACATTATACGGTGTCTAAGCTTTTTTTATTGGGCTCAGAATCTTTATGAGCCTCGACTTGATCTCAGCCCTTAAATGCTCCTTGTTCAATAAAATTCACTTATGCATCTTGTAATGTACATAACTATTGATATTTACCTCTTCTGTATCAGATGCATTAGCAGTGCTAGTATCATGATCTAGTGTGACTATAAGTATTTGAAGTGCAACTTCAACTAAAGGCTCCAAAGAATCACTAAACAATAAGTGGTTATAAGGGACACCCAGACCCACAGGATCGTAAGCACATACAGTATTTAAAAGTGAGGTGAACATTGGTAAAGCGTGTCTATTTTCTGCTGATGTTAAATGTCTAGAAAGAAGAACAATAGAATTTTTTTTGTTGTAAAAAAGAAAACAATTTTCTGAAGGAATTGTAAAAATTTTATGATGGCTTACATAATCCATTTATTAGGATTCTGAGATATATCTGATGGTGGTTGATACATCGTTTCACTAAAACATGTCAGTAGTAGTTTCAATAATTCCGTACGGTTTGAATCCAGGATGGGATTTCTTGGCGGTGAATGTGCAAAACCGACACCTGCTTCCCAAATGTATTCACAACTATCAATTGCTGATAAATCTTCTGCTTTATCCTTAATATAAAAAATAATATTAAACAATGTGTAATACACCGATGAAGCAAAATACTTACTGGTCCCATTTTTCGAGTTCCAATAACGGTAAAATCAGGACAAAACAAGAGATCCTAGAATAATAAAAAATGAGTCAAGAATAAATTGACTTTCCGCTATAAACTTTCTAGTTCATAGGTTATTAAATGAAAGGTTTTAAGACTATCTATTCAAAAGTAGGTTTAAAAACAGTTACGATTTCGAATAACAGCCCTAAGAATGTTTTAGGAAACCTAAAGAATCAAGTATATTACAGGGATAAATCGGGAACATATAAAATATCATGTAATAACTGTAATCAAGTATTTATAAGCCAAACTAAGATATGTTTAGAGATTCGGTACAAAGAGCATTTAAAAAATAAATTAAGAGCAAAAATTTAAAAGAAATGACAAGTACAGCATCTCAGTATGCTTGAACAAAATTATAAGATAAAAGGCGTATAGTTAATTAGAAATGTAAACAACCCAAAAGAACTTTATCTGTTTTGAAAGCTTAGAAATTATTAAGAATAGAAAAGTGCTAATGAACTCTGATTTAGGTCCTATTAATTAATTTAGAATTGCTCCAGTAATCAGTCAAACTTGACCAATTACCAGCAAACTGTGAAGTTCTGTAGGTATATAAGGTTAGATTTTAGTTTAGTTTTTGATGACAGATGACAGCCTAGCAGTTGAAAGACTTGTCCAGAATGATTAAAAGTAATAATAGTTTCTGTGAGTTATGCCAAATTAATTAACATACAATTATTCATCCAATACAACATCGAGAGCTTGGGAGCGCGAAGGGGGCTTATTTTTAAAATCAGGACGTTCCTGCCTAAATCGGAAAGCGTTGGCAACCGTAGGTTAAGGAAAGTCAATTATTATCCTCGAAAGTTCTAGGGGTCAAAGTTTAAGATGGGGGTCTATGAACCTTTAAATTAACGAGTTGAGAGGGTTTATTTACCTTACCTAACCTAATCTCACAGGTAAGGTTTAGTTTAAGTTGATTAAGTTAGCGTTCCTAAATGAAAACTTTAGCTGTGTTATTTTAGAGTTAGGACACGGATGTCAAAATCTATCTCTTTCTAGGCCAAAACTAAGCTATCTGAAACAGAGAAACTTTTTTGTCTCTTTTTACTTTAGTGACAAAATTCAGCAGCTGTCAGTTATAAATTTTAGGTTAGTTTATTTTTATGCATGTAAAAGTTTTTAATGTGTAATATCATTTATATAGTGCTTATAAAGTATTTTTAAAATTACTATAGTACATATATCAATTTTATATTTAATAATTTACGACAACTTTTAATAAAGTATTTAACTGTACCCAATTTCAGATTTATATAATTGTCGTATCGACAGTTTAATTTACTAAACCAATTTTCATGATTATCAACCTTCTAATAAATAGTTTCAAAATATGAAATGTCACTAGGAAAATTTGACATGCATGAATTAAGGTGATAGGACATGCTTATCCCACATTAAACGATCATTGCAAGGCGCATACCACATCGCACTGTGTTTCGTTTGAGCAATCTAGAGGAGCAAAACTCAATTTGAAATTTTTGTAAATAAGGTGCGTTAAGAATTAATATAATATCCAGATAACTAATTATTGTCAATTGTTTTCGTATAACTTGCCTATTAAGGGAGAAGGGGGGGGAGTTAAAAATTTATTAATCGGTTGGACAGCTGATAGATCTAGTTGTGGTGTGAATTGTGTATTGCGTTTTAGAGTAGACATTGTGAAAGTGTGAATTATTGTAAACTTTTTATATCATGGAGATATTAGTTGAACGTATGTACTACTATTACAAATATCTGGTTTTGTATAATTGCTAATACTACATTTGTACTACATACTACAACTTAATCATGCATTATACTACATGTTTTTATTGTCTTTCAGAACATCGACATTTTATACCTCGAATGGAGTTTTTGCATTATGGGTAAAATTTCCAGTCTTCAAGAAATAAAGAAATATATTCTAATTAAATTAATAAATTTGGACTTAAAGAAGTTGATAAAGCACAAGAAAAATCATTTATACACACAACAGGATTATATTCAATGAGGAAATGCGAAAAATGAAACTCTAGCGGAAAACGATTAGACAGATTTAATTTAAAATATTCAGACTGGCTTCGAGGTAATGATATTGTTTTTGAAAGTGTTGATGCCAAAGCTACTTCCTCTTCTGACGACACTCAACAGTCAAAGAAATACGCTTCTAAACATATGGGTCGTCCACGAAAATCATTTGGAGATTGCAGTGCTAAAACAAAGAGACGCAGAATTCAGCAAATAAATAATTCATATTACAAGTAAGGAAGAATTAACCCAAGCCACTGTTGCAGTTGTACGTGCAGAAGAAAAGAGAGATGCCGCAAATATCATAGAAGAACTGGCATCAACATCACCGACTAGGGCGACAAGACTAAAAAAACTTTCTCAAGAACGAATTCAGCAACGACCACTTACACCCGCAGAGGCGTTATCACATTATGCTGACACAAAATGTACATCGCATACCTACAAAATTCCCGTGTGGTTGGGTACCCATCAGGCGCGTCCCAGGTGGCGGATAGGGAGCCCACTCATTTATGGTGAGTGGGTTGAGCCGGTTGCAGTCCACTGAGCGGCCTAAAATCCGCAACATGGGGACGAAGCCGGCTCTCATGGACCAACCTCCCCAAAGACCCAGCTGTCATGTCGTGGCTAAGGGCCTACACTGGGGTATAAAACGGCGCCGGTTTCTCTCTTATGGGAGACCGAAAAACCATGCTTCGTCTGTTGACTGTGGTCATGTCTCGCGGACAGACGGAGTGGGGGGTCTTGGCTTAACCACCTGGGCCAAGAGGAGTACACCTCATTAAAAACCTAAATCCAAGCCGGTTTGGAGCCAGGGCGAAGGATGCGTGGCTGGATAGAGGACCAGTCTTCTGACTCCAACCTCAGGGCACCGGGCAGCACCCCGTTGAATTTATGCCTTACCGCGGTAAACGTAGAGCTCTGCCGTCGGCGGACCAACCCAGTCCCTAGCTACTCGTGGGAACAACTATGAGCAACCTTTTTAAAACAAACCCCGACGAGGAGGGTTCAATCCTCGATCCTCAACGTGCTGAGGAAGCAATGGAGATTGGGGTCGATCCCACTCCTATCACCTCCCCTACCCCTCAGGAGCAAGGACTGATACAGCTCTTAGCGTCTGAAGGGGAAAAGGAGGAAGTAAAGATGATGCTGAGGTAGCCGCACAAATCGGCGACCTCACGCTGAAAAAGAAGAGGCTAGGCGGGGCCGCTAGGAAACGCCTCAGCAAAATGCTCAAGAGCGGAGTTGATTATGAAACCGCCTTGAAGACCGTTCTAGAGCAGCGGAAAGAGACAAGCCAGCAGAAAGAGAGCGGGACGTCCGCCTCAGAATGCGCTGGCATCAGCAAGCCCCAGAGATCAGACGGTAGTACGCCTGATCAGATGGTCAAGAAGCCTCGCAATGAAGATCCTGCTGAGGAAAAGACACGACCGAGGTCGTACAAGACAGTAGCTGAGGGAATCAGAGTGGGCATTATCCACACTGAATACCCCAGCCAGGTACTGTCTAACCAACAACTCTTAGACCTACAGAGCGCTATCATAGACTCTGTGGACAAAATCCCAGATGAGGGGGTACAGGTTCGCTTCCAGAGCTGCACTATTAGGTCTGGCTGGCTCCTAGTAACCTGTAAGGATGAGCAGAGCTCCTCCTGGCTGAAGAGCGTAATAGAACACCTCAAGCCATGGGAAGGAGCGACGCTCAAAGCCGTTCAAGGGGCTGAGTTGCCCAAAGCTCACGTCTGTGTGGCCTACATTCCGGACGATAAGTCGGGTAGACTATCTCCAGACGTTGTGCTCACCAGGCTGAGGAAGATGAACCAGGACCTGAAGACACAGGAGTGGGTAGTACTACACCGTGAGGAGGCAGGCCCGGGACAAACCTGGACGTTTGCGGTCGACGAGGCGTCCATGAAAGCTCTGGAGGGCTTGTCGATGAGGCCATACTTCGGCTTCGGGCAGGTATCCTTCAGACTGCGAGCTCGAGGCAGTGGCAGCCACCAGCCAAAGCCAGCCACTTCTGGGACAGTGGTGAGTGAGGAACCGTCGAAGACCACGAAGGATGGGGTTACACCCTCCATCAAGGGCAAGGCACCTTCCCTCACGAAACCCAAAGGCCCAGTTTCACCGAGCAGAGGCGGAAAACCCAAGGGAGCTGCTCCCAAGGGGAAACTACCTGCTACTGGTAAGCATCCTCCCAGGAAGGGCGGTAAATCGCCCTTGAAGGGGGAAAGTGGGGAGGAAGCCGGTAGTGCGCCATAATGGCTAATTATATTAAATGCTTGCAGGCTAACCTGCAACATGCCAGGGCAGCTTCCTATGTCCTGGGCAAGAAATTCTTGGAGGAGTGCGTGGATTTACCCTTCATCCAGGAACCCTGGTTGGACCGAACGGGCCGAGTGAGCGGCCTGGGCGCCTCATCAGGTAAGATTGTCATTGACCCCTCGGGGAACAGACACAGGGCATGTATCATTGTCAGGAAAGACATTGAATACTTTACTTTGTCAGGTTTTTGTACACAGGACGTGGTCGCCATCCAAGCAACACTCCTGGTGAGGAAGGGCAGGCTCGAAGTGATCGTCTGCTCGGCATACTTCCCGGGAGACAGCCAGGAACCACCTCCCCCCGCTGCAGTGAGAGAACTAGTCGCCTACAGCAGGAGGAACAACCTCTATCTGGTGATTGGATGTGATGCTAATTCTCACCATACAGCCTGGGGCAGCTCAAACACCAATCAGAGAGGCGAGTCACTTTTCTACTGAGCCGTCGTGCTCAGACCACAGACATATTCAGTTTAAAATCGAAATGGGCCCTAGGCCCATAGCTGAATATCGAGACCCTAGGTGTACAAATTGGGAAAACTACAAGCACGATCTAGAAGAACTGCTAGGGAATGCCATTACCACCATCAGGAATCATGATGAGATTGAGATAGCCGCGGAACAGGTCCGCCATGCAATTGTCTCATCATACCATGATAACTGCCCACTCAAGAGGAAGAAAGATAACAAAGGAACCCCTTGGTGAAATGACAATTTAGATAAAATGAGAAAAGAAGTTAGACGATCGTTCAATCGAGCTAAAGTATCAGGCAATTGGGATAATTACAGAAGTGGCCTAACTAACTATAACAAGGAAATCCGGAGAGCCAAAAGGGACTCTTGGAGAAGGTTCTGCGAGAGTGTGAACGATACACCTAGCAGCGCCAGGATTCACAAGGTCCTGGCCAGAGAGTCGACTCAGGTACTTGGATAGATCAAGCGACCCGATGGCACCTACACGACCTCCGGCAAGGCCACTCTAGAGATCCTAGCTCAATATCACTTCCCCGATTGTCAGATACTCAATGACGCTGATGAGGAACCTGCCATCACGGCCCTCATAGGCGAGTATAGACGGCTTAAGAGGGAAGATTGGTTGGCGGTCAACAAGGTCGTCACCTTTGAAACCATAAGCTGGGCAGTTCAATCCTTCCAGCCTTATAAATCACCAGGAGGGGATGGTATCCTTCCCGTGCTACTGCAACAGGGATTGGACACCCTCCTACCCCACCTTATTAAGACTGTTCAGGGCCAGTTTAGCGTGGAATCACATACCATCTAGCTGGTCCACGGCAAAGGTGGTGTATATACCTAAGGTGGGTAGCAAAGACACCCAACCCAATTCTTTCAGCCCGATTAGCCTGACGTCTTTTCTGCTGAAAACCCTTGATAAGTTGTTGGATGGGTACATCAGGCGGGAAGTCCTTCCGACCAACCCCCTCAGTGCTCACCAATATGCCTACCAAAGGGGCAAATCAACAGAACTGGCTTTAAATAACCTTGTGGGAAAAATCACCCAAACTCTGGATCGAAAAGAGATTGCGGTGGCAGCTTTCCTAGACATCCAAGGAGCTTTCAATAATGCACTAACCGACTGGTGGGATGGATACGAGTAATGCTCAAGGGCAGAACGATAACGACATCACTGTGCGGAGAGACTGTCAGGTTTAGGGCAACCAGGGGATGTCCGCAGGGAGGGGTTTTATCCCCCTTGCTTTGGACACTCCTGGTTGATGACCTACTGGCGATCATCGAGGCACATGAAGCCGAGGTTCAGGCCTACGCTGACGATATAGTCATTCTGGTCAGAGGCAGAGATGAAGAGGTCATCTCTGAAATTCTGCAGGAATCTTTGGATGCAACGATAGGTTGGTGTCAGGGGGAGCTACTCAGTGTTAACCCCCAAAAGACGATTATCCTACCGTTCACCAGGAAACGAAAGACTGATAACCTCAGATCACCAAGTATCCTAGGTGAAACAATCCCATTTGTGGAAGAACCCAAATATCTGGGGATTACACTAGATAAGAAGCTTAACTGGAACTCCCATTTGGATAACACCATCCGCAGGGCCAGGCAGGCTCTCTGGACCTGTCGTAGAATCTGCGGAAAATCCTGGGGATTAAAACCCAAACAAATGCACTGGCTATATGTGACGGTCATCCGACCTATAGTCACATATGGATGTGTTTGGTGGTCTAAGTCCTCGCGAAGGACAGCCAAAGATAAACTCTCTAGCTTACAGAGAACAGCCAACCTGGCGGTGACAGGAGCTTTAAGCACTACACCGTCGGCAGCTATGGAAATGCTACTGGATCTACCACCCCTACACATTGTGTTAGAGGGAGAAGCCAGACTGGCCACATATCGCTTCTATCAAGCGGCAAGACAGAAGCCGGAGACAGTGATCTTCATACCAAACCGACTATTACCCGTAATAGAATCGGATAACCTCCTAGGTATGATGACCGACACAATGTCTACCAGATATAACTTCAGCAAACCGTATAAAGTCCTATTTCCTAATAGAGACGAATGGGAGCAATCAAAGAATGCCCTGCAGAAAGCTGACATCGACTGTTACACTGATGGCTCCAAACCCTCGGATGGGGTAGGAGCTGGAGTGTACTGCAACAATCCAAGAACTGAATTGTACTACAGTCTTGGCACGCATACAACCATTTTTCAGGCAGAGGTTTATGTCATCGAGATGTATGCAAGGACGTTAATCAACCTGCGTTACGCACTCAAATCGATAAAGATCTTCTCTGACAGTCAGGCTGCTCTCCAAGCCCTGACAAACTGTGGCTGTACATCAGCAACAGTATGGAGATGTCAGCAAGCACTCTCCAAATTGGGGAAAGCCAACAAAGTCACCCTAATTTGGGTTCCCGGTCACTCTGGTATTGAAGGGAATGAGCTAGCTGACCTCCTAGCCAGGAGAGGTGCCAGCTCGAAGTTTATTGGCGCAGAGCCGGTCCTTGGCATTTCAAGGGCCGAGGCCAAAGGTGCTGTAACAAGCTGGATGAGGCACTGTACACAGGAGCTGTGGCATAGCCGCCTAGGGATGGCATATTCCAAGGGAGCAATAAAGGGCCCATCCAAAATCAGACATACCTCACTGTTAGAGTTGAACAGACTAGGACTGCGCAGCGTAACTGCCCTTCTCACTGGGCACTGCCGTCTTAGATACCATATGCATAAGCTAGGATTAGCAGACGGGACCGTCTGCCGTCTATGCTTAGAGGCGGAGGTAACAGCAGAGCACGTCATATGTACCTGTCCCGCAGGGGACCGCACCAGATTCTCACTGTTTGGCTCAGTGCAACTGCAGCTTGAGGATCTGACCCACCAGACTACTCACCTTCCTTAAAAGAATGGGACTGGAGGGTGAACTCTAACCTAGGTGTGAGCCACAATAGACCCAGGAGGTCGCAGTGGAGGGGCGGACAGGACGCCACACTCACCTTTAACCTAACCTACAAAATTATGAGGAAAAGAGCTATTAGTGTTGGTCACTTTATGTATCCCTCCTTTTTTAGTCTAAGAAAGGCTAAAGAGCTTGCTTTCCCGAAAAAACCGCAATAGATGTGGAAGGAGCTTCTGCATCCGTGAAATTACAAGCAATTTTAGAAATAACTGTCTCGCGCCTTTTTATGGCTTTGAAGGGTATTCTTGTACAGTTCCAGTGAATTCATTATTTACTTTAATAAGTAAATGGGGTGGTGATGGGAGCTCGGGACACAGTCAGTACAAGCAAAAATTCCAGAATCAGGGCCATACTGATGAATTTTTGTTTGTTCTGTCTTTCGTACAACTCAAATTGCATTTAAAAGATGAAGCTAAGACAATTATATGGCAAAATCCACGACCTTCATCCACCCGCAATTGTTGACCTATAAAGTTTATTTTTGAAAAAGAGACAAAAATTAATGAATTGATTCCTTCACGGGTAAGCTATTTTACCATTAACCATCAATTACTAAAGACAATGGTTGATGGAAAAATATGTAATATTTCAATGAATACTAAAGGTGCTCAAGTTTGTTACATTTGTGGCTCCAAACCCAAAGAAATGAATTCAATGCAAGTGCAAAATGCAGACTTGAAAGATAATTATGGTTTGTCTACACTTCACGCTTGGATAAAAATGTTCGAATGTTTATTACACATAGGCTACAGAATGACTGTTAAAGTTTGGCAAGTCAAAGGAACGTCTGACAAAGAAGAATTTGAAAAAAGAAAAAAAGGAGATAAAGGAGAAATTCAAAGTTGAACTAGGCCTGAATGTACACAAACCAAAACTTGGATTTGGAACCACAAACGATGGTAATACTGCAAAGACATTTTTTAAAAAATCTCCAGAGAGTGCACGAATAACGGGTGTAAATGAGGATTTGATCAAATGGTTTAATGTTATTCTTAGCGCTATTTCTTCAGAGTAGGACATCAATTTAATGGAATTTGAACAGTACACTAATGAAACAAAAACATTGTATTTAAATTTATATTTGTGGTTCTGCATGCCAGTAACCGTTCACAAAATCTTAACACAGTACTGCGGTTATCAGGTCTTGTATTGTTCCAATTGAAGAACTATCGGAAGAGGCTCAAGAGGCCAGGAATAAAGACTGTCGTGGCTATAGCGAATTTAATACCCGCAAGTGCTCGAGAGAGGCCACGAATAAGAATTTACTTACAATGCTTTTGATCACTTCTGATCCCTTCATAAATTCATTTTGCGAAATGCCAAAAGAAGTCCTGGATCGATTTCTCGAGAAGTAATGGCATTGTTGTCTTGTCCACAAGTTTTTATGTCTACTTCATTACAAATACCACCAAAACCAGTGGACTTAACATACAATTCAGATGACTACCAAATAATGGACTCTGACACTGATACTGAAATTGATTCCAATAGTCCATTAAGCGACTAACTAGCCTTATTATTATTATTTTTAGTTTAATTGTTTTTTGTTTTTATACTGGGTTCTGTACATAAATATATTCATAACTTAATAGTGTTATTTTATTAATGTCCTTTCGATATTTGGCTGCTACTATATTTAATTCTTACAGACACCATATTTGAGAAAACGTACATTTCATAATAAAAAGGTTTAATATTAATGAAAAACGCTATTTTAAATGAGAGTGTATTAGAACTAGACTTTTGTCTCTCTAGATTAAGCAAACGAAACACAGTACCTCGCGACTACTTCTACTAACGTCACAAGAAAATTGACTGAGTGATTTGTATTTTTATAAAACTGCAAATGTAGCAAAAAAAAGTTATTAAATTTGATAAAAAAAATAAAATCGATTTGATAGTTAAATAGTTATAGAATGTGTAAAATATGTTAAACTGAAGAAATTTGTAATAGTTTTGTAAATAAATGGCATTAAAACAAAACAAAGCTTCGTTACACTATCTTTGTCATATAGTGTCGAATTCTAAATGTACATTTGTCATGTGGATACCATTTACAATTGCCCATATATGATCATAACAATCACGTCGCTCATTTCTCATAATAACATAGTTGGGGAGCTGATTATGTTTTTCATATCTATTTTGTGGCCCGCGTGCAGGCTTCAGATGCTAGTGGCTGCTGGTTGCAGTCGAGTGCCCTTCTCTGTTCGATTAGGTAACACACGGTAGAATAAACAAGGAGAAATTGATTCCTTGCTACACAAGTTTTTGAGAAATAGAATAAGAATTACGTTAAGATCAATTTGTTTGAAACGTGGTCGCGTCCTATGCTCTTAACTCTAAATAACACAGATCTCAGTTCATATTTAAGAACTCTAGATTAAGTTAACCTAGTTTAGGTTACGAGTTGGGCTAGATAAATAAACTTATAGACTTATTGGATTTCCCATAGACCTTTGCTAAACTGTACCTTTTGATCTCTAGCAGGGCTTTTTAATTTAAGGGTACCAATTGACTCTCCTTAGGGAAACAGTCTCTAATTACTTATATAAAGTAATGACAGCCTGTCAGGGTAAGCAAGATAGCACCACCTAGCCTACTAAATAACAATTATAATTTATCTTAAGTACTTTTCTTAAATATAGCAATTTTAAATAGAATTTTACTAATTTTAATTGCCAAATATTTAAAATTGTTAAAATAGTTAAACATATTTTCGATAACTGCATTTCAATTTTTTGTGTAACACGAAGGCCACTGACAGTGGAGCCTAAAATAGAATATGAACTGCTGCACATTGTATCTTTTCTCTTATATGAGGCTGACAAGAAACAGCAGCATTTTGATAGCAGCAATAGATAAATTTTGCTGATTAAGCTCTCCAATAATGAAATAAATAAATGGATGAAAGGGGTGATCTATACAGTCAAATGCTATCAGAAAATACGTAGTTTATTTCTCCCATTACCTTGTCTAGAAAAAGATAGCGTTAAAAGTTCTGTTTTAAATTGCTAATCCCAAAGATCATTATAAAGCGTAAATTCTTTAATACAATGGCAAAAGTCACCTGCCAAGTTTAGAGGTCATGAGCCATCACTGACAATAGAGTACACCTAAGCTAAAAATTATTTCTTTTTATATATATTATATTATATATAAAATAATTTATAAATATTATATTATTTCATGATTTCAAATCAATATTTTTGTTAATAATTTAAAACAAATACAACTATAAATAACAACAATAATAAATCAAAGCTAAATAACAACTTTTGGTCACATGATACTAAAACTTTAAAAATCAGTCGTTTAGTTCCGACTAGGGTTTCTAAAAAAATATGAACTGAGCTGTGTGTTATTTAGAGTTAAGACACGCATGTCAAATCTTCCTAGTGATATTTCATATTTTGAAACTATTTATTAGAAGGTTGGTAATCATGAAAATTGGTTTAATAAATTAGACTGTCAGTATGACAATTATATAAATTTGAAATTCGGTAATTAATACTTTATTAGAAGCTGCCGAAAAATTGATATATGTACTATAAATAGTAGTTTTAAAAATTCTCTACAAACACTAAATAAATGATAATATGCACATTAAAAAAATTTATATGCATAAAAATAAACATGAGAGCATAACCTAAAATTTATAACTGACAGCTGCAGAATGTTGTCACTAAAGTAAGCAGAGAGAAAAAAAGTATCTCTGTTTCAGACAGCTTAGTTTTGGCCTAGAAAGAGATAGATTTTCACATCCGTGTCCTAACTCTTAAATAACACAGTGAAAGTTTTCATTGAGGAACTCTAGTTCCGACATATAAAAGCAAATTAACATTCAAAAATGCATTAAACATATACGAGGCTGTTCCTCCTAAAGTGTTGTTTGTAATAAATTAATGCAGAGCTTTAGAAATGAAAGCAATGTTTAAAACCCTAAAATCAAAAGAAAATCTAGATTAGAGTGAAATGTCAAACCATTGATGTTTAGGTTAGTAAACTGTCAAATGTCTAGGTTAGAGTTAATTGTCAAAGTTTAAAGATTAAATTTAAATTTAGATATTAGTTAACACTTTAAATAATACCAAACAATGTGCTTGACGCAATCTGGTCATACTAAACTTACACAGATAGCATTTTGAAGCGATTGGGCTAACGGTAAAGATTCATCTTCGTCTTCACACTGATTAGGTAATGAAGACCAGAAAAAGCCTCTCCATTCTGGATCTTCAAATATATATGGTAATATTCGTGTTAAAAGTCGTACACAATTCAACACTGAAATTGAATATAATTAATCAATTAATAATAAACTACTTTTTATTACATTATAGTTAAAAAGGTAATGTTATCAGGTAAATTTGTTTATTTTTAAATTTTGTTACTTCCTTAAGATGTACGTTTTTATAATGCCTACCCGTTTGTTGTTCATGTTGTGTTCGACAGCTATTATCAACAGCTTTTACAATTCTTTCAACAGCCTTATAACATAAAGTAGCCAAATTTGTAGGTGCTTCCTCTCTTAAAGAACGAATCTCAGAAGCAGGAACCAGTGTAAAAATGTCTTGCACATTCGTTACATTTTCTGACCAGAATTGTTCCCAAAATGCATCATCTGCTACATCAATAGGCTAAAAATAAAACAATTAATATAGATGTTCACATGCATACACACCACTTAATCTTTTAAACCTAATAATATAAAAACCTTTAAAAGACAGAAGTATAAATATTACAAATTGTTGCTAACATATACCAATAATGTTAACATATGGATTGGTTGTATTCATTAGTGATTTACCATATGAAATCAGTAAATAGAAATGTTTAATTGTTCAGTTTTACTTTTATTTTAAATCTCTTTTATTTTCTGATTAATTAGTTTTATGTTGCTGAAAAGAAAACAATGTTTTATTACCTCTATTTTAGATGTAAGTTGCACAACTGCTTTTCTAAAATTTAATTTCGTATCCACGTTACCCATTACAATAATTTATGATTATACTTTCGTTTTTGTAATAAAATATTTGCAATAATTTAACTTTCGATTATATTTGTATGTCTTCCAACCACAAAAGATTATTATTTTATGATATGAAAAAGTGGAGATGGAAAACTGCTGGAAGTGGGAGTGTACGTTTTTCAATTCTTACGGTTTCCAATTCTTGCTTATTACAATACGCTTGCAACAGAACTAATATTACAAAGTCAATAGGGAAGATCCACAAATCCACATAATATTATTAAGGAAGTTGTGGTGGGATAGTCTGAGCCAAAAATTATGGAGCTGTGCTATTTTGACAGATACAAATGATTACATAGTTTTGCTTCAAATAATTGCTCAAACGATACTAGTTTTATTAGAATGCATATGAAAGCAGTTTAGTTATTATTTATAAATGTTTTTAAATAATTATTAGTCTTTTTAAAGTCAGAGATTAACTTTTGACTGGTTAGTTCAAACCAAGGTCCGTTGATGCATGCATATTATATGTGTACTATAACACTATTATATGTACTTTTTATTAGGTATACATACACATGAATGGACCTTGGTTCAAACTTAAGAACGTGAAAAAATGTCGAAAAAATAATTCTACTAACCAGAAATTTCATTCGAGTTTACTTTTTTATTAATAAAAATAAAATAATATAACTTTTAAACACTAATAAATAAATAAACCTCTCTACAATATAAATAAATTATACGCTTCTACAGTAGTGAAAAAGTGACAACGTTGCCTTAAGTTGGTTAAGTTGCATAGACAATAAAAGATTTAGAGTATACACCGTATGCGCGATATGGGAAACACGGGCGCGGCCATTTTGATACAACTTTATGCGCAAAATTTGAATGTTATTTTTAAGATTGCAATAGCGAGTTTTCAGTCTTTTTTGCATAATATTAATAACTGTAATGATATTTTAAACATAAAAAATAATTAAGGATATAAAATAATTTTAATATAAATTTCATTTAATTTAACTAAATTATCATCAACCATAAGATTATAACGCGAAGGCAATTAAAATTTTGCTTATTTTGTTTCCAATGCCGAGTTTACTGTGTTACATAATATCTTGCATAAAATATGGTTACAATATTGTTTAGTAAGATATTTCTAAAATGAACTCTTAAAAGCCTAGAAAAACTATTAGTACTAGGTTAATTAGGGAGATAAGAAAGTAACATAAACTAATAATTTAAATTTGTACTATTGTCTTTATTAATTAATAATAATGTTTTATTTTGTAACAGAATTAAAATTCAATTTACACGAAACAAAATACAAAAGAAACATATAATTTTAGGTTAACAGCACTGACTGATAGCGTTATGAATTTTAAGATTATCGACTATAATAAAGGAAAAATAACATGAACTAATAATGTAATATGTAGTAATAAAGTATTGTTAACAAAATTTGTCTAAATTGATGCATTTATTATACGTGCAATTCTTTATAATAATTCTTTATTGATAATTAAACAATATTAATTTGTTCAACTGGTGTCTTACATTAGAACCTTGTAGATCACTAATAATGGTTTTACAAAGGTTATATATTTTAAATGTTCAATAGATTTTCAAGCTGCATACAGTTTCTTAAATATAATGTTAGTTTTCGCTTGGTTTCCATCTATCGTTTCTTGACTTTTCCACGGTTTATACTATAAGAGGAATCTTTCAATATATTTACATTACATAAATGATTTGTGTTATTTACCTTTAATTATGAAGTCTGTTAATAAATTTTACCCAGTTCCTTTTGGTGGAATAGATGGTGAGCTTGACGATTCGATTTCATCTGGCATCACGTCATTTTTACTGTTATTTAGTCAGTATTAGAAAATTATTTCAAGTTATGTAATTATAATTACCTTTTTATTTTCTTCAGGGCTAGAAGCTGTTAAAATGCTGCTACTACTTAATCATCTTTTCAAAATACCTGATGGTCCTTGTGAATCATTGGTAACACCTTATTTTATGTGATCTTGTCATAGAAAATAGATCGTCAGCTTCTTTTGTTAATTTTATTGTTGTTAATTCCTTTGCTGTGTTCATTATCAGATAAGGAACTTGATGCTGATGTAACTTCCGATTCAGATGATACAATAATCTTGGGTAAAGCATCTTTTTTTAATTTTAAAATCATCATATAGATACTGAATTGATCTCGTGGTATTCTGCAATTATTTCTTTATTTATTATACACTCAAGGAAAAAAAACGCACCACTTGAAAACGCACCAAAAATACCAAAATTTCAAACCGTCATAACTCGGCGGCTTTTGGACGAAAATGATGAACCGTTGAGTACTAAAAAGTTTAAAGTGTCTAGTTTAAGAGCGTGCGAGCGAATGTTACGTAAAGGCCTTTCCGCCCCCCGATACCGCCCGCAGAAAAAAAAAGTTTTTGATTAAAAAAATGTCAAACTTTAACAGCTTGTACGGCGTACCAAAAAAATCGTGGACCCTATCGACCGCCAAGGCAATAAAGTTCAGTCCTTTTTCTGTCAAGTTTTCAAAACTTCGAGTGCCTACGATTTTTTGGCGCAAAGTTATGAATTTTTGAAATTTACCCTGCATTTTGTCGGGTGTTTTTCCTCTTCTGCCAGCGACATTATTATCGGTTGAGTTTGAATCTTTTCTTTTTCAAATTCATAAAATTTTGAAAAATGTTTAATTAATAAAAACATTTTTTTTATTCACGTTCATTTGTTTTAACGTGTAACCGCCGACAACGTTACCCGATGTGCAAGTGGCTAAATTAATGTTTTGATTTTTATTTTACTAATGTTTTGAAATTAATCAATATCAGAAAGTTATTCGAAGTTATCGAAAAAATGTTTTTATTGATTGAAAACATTTTTCAAAATTTTTGAATTTGGGAAAAAATGTTCAAACTCAACCGGTAATAATGTCGCTGGCAGAAGACGAAAGACTCCCGACAAAATGCAGGGAAAATTAAAAAAATTCATAACTTTGCGCCAAAAAATCGTAGGCACTCGAAGTTTTAAAACCTTGACAGAAAAAGGACTGAACTTTATTGCCTTGGCGGTCGATAGGGTCCACGATTTTTTTGGTACGCCGTACAAGCTGTTACAGTTTGACATTTTTTAAATCAAAAACATTTTTTTTCTGCGGGCGGTCGCGGGGAGCTGAAAGGCCTTTACGTAACATTCGCTCGGACTCCCTTAAACTAGACACTTTAAACTTTTTAGTACTCAAAGGTTCATCCATTTTCGTCCAAAATCCGCCGAGTTATGACGGTTTGAAGTTTTGGTATTTTTGGTGCGTTTTCAAGTGGTGCGTTTTTTTCCTCGAGTGTATTAATAATGCATAAGTTTTATTGATATCAAACCTGTGAAAAGTTATTGCTAATCTCTGCAAGTTTACATACAAGATTGGGCATTATCTTTATTGTTGACCTTTACAAAGTTAAATGTATACACGAACACTCTATAAACTATCTAACCAAATACTAAATAAACACTAGAACTAAGTGAAAAAATATTAAAGGGTTCGCGCGAAACTGGTAAACACCATGAAAACCGTACGTTCTGTTTACTAAACTGGAATAAAAGTTAGGTTAAGTAACTCAACATCTGTTGTTTGCTAACAATAATAATAATTTGTTTTGGTTGTATCTCACTCTTACTCATTGCATGACGGCAAAGTTGTATCAAAATGGCCGCGCCACGACCTTCTAGATTTCACGAGACGAAGTCTCTTATCCGGCGTGCGTACTCCACTAGTTTAAGTGTTTCTCCGCTAGTGCTACCAAACACGCAAAGGCGGAAACGGATATATAACACGTAAATGGTAATCTCAAACTACTCTAACTTCGCACGCTTTTATACTTTTTGTCGGTTTTGCGCCTATCGTCAATAAATTATATTTTTCTAATCTTTTAGCAGTTTTCTTTATTTTTTAATATAATTATGTTATTTTCTTGTTATTTGTTTAAATTTTTGTAGTTTTTTCGTTCACTTTAGTAATGGCAAGCACTAGAAGAAAAAAGTATAAATGCAGCATTGCAATGTGTAATAGTACTGATCCTACAATATCATTTCATGAATTTCCTTCAAATTTTACCTTACGAGAAAAATGGTATCAAATCTTACGTTGGGGTTATGGACACCAACAGCAAAATAATCATATTGATGTATGTACTTCCTTATTTCGACGGATCAACAATTACAGATACCTGAAAGAGTAAATTTCAACATCCAGCTTCCTAAAAATATAACAGAATTAATAAAAGAACTTCAAACCTTTTTTATGCATCTAGATTACGGAATTCTGTCAGCATCTGTAGCACTGCTGGCAGGATACATTGCAAAAAACTTTAGAAAGGATTGAATGTTAATAGCCTGTTAGATTATCTGTTAGCTGTCTCGTATTCAAATTCACTGATAGGATTTGTAAATCTTCAAGACAAAGGTGCATTAAAATACTCAACTAGAAGGTTTACACTTTTAATCAACCAAATAATGGAACTTGTAGTTGTAATACAGATTGTAGAACATTTACCTGGAGAATGTAATCCGTCTAATATTCTAACATCACTAAGTACTTCTAACTCCAATTGCTTCTTCACAGTTCTTTGTTTGACACGACCACAAGGACGTATTTAGTAATATAATTCTTTAAAAATTACTAAAACCTTGTTTGGCAAATAGAAACTTTGCAAAAAGGTGAACAGATAATGTACTTACTGCTCACTTTCTCTATATTCTAAACCCAGTTCACAGAAACTTTTAAAATTGTAATTTCAATAATGTTATTAAACTTGTAAATTAATTTTAATAACATAATTAATTAAATTATATAAATTTATTTATTTATTTATTATAATTAATTCCCAAAATATTTACGTAAACATGCAACGCTTGACATTTGTAAGGGTTATCTAACCTATACATCATCAAGTGACAAATAAACATCAGCGTGTCAACTAGCGCCAAAACGGCGAAATTTTGCGTTTTCTCAGAAACAAAGTTTATATGGGAAATCGTAAAAGTGCCCAGGCCGGATAGAGACTTTGTCTCATGAAATCTAGAAGGTCGTGGGCCGCGCACACCATTCCCATAAAAATTTGAATGCGCAGTGGACCAAGCGCATTCTAAATCTGTTATTGTCTATGTTAAGTTGCAAATATTACAAGCATATACGTATATAAAACGATGGATGAAACTTGTATAATGTAGAGATCCTCGATGAAACTTGTATAATGTAGAGATCCTCAATGAAAACTTAAACTGTGTTATTTTAGAGTTAGGACACGGATGTCAAATTCTATCTCTTTCTAGGCCAAAACTAAGCTGTCTGAAACAGAGATACTTTTTTCTCTCTTTTTACTTTAGCGACAAAATTCAGCAGCTGTCTGTTATAAATTCTAGGTTATGCTTTATGTCATGTTTATTTTTATGCATGTAAAAGCTTTGAATGTGCACGTTATTATTTGTTTATTAGTTTCGGAAGATTGTTAAAACTATTTCATAGCCTATTAATTGCAAAAATAGAAGTTTGTCATTTTTTAATGTATAAAAGTTTTGATTGTTATTAAACATGTTAATTTTTCTCTTTCAAAATAATTAAATTTACATCAATAAATGTAAGTAAATCTGTAAAATCTAATGTCATTTAAAACTTTTATATTAAACCAATTTATATATGTAATTATAATTAAAAGTTGAGTAGAGAAAAATTAATAATACACGTGTTTTTACAAGAAAGTAAAAGTAAGGTTAAGTGTTGATAAAATTTTTCATCAAAAAGTATCCTTTATTTGGAATATAAATTAAAATCGTAAATACTAGATTGTTAATAGTCCAGTCAAGGAAGGAGGTGTAGAGTGCGTGAGCAGGTACCTAAGCAATTCCTTCAGAAACTTGTTCAGGGTGCTTATGGTATGAGCATACCAAAAGTCCTGACGTCTAGGTGGTGCGCCGGAGGGGGGGGGGGAGGAAAGGTCTCAATTTTTGGGTTTTCGCTTATATCTCGAAAACGGTACGTCGCAGGAGAAAATTTTCTGATAATAAATAAAACTACATAAAATTATCTAAAACAGTTATTCTATAGGTTTTTTTCGAATTATCAACCGTTTTCGAGCTACACGCTCGGAAAAAGTTAAAATTTTCGAAAAAAATCATTTTACCTCACATTTTTCATCAAACATTCCTTCATATCGTCTAAAATATTCATCAGAGAAAGAAATTCATTTGAAAGAAGTTATAGATACTTGAATTCCCTTTTAGAATGTATATACATATGCAAATTAATCTCTAACCAGTCAACATTTACAGCAATTTTAAGTTTTTTCGTAAAATGTTGTCATTTTCAGAAAAAGCTGTTTTTATCATATTACTAACACACACCATTTGTTTGTTACAGATATCTCTACAATGAGTACTACTAAGTGTCCTGTGTGTCTTGAGGACGTCGTTAAAGGAAATAACGACGTCTGTGAGGTCAAAGAAAAGGGAATACTGGGCCTTATTAAAGCAAGTAAGGAACGGAAAGACGACAAGCACCAAAGTTTCCGTGGTTTGACACCCCTTTTGATTCACACCAGTTGTCGAAAAAATTACACTCGAAGTGATACAATTAAAAAATATGTCAAGGAGGCATCCACATCTAAGGAAGAGGCAGAGTCGTCTCAGCTCAGGTCTTTAGTTCCCAAATTCAATTCAAGAACAATTGTTTATTCTGTGCACATTGTGCAAAGGAAAAGACCAAACCTTGGAGGGAAGCAGCGATTGTCAGTTTTCTAAAGATGAGATACTGGGTGTCATATCAGAGACCAAACCCCAATGGCGAACCATCAAGGCTGAGTTGGTGAGAAAATATGGAGATCGAATACTGATCACTCCAGGCGTCAAAAGGTTTAGTGTGCCCGTGGTATGTTTTAGAGACAGTGGGAACAAAATTATCAATGAACGAAAAGACGCCTAGAGTGATCAGTATTCGATCTCCATATTTTCTCTCCAACTCAGCCTTGATAGTTCGCCATTGGGGTTTAGTCTCTGATATGACACCCAGTATCTCATCTTTGGAAAACTGACAGTCGCTGCTTCCCTCCAAGTAGGCAAAAATCTCCTCCATAGCCTGTGTAACATGGCTGTCTCAGGGGATCTTAGCTTTCGGAGTTGCGAAACTCATGGGCTTCACAAACTAAGGTAGTAGTCTTTGTGGTATACTGCCTCCTTAGCAACAAGCTCGTTAATCGAGGAAAAGAACTTTGTCACCCCAGGAATGCTCCCTCATAGAACACACCTCCCTGATACGATTTTGAACAGTTGAAGTCTCAACCGAATGTACAATTCTCCTTTTCGCCAAACGCTTTTTGGTTTCTTCCTTTGCACAATGTACACAAAATAAACAATTGTTCTTGAAATTGAATTGGGGAGCTGAAGACCTGAGCTGAGACGGCCCTGCCTCTTCCTTAGATGTGGATGCTTCCTTGACATATTTTTTAATTGTATCACTTCGAGTGTAATTTTCTCGACAACTGGTGTGAATCAAAAGGGATGTCAAACCACGGAAACTTTGGTGCTTGTCGTCTTTCCGTTCCTTACTTGCTTTAATAAGGCCCAGCCACAATATATTAATTAACCGGCAGCCACCCTATCTATGCAATAAAATAAGGTATAGAACCGATGTACACAATATAAATGTGCTACATAGAGGTCTGTTGACTGTACCCAAGCATAATACCACTTTCTTTAAACGCTTATTAAGTTACAATGTCTCAAAAGTTTATAACAATATTCTGCCATCACTAAAGACATTATCAGTGAAGCAAGTTAAAAAAGCTTTAGTTAAGCGGTTAACTGCAGATCGTCAATGATACGCCAAACCGTAAACAATCTGTACTGACTATAATATATTATTTAAGTACTTATAACTTACTTTTTTTTGTCTTTTCAATCCGACTAAATGTACTATAAGTTTAAGTTTTGCAAGGAGGGATGGAAGAGTAACTCTGTTGAATTCCCTCCTTGAGATTCTGTTATGTACGATTGTATATTATAGAATAAATATTATTATTATTATTCCCTTTTCTTTGACCCCACAGACTTCGTTATTTCCTTTAACGACGTCCTCAAGACAAACACAACAAATTTTGTGTGTCAGTAATATGATAAAAACAGCTTTTTCTGAAAATGACAACATTTTACGAAAAAACTTAAAATTGCTGTAAATGTTGACTGGTTAGAGATTAATTTGCATATGTATATACATTCTAAAAGGGAATTCAAGTATCTACAACTTCTTTCTAATGAACTTCTTTCTCTGATTAATATTTTAGACGATATGAAGGAATGTTTGATGAAAAATGTGAGGTAAAATGATTTTTTTTCGAAAATTTCAACTATTTCCGAGCGTGCAGCTCGAAAACGGTTGAGAAATCGAAAGAAACCTATAGAATAAAAGTTTTAGATAATCTTGTGAACTTTCATTTATTATCAGAAAATTTTCCCCTGCGACGCACCGTTTTCGAGATATAAGCGAAAACCCAGAAATTGGGACCTTTCCTCCCCCCTCCCTCCCCGGCGCACCACCTAGACGTCAGGACTTTTGGTATGTTCACACCTTAAGCTCCCTGAGCAAGTTTCTGGAGGAATTGCTTAGGTACCTTCTCACGCACTCTACACCTACTTTTGGGCCATTCATTGACTGAACTATAAGTAAATACAAAGTTATAATTGATGAAATAGTAACAGAAAAAACTATGGAATTAAAAAGTCTAATAACTGAATTAAAAAATGAAGTTCAATGTTTAAAAACTAGTAATATTGACTTGGTGCGTTTATTAACAAATTATGATAATAACATGCACACCATAAAGGAATGTAATAATGAGTGTACAATTGTACAATCAAATCAGCGAAAAGATTTTAATTCTTCAACTGAATCGTTGGACACTGTTATTCAAGTGCTTGATTCTAACAAGACTAAACAGAAAGCAATCATTAAAACTCGAGGAAAGGAATTACATAAATCTAATTCAATACGAGACGCCAAATTAACATTGAAGGAATTCAACAAGTCATACAACAAGTCAAGAAGGGTATATTTATCTAATACAGCAACTGTAAATACAGGTGAAAAATCTAAAAGCCTTTCTAATAAATTAACACAACTGATTTTGTTTTCGAGATGTAAATTACGAGCGGCCAGTGGTGCTGCATGTAGCTCTATATAAAGCATTTAAGTTTCCCGCTATTTTGTCGTAATGCGACGTTGTTACATTGCGCGTTACATCAAGCGTTCAATTGACAAATTCTTCGTATTAATTCTTTTTCTGCAAAACTATCTTTCTCACAAATTTGAAATTTTAACGACACAATCTTACAACGTTTTTATGTGAAATGTTCTGGTGTCAAATTCTTAAGTTATTATAATAAATGTATCAATAATTTACTATTTTGCATAAGATCATGTGTAATTTTTAAATGCAATTTATGCATAAGCAAACTTCCTAAACATTAAAGATTTTTCAAGAAATAATTTTTTGCATTAAAATCTACCAACTTCGCTAATTTCTTTTACATTTTCATCATTTTTCTCTACAGCCACAACTACTTAAAGGATTCGATAGTTTTGTCGAAAAATATTTCCAGTTACGGAAAATTTTTAATACCGCGTAATTTGCTAGACAAAATTAAACTAACAAATCCTCCTCAGTTTTAAACCAAATTTGATCTTGAGCTACTTCCACCAAAGGATGAGTACCGTCACAAATGAATGATGGCGAATGATCAACTCACCGCCAGGCGTCAGATAGTATCAAATACTTTAATTATTAATACCGGAAACTTTTTTAAAAATGAAATACAAAATCTAATAGCGCCTCTTGCAGAGTGGTGTGCAACTAAACCTGACTAAATTTCTAAAATATTTGGAAAGTAATTAAAAATTAGTCATTGTAATGAAAGATTGAATAGTTTAGATAAGTTGTAAATGCTGATGTAGGTTAGCATATAAAAAATAAACCACTGCCTATCAAAAATAATATTATTTTTTAATTGGGTGCAGGTTTCTCACCGAAAAAACATTTAGTAGTTGCACACCCATCTGCGAAGATGGTGCTTCAAAAATGTCACCTATTTTCATATGGTAAAGTATATGGAGTTTTCGGTATTAATAATATTAACCCTCGGACTACGGAAACCGGGTCTCAACTGACCCGTACTTTCATTTTTTAAACAACTCCACCTTTTTATTAAATACCGCTTTAGGCGTTTGTGTATTTCTCGAAAATGTTATGAAGGTGGTTTAGAAAAAATTTCTTGGTATACCTTGGAAAATCCGCTCGGATCAATTGACACCGGATAATACAGGAACAAATACAATAATAAACGTGATAGTCGTTTTAGATTTATTTGACGGACACATGAACAGGTTACTGTAAAGAAAGTATGCAAATCGTGTAAGAAGTAATTTACCCTATGTGTAACAAGAATTTTGACTGAATAAACCCATTATTTCTGGATATCTGAATGTTTCACCTTTTTTTTAGTTTGTTGGCCAATAATTGCAAATGATTGTAAATAAACATTAATATTATGAATACATTATCATGTGCAAGTTTTGATTAGTAGCATAAACATTTTGATGTTACGAAATTCATGTAAAAACAGAAAAATACTAGTCCGCGTAGCCGAAATTATTTCCCTGGGGCGAGGTTTAAAGTAAATACTTTAATATTATTAATACCGGAAACTCCGTATACTTTACCATATGAAAATAGGGCACATTTTTCTGGCGCCATCTTCACAAATGGGTATGCAACTGACAAATGGTTTTTCGGTGAGAAACCTGCATCTAATTAAAAAACAGCACTATTTCTGTTACACGGTGGTTTATTACTGGTATGCTCGAATATATAAACTTTTACAATTTATCTCCTAATCCTTAACAATTATACTTAAATAGTTATAAACTTAATTTGACCTGCCTGAGACATTAGTATAGTCTTGTCATTATTCTGTCAATTACTAGCTAGATTATAAATGTCATGTATAACATCTGTATGTTGATCTGACAATACACGATATATTAAAAAAAAACAATTTATCTAATTTATCTAAACTATTAAATTTTTCATTACAAAGACGATTTTTTAAGGGGGCGTTATTGGCGCAAAATATTAGCGTCAAAATATAGCTCACGTTTTTCATTCAGTTTTCTTTTAATAATCGTTTTTTTACGAAGATAACGTTTGATATCGATTCCTAAACTGTTAAGGTAGTGTGGATGATAGTTTATAAGGAGTAGATATCTAAAATAAATTTTATAATCGTAGTCGAACATAGCCAATCTTGTAGAATTAACGTTTTTTAAAAAAATAACCATAATACAGTCATTATAACATTGTTTAATAGCAAAATCTATGAAAATGCATAAATGTTTTTGCTTGCTTACTTAGTATTGATTGAAATAAAATAGATGTACACGGCGCGAAAAATTAAATATGGCAGCACGAAAATCAGTCATTTTTAGTTGAATGCTTTCTGCACCAGGAAGCGTTGGGTGGTAATATTCGCGGGACATTTAAAAATAATTTAACTTTCCTAATCTTTTAACTATTATTTAATAAATTCCAGAAGTAAATGTTGTTTTTCTTTACTTAAGAGTGAACTTACTTACTTACTTTATGTGACGGTTAATTTTTGAATAAACTATTTCACTCTTAATTAGCCCTGATTAATTTCTTAAAACGAATATATATTTTCAATATTTTAATATAGTAATACTTTTCTTTTTCTTAAAACCAGCAAGAACAACTAATATTTTTAAAGATATTTTGCAGTTTTATATTCCTCTTTCTGATTTCAACTACCTTAATTTATTCCTAGGCATTTAAAAATTAAAAATCTCAGTTAAACTTAAAATATTTTGAAAGTTCACGCATGTCTGGCAACACTGTGAGCACAAATTTTAGTTTTAAAGAAATTAATTCAGTTTTGGAGACCATAGCGCCATCTTTAGGTGTTTATAGTTAATGAAGCTTCCTATTATGAAAACTGGCGGCGATAACGCGCCCTTAATAACTTTTCAAATATTTTAGAAATGTCAGGTTTATTTGCACACCACATCGCAAGAGGCGCTATTAAATTTTGTCTCCCATTTTTCAAAAGAAGTTTCCGGTATTAATATAATATTAAAGTATTTGGTTAAAGTATTTGATAGTACTCATGAAACCCAATGTTAGGGTTCCAGTATAATAATAGAAAATGATAGTATAGTATAATAATAAAAAAGGTTAGGGCATGTGGATCCATTGTCAAGAACGTCCGAATTTTTTGTAAAGTATTATCATCTATCAACTTTGAATTGTTTAATTCGATGAATTGTTTCTTGACAAAATATGTGCAGACCTGTCAATAAATTCTTTGATTCGACATTATTATAATGCTATTAACACTTATTTACCAATAACAAATACATATTATTAAGAAAATAAAACACCTTTTAAAACAGAATCACACAATTGTAACATTCTAAATTGATGCCCCACGATCAGGCGTCAATTGCAACATACTCTTTTTACTCTAGAACAAAAGAAATTAACTTACTGTACTTATGCACCGGTTAAGATCTCTTTTTGAAGAATTATACTTCAAGGTAGGTACTAGTTTCTTAATCTCATATATTTTGAAGAAAAAATAAAGGTAATGGAAATAATAAGAAATATAGGCGCCATTCACTTGAAGTCATTACAATACGTTACCGTAATCCTCAAGTGAAAATAGATTCTGATTGCATTGATTGAATTTCATTCATTCATTCATTCTGGGCGTGGTCTTCACTCTTCACCCACTGCACTGAAGCTCTAGGCTTATTGTGCCCCAAGAAGTGATTTACTCAATCAGACCTGTATCGCCAAAGTAGTTGAGGATACAGTTGATTGGTGCTGATGCAATTTCGCTCGGTTCAACATACTGAGCCCCGAAATGTTTAAATCTTTTAGCCCCGAGGGCTGAACATTCACATAGGACGTGTAGGGCTGTCTCTTCTTCCTCTTCACATAGCCTACAGGTTGCATCATCGACAATATTCATTATGTTGAGATGTTTATTAAGGCTACAGTGTCCTGTTAATAGTCCTGTTAAAAGCCTTAGTTGTTTCCTGCTCAGTCTCAGCAGTTCCTTTGTTCTCTTACTTGAAGGGGACATCATTAGTATCTTTGACTGCCTGTGCCCCTGTAATTTCTCCCAGTAGGTTTTATGTTTATCTTTCAATAAGTCTTTGATAATCCCTCTTGCGGTTAAATAAGGGATCCCGCATGTAGGTTCAGGACCTATTAATCTCTGTTCGGAAGCTTGTTTTGCAAGTTGATCAGCTTTTTCATTTCCTTCATAACCCTGATGTCCTGGAACCCACTCTACACAAACATTGTTGCGTGTGGCCAGTGTCACCAGTGCTTCTGTGCAATTAAGCACGACCCTTGAGTGAATTTCAGTACTTTCTAAGGCTTTTAGTGCCGCTTGGCTATCCGTTAAGATGGAGATTTGCTTATTTTCAAAGCCCCTCTCTATCATGCTTTGTGCACATAATATTATGGCTGTTAATTCAGCTTGGAACACGGAGGTGAGCTTCCCCAGGTTAACACATATTTCATTCCCTGTACTTTGCTCAAACACTCCTGCTCCAGAGCTGTTTTCTGTTTTGGAACCATCTGTATACCATACAGATCCTTGTCTTTGAATCAACTCTCGTTTTCGTTCTTCATCACCCCTCTCAGGTATTTCAACCCTAAAAGGTTTTCTGAAGTCCCAAACGGTGTTGATTTTATCAGATTGCATATTGAGGATACTGGTTTTTTCCAGTATATTAAAGATCTCAGAATTGGGTCCGAAGCTTCGTCTCCCTATCCCATGATCGCTAATTTTCAGTCTATATGCAGCTGCTAGTGCTTCTGATTCCACTACTAGGTGAAGTGGAGGTAGACTTAGCATTGTTTCCATTGAAGCCGTGGGCGTAGATGACATTGCCCCAGTAATACCTATACAGGCAAGTCTTTGTAGTTTATTTAATTTATTTATTACCACTCTGTTTCTGGTTTTGTGCCACCAGATAATAGAGGCATAAGTGATTGTTGGTACAACCACTCTTGTGTATACCCACAAGGTCATGCTTGGTTTCAAGCCCCAAGTTTTGCCTATTGTTCTCTTGCAAGCCCATAGGGCCCTTGTGGCTTTATTAAGTATCTTCTCCAGATGGGGATTAAAGGTTAGTTTGGTGTCTAAAATGACGCCCAAATATTTTGCCTCTTTCCTCATAGGTAACTGTTGGTCCCCTATTCGTACCTCCTTCAAATCTTGAAGGTTTCTTTTACGTGTGAATGGTATGACCGAAGTCTTAACCGGATTAACCGAGAGTCCTTCTTTCAAACACCATCTCTCCACGGTTTTCAGGGCCTGCTGCATCAAATTTGATATTACTCCCCCGAATTTCCCGTTTATGAGTATGGTTATATCATCTGCATATCCTTGCGCATATATTCCTTTCGCATTTAGTTCAGCGAGAAGGTCATCAATTACCAGGCTCCAAAGAAGAGGAGAGAGAACTCCTCCTTGAGGACATCCTTTTGTTACGATAGCCTCCTTGGTATAATTTCCAAGGGCTACTATGATTTTCCTGTTTTTTAGTGTCGCAGTAACCCAGCCTGTTATAGATTGGTCTACGCCACGCTCAACCATTGCTCTGGCAATTGAGTCAAAGGAGGTATTATCAAAGGCACCCTCTACATCCAAGAATACTCCTAGGGCAATCTCCTGGTTTTCAATTGCCCGTTGTATTCTTGTAGTTAGTTCATGTAAAGCTAGTTCACAGGATTTACCCGATTGATAAGCAAATTGGTTTCGATGTAGAGGTGATTCCCTCAGAATTTCGTCCCTGATATGTCTATCAATCAGTTTCTCCAAGGTTTTGAGGAGAAATGACATTAGGCTGATGGGTCTGAAGGCCTTTGCCTGGGCATAAGAGTTACGCCCTGGTTTAGGTATGAAACAGACCCTAATCTGTTTCCAGCCACTTGGTATGTACCCAAGAGCCAGACTTGCCCTATATAGGGCACATAGTGGTGAAGCAAGTTCCTCCAAACCATGCTGTAGTAATGCAGGAAAGATGCCATCTATTCCTGGAGACTTAAATGGTCTAAACGTATTGATTGCCCATTTAAGTCTTGTTATGTTGATTAGCCTTTCGGCCACTCCCCAATCTTCTCTTCTTGCCCGAGTGATTGGTATTCCTGACATATCATTGTCATGATTTGTTCCAGTATCAGTAACACTTCCTGGGAAGTGAGTCTCTAGCAAGAGCTTAAGAGTTTCCTCCCCAGTATCCGTGTACTCTCCATTAGGCTTCTGTAATGAGCCCAATTTCCCTTGGTTTACTTTCAATAGGGCTTTTTGCAGTTTTGCACAAGTTGGTGTACATTCAATTTCCCCACAGTACTTCCTCCATGAAGCCTCTTTTGCCTTCCGGACCGCATATCCGTATTTCAGGTTAGTGGTTTTGTACTCTGCCCAGTCCCCCGTTCTTTTTGCTTTGTTAAACAGTTTACGCACTGTTGCCCTAAGCTTAGAGAGTTCATGGTTCCACCAAGGGTTCCCATTTTTCTCTCTTTTTACTCTTAGCGGGCAGCTGTTTTCATATGCTATTGTGATAGCTGATGTGACATAGTTGTTCATCGCTTCGATAGCATCTGCTGTTTCAGGTTGCTGTAGACAACCTTCTAATCCTAGTGCTAGGTTCTGCTTGAACATTCCCCAGTCACAAGATCTAGGATCTCTGTAAGTACTAGGTTCAGCCCTATTCGAGTATAGGTCGAACCTGATATATCTGTGATCTGAGAGTGACGGCTCGTTAACAACGTGCCAACTTTTAATCACCCTACAGATCTGTGGTGTACCTATTGTAATGTCTAAGACTTCCTTTCTTGAAGAAGTCACAAAGGTTGGTTCATTACCTTCGTTAGCAACATCTAGATTATTGCAAGCAATAAATTCTAAAAGTGACTCACCTCTAGCGTTGTTTTCCGTGCTGCCCCATACCTCATGGTGTGCGTTGGCATCACATCCTACTAATAAGTGGACTTTATTGCTAGTGCAATTCCTGACCAGGGCTCTGAATTCCTCTGTTGGAGGTAGTCCTGGTTGATCATATGGAAGGTAGGCTGAGCCTACAATTAGGTCTCTTGCAATTCCTTCCATGGCTGTTTCAATCTTTGCCACTACTAGGTCTCTGGTGATGAGGCCCCATAGTGGTATTAAATGTAGGTTTTTTTTTGCAATGATGCAAGTCCTAGGATGCTCGTCAACCGGGCACAATAGTTCCCAGTCAGCAGGCAATCCAAGTCCTCGTATCCGTCCCCTGTAAATCCAAGGTTCTTGTATTAGTGTCAAATCAATATTATTATACCTAATATGATTTTGTAAAGCAGCAGAAGCTGCCTTACTATGATGTAAGTTTACCTGAAGGACTTTTATAGTGGTAGTCCTTGGTTTTTTGTCCATTATATATTTAAAGAGGTTCCACTAAGGGCCCCTCTGGTGCTTCTTCTGTCTCCATCTGAATGGGCTGGGTTTCTGAAGTCGATGGTAGAGGCGGTGGTGTCGGTATACGTCCCTCCTTCACACCTATTTCAGATTTTGGTTGTTCACCATCCTCTCCCTTTTGCCCGAGCAGCTTAAAAGTGACTCTGGAAAAGTTTAAGAATGGTCGTCTGTCCAGCTCTGAGATTTTTGCCCAGGATTTTTCGTCCAAAAGTATAATAAGTTGTTGACCTTTTGGATCTGGTTTTTTGTCAACTACACGCCAGGTTCCTGTACGGAGCCCTGGGTTTTGGACCCGAAGTCTTTTAATAATTTTTTCCGGTTCCTCAATTGGACCCGGAATCCACGTCATTACCCTTACTGGTTTGGGAACGTCCTTAGCGTCGATGACACTAAGTTTCGCTCCCTCCCAGAGGGTACTGCTCTGTATAGCTTGTCTCAGCCAGTCCACAGTGGGTTGATCAAAGCAAGATACTTGGATCAGTCCCCCCTTGTGTCTTAGTTCTGAGAACCTTGGTGCAGGTCCTCCTTCTTCAAGTTCGTCCATTTTTGTGATTAGAGCGGCCCTAATAAGGTTCGCCTGATCTTCGCTTATTACCGTCTCAGGAAAGGTCTCGGTTAGGATGGCCAGCCTGATGTCAGTTAAAGCGCTTTTATAGGAGACAGAGATATCTACCTCCCTACTTTTTTTTGATGCCCTGATGTCTTTAGGAGTGCTGCCATCAGATCGGTTCCTCTTCTGAGCCCCTGTCTTTTGGCTAACATCCTCAGGTTTATTTGAAGCAGTGGTAACGTTAGGACCAGTGGCCCCTACCGCCCTTGCTTTTTTTAGTTTGCGCCTTGCAGCGCCAGATAGTGGTTTTTTTGTCTCACCTAAAGCAGGCTCCCTCCTCTCGGAGGTTCCCGCTTTTGGTGAGACAGGTGGATTCTGCTGAGAGTCTCTATCTTTCTTTTGTTCTTTAGTTTTTTTGTTTTTCTGTGTATCCATTTTTGGTCCCACGAGTGTAAACATTTAAGGAGTGAAAAAACTGTCGCTAAGAACTGATTGCCCCTCAGCCATAACATCTCTTCGGCGCGCACGATACCACTGAGATTGGGGGGGGTTTTTATAGTGGCCCCATCCACACGGTCCGGGCGGTTAAGCCAAGACCCCCCCACACCAAACCTGTCCGCGAGACATGACCACAGTCAACAGGAAAATGGTGCAGGGTCTATCGGCTAAGCCCAACTAAGTTAGGCAATAACCGGCGCCGTTAACCCCAGTGCAGGCCCTTAGCCACGACACGACAGCTGGGCAAGGGGGTGGTCCGCGGGGAGGTTTTCACCTAGGCCATGTTGCGGGGGTTAGTCCGCTCAGGCGCCTCACTCGCTCACCTCTATATTGCGGTTTTTACGCCGCTCAAGTTACTAGTTCATCGCAGTGATAGGCTTAATAGCCGCCCTACCCGTTGCTGTTAACCAGTCTAGCTGATCAAAAACCCCGGGCTTCCTCCTATCCGCCACCTGGAGACGCGCCCGGTGGGTACCACCCTTAGCACGAATGTGCTATGTTCAGATGTTCATTGAACGTGTCCGGGAAATTGATTGAATTTAATAAACTAATCGTAATTAGGTAGTTATCGTTAACGTAGGTTGACATTAAAGCTGGTTAATGTAAATGAATAACTTTAACTAATCATTTTCATTTATTCGTCGGATAACATAATCTCTTGTCTATGAAGACAATATTAAAATAATCTTAATAATGTTTTAATAGGGATCCCTAGTTAGAAAAGAGTAATTGCGTTATTAGCAAAAAGTTTTCATCATAAAATAGGTACAAATAAATTTTATTTACAAAACTCACTTATAAGATACAGTCTATTAGCTAATCCTGGTTAAATCAGTAGATTTTACAATACATTAAATCACAAATAGCACTACACAATAATGACTCTTTTTTCACTTAACTTTAGGTACGAAGTACCTCACACATTATGAGTGCAGAACTTTGGATCACTGGTGTTGATGCTGAAGTTATAATCATTGATCATAAAATAGTACCATTAGAAATGTCTATTATTTCCAGGTTTTAACGTTAACACGAATTTAATAGCCAGAATGTTGCATTGTCTTATCGTAGTAATATTTCGATCCGCACAAAATTTGGCAATCCGCAATCGTCTTGTAACGGAAAACAAACAAATGCGGTTTATTTAGCTTTAAATTTCAATTAATTATTGAGTTTCCTTTACAAATCATCAACTAACGGCACACTGGATTAATTATTAATTTAATACGAAGAGCTAATTGTAATATTAAGCACTTAAGCTTTTTCTTTTGTAAACGGAACGAAAAGAACAAAATGATATCAGAAATAGCTTAGTCGCACTTGACGGATCGTATCAGAATTTCGCGTCTGCTTGGCGAATTATCGGAGACCTACGTGCATTTCGCTTGGCGAACTGTCTGAGATTTCTTTTAAAATTTTAACTTCTACCCGAGTAGCTAATGTTCTTAAGAAAGGGAAATATATAAACACCCTATCAAGTGCCATAGTGACCTACCTTGCACCAATTGGAAAATGCCTTCTAAAATGGGTATTTACAAAAGCAAAGACTTGTTTTCTAACATGAAATCTGATATCAAAAAAATATTGCAGGCCACAATTTTGTCTATGTCGCAAAATAACCGAATGAGTTTGTTGATCTTGAATAAATTCCTAAATAAAACACATGTCCTTTTTGCTTACGTTGCAGTTTGTTTATTTTAAAACAAATTCAAGGTCTAATAACAGCTTAAAATATCTTATTTTTTAAGAGAACATTTGATATTCTATTTAATTAAATTAAATGAGAATTTTTAAAAAACATAAAAAGCATTGGGCTTTATAAGAAAATTACGTTCAACAAACAAATGAAGAATCTAGGTCACCGCGTAATCACCACCTGGTTAACACATAAAATAAGATCGTCAAACGCAAACGTCAGACGCGTATAGGAACTCTCACCTTTATACATTCTACAAGCTTTTGAGATGTACAGAATTAAACTCAGGGTACCTATAATGAACGAACAGATTGAACACAGTATTATCCGTTACTGGAAGTGTTAGATACTTAATTTCTATTTCTTGTCTAGTTATTTATACCTATTTATTGTATTTACCTGAGCGGCGTGTTTCTTTATATTTATATTACCTGTGATAATGATAGCTTAGCTATCGAAACAAGTGTCAAGTAAAATAAAATAAATTTATGAAACCTTTTGTAATCCTATTTATTTATTACATTTACATTTCTAATAACAAATAGAAGTAGGGGGCAGTCGGTAGACGAGTAGTACCAGTGCATCACTCGTGTTCCAAGGGTCACGGGTTGAGTCCCACTTGGGGCGGTAAGATTTTTCGAAATGGGAAGGTTCGGCTGCCTCTACTATGAATGGCTGTGTAATTGTGTTGCATAGATGGGGGACATATGATACCTAAGCTGTTGGTTCCTCCGTAGTGTAGGCGTTATAATATCAAAAATAAAAGTAAATTAATGTGTAATAAGAAAATTAGTATGAAAAACACGTACTACAATGCCCAATTGTGTAGCGGCTCGTAACGCAAACTGTACTCTTATCATAATAATGGTTAAATTGAACTGACCTGTAGCTGTCTTTCTGCCTGTGTGTCTGTGGCTGGACCGTGTCTTTCTTCAGGTAATCTGTAATATCATAATTCTGTAATCATATATTATTTATTGCTTTACGAGGTGCTTTACGATAGAGACCCTACAATTAGAGTTTGGCCAATTTCGACGGTTCCCGCCATTTTTATATCACAATAACATATATACATTAATGACATGGATTTTAACATTTTACTGCAAAATAATGTTTTATAATACACAACCCACTATTTCGTGTTTTTTAATTGAGTCAAATACCGTTCAAATGCGTGCCAGTATTTGGCCGTGTAACCATTTCTGCACTTTTCAAATTTGGCACCACGTGTTGACCAATGGCTGCGTTGGCCAGAATCTAATTGAAGGGTCTACTTTACAATAGCTGCATCACTGCATCTAGTCACCTAGGCCCTACTGGTCGACCAGAGTACCGCAAACCGCAGCCATATTGGGGCAGGGAAGGGTGATTTTTAATAATGGACAAATTAAAACCACGTTCTACATGTTTGTCATATTAAAGGTTTGATCTTTCAGAATAAGAAAAACCTTTTAAAGTAAACGTGGATTTGATTAAATTCAATACAGAACAAATAAACAATTTCGTGCTTCGTTTGTCCCAATATGGCGGCGGTTTACGTTACTCTGGTCGACCAACTGGCCTAGGTAGTTACCTAGGCCAGTTGGTCGACCAGAGTAACGTAAACCTTCTTCTACTCGATCTTTACCCACACGTCATAGATCTTATGCGTACGAGTTAATAAACAAGAATTTCTAATAAAATCAACGACTAGTTTCATATTTTTGACATTTTAGCCAAGTTCACAACTATTAAGAGTCGTAAACTTTCGGATAACCTACAATTTTTAATAAGTTAGTTGTTCCAAAAAATAGTTTTATTTTTTACTTTTTCTAATTACAGAAAATGTGATGATCTTCAAACTAAATATTTAAAAAAAAGATTTTTTAAGAGTGAATAAAATGTATGAATAAAATAAAAATGACAGCTACCACACAAAAATTATTATTAAATGAATCACTCAGTTTTCACTCCTTCCCGCACTTTTTAGTTTTTAAAAAAGCAGAACTAAAATGAAATTACTCGAAAATTTTAAATTATCTCCTCACTTCATATTGCTTTTTGTACAACCTTTCAATTTTTAGAACAGTTAAACAGCAAAATCTTATAGAATAAATTTGTAATTACAAATAAAAATTATTTCGGTTTTAAAATATTCATATAGAGTTCCTATATAATAATAATAGGTTATATAAGATAAGAGTTAGGACATGTGGATCCAATGTCAAGAACGACTTGATTTCTCATAAAGTATTTTCACCTATCAACTTTCAGTTGTTTGATTTGACAAATTGTTTCTTGACAAAATACGTAGACAGATGTCAATAAATTCTTTGATTCAACATTATTATAATACTCTTAATATTTATTTACTAATAAAAAGTACATATTATTATTAAGATAATTTAATACTATACAGAAAAATGTGTATTAGGATGTAAAGTAATGTAAATTTTGTTATACAATCTAAAGAATAAAGTGTCAGACTATTAACATCATGTACTCCTTGACATTGGATCCAGCCAATTAAAATCGGGCATCGTACATGTCCCAACTCTTATTCTTATTATTTAATATTATTATAGAGGAATTCTTAATGCTTTTAGCGCCATCTCTTGAGAAAGCATTTCATTACCACTTAAAAAATGTACTTTATCCTTTATTTTTTTTATCTCACGTAAGTAATAAGGATGTGAACATATGAATTGTCTTTACTAGCTACACATAATTGATGACGTGTGGGTAAAGATCGAGTGGAAGAACTGTAGATGCAGTGACTCTACTTTACAAGGTATTTTACTGCCCTCTAGTAGGTAATTCCAAGTAATGAATGCAAAATTACTTAGTTGTAATGAAATTATTCTTATAATTCATAGTTCAGGAATGTTTAAATTTTAACACCCAGTTTGTAGAGATTCAGTTAGTAGTGTAACAAGACGGCATTTGGCCCTGGGGCAAGATAATCATTAGGGCCCCCCAAACGATCGCAGAAAAGCGGAAATATTTAAATAAAATGCAATCTTAATAATAATACATGGGTATACATGTTTATTACTAGTAATACCTTAGTTTACATCCTTTTAATATTGGTTTTTACGTTCATTTAAGCACTTCATGATTTTAACCGAGAACCAGCGACAAAATATTTATATATATTTGACACTAGGTGCGACGCGAGAGTCAAAGCCCTAACACTTAGCTTTTAGGCTTCTATTATAACTTTTAGAACCACATTATTATAGTTATTTATTGTATACGTGTCTTATTAGGCAGTTAAGACGCGAAAGAAAAGGGTAGACACGAGAGCGTTAGCTCGAGTGTTTGCGCTTTTCTTGGGTGTTTTTACTACCAATAAGACATAAAATGCAATACAAAACTTTATCCACACCCGAAACCGACATAAAGGCAGAGAAAAAATATTAAAATGTATCGGTTGTGTATAAACATTATTTATGGTATACTGACTCGTAAATATCTGTTTATTGAGCTCTGTCTGTAGGGGTAAAGATTTTCTTACGAGCTAGCCCGTTAGCAAGCTCGTAAAAATTATTACGGACTCTTTATCATCAATACCATAGCAACATACATATTTATTTAAAACATTCATACATATCTTACGTAAATTGTGCTGTACTATTTTAGTAAATGAAAGAGTTATTTATTAAAGATTTACGAGTCAGTATAGCATAAAATGTTGTACAACGCTTGACCGTTACACGAACCCTACGTGCTTGCACCTAATGTTCTAAGTAACTGTTTTGCTAACTAACTATTAAAGTGCAGTTAAGCATTAGTTAAAACTATCAAAAATATTATACAACATGTTCCGTATCGTTATGTTCAAACTTCGGGAGTGTCAAGTAGGTGCAATTCTGAAAATAAAAAAAGTGGTAAGTCTATTGTTATTTGTTTCGGAGATGCAGGGCTTGGAAATTCTTCTGCAAAGTAACAATGTGTTTTCTGAAAAGCAATAAACAAAATTAATGAATGAATGAGAGACTAACTTTAATTTAATGCTTGATTAATTTTCAACATGCCCTACCCGTGCATGTCTACAAGCTTGTGTTTGCTTGTGGATTCGTAGAGTGACGCTTCCTATTTTGCGCTTGTTTTCGCGTATTTCTTGCTCTCCAATAATTCTTTTCGGATGTTTGAAACTTGTGCGTACACCTAGTCTTGTATGTACACATGTAAGCCCAGAAATAAAACTCAAGGAAATTGTGATCCGAGGATCTAGTTGGCCATGCAACCGGTGCACCACGACCAATCGACCTTTGGTAATTAATATTTACAAAATTCCGGACGGCAATTCCGAAATCTGGCGAAGCACCATCCATTTGAAAACACATATCTCTTAGTATTATTAACGGTACATCTACTCAATAGGTGCCAATGAGTTTGTTTGATTGGGTAAAATATAAATTGTGGTCCCAGGCAGGTTTTTCTGAATCATGAATACCCTTCAAAAGCTAATAGCATTGTATCTTTGAAACAAATAAAAATAGACCTACCACTTTTGTGTTTTTTATTCTCAGAATTGAACCTAAGTTTACACTCCCGAAGTTTGATCATTACGATACGGAGCACCTTGTATTATTATTCTGTTGATTGTGACAGAGCGGGCGACTAGATTTTTGTTTAACATTAGGATAATTGTTTAACTAACTAGCTTAAATTAATGAGGATCAGCTTCACGGTATCTGGTAACCAAAAAGTCTTGGTTAGTAACTAAACTAAGTTAGGGTAGGATTTAACAATTAAAACCATATATGTAGTATTACTTTCTGTTCACCATATTTTGTGTTATTCATCGTAAGAATAAGAAAAATAACTCAGTCAGTAACTCAGTAATACAAAAATACAATTAACAAGATTAAAATATAAATTAATAAAACAACTACTCTTATACAGGAATGATAAATAATAAATATATCAACTTATCAACAAATACTTCGGTATTATTTATACTCATTTTTTATTTTCAAAGTCTCTTTTTCTAGCCTTTTCAGGTATCACAATAGGCCCCCCAAAGTCGCCGGGTCTCGAGGCGTTGCCCCAAACTGTCACATGATAGTTACGCCACTGGGTTAAATCAGAAGTTTGATTATAAAGAGAACGTCATTTTGGCATTCTCTATACTTGTTTTGTTTATTACCATGCTTTCTGATTGTGAGGTTATAAATTTGAAAACATTTAAATATTTTTTTGTGAAAATGCACGTTAAATATTTATAAAATATGAAGCTTTAGATATAAATTGTTTGCTCAAAATAAATAATATTTCTAGTAAATATTATTAATCATGATTTACCTAATGTTAAGTTTGTTTTGTATATTAAAATTGTATCAAATATATACCTTTAAGTATTAATTTTCTAACACCCTAAAAACATTTAATATATGTATGAAAATAAAGATATAAAAAATATAAATTAGTTAGAGAAAGAAAAAAATTTAATAAATATTTTTTTCATTAGAAAACATTTAATATTTAAAATACATTTAACAAATATCTATTAAACATAGTATGTTACCGGGGTAGAGATAAAGGATTTTTGATTTAAATCATATTTAATAAAAGGTAAACTATTTTTTTTATTTAAATCTTTTTTAAGTGATTTGTTGCAACTATGAGTATAAATTAGTTATTTTGATGTATTGTTCGTTAACTTTAGCCGCCTCGTAGGTACTATTTTATATAAAGTATTGATTATATTATTGTATGGATTTTTGATAAATTTCTATTGAGATGTAAAATCTTAGCGTATTTTTAACGCTTTCTACAGCTATCGGTTATTATTAGTTTTATATCTTTTTCTGATATGTTTGTAGGTGATTAATCAAGTGAAACCAAAATAAAGGTATTGGCACTGTACGGTACAGGAACCCACTTTTCTAAAAGACATTAATATACTGTACTCCAGTAAGTGTAAAATAAAAAAAAAAAGAAAAGTACTTTTCTTTTTTAATAAACGAGCTTTTTGTTATTCTTTAGTAATATAAATTCGAGTTACAGCAACACTTCAGCAGTATTCCGGTTTATATCGCACAAAGATAATAGTGTACAACCATGTATTTCCGTATTGTAAGTAAATTCTCTATTGATTGAATATTCATTATTATTAAAGCAAAACAGTCGAAATAGTCCTCAAAAATAACTGATTATTAAAGTATTATTTAGCACATAAAGCATCATATTTCCGTTTCTGTGGTTATTAAATCTCGATTATATATGTAGTGATGGTAATGCGGAAATTTGTGCATATAGTATCAAAATGTAATAATCTAATCACATACATACATAAGTTAAACTTGTTACATTAGAACTTCGAGTTAATAAAAGATTTGTACTTGCATAACGCACAGAGGAAACAAGTTTATTGTATTTATAATTCGAAAAGTTGATAATAAGGAAATTTAGTTTCTAACACTTTGTGTATTCCTCCATGTGTTTGTATCTAACGCCCCAAGTAATCTAAACTTTAATTAAGATTCGTGTAGTTGAGATTATGTCTACAGGATTTTGATAAGACCCTTCCGGTAGTAATAAGCCTTATAATAAAAATTATGTAAGTTCAAGATATGATATGGCTAGAATCATTTAAATATTATACTTGAATCTATTTTTTGATCCCAATTTATTTATATTTTATACAATAAATTATATGAATTACGTAAGGAGAAAATCTTGAGAAAACGATGTTTCATCTTCCAGCAAATACTATATATCTTTAATTTTCTTCCATGATTTTAGATTCATTAATTTCATTTTATTTCAGAATTTCTTCTTCCTTCTCAGCGTCCTTTTGGCAGTTGTTTATCAAACAGCTGGACGTGTTTATGAACAAAGTGAAGAAGGTAAGTTTTACGGAAACCCACAAAAACTTATCTATTATCTGTGAACAGATTATCACACCTTCGAAGATTAAAATTAAAGACAATAACTGACATAAAATACTTTAATTTTAATTAATTTTAAATTCTATAATTTTATTTCGAAGGTGCTCGTAATAATCTCGCCATAGATAGTAAAATGAATATTATATTGTTTTAGGTGTCGAACTTTTACGCTTGAAGCGTGACCATCATGGCGTGACCGGCCCAGTTCATACATTTGTAAAAACAGATAAACATGCTAATTTCAAATGGGGTGTTCGTCACCATGTAGGACATCACTACAGCGGTTAATCAGTTAATTCTTGAATGTTATAGCTAACATGAAAATATGAAAATGAAATACGAAACCATTTCTTTTTGATACAGAAATTAAATATTTTATAAGAAATTTTGTAAAGCAAAAATTGTTTTTGTTCAAGTTTAAAAATAAACTATCTTTTTTATTGTTATATACTACTGTTATTTATTTTAAATATGACCACAAAACCGTCAAATTATAAGTATTTGTGGTTTTCTGTAAAAAATGTACCATGAAGAACGCACGAGACTATTGATTAGTGACAAATAATCGCATTACTTTCTAGAGGAAATAATTCGAGTAATTTTATAATTTAGATCAAGTTCAGAAAAAGTTTTATAACGCTAATTAATAAAGTTTAATAACTATTGCAAATATCGAAACAGAATCTTCATACATCAAAGCACCTCCCCAATAATACAATGTCTGTTTAACATAACTTAATATGTTCATGTTATGTTTTTAAACATGCATAAACGTTTATTATTTTTTATTTCCACTTTCTATGTAAATGCCACTTTACAGGCATTTATGGTAACTAAGTAAATAAGTAGTTACAACTACAGCCCCGTAAAACATTACGGTCTTCTAAAAGAAACCTGTAAAATTTTACAATTTGTTCATCAACAAAATAATAATAATAATAGTTGCTACAACCGATAACCTGGAAACCAGGCCCCAGAAGCTATAAGCTTGTGCGGGAGGGAGGGGGCGATTATTATTATTATTCCGACTTACAGATGGAACAGCTCAAATCCCACATTTGTGTCACAGCTAAGGAAAACTGCAGAAAACCTAAACGTACGTAAAAGCTCTACAAACTACTTTGTTGCTTAATCACAACACTATGACAACGCTTAGCTATATATTGTGCTACCGCCTTTGATTACAAAATGTCTTTTTATAAAAAATATACAATTTATAAACAAAAACGCTGGTGAAGGTGGAAATAAAACTTTGCACGCGACACGCTTTACATTAATATTTACTGGGCTCACTGGATTATGCAGGCTTGCTCCTTCGTCGCTCGCCCCACATACTTCCCAACTCACCTGTAAAGTTTAATTTACAAAGCTTGGCACGTAAATAACTATTATTCACAATCGATACATAATGTGTTCATTACTGACGTTTAAAAAGTTAGAAAGTAGTTTATTATACATCAGAGTCAATAATAAGTTCTCTTGGTTAGTAATGAGTTCTCTTGGTTAGTAATATCCATTACTTACCTTTTGCTCGTTCTAAATATTCTCAACAGATGGCAGAAGTTTTTGTATCTATCTTTACTTTTAGCAGGTAACAAACAGTCAGTCACTGTTTTAGCAACTTCTCGCTATTCCGGTGGTGTGCAACTTACATCAGTTTCACTATCAGGCATTTTAAATCGTGTAAATTGCAATTAGGAGCAATGTAATTAAATTTGGTTTAGTAGTGACACGAATTTACTTTGACAATTGTTGCAGCAATTGTCATTTTATCGCCACCTGAATAAAAACGCTGGTGTTGTATCCTACATATATCAAGTATAAGGTATCAAATGTAAGAACATAATTATGTACGATTTTGAATAAAATAGTATACATACCTCGGCGGGAAGACATTACGCGTCGAGCAATTGCTGCCCTTGGCGCTTCGCGCATCGGGCAGCAGCATTGCTCTCCGCGTAATGTTCTACTTCCCGCCTCCGTAAGTAATCTACTATTACGAGTTTATCAGTTGTCATTAATGAATTGATAGTTGATAGACAAATAGTAAATTTTGTTATATATGATGGCAACAGTTACGTTGACAACAACATACAAGCGTTGGTTACTAACCAACAACAACAAGAACATTGTACATACGTTGAACAAGAATGGCGTTCACGTTTACGTTATAATGTTATTATATATAGTTTATATATAGTTCAGTTATGTCTTATTAAATAAAGTTATAAAAATAAAGTTACATATTTATTTCATCACCTAAACAAAATATAAAACAAATTTACTGTCAAGGAAATTTAAGCCCAAATCGCTAACAACAGAAGATGAGAATGGACAAATCCTATGCGAGACTGAGAAAGTTCTTAATAGATGGGTAGAATACTGCAAGAAACTCTACAATGATGCTGAAACACAACGAAGATAGCACGACAGGAGAAATCTAGAGAAAGAGTAACCTGAACCAATCATCCTAAAAGAAGGAGTATCAAGCTATTCACTCACCTTAGAAAAAAAAACAAAGCACCGGGTGCTGACCGAATTACGATAGAAGTACTTAAAGCTCTAGAAGATGCAGGGTTAGAGATATTACTGGAATTGTGTAACAAAATATGGTGAACCGGGATTTGGCTGGAGGATTTGACTAAATCAATTTTCATGACAATACACAAGAAAGGCTCCACAAGAATATGTGGAAGCTATAGAACTATTTCACTAATATCACGCTAGTAAAATTATGCTAAGAATAATATACCGGAGATTACACCAATATATTCAACCACAAATACCGCCTGAACAGGTAGGATTCGTAAAGCAAAGGGGAACCAGAGACCACATATTCAACACTACACAACTGATTGAGAAATCACGTGAATTTAACACCCCAATGTCACTATGCTTCGTCGATTATAAAAAGGCGTTCGACAGTGTTCGATGGCAACAACTATGGACAGTCCTTGATAAAATCGGAGTCCCGAATAATCTCATATCACTAATAGATAAATTGTAAGCAACAAATCAAGCAGTACTCAAGTTGGATAAGCTAGAATCAGACACATTTGCTACAAAAAAAGAGTGCGACAAGGTTGCATACTTTCACCCCGACTCTTCAATGCATATGCAGAGTACATAATGAGACGCGTACTGAACAACTTTAAGGGCGACATCTCGATTGGCGGGAAAAAGCTCACTAACCTTCGATACGCCGATGATAGAACAATATTGGCGAGAGATGAGGACGAAATGCAACAAATGTTAGAACGAGTGACCAGATGAAGCAGAATCTTGGGTCTGGAAATAAACTTAAACAAGACCAAACTCATGATAGTCGATAGAGGTCACACTCTGCCACCAAGACGACTTCTAAATAACATTGTGAGTGTAGATGAATTTATATATTTAGGGTCTCTTATAAACGACAAAGATATAGAAAGACCAACAGATCACAAGAAACACCAAGATAGCTCTGGTTAAAAAACTCATCTTCACGATATTTATGTACGGGGCAGAGACATGGACAATCAAAGCAGCAGACTTAAAGAGAATAGACGCTTTTGAGATGTGGTGCTGGCGCAGAATGCAGCATGTGTCATGGATGGAAAGACGCACTAGTGCATCCCTATTGAAAGAAGTAGGAGAGAAAGACAGGCTTTCCACGATCTGCCGTAGACGAATTCTGCAATACTTTGGCCACACAGTTAGACGACAAACATACAGCCCAGAAAAACTTATCGTGCATGGCAAAATATAAGATCGTCAATCATGGAGAAGCACCATAAACAAATGGAAATAATCATGGTATCGCGACCTCTCAGACATGAGAATACGACAGAAGAAAGAGAATTGACGTCTTCTGAGAAACAAGCAAAAAAAAGCGAGTAATAGTTATTTGTCTATTAAAAGCGATAAGTAATAGATTTCCGATCGAGAAAGAAAGTTGCCGATCGAATATTAAATTAAAATGTCCAACAAGAGACATAGAAACATACTACATGCTCTATCAGTGCATGAACCAAAATTGATATAATAAGTCTCCGTAATTCGTAACATCAGAAATAAATTTATTTCTTTATTTTTTTCATACATACATTTGGTGAACGAAATATATCAAGCTAAATCATTGTGGATAGAGGTTGTTCAGATCACAGCTTCTGGCGGTGAAATTCAATCTTATTCATAGATTATGCCCAATTTTACACGATGGTATTTTATGTGTTGATAGTCGAGCGCAGAGATCACCTAATTCGACAGTAAAGTAGCGTTTTCCAACAATACTTGATATCGATCATCCATGGGCAAAGTTGTCTATAACTAATTATCACAAACATTTTGGACAACGGAACGAACTCGATTTCTTGAGTGAAGCAAGCAGTCACGGATGTCAATTGATGAATTTGGGACGCTTCATCTGCCGTAGAGAAAAACCTGTTAATATAATAATAATAATAATTGCTACAACCCATAACCAGGAAACCAGGCCCCAGAAGCTATGAAGCTTGTGCGGGAGGGAGGGGGCGATTATTATTATTACGTAGGTCCAACGCAACGTGCGGCTGGAGCGGATGGAACAGCGCAAATCCCACATTTGTGTCACAGCTAAGGAAAAACTGCAGAAACCCTTAACCAGATCTGCCGGCACTAGGAGTCGAACCTGGCCCGCTTGGATGAAAGTGCAGCACGCTAGACAATACACTACCACGGCTGGTAGTAGAGAGGTAGCGCTATATGTAGAGCAACAATGGAGCCAATCTTAAAAGTGCTAAGAATACGAATGAAGTGCTTGCGGCCACCTAAAAGTTTTACTATTCTTCTAGACCGGAAGCCGAGATTTAATGAATACCTATTTTTTTAAATGGGGCAGTTATGGCTACATCTAAGCTCTAGAACAGATAAGATAGCCACAAACAACAAATTTAGGTCCCGGAGAATAAATATATAAAGTACGAAGGCTTGGTTTTCGCATGCTAATGTCTGTACAGATGTATAATTATTTTTTTCTATTTTTTTTTCTTTGTTAACAGATGAAAATTCAAACCTCAATCCAAGTTTGCTAACACTGCATCAGGTGGATTCATATAGAAAAGCAGAAATACGTAATACTTTGTTGACAAGTGTTATCGAAAAACTGCTATAAAAACCGCTTCCTATTACGATATGAATTCTCTTATTGAATTAAATAGTCACATTTGCTGATATAATCAATAATAATATTAATAATAACTTTAGAGAATAATTTAGAGAAAGAACGATTTATTTTTTGTAACTTGCTTAAATAATTATTATCGGAGCATTCTAATTTTTAATTCTTAATTACTTTTAGTAAGTGGCTTGTTACAACCATAAACTCCATAGATTTACAATGTAATTGTAACCTAATTGTATATATAAGTATACCTAATCGAGGTATGGAGATAACAAAAGATCATATATGTACTTCTCAATAAACAATAAGAAATTGTGATGGTCTACCATGTGGTATTATTAGTGTCGATATATGATAGTATTTAGTATTGCAATCAGTTTAGATTGTTATATACCAGGAAGAAACTGTAAAACGGCAACTTTATCTTGTAATGTAATTAAACTTTAAGAAAATCAGCTTGTTCTTTTAAAAATTAAGATTAATTTTCCGAAAGTTAGAAATATATTATGTTCTACTTTTAATTTAGTTCTGCTAGGGTTCAATTTAAAAAATAATTTAGGGCAAAGTATTATTAGAATAATTTAACTTGTTTTAACTTTAAACTATATATATATAGTGATGAGTTTTCTGTTGATAAACCTTGTTTTAATATATTTTTATTTAAGTTAATGAGTCTTTAAAATCTTTATATTAGATTTATTTGATTTTTTAATTTATTTTTATTTTAATTTATTTAATAATTTTTGTTTACCAAAATTTTAAATTCAATTTGACTATTTAAATTGATTTCCGCAAGAAATCTTTATTTTCATTTAAATTACTTACCTTATATTGGTTTATAATTAATTTTATCTTTAATATTTTCTTTTAAACGAATCTATTGTAATTGAATTTTAGTTAATGTTTATTATTAATAAAAATTGTTATTTTTCAATTTCTGGCTTTTCTTTAAACCACAAAAACCTCATAGAACGTATTTATGGTAAATACGTTCTATAAAACAGACAAACTTCGTCTATTAATTGTTTTCATAACTACAATGGTTACAAAGTGTGTAGTATATATGTGCCAGGTAGGATCAAAACGGTTATGAAAAACTTTTCTTCACGAATTAATTTAGACATTAATTACAAAATGCATCGCAAAACACTATACTTCCTTTAAAGCTTATGCACTGAGAAAAGCATTTAGTAGGACCAATTAAATTTATTTAATTCAACTAAATGTTTAGTTAAATAAACTAAATTTTATTTGATTTAACTAAAAATTTAGTTGAATTAAATAAATTTAATTGGTCCAACTAAACGCTTTTCTCGGTGTGTCCGGTAGAGACGTCTTACTAATTCAGATTATGCTTAAGCGTGGGGGGTGTTAATCGCAAAGGATTACTGATTAGGAATATTATATAAAAACAAATAAGAAGATAGAGAGCGCCACCCATAAAGTAGATGTTATTAATTATTTAGCAAAATTGAGAAATCCACAATTTGGAAAAGATTCTCCTTAAAATTTATGTTATATACATTTGACCACATCTTTCTGGTAATATTAAAATTTAGTTTATAAATGGAACACCTAGTGCCGAACTATAACATTAACTATTACGGAAATTTATGTCTTCAAATAAAAAAATATATATCTGTTACACAACGTAAACACTCATAATGGTGATAAACAAGAAAACCTACTTGCACTATTATTCCATACATTCTAGCTTATTTTTGGGATCCCATTCGAAATACATTTTCCAATAAAATTCTTAACCTAGAAACAATCTAAGATTTCGCTATTAACCAAAGAAAATTCTTGCGTTGCGAGCACGCGCATTAACAACGGAGTCTTCGAACACTGCAATAATTTCCAATATTAATGGTTTCATTATTATTAAATATTTTTATACTAAAACGAAGCTTAAATAGTGATTTAAAAAACGTTACTAAAATGTTTAATACCTTGAGGGATAGTTATTAAAAAAAGAGAAGTTGGGCGTTAATTTATTAATAGCTAAAACGCGTCACTTTCTGCGTATTTACAATATTTTATATTTTAAATAAATTCTCTAAAATACTCTATTTAAACGGTACGACCTTTCAAAACAAATTCTCCATGTTCTGAAATGTATTAAACCACTCAATTCAATTTCTTCGTTAATTTAGCTTCTAAAACAAGGAAGAACCGCGGCTAAATCTGTACACAAATACTGGTCCCTACATAGACCAATAATACAACACGTAACTAAAATAAACTCTAAAACAGAAATTGGTTTTTACGTAGACTGACAATACAACACTGAAATGCAAACAAACTTTTTGCACAAAAACTGATCTCTAACTAGACCCATAATACGGAATTATCAAATTTTCTTCACTAAACTGGTCTCTAACTGGACCTACATTACGATAAGAGAAGAGAGTATTCAACGAATTTGAAAAAATGTCCGAATTATCGCTAATGCAATTAACATAGTTCATGAAATAAATAAAGATTATTAAAAGTTTCACAGTTTTATTAAAATACAACCTGACAATATTGTTTCGACAGCTATGCTGTCATTATCAAGGGTAATATAATTATAAACAAACACGTCGCTAAGGTAGATACAAAATAGGTAACTAGATAAAATAATAATAATAATCAGAATTAAATATCTAATACTTCCAGTAACGGAGAATTACTGAGCTCAAGTTGTTCATTCATTAAAGGTGCCCTGAGTTTGTGTTTGTATATCTCAAAGGCTTCTAAAATGTCTAATTTGCGTTTGTTATTACAAAAATAATAACATTTTATAATAATAATATTTTGTAATAACAAAACGCAAATTAGACATTTTAGAAGCCTTTGAGATATACAAACACAAACTCAGGGTACCTTTAATGAATGAACAACTTGAGCTCAGTAATTCTCCGTTACTGGAAGTATTAGATATTTAATTCTGATTATTATTATTATTTTATCTAGTTACCTATTTTGTATCTACCTTAGCGACGTGTTTGTTTATAATTATATTACCTTTGATAATGACAGCATAGCTGTCGAAACAATATTGTCAGGTTGTATTTTAATAAAACTGTGAAACTTTTAATAATCTTTATTTATTTCATGATTATGGAGTTCCACAAAATAAGGCTGGAAACAATAAACAACATAGTTCATCATTCGAAATAAGGGGGATTTAAACAAAGCATTGGTATTCGGATAAGGCAAGTAAAATGTCTGATTTATTCTTCCTACATGCCTAGGAATGTATAAATTTACCTGAGCCAATACAGAAGAATCGATATAAACTTTGCAATTGAGTAATTTATAAATAAAAACTATTGCTTGCAATATCCGTCTTTCCTCCAAAGAGCTTTGTAACAGTGTTGGGTTTTCTAGAAGTTCTTTGTACGGTACACCCAATGGGTAAAAGCATGTAAGTTTAAACTGTAGGTATCTTACAAAGCGCTTCTGTGCTTTCTCCACCTGCTTAATGTAGCAATCGTAAAGAGGGCTCCAAATGAGCGAACAGTATTCCAGTTTTGAACGAACCAAACTATTATACAATGCTATAAAGGTACGCCGACTGGAAAAACGATTAGAGTGTCTTATCATAAATCCTAAAGATCTTAATGCCTCATTGCTGACCTTCTAAAGAATATCCAGCCAAATTATAATTATATATTCTGTTATTTATTTTCTTTGTTACTGAGAGTTTGTAACATTTGTTAACATTAAAAATAGATCATTTTTTAAACTCCAATTGTACATTCTATTAATATCGTTTTGTAGATCAATACAATCCGTAATAGAATCAATTTGTTTCCATATTTTTAAATCATCAGTGAATAATAAATACTTGGATTTTTCTATGACTGCAGGTAAGTCTTTAATACATAAACGGAACAAGAGAGGACCAAGATTAGCACCCTGAGGAACTCCAGAAAAAATCTCATACTGGTCAGATCAACTACCATCAAATACTACAGAATCTACAGAATATACATTATTACTCTGCAATCGAGTTTTAACTTTGTTGAGATAACATAGGCAAATTCGCCGTGTAACAACAACCTACGAGGGCCAATCCGCTTAGTGCACAGGAATAATATAGTGGAAATTTGAAACGATAAGGATTTGTCGAAAATCCTGTGTGATTTTGTGAGAAAGTGTCTTTTGAAATTCTACGAAACTCAATAGTGTGCGAGAGATTATTTACAGCAGAATCATAAAATAGATTTTTAAATATTTTATTTTCCTGCAGAATTGTAATTTAGTAGAATTTGATACCAAGAAAATAAAAAAAATAAAATGCAATGACTACACTGAATAACTACAAATTTAAGCTCGTGACAAAGGCGATGTCTGTATAATGAAAGAGAAAATCGAGTAACATATCCAGAAAAAATAGATCACTATGAATCAAGCTGATAAATGTCCAGTTTTACTGCATTAGTACGTTGGTGGAACTGATGTTATAATTTCTTGAATCTTTCAAGAGACGATGTGCAATTCCAACACTACTATATAGATAGCACCAACTAATCACACATTACATAGTTTAATAATAAATTGCATTTTAGTATTAATATTGCAAATAGCGTAATGCTTTCTAACTTGTTTTTTAGTTGTAGTTGTTATTAATTAATCACTTAAAATGTTTTCAGAATTGTTTATTTATATGAAACCTTCACCTTAAAAACATTAAACACTTCGCTTGAAAAATGGTATTAATCTCTTTAAAACTCATTTATACTGGAATTTATTCTGCTATTTTTTGTTATATCTTGGTAACAATACTGGAAGAAGACAGGTGTTTCCATATACCGATTTTAAATCGTATAATAGTAGGTATGTGTAAATGTGTAGATTTATGGTTATGCTAGAAAAATAGAAGTCTGTTATTTAATTTAGCACATACCCATCAGTTACAAGATTATTGTAAATTTTTATAGTACACTAAGGTATTATTATGTTATTCACTACATACGACAATTTAATAGATGTCAATATTAATCCCCTATACCTATTTCAAATGTATCTATGTATATTCATATATATATAATTTTTTTCTGTTTGTTAGTTTCTTATAAATCGGTATCATCATTTCTTGCGGTATCGTCAGTGTTATTCAACAGTAAAAACGTAATTAAGATAATATGAGTTATTTCAATCGTATAACAATTGTTCTGAAGATATTTGGGATATCTGTAACTCCAAACAACAGCCTGTTATACAAAACTTATTCCTTTTTACTGTTTTTTTCAAGTTTTGTGTATTTAGTAATAAGCATCAGTGAGATTTTTAAACATGACTTTGCCACGGTCATGGATACGCTAGCGTATCAGTTTGTTGTAGTGCTAGGTAAGTTTTGTGCGGTGATCACCAGGGCTCGGTGGCAAAAATACGTCTACCCGAAATTCGCATTCAGCCGAAATAAGTGTAATGCTGTAAGGGGACAAGGGAAAATTTTTGCAAATAGAACGATTGATTGTAATAAATAAATTTAAAAAATTGCAACTTCTCTATACATTGTGTTTAAATTAATTTAATTAATTATATTTAATTAATTTAATAATACGTAATTCTCAAAACTTACTGCTCTTTCCCTGGATACTACCTGGGTAGTAAGACGTGTCGGTGCCACCGAGTCCTGCATTCACATCAATTTTCTTGATGTCAAAACCTTCAATATAGGTTCTTCCAAATACTAGTTTAAATTTAACAACTTGTCTTTTAATATACATATGTGTAAATTTTAAAAAGTACAAATTCACCTATTCACAAATACAAATTTTTGATTTCTAAGTTTTTTAAGTTTAAGATTTTTAAGTATGAATGAAAATTGAAAGTGTATATATAGATGTGAAATAAAACATCGGAAAGAAGATGATATAGGGCGATTGCATGTCAGGCAAGATATATATATATATATATATATATATATATATATATATATATATATATATATATATATATATATATATATATATATATATATATATATATATATATATATATTTACATCATTCTAACAAATGGACGTCCGTACATTACGCATTTACCATCAGTTGGACGTCCGTTGTAATTGGACGTCCGTATATCGGACGTCCGATTGTATCACCTGTTCTTTGAATTTTTTTGGGATTACTAAAGCATCCTCTATCGTTTGGTGAAAATTTGTTTTAGACGTCAAATTACTGATTTTCACCGGAGATTGTGTATATCGTAGTTCGAGCGAATTCCGCTAGATGCGCTAAATTCGACAAATATATACAGCTAAGTATATTGTAAACGGAAGGATCTACGTGTATAAGACGTCCGTGTCCATCACGAGACCTACATTCTTGCTGGCAACATCGCTTTTGTATATTTCAGGATAACTTTGGCATTATTCGTGCATTTGACGTCTCTTTGTCTCGGTAACAGAATACTGGTGACCTAACTGTTAACACATGTTTTGAAATATTTACTTTGCCGTTAAACGTAGTACGAAGAGGTAAAAAGTAAGATTGCAATAGAAACGTAAATTTTATCTAAATACAGAAAATATCTGAACTACAAATTTAGATTTAATTTTTGTTTTTGGGTTTTCGAAAAATTATCTTACATCCTGAAGTCAATAGCTTTTCGATTTTCAAGCCATACAGCTTATTTGTTTCTTGCATTGCTATTAATTACTTTTTAGTCTGAAGTTTAATTAACACTATGTTGATAAACAAAAGCAAAGATTATTATTCGCATGCTTATTTTGAATAACTACACAGTTATACACAGAAAAATATTAATAAAAACAATGTTTTTCGAGAATTTCAATCAGGGTTTTGTAAACATTATCGTTGTGAAACTACTTTATCAAAAATAACAAATGATGTTTTTTAATGGTTTAAATAAAAATAAATCTGTGTTTCTTATTCTTTTAGCATTTACAGAAGCGTTTAACACTACTAACCAAAATATAGTGCTATCGATATTGCTACTTCATTTGTTTTGGTGCATTATCTATCTCTTTAATCGGTAACAGAATGTATTAAAGATAACTATCTTAAAAAAGGTTCCAAGTTATTACTACAAATGTTTCACTCGTTCAATAAATCGTGGAGTTCAAATCAATTACAAGTAAATTGTGGTGTGCCGCAGGGCTCATTTCTCGAACCCATTTTATTCAGCATTAACACAATAATTTTCTTTAGATAGGATTTTGTAATTGTCGTTTATATGCATATGATACACAACTTTACTATTACTTTCGTAAAGAGGATAATATAAAGATTTAACAGTTGAACAAAATAAATAATCTCATAGCCACTAGGCTGCTGACCTTTTTTAATTGTCAATGATCCAACTTTGGACTTATGTAAGAAGCTTATGCTTCTCCGAATTCTCGCCAATGGTTTATGTTTTGCCCTGTTTTGAATTTGTGGTCGTCCACTCGTTCTGTGTCTGTGAATAATAGTGTTCCACCTTTCATTTTGTTGTCATGCATTGTGTTGTGTTCTGTTTCATTTTAAATGTTGTGATGTTTTCTTCAGCTTCCTGAACTCTTGTACTGTTTCTGATCCATGTGTTTATTTTTCTTTCAGTTAACTTTATTCCTAAAACTGATCTTTTCACGAATCTTTGCGTTGTAATGATTTTATCCATGTTAACATTAATGACTGTGACAATAAAATACATACACAAATAAATAGAGGAGTTGAACATTCAACCTTTAAATATTGTGACATTTTGGGATTTCTAAAAATCAATTTTAGTTTGCTAAACATTACCCATTCCAATCGTGTTCTTCTAGTTATTTCGGTTGATTGTTTTCTTTATTCAAGGCTTCAGGATTTTCAGGATTTAGATATACGTATTCATTCACCCACTCTAAGATGCAGTCGTTTTTCGTTTTACACTTTTTAATTGGTTACTACTAGTCTTTAGTGCCAATTGTATTTTCATTGCGGGTCTTCCATAGATGTTACGGATTAATTGTCTGTGTTGAGAATCTATTTTACAGTTATTCATGGCTTGTTCCACAACCCAAACTTCAACGCAGTAGAATGCCTTTAAGGAGAGGATTTGACGTGCTATATTACTTCTTGAATCCAGCTCGTTCGACCGGTTGATACGAATCTACTTTAGCTATTAATCTGTTATTTATTCACTTTTATAAAAGAACATGTAGATTTAAGATGCATAGGAGACGATTTGACGTCCTATATTACTTCCTAAATCCAGCTTGATTGAAGGTTGATACGAAACCATTTTAGGTGTTAATCGGTTATTGATGATTTTTATGAAAAACTTGTCGATTTAAGATAGCAACGAAATACCTCGATAGTTTTTTAATTCGTCGCTATTTCCCTTCTTGTTTAATAAAACATCTATACTTTCATGTCAATCACTCTGCTTTATGGAGACATTTATTAAACATAATTAAACATAATAATAATTAATTATTAAACATAAACAATAAGGATCTTTAATATAAAATTTTTGTCTGAGTTTCTAGAATCCCATCTAGGGCGGGTGCTTTGTTGTTTTTTATTTGTGTTATAGATATTTCCTAGATTTCTATGTCGGTATTTCTTTGGAATTTACGTTTCTGTTTCTTGTGAGTTGTTTCCTGTATATTAAGCTCTTGGTGCTTTTTGGATGCATACAATTTTTTTGTAGTTGTGTATAACTATCTCCGATATTTTACTTTTATCTCTTTCTTCCTTTCCATTTTCATTTTTTATGGAAATTCTTATTGGAAGTTCTTCCTGACGTTCATCTAAGGCACTTCATACCTCTATTATTTTCGATTACTTCTTCATCTCCAATCTTTACTTCTTATATTTCCTTATGTCTTCTCTGATATTTTTCTTTATAATTCTATTCTGCTTTCCGCATCAACAGATTCCTTTTACTAGTAAGTTCTCATCTTTTATACGTTAATTTCTTTGTTTCATCGCTTATCCTGTCTTCCCTAAGTTTAGCTTTTCATGCTAGATATTTTTATACTTGCATCTAAAAGCTATTTTGTCTGTTGTTAGTTTTGTTGATGTTTTTTCTAGTTTTTTCTTGTTGGGCACTTTCCTCTAGAGCTTTTATAAAATTATTAGCTTTCATTCTTATTTTATATGGATCCACCTATACTGACTTTCTAAACAGTTTAAAAGTTTTGCGATTTCAATGCGATTTATCCGAAACATTAAATTGGAATACACCGCCTGGCGAGGGACACAAGCTCACGTTCTGACTTGTAGGAATATACCCATATTTCATATGTTACGTAGATTCCTTTACGTAAAATTCCTTATTCGCGAGATGCGAACAATATTTTATAGAATGCATATGACGGTCGTTGTTAAAATACAATACAATTGTATGTGATATGTCCTTATCAAAGCACGGCGTTTGAGTTTTGTTGCGGATCTACTTTTTATCATGTCGCCGCAGTAAGAGTAACATAGTATAACATAACAGACTACTGATTAAAACCAAAATAGCTATTTGTGCAACAAGCTAAGAAATTGGGATATTTTCCATTCTGGACGAGATAGAGAGAGTGGCGGAGCCCAGATCAAAAACACTTCGTGAATGGAAAAAACACTTTTTCCTAGAGAGTTAACGCAAAATAAACGTACCTACTTGATGTTTAATACAATTAATGAAACTAATGATTAAATTGGTTTAAAGTTTAAAACCCATTTTTTAACAAAATAAGAAATAAATCTTGTAGGATACACGTTAGGAAATGCGATTTTGTATAACTCCTGTAATTTTGAATATACGACTTTCATAATAACCGTAATTATCGTTCGACCAATAGAAATCAGTTTTCGTGACCTTTGACCTTGTATTACTTTCGAACCCAACATGATATCGATGGCGACTTTTTGCACGTTACTTATAAAACCTATATAAAGGTGTGCGCGAAAATTTACATTGGTGCAAATCTCTCGGAAGTAAAATGCTAATGTTACTGGGCTAATTAGAAATTCCATTCCTGCGCATTATGTAGATTCTTTTAGTGCATCATCAATTTCTTCTATAACATTTTTCTCTACTTAGAGCCAAAGGGGGTCCACAAACGAGACTGTCTAGACCGCTCGAGGGCGCCAAGAAAATTAAACAAGAATTTGGTGAATAAGTTTGTTTTCACATTGTTCTTGACAATGCACTGTTAGTATGTGATACAATGCCAAAAATTTTTGGATTAGGAAAAGATAAACTCACACTTTCAACAACAACAAGCAGTCGTTTTCAAACTAGGACAATCAAAGAAATTAGGAGGAAATCAGAGAAGAATTCTGGAAAACGTGTAGCTGTAGAGTCTCTGGACGGTGGATACGAGTAATAGCATAATAATATACTAAATGAGATTCGGCTTCGAAAAGTTCAAGTATCTGAAGTACTGCTCCCACAAAAGACGCATGCACATTTCGCTGCTTAACTCTTGTGTAATCAGGTTCAACAGTAAATGGGTACCCAAATGAATTTACTTAGTGGCGATTACTGTGTTCATCCGACGTTGGTGATCCCAAAAATGACAAACAAGCTTTAGAGGACTCTAAAAATTCAAATAAGATCGGCCCGTTGATAAAAGAATTACAGGTGTACAGTTAACAGTAGTATTCAAGGAGATAGTGGGCGATTGTAAATAAAATGTATGTCGCATTTTCACTCTAATATTATTATGTATAGTTTTGGTTATCGATAAAATGCTAGGGGCTGGGTTTTTGATTAACAATTCAGAGAATCATTAAAAAGCTGTCATGTCAAAAAACTTTTATATAACATGTCACATAGGTTTATTATTTATTGTATATGCATTTGTTTATAATAAAATATACTTACACTAATTTTTAATTTATCTATTAGAATTTAGAATCAATTTAAGATGCTACAATACGCGTAAGAACAAATGAAAGAAATAGCGAGTCTTACTTTTCATTCTTGTGTTCCCGGGTAAGGCGTTTAAAAAAATGTTTTATTTCAGTATGGTATATCTATAGTGAACCCTGAAAAAAATAGTATTATTAATGTACTGATTTTGTTATTAGCTCTGATTATTAGATGATATTATTATTATGTGATAATATAAAATGTGATTTATTTTAAAATTCTAAAAGTTCGCTTGAAGAAATGTGTGAAAGGTAATAAATACATGTCAGAAAGGTTGTAAAACGATTTCGAGGGTTTATATTTGTTCTGACCTCTAAAGAGTAGTTGTTGCTTTCAATTTTACCCGCCTTTTCTCGTTAAGTATTATAAAGAACTATTTGAACCATGAAAATATTAATGGCATTTGATTTTTGACTTTTTATTATATTAGGGACTGTTGTTTTATATTATAAGCATAAAATAATACTTAATTATGTTGCTATTATGTTTACTAAAAGTATAGTAAATTTCTGTTTCTTACTAAGATGTAATAAATAATTATTTTAGTTTTGTATGAAATTTTATGTCATTTACACGTTAAACAATTCATATACCTACCTTCCAATCTAAAATAAGTTTTATTGCAAGCAAATATTTTAAAATTATATGAATTGTGTTTGAATTAATTTGTACTTACTTGGTTATTTAATATTAAATAATAGAGAGAAAAAAGGACTAGTTTAAATAGTCTTACCATAGTTTAATTTATAATATACCGTTTATTACTTATGTACATTACTCATCTTTAGTTTTAAATTTAAATTACATTTTTTCCTTGTTTTGATTAAAGGAGAAATAAGTTAAACAAATTCTTGAATTGCAATCAAATTTTCTTCAGTGATTTAATTTACTTACTCAAATAAAATAAAATATACAATTCTTTTAAATAGGTCCGTGAACCAATTTATTACGGATGTAAACTTGGTATCAATTGAAGCAATTGAGATCTATGGTCCATTAGCAATTAATAATATATTTCCAAATATTGAGAAATTTAATTTATATCATATGAATATTCGTAGCATAAATAAAAATTTCGACGAATTAAAAATATATTTAAGTCAATTACAAACAGAATTAGATTGTTTAATTTTAACGGAAACGTGGAAAATACATCTTACGGAATTACAAGATTAATTAATTATTCCAGGATTGATTAATTTGGGTTAATAATTACGTAAAACAATTTCAAATCATTCAAAAAAATTTGTGCGTATTATTTTAAATAAAGAACCCACTTGCTCATGGGAATGTTTTTACCAAGAAGCTAAAATACTACATTCTCGTCAGATATTTTTTTAATAGTAGTCTTATATACATATCAAAATAAACAAAACTTGATCATAATTGATCATAACTATGAAACTAGAACAAAACTATTTACTTTTAAGACTCCATTATCAACTAAATCCGGAGGACAAAGAACTTATACTTATCTCACTCCTAGACTTTTATAATTACCTACCACAAGAGATTATATAGATACATAATATTAGGAATAACGAAAAAAATTTGTTTGAAATTGGCGTAAGAGAAATAAAAAAATTATTTTGTTGAATGAGTCATTTTGGCTGCAACATATTCTATTTAATTTAATTGGATATCAATACTTCAGATTGATACATGTATCTACTTATATTTAATAAGTACTTCTTATACATGTAGTTAATATACAGGCGTGCAATATTATAATTTAAAAAAAATACATTTGTGTTCTTGTATTCTTGTGTATTGTTTTTAAAATGCTAAAGTAAAGATGTTTTTAAGTTCTCTAAGTGATTTAAATTTCAGGTAAATTAATATTTCTTTCTTAATAATGTATCAATCAAAAAGTTTACACTTTTATTTTACAATGATTTTTTACAAACTAAATAAATGGATTATTAAGAATCAAGACTTTTTCAGGATTAACTTGAAATATAATAAGATAAGAAAGGAATTCTAACGTTTCTTCCCTACTTCCATAACAATATTACGGACACCAGATTTTTAAAGCGTCATAAATATGTCTAACGATTCGTTTCGCCTTAAATTCAATATCAGCGAAAAAGAATAAGACAACATACAGTACAACAGAGTAAGAAAGAGCCAGATGTTTCTTTCACAGCGACAACGTTGCAGGACGTCAAAATACCGAATTCCACATTAACGTATATCTCTGGGACGTCCTTTAGTCGGAAATACTTATATGGATATACAGTGGACGTTGTAAGACTGTATTATGTGCGGACGTCGAATGGCGGTGTATATTAAATTCTTTATTTTTGATTTTATTCAAAATCTAACTCGCACACGTAACACTACTATGTGAGATAGTGTATATACACGAACTAAATCTTCTCTAACGTTATTAGTTGTGGTGGACGTCCAATTACTTAGATATGAAAGGACGTCCATTTGTTAGACTGATGTAAATATATATATATATATATATATATATATATATATATATATATATATATATATATATATATATATATATATTTACATCAGTCTAACAAATGGACGTCCGTACATTACGCATTTACCATCAGTTGGACGTCCGTTGTAATTGGACGTCCGTATACCGGACGTCCGATTGTATCACCTGTTCTTTGAATTTTTTTGGGATTACTAAAGCATCCTCTATCGTTTGGTGAAAATTTGTTTTAGACGTCAAATGACCGATTTTTACCGGAGATTGTGTATACCGTAGTTCAAGCGAATTCCACTAGATGCGCTAAATTCGACAAATATATACAGCTAAGTATATTGCAAACGGAAGGATCTACGTGTATAAGACGTCCGTGTCCATCACGAGACCTACATTCTTGCTGGCAACATCGCTTTTGTATATTTCAAGATTACTTTGATATTATTCGTGCATTTGACGTCTCTTTGTCTCGGTAACAGGATACGGCTGACCTGATTGTTAACACATGTTTTGAAATATTTATTTTGCCGTTAAACGTAGTAGGAAATGGTAGAAAGTAATATTGCAATAGAAACGTAAATTTTATCTAAATACAATAAATACCTAAACAACAAATTTAGATTTCATTTTTGTTTTTGGGTTTTCGTATTCAAATATTTTATAGAAGAATAATTATCATAAATCCTGAAGCCAACAGCTTTTCGATTTTCAAGCCATACAGCTTAATTATTTCTTGCATTGGTATTACTTACTTTTTAGTCTGAAGTTTAATTAACAATATGTTGCTAAACGAAAGCAAAAGATTATTATACGCATGTATATTGTGAATAACTACACGGTTATACACAATATATTAAATATGAAATAATATGAAAACAATGTTTTGCCAGAATTTCAATCAGGGTTTCGTAAACATTATCGTTGTAAAACTAATTTATCAAAAAAAATAATTTTTTTTAATGATTTAGATAAAAATAAATCTGTGCTTCTTATTCTTTTAGATTTTACAGAAGCGTTTGACGCTATTAACCATAATATAATACTATCGATATTGCGCTTCATTGGTTTTGGTGCATCATCTATATCTTTAATCGGCAACTAAATATATTAAAGATTTTAATAAGATAAAGTCTTAAACAAAGATTACAAATGGTTCACTTATTCAATGAATCGTTGAGTGTAAATCAGTTCGTGTAAACGTTCAAATCAATTACAAGTAAATTAAGGTGTGCCGCAGGGCTCATTTCTCAACCAATTTTATTTAACGTTTATGCAAGTACTAATTTTATTTTTCTAATTATTGTTTATATACAGATGCTACACAACTTGTTCCAACTTTGGACATAGGCCTCTCCATTCTCGTCAATTGTTTATGTTTGTTGCTGCTTCTTTCTAATGTAATCCAGTCGCCTTTTTCAAATCTTTTTATCTTTTTCTGCGTTGCGTTGTGTTCTGTTCCATTTTAATCTTACGATGTTTTATTAGCTCTAGTTAGTGTCCAGGTTTGGCAGCTGTGTCTAACGATCGGAAATATAAATACATTGGTTGAACACTACCTTTAAATGTTGTGGCATTTTAAGATTTCTGAAAATCAATTTTAGTTTTCCAAACCGTACCCATACCAATCGTGTTTTTCTAATTATTTCCGCTACTTGATATTCTTTATTTGACTTCAGGATTTTCCCCAGATATACGTATTCATTGACCCACTCGAAGATACAGTCTTTATGCAGAAATTCGATATATAATCCATATCTTTAATTTCTTCAGTGTTTGTCATTATTTTTGTTTTTTGGATGTTCATCGTTAAACCTATCTTCGTAGAGGTTTTTGCTAGATACTTGATCATTGTTTGTAATTCCTTGAGTGTTGTGGTAATTAAAACTTTGTCGTATGTAAATGTAAGGCGAGTTAGTTCTTTATGTTTGTTACAAATCCTGTACAATCTAATGATCTAAATGCACCCTACGTTGCAAGAATAAATAGCTTCGAAGATATTGTGTCCTTCGAATCGCCAAATGTTTTAGTTGGTTACTACTGGTCTTTTGTTCCAATTGTATTTTCTTTTATATAGATGCTATTAGATATTATGAATTAGTTGCCTGTATCGAGAATCTATTCTACAGTTGTTCATGGCTTGTGCTACAGCCCAAAGTTCAACATAGTCGAATGGGAATATAGACAGGTGGTATTCATTTGCTTCTTTATGAGCGTTCTTACCGTAAGAAGAAGATCTAACGTGCTATATTCCTTCGTGAATCAAGCTTGTTCAACTGGTCGATACGAATCCATATTAGGCGTTAATCGGTTAATGATATTTTTATAAAAAAAAAACTTAAGATAGCAAAGAGATAGGCCGATAGTGTTCTCATTCAACTCTGTGTCACTTCTTGTGTAATAAATGTCTAATAAAACCATCTCATTTATTTTTAAAAAGAAAGAAAATGTATTTTTAGATTGCAGAATAAAACTTGCAGCCGAAAAAAACATTTTGAGAGAACAGTTTTATGACAGTCTTATACTAATCTGTATGTATATTTGTTACTTTACCACTAATTATGTAGACAAATTATTTTGTTAGTTATACAATATACTTTTGTTACAAATAATTGCAAGCAGAAAACAAAAATGAAAGTTTATTAGTAACTGATAAGAGACAAATAAATATGTATTACATGCGAGGCAGGCGCGGTAAGACGAGAGATGCGAACGCCTTATGATTATAGGCCGGCCGCGGGTCGGTGGGACATCACAATAAATGATGTCTTACTTTTTATTACATATCTTGATTAATATTTATTTAAAATTCATAAATCAAAGACCATCGTAATTGCAAAAAAACGTGGTTACAATTTCACAAGAATACATGTTTTGTTAAATGCTACAGATATTAAATGCCCGAGATAAAACGGTGTAAAGCAAAAACTACTCGAGTTTAATTAGGTTTGTGCAGTGCTTGAAACGAGAAATCTGCATAAATGTAAATCCTTCTCAATTTTCACTTATGCGATTTACGTGCATTTTCAAACGGAAGCTCTTATTAAGACTTTAAAATCAATAAGAATCTCTACAAAAATATACACAATTTTGTATTACAGAGGTAGCTTATATCTTTTATTTTCTAACTACGTACTTAACTCGAAATTTTTAAATAGTGCCCTTTTGCACCATAGGGTTTTTTGACAAGTTGCAGTTTTATAATCTACAGAACCAAAGCTACAATTCTATTTATTTTATACATTTTTACCTCGAAGTCCTACAAAATGTGTTTTTTGTAAGTTTCGGGGCTCCGAGCACTCTACTAACTAGTATGTCCCCATCTCTTATCTAAATATTAACTTCTTTGTTTCATCACTTATCCTGTCTTCACTAGATTTAGTTTTTCACGCTACTTTTGTTCCTGCATTTAAAAGCTTTTTTCGGTCTGTTGTTGGTTATTTCGTTTATGTCGTTTCTAGTTTTTCTTGCTGGTAACACTCTTCTAGACTTTCTACTGTATACTTTCTAAACTGTCTTTCCTTTCTATTTTTTTATCAAATCAAGCCTTAGCACGTAAACTTCGATATACACTACCTGAGATGAAGTAGTCTATTTCATTTTGGGTCGTTCCATCAAGAGAGATCCACATCTATTTTCGACTAGCTTTTATTTGAAGCTAGAATATTTCGGATTCGCCAAAATTTCATACTAATTTGCCATTAAAGTCACCTAAGGTGATGGCTGGTTTTATCTTTTCTTCGTCTAAAGCTTTCGTTAGTTAGAAGCCTTCAAGTTTTTCTTCTGCGTGTGCAGATGTTAGCGCATAAACCTAAATCATCTTTAATCTGATCTTATATAACAACTTATTCAACTACGATATAAGCGACTCTGCCGGATATGGTTTCAGACTTGACCACTTGAAATGCAAGTTCTTTCTTTATTGGAAATCTTACGCTTCCATATGCTTCGTTTCCCTCTGCCTTGTAGTAGAATGTGATTCCTAAATTTAGTTCTATACATTGTTCTCCTCTTCTTTCTATTTGCGAAAGCACACTATACCCTTTTCTACTTTTTTAGTTCTTCTAATTCATAACCGACGGTTTTAAGCCGAGAAAAAGGTAACATCGTTACCGAAATACGTATTGAGCAATAGTTAAATAGGTACATTGTGTAGTTCGGAGACACCATTTAAAATATTGTGTTATGATAGACCATAGTCTTTACAATCTATTACTATTGCATTAGAATATACATAATCAAGAATTTAAATATGAATTAACTCCTGAAGATAACTGCTAAATTTTATTATACTCGGCGAGAAACTTGGAGAAGCTTTCGCTGTAAGTTAGTTTTTAAATTGATATTCTTGATACAATATCTTATTATATATTTGTATTGTAGTATTAGAAAGTATTTACCTACTAGAAAAAGATAAGATTTTGGAAGACTGAAAGACAAAATTAGCCCCAAAAAAGGTGTTGGCCAATACAGCTCCCAGAAAACTTCATTAACTGCTACAAAGTTTAGCACAAAATTAAATCAATATACCAATGCATATAGCCTGTTAGCACATATGTAAAGCAAGGAAGGATTGTCATTAGCAACTAAAAAATATGAACCAAATTTCAAAATCAAATACCAAAAGGATTACAAAGATATAGGCTAATTTAACTTGATAATTCCATTCAAATCAACCAATTGTTATTGTTATTGAGATGTGTGATCCGAAGAAGAGAAAATGTGGCATAATTATTGTGGTTGCTCAAAATTTTATAGAAATTTCAAGCAAAATATTATCGTAAGGTTAAGACGTTAAGAGATTCAAGACAGTAGAAGTTGAAAAAAGGTAATTAAAAACTGTCAAACTCACAATTTTCTGTTGCAAGTCTAGTGACCAAACAGAGACAAAACATCATAAAGGAAGTTTCTAAGGTACAAGATGGTTACATGAATTTCTCGTCGTTTGTTTATAAATCTCAGATAATCTAAATTCAATAGTAAAATGGTATTTTCTTTTGTTGCTAAATAACGTTATATCTATTCTTATATTTAAAAGGGTGTCTATAAACTACATATTTGTGTTTGACGTAACAATGCCAATACATACTTCGGAAACAAGGTTATTTTATTATTATAACCCTCTCTTCAGTGGGTACAAATGAAAGCATGGCGTTTAAGAAATATGTACTAATACAAAAGGGACAACCATCGGCCTTGGCTATTATGGGATCCATGTGTTACATAAAGATTTCTGACCTAAAAATATTTTGTTAGTTTTAAAATTAGTTACTCTGTTTTTCTCTTACGTAAAATTTTATAACTTTAACTAAAATTGACGGTATTATTAAAAAGAAAATAAATACACTGTTTACAATAATTCTTTTTGTAAAAGTTAAAATTTAAATTGTTATAAATAACACAAATTCAATTTGCTAATTTAACCATTTCACAAAGAAAAATTGAATTGGAAGTTAGTAATTAAAATTGACGATATTATTTGTAAATTAAATGTACCGTTTAAAATATTATAAGTATCGTTTTGTCAACGAGAATTAAAATAGTTGAATACAACAAACTCGATTTTCTTATTTAATCACTTTGGGAATATATTTTACCTAAAAAGCTAATCATTTGTTTCTATCTTTGCTTACAAGTAAATCTTATGTTTGCGACCACTATTAAAGATTTAAAAACTGAAAGCCATAATTAGTAGTTTAAAAAATCATTTAGACTGACTCATTAAGACAGAAAGATGGAAAGTGGGCAACAAACAACGAACAAAAGGCAAATATTTTTGCGATTCATTTAGTAAAAATTATTTCAGCCACATAAAGAACAAAATGTACCTAATTTAAATGAGCCAATCCAACAAGATGAGATCAGACTTGCTTCACCTAAGGAAATAATGGCTAAAATCAAAGCTGACTTATCTAATAAATGCTGCCTGCCTTCATATTATTTAAAGTACGTGCCTAGATTGTGGAAAGTTGCGGAGGTCATCATGATTCCCAAACCTGGGAAACCATCTAACGAAGTTTTATCTTACAGACCTATATCTCTACTTTCTGTAATATCGAGATAAATTACTGTTAAAAAGATTAAAGCCTATCATTGAAGAGAAAGATTTAATTCCACCTCATCAATCTATCGGGAATCTATACTACATTTATTGGTTTGTTCCTCAGCCCAAACTTCAACACAGTCGAATGCCTTTCCATAGTTGACCAAGTCAGAGGATATAGACAGGTGGTATTCATTTGCTTCTTTATGAGTGAGCTTTTCGTAAGGAGACGATTTGACGTGCTATATTCTTCCTGAACCCAACTTGTTCGTCTGGTTGATACGAATCCATTTTAGGTGTTAATCGGTTATTGATATTTTTTTATAAAAAACTTTAAGTTTTAAGATAAGATAGCAAAGAAATACTCCGATAGTTTTTTAATTCGTCCCTATTTCCCTTCTTGTGTAACAAAATGCTTAAACCTTCATGTCGATCTAAACCTGCAAGTAGTTGTAATACAATTTGTTTGAATGGTTCCCTACTGCGAATTACACATAAAGACACCAGTAAAAGGTCTACCACTCAAATATGTATATTTTTCCTCGTCGCCTCGCAAGGAACACAGGCACATGTTTTGGCTTGTACGAATATACACATATTTCATATGTTACAAAGATCCTTTACATAAAATTTCTTTCTTACTAGATGTGAATCATATTTTGTAGAATTCATATGACGGTCATTGTTAAAATACAGTTAAATATCTTTTTCTAGAACTGTCAAAAAAATTGTATTTCATATATCATAGCAACAAGCTAGGAAAAATGGCTATTTGGTGAGTTTTTTGATCGAGACGGAGCCCAGATTAGAAACATCTCGTGAATGGAAATAGTTATTTGTGTATTTTATTTCAAGAATGAAAGTCTTTTCGAAAATCTCATTCGAGACCACCAAAGTCCTTTCGATCACGAATTACGCACAACGTTTTTTCTGTAGCGTTATTAAAATAACCGAAAAGGTAATAAAGAATAACACAAGGAAATTCCTATTTTAGCGCAAAGTCGACAATTTGGTTGTTGCTACGGAAACGATATTGCTCAAATATGCATAAATCGCATGAATGCACGAAATATTTTTCGCTCTGAAGCGAGAAATATTTCGTGCACGTTGTCAAGTAAACAAAACCAATGTGGCATTTTGCATACGGATATTAATGACAATCCAACTCGAAAATTTTTAACCAATCAAATTACAGAATTTTTCAAATTGGGACCAATGAAATTAGTTTTATAGTGAAAAAACCACTAGTGGTTTTTTCAACAGTAAAAACACAAGAGCTTTTTTTTATCGGATAAATTTCTTTTTGTAACGAAATAATTTTGCAAATCAGTAATTTTACGAGAAAAACTGACATGGCAAAATCGCGAGACCGAAGGTCGAGCGATTTTGCCAAATGTCAGTTTTTCGAGCAAAATTACTGATGGAAAAATTTTGAGTTAAAAAGAAATTTATTCTTAAAAGAAAAGCTCGAGTATTTTTTGGCAAGATAAATTAACGACTGAATATATGAATGAACAACAACAATAATTATTTTTATTGATACAATTAAATTATTTGAATGAACAGTTATTAAATACACAATTGTTATAAATAATTATAACTGACAGGGCAGACATTAAAGTGACGTAAGCGTACTAGATGTAGTCTGGTTATGAGGAACAGGCGTTTTTATCGACTGTAATTACACGAGAGGTCTTTTTTTGTCCGGATAAAATTGATTTTTTTAACGATAATTTGGTTGCTTGGTAAATTGACGATACAAACCACCTACGGTAAAAAAACGAGTCCGAAGGACGAGTTTTTTTATCTGGTGGTTTGTAGAGTCAGTTTACCAAAAAGAAACCAAATTAGAGTTTAAAAAATCAATTTTATCCCGGAGAAAAAAACCTCGAGCGTAATTCGATGAGATAATTTAATGAATAATAAAAAGGAATAACTAGGTAATTATGAAGAAGTCAAGAACACATTTATTAACTTGAAAATGACAATTATTAAAAACAATAATCAGGTTCGAGAAAGTTAGCCATGGAAGTTTAAACACATTTTATCCAGATGCAAAGTTAGGGCTAACTTTATCCGATGTCAAAGTGACAAATGTATCGCGGCTTATGGGATTTTTTATACATGAATTAAATTATCGGTGATAAAAAAGGATGCACCTTTTTTATCGCTGTCAAAATGACAAAACTGTCATCATTAAATGACACATTTTATATAGGAGTTAATTTATCACTAAGAAAAAACCACTTGTCAAAATGAAATGTCAAATTCAATTAAATTAATATTAACTACACACGCTAAATAAAAATTTGCTCGGTGGATCGTCAAGCCGAATACAGCTCGTGGTCTAATTTTTTCTTGCAAAATTTATCGTTTATGACATTCGTAGCTTTTGCTTTTGGAAAATTACACTCGTCTTCTGCGTCGACTCGTGTAGTTTTCGTTGCAAAGCTACTCATATCTGAAACGACAAATGTTGTCGGAAAAAATTAGACCACTTGTGATATTATATATGAAAAAATGTCATCATTTCTTGACAGCTGTAGAAAAAAAATATTTTTTCCTAGCGAGTTAACGCAAACTAAGCGTACCTACTCGATGTTCAATACAATTCATGAATCTAAAGACTTGGTTTAAGGTTTAAAAACCATTTTTTATCAAAATTAGAAAAAAATTTTGTAGGATACGGATTAGGAAATGCGATTTTGTGTAACTCTTGTGTTTTAAATTTACGATTTTCATAATAACCGTAATTATCTTTCGACCAATAGAAAGCGAGATATACGCAAAAAAAATCAATTTTCATGACTTTGATCTTGAATTACTTTCGAACCGAACATGATATCGATGGCGACTTTTTGCATGTTACTTATAACGTCCATATAACGGCTGTTGTGTGCAAAAATTCAGCTTAGTGCAAATTCTTCAGAAGTAAAATGCTAATGTTACTAGTCGAATTAGAAATTCTATTCCTGCGCGTTATGTACATTTTTTAGTGCATCAAATTATTTCGTAAATGAAAGAAATAGCGAGTCTCACTTTTCATTCTTGTGTTCCCTGGTTACTGAGTTTAAAAAATGATTTATTTGAGCAACAACCTTAGTTTAGTCTTTTAAAAATAGTTCTGTCGTTAGCATATTTTAACTTACTGGGGTTAGTAACTTATTACTAACAGTATGTGATATCTAAAGTATGTGATATTAATGTACTGATTTTGTTATTAGCTCTGATTATTAGATTATTATTATTATTAGCTTTCTAGTTAGCAGTTCTACTATCAACTCTAAAATGTAAGTTATTTTAAAATTCTAAAAGTTCGCTTGAAGAAATAAAGTTCACCATCAAAGTTACAAACTAATTTAACATTATTTTTTACATATTTTACAGCTGTACTGTCCAAAAAGCATTGTACGCCCACAAAAAAAGAGTTCAATAAAGAAATAGTGGTTAATAAGTTTTAGATATAGTGCAAATCTTTTAGTTTTGTTATACAGATTTAAATATTTATTATATAATATTATACTATGCGTTTAATATAATTTATGCTTTTTGAATAAAATTATTCTGAATATTATTTCTATTAGCTTGTTATCTCCGCATTCGAAAAAACATTAAAGCTTTAAAGGAACCAACTTGTACTAATAATAATGTATGAAAGGCAATAAATACACGCCAGAAAGGTTGTAAAACGATTTCGGGAGTTTGTATTTGTTCTTACTTCTAAACAGAAATATCTTAGGAATGAAACTGAAACTTAGAAATCACTATAGGGAATGCTTTTAATTCTACCCGCATTATCTTGTTGGAGTATTATAAAGAACTATATATTTGAACTATGAAAATATTGATGGCATTTGACTTTTGACTTCTTATTAAAGTACCCAATAACAGAAAATTTTGAATTAGAGAATTTCAAAAACATAACATTACAATTACATTGTGTTCTTGTATTCTTGTGTGTTGTTTTTAAAATGCTAAAGTAAAAATATTTTTTAAGTTCTCTAACTAATTTAAATTTCAGGTAAGTTAATATTTCTTTCATAATAATGTATCAATCAAAAAATTTACACTTTTATTTTATAATATAAATATACATATTTTACAAAGCAATTAAATAATTATTTAGAATCAAGACTTTTTCAGGGATAACCTGATATATAATAACATAAGAAAGAAATTCTAAAGATTCTTCCCTACTTCCATAACAATATTACGAACACCAGATTTTTAAAGCGTCGTAAATATGTCTAACAATTCGTTTCGCATTAAAAAGAATAAGACAACATACAGTACAACAGTGTAAGAAAGAGCCAGATGTTTCTTTTACACCGACAACGTTGCAGGACGTCAAAATACCGAATTCCACATTAGTGTATATCTCTGGGACGTCATTTTGTCGGAAATATTTATATGGATATACACTGGACGTTATAAGACTGTATTATGTGCGGACGTCGAATGACGGTGTATATTGACTTCTTTATTTTTGATTTTATTAAAAATCTAACTAGCACACGTAACACTACTATGTAAAATAGTGTATATACACGAACTAAATCTTCTCTAGCGTTATTCGTTGTGGTGGACGTCCAATTACTTAAATATGAAAGGACGTCCATTTGTTAGGCAGATGTAAATATATATATATATATATATATATATATATATATATATATATATATATATATATATATATATATATATATATATATATATATATATATATATATTGTAGACTTTTAATTAATGGCTTTTATAATTATATTAATCTATTAACCTCAATGGAATAAGCCTATATAGTTATTTTTATATCTGGTTTATTTTATTTGCCAATATTTCGAAGAAATGTTATTTTCTCTTCATTTTCAAGGCGCTACGAAAAACAATAACTGAAATGAGCAAATATATAAAATTAACTTATCTAAAAATACTTACAAAAATTAACAAGATATTAACCTAAAATAGTCCTAATAATTATACAAATAAAATTTTTAAATTACAATATGTCTAAAATTCAAATTTTTTTGTGGGAAAATTTTTTTGTTTTAAAATAAAAATAACAATAATTGCTACTAGATTAATTTCTTTATGAAACATGTGTGTGTGGAAAAGTTGATGTGTTTGTGTGAATACAATAATGTGTGAGTGTGAAATTTCCATGTACATGTGAAAGGTGTTAAATTAAGTAAGTAATAGGTGAGTGTGTATATGTATTATGTGTGTGTGTGTGTATGCATGCGTGATTATGTGTGGTTTTATTACTAGTGTGTGTGTGTTGTCTGTGTGAAAAACTAAATAAATACATAAAAAGAGAAAACTTAACAAATTAAATATGATGATCAAGTATTCTTAAATTTAGGTTTAAAACTAATTAATAAATTATATACCGCACTTAAATTATTTATGTCTGTTCTATGATTCATTGAATTTTGATCATTATAAATGTGGCACATTTCCAAAAATGTTCTTTTTTCTTTATTAGCTTCAATATCTAAAATTTTTACATCTTTATAATTAATTAAGTGATCATTATTATTTACATGTAAGCTTAAGGCAGTCGAGTTAGGTTTAAGTCTATTGTCACTTCTGTGTTGTGTAAGTCTTTGTTTAAGTTTTTGTCCTGTCTGTCCAATGTACGTCTGATCACATTGTGTGCAATTTAATTTATAAATCACATTAGATAAATCAATATTTGGAACTGTGTCTTTTAGTTTACTAAATATTTTGTTTATAGTGAAAGGAATTGTATTTGTTATTTTAATGTTACTATTTTTAAAAACGTTTGTCAATTTAGGTGTTAAATTTTCAATGTAAGGAAGTACGTTAAATTGGTTTTCATGATTAGAATTGGTTTTAGGAAGTTGGATATTTGTTATAGTGTTGTTATTATAAATTAGTCTATGTATCAAGTTGGTCGGGTAAGAATTGTCATGTAAAATGTCACATAGTTTTTTTAAATTGTCATTAATGTATTCAGGATGTGAAATTTTAATTATTCTATTTTTTAAACCATAAATAAAATTAATTTTCGTTTTCCAAGGGTGTTTTGAAAAATAATTAATGTAACGTTTAGAATTTACAGGTTTTTGGTACCATGTTAACTTTAAGATGTTAGAATTTGTTCTAATTATTTTTGTGTCCAAAAAGGGAATGGAATTGTTTTTTTCTGTTTCAGCCGTGAATTGTATATGGTTATTAAAGCTATTAAAGACTTGAAGAGTTTCTTCCATAGCATTAATCGGAACAGCACATACAATGTCATCAACATATTTTTTTATAAATGGAAGTTGGAAATTTAATTTAGGAATGCAATTATCTAAAACATAATCCATAACAAAACGCGCAACAACTGGACTAAAATTACTACCCATAGGAATTCCAAATATTTGAGAATAATGTTTTTCATTGTATTGAAAATAACTGGATTCAAAAAGGAATTCAATAATTTTGATGAAAGTTTTTTGGTCAATTTTACAGTTATTTTTGATAATGTTCCAGTTATGATTTATAGCTAAGATCGTTAGATCTTTTGGTATGTTAGTAAAGAGTGATACCACATCTAAACTTAGAAGTACAAAACCAGCCGGTAATTGAAAATTGTTAATAAATTCCGAAAAATGAAAAGAATCTTTAATATAATATTGGTTTTCTTGAAGAGATGAAGTTAAAATACTTTATTATTTTATTTTATTTTTATTTTATTTTTATTTTATTTTATTAAAATTTATGTTATTGTTTTTCGTAGCGCCTTGAAAATGAAGAGAAAATAACATTTCTTCGAAATATTGGCAAATAAAATAAACCAGATATAAAAATAACTATATAGGCTTATTCCATTGAGGTTAATAGATTAATATAATTATAAAAGCCATTAATTAAAAGTCTACAATATTATAATACATGGGTTTTTTCCAAGATATTACATCGTTGTATGGAATGAATACAACTCTTTTATTAAAGAAATGGGCAAAAATATTAAAAAAACTATCTTCGTTCAAGAATCGAAAAATTTTTCTTTTACAATGTAAAAGTAATGAAGTTATTCCTTCAAATATTTCTCATTGCATGAAAAATATTTGTTATATTATTAATAATAATGGAGGTGATTTTAATTTTATTAAGAAAACACAAAACACGGTTTTAAAAATTGAAATAAATTTTGCACATAAAGAAGTCCATAGACTAGAAACTAACATTAACACAATTAAAAATGAAATAAATGAAATTTTACCAGATGCGATTGTCAAGGAATTTGAGAGAAGACAACATCTTAATTACAATCGAAGATTTAATAAAATAAAGAAAAATAATATTAAAAAACTTAACAACTTAATAGAAAAAGCAAAGAAAAAAATTATAATAAAAGATGGTTGGTTTAAAAACTTAACAGATATAGATATTCCTGTGGAAATTCAAGAATTATTAGCATTGGGTCCGAAATTTGCTATAACGCCATCTATTAATGATATTTCAGTTAAGAAGATTTTGGCAGATTTAGAAACTGTCATCTTGAAAACAGAAGAGTCAAAAAGAAATTTATACAGGTCTAAAGTTACTAATATTATTACAAATTTTGTTAATAAAAAGTCATTAAAAATGTGACACAATGTATAAGAATCTTTGTAAAACTAAAAAGTTTTTACATGATAATGATAATTTAATAGTAACTAAATCTGATAAAGGAAATGTGACTGTTACAATGACTAGACAAGATTATAATGACAAAATGATTCATCTCATAAATGACAAAGATTTTTATATTCCCTTAAATAGAGATCCTACTAATAGTATTCAAAATAAAACAAATCAGCTGATAAAAACTTTAAAACATAAAAACTTTATTAATGATTTAGAAACGAAATCACTTTACACTTATAATAGTATTTCTCCACGCATATATGGATTACCTAAAATACATAAGACTGGTGTTCCATTGCGTCCTATTGTAGCGTGTAATAATTCACCCACTGAAAAACTTTCTATTTTTATTACCAGTATTTTAACTTCATCTCTTCAAGAAAACCAATATTATATTAAAGATTCTTTTCATTTTTCGGAATTTATTAACAATTTTCAATTACCGGCTGGTTTTGTACTTCTAAGTTTAGATGTGGTATCACTCTTTACTAACATACCAAAAGATCTAACGATCTTAGCTATAAATCATAACTGGAACATTATCAAAAATAACTGTAAAATTGACCAAAAAACTTTCATCAAAATTATTGAATTCCTTTTTGAATCCAGTTATTTTCAATACAATGAAAAACATTATTCTCAAATATTTGGAATTCCTATGGGTAGTAATTTTAGTCCAGTTGTTGCGCGTTTTGTTATGGATTATGTTTTAGATAATTGCATTCCTAAATTAAATTTCCAACTTCCATTTATAAAAAAATATGTTGATGACATTGTATGTGCTGTTCCGATTAATGCTATGGAAGAAACTCTTCAAGTCTTTAATAGCTTTAATAACCATATACAATTCACGGCTGAAACAGAAAAAAACAATTCCATTCCCTTTTTGGACACAAAAATAATTAGAACAAATTCTAACATCTTAAAGTTAACATGGTACCAAAAACCTGTAAATTCTAAACGTTACATTAATTATTTTTCAAAACACCCTTGGAAAACGAAAATTAATTTTATTTATGGTTTAAAAAATAGAATAATTAAAATTTCACATCCTGAATACATTAATGACAATTTAAAAAAACTATGTGACATTGTACATGACAATTCTTACCCGACCAACTTGATACATAGACTAATTTATAATAACAACACTATAACAAATATCCAACTTCCTAAAACCAATTCTAATCATGAAAACCAATTTAACGTACTTCCTTACATTGAAAATTTAACACCTAAATTGACAAACGTTTTTAAAAATAGTAACATTAAAATAACAAATACAATTCCTTTCACTATAAACAAAATATTTAGTAAACTAAAAGACACAGTTCCAAATATTGATTTATCTAATGTGATTTATAAATTAAATTGCACACAATGTGATCAGACGTACATTGGACAGACAGGACAAAAACTTAAACAAAGACTTACACAACACAGAAGTGACAATAGACTTAAACCTAACTCGACTGCCTTAAGCTTACATGTAAATAATAATGATCACTTAATTAATTATAAAGATGTAAAAATTTTAGATATTGAAGCTAATAAAGAAAAAAGAACATTTTTGGAAATGTGCCACATTTATAATGATCAAAATTCAATGAATCATAGAACAGACATAAATAATTTAAGTGCGGTATATAATTTATTAATTAGTTTTAAACCTAAATTTAAGAATACTTGATCATCATATTTAATTTGTTAAGTTTTCTCTTTTTATGTATTTATTTAGTTTTTCACACAGACAACACACACACACTAGTAATAAAACCACACATAATCACGCATGCATACACACACACACACATAATACATATACACACTCACCTATTACTTACTTAATTTAACACCTTTCACATGTACATGGAAATTTCACACTCACACATTATTGTATTCACACAAACACATCAACTTTTCCACACACACATGTTTCATAAAGAAATTAATCTAGTAGCAATTATTGTTATTTTTATTTTAAAACAAAAAAATTTTCCCACAAAAAAATTTGAATTTTAGACATATTGTAATTTAAAAATTTTATTTGTATAATTATTAGGACTATTTTAGGTTAATATCTTGTTAATTTTTGTAAGTATTTTTAGATAAGTTAATTTTATATATTTGCTCATTTCTGTTATTGTTTTTCGTAGCGCCTTGAAAATGAAGAGAAAATAACATTTCTTCGAAATATTGGCAAATAAAATAAACCAGATATAAAAATAACTATATAGGCTTATTCCATTGAGGTTAATAGATTTATATATATATATATATATATATATATATATATATATATATATATATATATATATATATATATATATATATATATAAGTACATAACAAAGGGATAATAATGGGCATTCGCGCAATAGAGTAACAAGAGAAAGTGAGTTGCAGCCGTATACACGTGTTTCGCACTTATTAGTGCTCATCAGTACGGCATAGCAGATAGAAAGCAATAAAATAAAAGCAACAAACTAGAAACGATGTACAATACAAAGTTTCACGGATAGCAGCCAACCACACATTTGCAGTATCGGCTCGAAGACACTGAGTTTTCAGTGCAACAACAAACGTCACTACGGAGGTGGCTATAGCCACTACCGTGAGACAACCTAATCCCAAGAAATATCAATAAGAATAGAAATATTAATGCGCGTAAAAATATAAGTACATAACAAAGGGATAATAATGGGCATTCGCGCAATAGAGTAACAAGAGAAAGTGAGTTGCAGCCGTATACACGTGTTTCGCACTTATTAGTGCTCATCAGTACGGCATAGCAGATAGAAAGCAATAAAATAAAAGCAACAAACTAGAAACGATGTACAATACAAAGTTTCACGGATAGCAGCCAACCACACATTTGCAGTATCGGCTCGAAGACACTGAGTTTTCAGTGCAACAACAAACGTCACTACGGAGGTGGCTATAGCCACTACCGTGAGACAACCTAATCCCAAGAAATATCAGTAAGAATAGAAATATTAATGCGCGTAAAAATATAAGTACATAACAAAGGGATAATAATGGGCATTCGCGCAATAGAGTAACAAGAGAAAGTGAGTTGCAGCCGTATACACGTGTTTCGCACTTATTAGTGCTCATCAGTACGGCATAGCAGATAGAAAGCAATAAAATAAAAGCAACAAACTAGAAACGATGTACAATACAAAGTTTCACGGATAGCAGCCAACCACACATTTGCAGTATCGGCTCGAAGACACTGAGTTTTCAGTGAAACAACAAACGTCACTACGGAGGTGGCTATAGCCACTACCGTGAGACAACCTAATCCCAAGAAATATCAATAAGAATAGAAATATTAATGCGCGTAAAAATATAAGTACATAACAAAGGGATAATAATGGGCATTCGCGCAATAGAGTAACAAGAGAAAGTGAGTTGCAGCCGTATACACGTGTTTCGCACTTATTAGTGCTCATCAGTACGGCATAGCAGATAGAAAGCAATAAAATAAAAGCAACAAACTAGAAACGATGTACAATACAAAGTTTCACGGATAGCAGCCAACCACACATTTGCAGTATCGGCTCGAAGACACTGAGTTTTCAGTGCAACAACAAACGTCACTACGGAGGTGGCTATAGCCACTACCGTGAGACAACCTAATCCCAAGAAATATCAATAAGAATAGAAATATTAATGCGCGTAAAAATATAAGTACATAACAAAGGGATAATAATGGGCATTCGCGCAATAGAGTAACAAGAGAAAGTGAGTTGCAGCCGTATACACGTGTTTCGCACTTATTAGTGCTCATCAGTACGGCTATAGCCACCTCCGTAGTGACGTTTGTTGTTGCACTGAAAACTCAGTGTCTTCGAGCCGATACTGCAAATGTGTGGTTGGCTGCTATCCGTGAAACTTTGTATTGTACATCGTTTCTAGTTTGTTGCTTTTATTTTATTGCTTTCTATCTGCTATGCCGTACTGATGAGCACTAATAAGTGCGAAACACGTGTATACGGCTGCAACTCACTTTCTCTTGTTACTCTATTGCGCGAATGCCCATTATTATCCCTTTGTTATGTACTTATATTTTTACGCGCATTAATATTTCTATTCTTATTGATATTTCTTGGGATTAGGTTGTCTCACGGTAGTGGCTATAGCCACCTCCGTAGTGACGTTTGTTGTTTCACTGAAAACTCAGTGTCTTCGAGCCGATACTGCAAATGTGTGGTTGGCTGCTATCCGTGAAACTTTGTATTGTACATCGTTTCTAGTTTGTTGCTTTTATTTTATTGCTTTCTATCTGCTATGCCGTACTGATGAGCACTAATAAGTGCGAAACACGTGTATACGGCTGCAACTCACTTTCTCTTGTTACTCTATTGCGCGAATGCCCATTATTATCCCTTTGTTATGTACTTATATTTTTACGCGCATTAATATTTCTATTCTTATATATATATATATATATATATATATATATATATATATATATATATATATATATATATATATATATATATATATATATATATATATATATATATATATATATATATATATATATATATATATATATATATATATATATATATATATATATATATATATATATATATATATATATATATATATATATATATATATATATATATATATATATATATATATATATATAGATCTTTCTATCATTCTTGAGCCATTTGAAAGTACATACTATTCTGCCCCATCAAGAAATATGAAGTATAGTTCCATCTATTTATCACTAATATCAACTAGATACATGTACATAAACTAGGGAACATTATATACTCCTGTAATGTAAGAGATTTTAAAGAGTATATGTTTCAGTCATAATCCATACTAATCTGATCCATTGCAAGTTTCCTATCTTCCTGAACCAAATATACACATTTATGCATCTGTACGGTAAGAACTGAACCAATGCAATGTTGCCAATAGTGGGATGCATTGTAAAACATGACTGTTGTATTCTGTTACCCATTCTGAGGCTAATTCAGATTTAATTGTTAAACTATAACTTATAATGATTTGATTGCTTTTGAAGTAATTGTTTGTTTAAAAGGCAAAAGTGATTGTTCTTTTAATTATATTTTAACACATATTTTATTTCATAACTCAGACTATTTTATTAATTATACATAAACTGCAAAATATTCCAAATTTCCACTTATCAATGCCTCTTTACAACAGTTTTTTTATACTGCATTCTTATAACAATGTTGTTTTATTCACAAAATAATTTGCTGAATCCAAAAAATACAATCTTGGAATTTAAGTTCCTTCTTCGGAAGGCAACATTATCTTATCGTTGGATTACTTAGGAGGAATGAATAAAAAAAGTTATTAGAAAAAGCTTCTATTACAAAACTAAATATTAGTACAAACAATACAAATGTTTTATTGGTTATTATGTATTTCTTAAGTTACCACGATAAACATTAAAAATATAGGCTTTTATACCCTTCCAATTCCTGTGTCTGAAATGCTCAGGGTAATTGGTTTGCAATTGCTCAATCTCGTGCTTTTTTGGTGCTCGCTTAGATTTTATATGTTCTGCAAACTGTTTAAGCAATATATTCTTCTGAGCTTCAGTCCATTTTTGTCTTTGACCAGGAACTTGTTTAGATAATTTTGTCTTACTTGGAATTGTAATTTCTTTTTGGGAATCAATATACTTGTTAAAAGAAACGGAAGAGTCTGCATCGATTTCAATATTAGATGATGATGGTCCAGGATCAATTTCTTCAAAGATATCACGTTCGTCATAAATTGGATTTAAGTCGATATCTATTTCATCTAAATTTTTGCCTAAAACATACCCAATGATGTAAATGTGCTATAGTAAATATTTATTTTATTAATCTTACCTATAAATTCATTTGCTTTTCCATTAGCCATAAGAAGTAACAGTTTAGATATCTTTGCAGTTTGGTACAGGTTGTCTGACATTCTGTAAAAACCAAGATGAGTTTTCAAAGTGTGTCCCATAAAACGAGATAGTTGTTCTAGGTCGTTTTCAGAAAAATGAAGTAATTGAGATATAGTAGCAAGATGTTTTCTTAATCGAGTCGAAGTTATTCTTTCTGGCTGTTTTGCTCCGCACTTTCTTGCATGCTTGCATAATATTTTTGTACCATCTAGAAATCCATTACCTAAAGTATGGAAAATGTAGTCATTGTTATGAACAAATTTCTGTCGCACATCAATTAACATATCAAATTGTTCTTTCATAGAAGGTGAAAGCAATACAGGTACACCTCTTCCACGTTTCCCTCTAATTACAATCCGATTATAAGTTTTAAGTAATATTTTTTCGGTTTCCGTTAAATGTTTTACAAATTCGTTTTCTTCAGATGACTGTAAATCTATGGAAGTATATGTATGAACTTTTATCTGGGCCACTTCTGCTGGTCTTCTTCTGTTTAGTAGAAGTATCTGTACATATAATAATTCCTTCAAATTGTTATAATCATCAAAATTATCATCATTTTGTTGCAATTGTATAAAATATTTATTTGAATTTGTAGCTAAATAATCACCAAGGATCTTTAAATCGGCAGATAAGGGTATCAAATCTTCTTTATTCCAGCGATTTTCATTTAAATTGCTAGCAGCTTGTGCTGACACTTCATCTCCCCACTGGGATTCTATGAGTGTCTTCAAAATTTTTAATTCTTTCCTTTGCATACTAGTATCAGAGTTTTTTTGAAGTAAATGAATGTAAGCTACATCACAACACTTTTTAATTAACGTTCCAAAATTCATGGCTAATGTTGGTGATTCAAATCGATCAGTATCCACATTGTATTTTGCCATAACATTAACAGCCTCGACAATTGTTTTAAAATGTTGAGGACGAAGGATATTAAGGAATTCCCTAATTTCAGAACCATGTTTTTTTTGTGCAAATATCAAAAGTTTAGCTAAACGTCTGGTGTTTTGTCTAACGACATCTAAATTACCTTTACTTCTTCGTCCTTTCATGTAAGAATAAGCATAGTTACAGATTATAAGATCTCTTTTAGCTGATAATGCAATCTCATCGGCTCTCATTCGAGGGAATAGTTTATCTTTTAATAATTGATCGTGCTTAAACATGGAACTTATAAGTAATGTTGTCTGTCCATCGCTTTGTGCTGATTGGCGTTTTCCTTTTTTATCTTTATCAGGATTATTTACACAGCGTTTTGTGTGTCTATATAAACTTGCTTTTTTATAAAAGCCTAGACAATATTTACAAGGTAGGAAATTATCTGCTGCTGCGTTTGATGATTCCTGTACCCTTTTAACGGGCCTTAGCATGGTAGATGTTCTGTTACGAATAAAGTTCCCTTGTTTTCGTATCAGTGTTAAAGCTGTTTTTCTCTCTTTCGAATTAACTTTAAGTGACATAATTTTCTCTACTTCGATTTCAGAGCTATGCCATGTTACTAAGTGGCGACTAAAATGTGACACATCTTTTTCACAAAATATACAAAGATCTTTTCTATCCTTGTAATTCTTTTTCAAAGCCCTTTCCACTTCACCCTGCAAAAGTATAAATAAGTAATACTAAAAGGTGTGATGGCAATGCATGCAAATTAAATATGTATAGAACATTGATAGATATTTTTACAGTAAGCAACGATTATTATTAGAGATACAGTGCCAAATGGATATTAAATAAACAATTATTGGTCTTATATCAATCAAATGCCATAAATTTAAAAGATACAAATAACTCTTACTTATCTTAGTACTCTAATAAATGACGTCCAAGATTTAAAAAAAAAACACTATTTGTTAATGCCCTATGTCTCTAAAATCATCAGCACAGTGTCATCGGGTTACACATACAGTGGTCCTCAGAATGAGTACCACACTCTTGTACTGCCTTATGCCTTATTTCTGATTTCTCCCAAATGTCATTGTTCACAAAAACACTTAAAACAGGGATCTCACTTATAATTTATTATAAAAACGTTCAAAAACTAATTGTGAAATTGGTCTCCAACAAACTACTTTGATTTTATTGTAAATAAGAACCCACTTATATGTGATACAAATATTTGTATTTTATTTAATGAAAATAAAATTCTTGTGATTGACCTTCATAAGTGCAGCATGGAAACAAGTACTATCTTCAACACCTTGTAGCCACTACTTGGTACTATTAGCTAAATGTTTGTTTACTGAGCCGTCAAATTGTTGGAGGATAATGGTGGAGTAGAAGAGTGCCAAATATCTGGGAAACCATGCACTCTATGTACGTCACAACCAATTCAAGCTATCAAACCAAAAAGTTGTGTTGCATAAGATGCAGATATGAAGACTATCAATGTCTCGTATCATATAACTAAATTTAGGGTAAGGTTACAAAAGACACATCAGCTACTTGCTGACTTAAAGAAAAAAAGAAGGATAACTCAAAACAGCTTTTGGCTTGGTATGCTGATGGAAAGCACCAAAAAATGTTGTTCACAGACGAGAAAATCTTTAGTACAGAAGAATGTTACAACAAATCGAATGGCAAGAGTGCATGCTTAGACATTTAAAAAAAAATTGTTTAAAGAATGACTTTTTTTGGAAAAACACACATTGTATGTTATACTTTTGGAAAGGGTTTAAAAATTATATCATCTATTTCTGTGACAAATATACCATTATCATATCGGTGATTATCTGCACTGTAGAAAAACAAAGCACCAGCAAGATACATTTTTTGAAAAGCTAAACTTGTGAGTGGTTTTTATATACATTTCTTAAATTTAGATAACAGAAGATATTTATTAAAAATTCAAAGTTTCACCTCGTTTTCCTTGTTTCGTTCCACCTCCATAGGTATTACAACCAATCTATCAGTTTCCTCGTTGTAGATTGATTCCTGATTTCTCTCATTGGTTGTGGCTTTAGGTAAATCACAGGTAATCTAAAGAAAACTAGATATATTGATCAAGAAGATTATTTACTTGAAATACTCACTTGCGGTACATATTCAATAACAGAATCATGATCTTCTAGTAGCTCATTGTTTGTGAGGGTAGTAGGCTTGCCGTCTACATCATCACCTGATGTGTCGTCAGACTAAAAGAGTGATGTTTTCACCAATTCTTTAACAGTAACATTATTAACGTTATTACTTACTTCAGTCTCAAGTTTATAATCAGGATCAACAATATCATCGTCTGAACTAAAATCTAAATCAAAAGAATTAATACTATTGCCAGATGTAGTGCCGGATACAATAGATGCTTCGTCATTCTCATTATCTTCTGATTTATTCTTTTTCATAGTAGTACATGTGTTAGCAATTGTATTTTCAATTTCTTCGTTAAACCCTAGGATTAAATCTTGATGTAAAAATGAGTTAGCTCTGTTAATAATCTGTACTTGTTCATCCTTATTACCCATTTGAATGTTGTATTCATCAATATCCAGTTGGTTTTCTTTATTTAAAATGACATTACTTTTTGTAAGAATGTCTTCAGTTAAAATATCTTGATCTGCGCCATCATTATCAAACATATTCTTTCCATATCCAATAGTTGCCGTTAGATTTATACAACTTTCTTTTAAATTATCTTGATTTATCTTGTTTATTTGTGTGTCTGGCGTGGTTTTAACTATTTCATTCTTTTTAAAATATGGATTGTACTGTCTCTTTTCTATAAGGAGAAATTAAACACTAGTTTATTAACTGTAATTGTTGAATGATATTTTTTTAGATAAATAATCAACACCTTAATTTTAGTATGTAAGGAGACGATATTCTGATGATAATTTAAATGTATTTTCCTCCAAACCCTCTAAGGCAAATCTTTTAAAAATTTTAAAAGAAGGAGTCATTTAAAAGTATTTGAATTAGGGATATGGTATATTTATTATAGAAAATAATATCGTAGGATTATAACTACAAACCACCTTTTTATTACTTCAAATTTGAATAAAAAGAAAATTGGAGGGGTTTATGGTAATTTTAAGTAAAAATATGAATCTTAATAAAATTGTCGCATTTCAACTTTTTTTAAAAATTTGTTTACCAGTGATTTATTCAAGGGGACTTAGCTTGGGCCTTCCTGAATCTGATTTGAAACTTCTACAATAAACATTTTCGAGAATATTAAAAGAAATAATGTGGACAATAGGGGATTCCCCTAACCACAGAAATATGAATACATATTGCGAACTTATTATTAGTACAAAAAGGGACAATTACATAAACAATTGACGATAACTAATTAAAATACACTACTTACCTTCAATCTCTTTACACATTGATAATATTAATGAAGCTCTAGTATTCATTTTGTCCAACAATTATTAATGATACACAAAACAACGTACCTACCACTAAAATTCACTTCAGGATTAGCGTGACCAACCTTAAAAACCCAATGTCTGTACAATTAGCGCGAAAGTTCCGTATTTAAAATACAAAACACCAATTTGTAATCTGTTTGGATATAGAACAAAAAAAAAAAATTAGTTCTTTATTATTTCTAGATGTAAGTTTGAATTATTTTTTATATAGGTCTCTGAATCTAATTGTAAGACATATTTTTCTTATTCTTCTTCTGGTTTGTAACAACATGGTTGTTTTCTGACAGGTACTTATTAAAGATTTTAACATCATTAATCCTGTCTGGTGTCGAAAAATGCAAAATAAAAATAATTATCCGTATTACATGGATATAAAAATACCCAATATAAATAAAAATTAAGCTGTTTGAATTAAATTTATTCAATTCATATTGTGAATTATACCTTCACATTTTGTACTTTGACGTATAGAATGGTTGATAACGCTGTTCTGCTAAGACAGGCAAATGACGATACTGTTGTAGCAGTGTTGCCGAATTTTTGGCTCAGGTTTGTTGGTGCAGACAAGGCTATTATATACACAAGAGTCATGAAAAAGCGCCCCTTCCGGACATACTCGGAACTAAGTTTCGCAGTTTCTATCAATTTTGAGCCAAATTCAAATTTTACTTGCTTACTCCCCGCACCTTATAGTGGCTAAAAAACAGGTCAAACAATTCTGAGCCAACATACTGGCTCAGGTTGGCCAAGGCGGTTCAGAATTGTTCATAAGTTTTACTATAGTTGGCTCAGAATTGTACGAAGGATGAATATATATATATATATATATATATATATATATATATATATATATATATATATATATATATATATATATATATATATATATATATATATATATATATATATATATATATATATCTAAATTCTTATCAATTTCCATGGTATTTTGCACAGTTGTTGAGATCGTAAGGAGAGATTAAATTTTAATTTGGTTTTTTTCAGAAGACTAAAGACCGTTACAAATTAAAAATAAATGTTAAAATTTTTTACCTAACGAATTTAACTTAATTTTATTCGAAAGCTTTCTTTTAATGCCTTTTCTATGAAACAGAATTCATAAAAAAATTGTTTTTGTAATTCTTTAAAAAAAAATTAAAATTTCATAATCTATCTTACACAAATGCAAATAAGTCGGCCAAGTACCAGTGTCCAAGTCGATTGGTCAGAAATGAGTTCTTACGGAAACAATACTTCATACTTCATTAGAACATACGTTATCTATTTTAATTAGGAACGAAGAACCACCAAATCATTAGAGTCGGGATCGATGCAGAGCAGATGGGTAACTGTATGGAAAAGACAAAAAGATTACGACTAGAAAAAAGCGTCGAAAACCAGATATATACGTACATAACACTAGAATTTTAAAAAATAGCCTACTTGTCGATTTAATTAAGTAAAAAAACAAATCACTCACTCGAGGCCTTAAAGGGCTTTCTAGAATTTCTGTGAAGAGGTGCGAAATTGTTTCCCAAAAACCTTTGGCGTGATACGATGCAATTCTTGAACGGAAAGTAGTAACCCAGTAAATTGGTCAAACTGTTGTTTTCCAAATCACCCAAAGATCTTTTAATACAAAAAGGAAAATTTATTTTTAATTTTATTTTCACGATTTTCACACTTACGAAATTTTACCACTAAAGTAAAATGAAAAGAACTAAGATAAAATAAAAGGATGTCGTAGCTGGGTTCAAAACATATAAAAACCTTAACGAATTTTTGCAAATATATTAACAAAAGGAAAACACGTATAAATACGCCGGTAACAGCTGTTAAATAAGTTCTATAGATATATATCGATTTATTAAATAAATCTGAGAGATTAATTAATCATCATTTTGAACGGCTGTATTTAAGTCTATGTATTTTCGTCGGTACACTGTACATTGACGGTAGGACAGAGATTTCGTCTAAGTATCTCTCAAGTAACCAACATGAATTTTGGCTATGTGACAGTTACCCCACTATTTCTAAAAATAACAAATTTTAAGTTTGTACTCAATTTAAAATTTTAACATGAGGTTATGATACATGCTTTACCATTTTAAAACTTTAATTAAAATAATATTTTTCGTAAACAGCATTTTTAAAAGCGATGGTGATGCTTCAGAAACGTATTGAAATTGGGAAAATAATGGAAGCATTACAGAAAAAACCATTTCTGCCAAACCCAGAACGTGAAAATTTCGAAGAAGAAAGTACGTTGTTAAATGAGTGTCTTTGTATTACTGGGATACAGGTATGAAAGATATGTGAATGTTCAAATTGTGCGTTGTATGAGCAAGGCGAACTAAAAATCGGAACTACTTTATTTTCAGTATGCGCTTAAAATAATCAAGTGAAATATTGTTATACTCGATTGTTTATATTATGAGTGTGTTGTTTTATTAATAACTTAATCACGTTTTTAATTTTTATTTGATACTCATTTCTTTAATAAATTAATTAAAAAAGTAGTGCGGATTTTTAGTTCGCCTGCTTTGATTGTTATACAGTATTGGTAAAACTTCGCTTTGGGATTGGGTTTTCATGTTTGAGCAAAGGAAAAATAGCAAATAATAATTCTAATCTGAGAAAGATAGATACGATCGCATACTTTTCAAGATTTGCAATAACATAGTAACTTTTTTGTAAGGTTGGTACTGTAGCGAGGTTAACACTGGGGTGGAGTGTTAGGGCTACTTTTATTAATTCTTGTAGAAGGAAATAAAACGCAAGTTTATTTCTATGAATTATTTATTTGACTCTACTAGTCCATTGATTCGCGTTGCCTAGTACCATTTCGTATCTATGCAAAAAATATATGAGTTGTGAATCGTTCACATTACCCCGCCCGGTCTGAAACGTGGGTAATACACACATGAAAAAGAAAAAATACGGAATAGTATTTTGGAGAAAAAATGGAGTATTTTAAAGGAACTTGAACAAAGTTGTAAAATTCTCCAGCTACAAAAACTCCACTAGGTAGTATAGGTAGGTACAATAAAAAAACTTAAGCTAACTAACAATACGGAACTTGCGACGGCAACTCTTGGAACCTGTAAACAGAAAGAAAAAAACAGAAAAGTGTTCAAGTCAAAGGTAAAAGGTTTTCAAAAGATGCCTTCGCTTAGCATTTGAAATCAGTTCATTGTTGGCTTAACATTATAAAGTAATTAATCTAAAAAATATGCAGGCCTTAGCCTATCTAAAGAGATAGGGCCAGTGTGATTTTCTAAAGTGGCGTATTTAACTGTCCGTTCTAACACTTTATAGGGGCCTAAGTAACTGTCTTTCATGCCCAGAGTGTGCGTGTCATTACGAACGTATACGTGTGTGCAGTTGGTCAAGTCGCTGGGGACGAAGGACTGACCGGAATACGTTTTTGTAAAAAAATGCTTCTGCTTCCTCATACGACGTTTGAGATTGGCTATGAAATTAGGGAGGTTCATGTCGTTAGCCAGTTGTTCTTCTTCAAAGAAATCTCCAGGTAGTCGTAAAGGGGTAGCATACAGGATTTCTGCAGGAGAAACATTAACTTGCGATTTCAGTGTTGCACGTAAGCTCAAGAGAATCCAAGGAAGATTCGTTAACGAGGAGGAAGTTCCTGTGGTTTGAATGGATTGCTTGAGTGTCCGATTAAAACGTTCGATAACGCCCTGACTAATCGGATGGAATGCCGTGCATTTGACGTGTTTAATTCCTAACATGGCCATGAAGTTGATCCATGCATGAGAAAGGAATATTCTTGCATTGTCAAGTATCTCACCACGATACTTGGGAATTCCAAAGCGGGACACCCACGTGTCGACAAATGCAGTGATTACTGACTCCACGGAAGAATCCTTCAGAGGAATTGCTTCCGGCCATCGACTGTAGCGATCAATAATGGTAAGGAGGAATTTATAACCTCCCGAAGAAGGGAGGTGTACTAGATCGAGATGGACCTTAGTAAAACGTTCATCTGGTTCTACAATAGACTGTAGAGGGGTTTTCGTATGACGCCGAACTTTATGTTTCTGAATTTCAGCACAAGATTTGACCCACTTCTGAATATCGTGGTGCATAGATGGCCACAGATATCGCTGAGTAATCAATCTTTTAGTAGCACGGATGCGAGGATGGGCGATGTTGTGTAGCTGTTGGAATAAGGGATACCTGAATTTGAGCGGGATATAGGGTCGTGGTTGGCCTATACTAACATCCACCCAGAGGTTTGATTTGTTGGCAGTTTGAAGGGAAATGAATTGAAAGTTACTACGAGATCGGAGGTGGTTTAACTCGGGATCTTGTTCTTGAGATAGGGCGACTTCGTCGTAATTAGGATCAGATCCAGGGACGTTAATAAGATTAACTCTTGTCAGAGCGTCCGCCGGAATATTCTCTTGATCTTTGATATATTGGAGGTCAGTCGTGAATTGAGAAATAAACTCTAGTTGTCGAAAGTCACGTGGTAAATATTGATCACCATTATTTTTGATCGCTGTACACAAAGGTTTGCGATCCGTAAAGATTTCAAAGTCTCTGCACTCAACGTAGTAACGAAACTTCTTTAAAGTAAAGTATATTGCAAGAAGTTCCCGAGAAAAAATACTGTACTTTTGCTCTGTGGTGGTTAACTTCTGGGAACAGAAAGCTAGTGGTTTCCACATGCCATCTTCAAACTGTAGTAATACTCAGCTATAGTGGAAGACGAACTGTCTGCAGCTATACTGAGAGGGTTATTAATTCGCGGATGTACCAATAATGTAGCGGTAATCAAAGCATTCTTCGCGTGCCTAAAGGCTTCTATTTGTTCATTATTTAACTGGACAGGCTTTACCGAAGCTTTACCAGGAATAACTATAGAGGTTAACGGTGCCAAAATTTTCGCACAGTTTGGTACAAATTTATGGTAATACGAAATTAAGCCAATAAAATTGCGGAGTGCTTTCTGACTTGAAGGCAATGGGTAATCAATAATAGCTTGGACTTTGGAAGCCATTGGTTTGATACCGCGTGTATTAACGTGATGTCCTAAAAAATCGAGCTCATTGACTCCAAAGAGACACTTTGGTAGGTTTATAATTAGGCCATTGTCTTTTAATCGGGAAAACACTTGGTGTAAATGTTCAATATGTTGCTGCGAATCAGCACTAAAGACTAGGATATCGTCTAAAAAGAGTCCCAGAGGCGTGATAATATCAGTCTTGTGAATGTCCCCTGCCGCGATTGGTATTGCGAAGTAGGCCTTTTGGAGGTCTAGCTTCGAAAATATGGTTGCGCCAGCAAGTTTTCTTGTAAAGTCCGTTAAAAAAGGAATCGGGTAACGATCTGGTACCGTCACTAAATTGAGTTTTCTATAATCGCCAACCAAGCGATAACTGTCTGTTGGGACGATGGAGGTTGTGATGTCTTGGTCGTCACCAGGAGATAGCGTCTCTGCTGTACCCACTGCTCGCTTCCCGACGATGTAAATTGGCGTAGCGTAGCTAGATGATGACCGCTGTACTACGACAGCGTCCAAGAGCTTATTAAGATGATCTTCTAGAAAAGAAAGATGATTAGGGTTCAGTTTGCGACAGCGTGCTTTAACCGGAGGGCCGGTCGTGTCAATGTGATGGACTACGGTATGTTTTACGGGTTGATGGTAGTCGAACTTACGTAAAAGCTCCGGGAAGTGTATGTTTAGCATCTTGCTATAAACATCAAGATCGCTAGACATGTTGTTAACAGTACCTGAAGAGGATACGTTAATGGGTGAGGGTAAGGGAAGCAAGGGGGAAGAAATCGCAGGAGTAACGATTGACTCGGAAGGAGGAGTCAAAACATTAGTCTGAGCGGAAAACAGTTTGCGTTTAGTGCCAGTCTTAACTGGGAGGGTTGTGGAACCTCGACTGCGAGTTCGGGCGGGCTGGACATCTGCTGTGCAAATGACCCGCTGAGAAGAGCAGTGAGTCTTAACTTGGGGGGGGGGTTGTGGAACCTCGACTGCGAGTTCGGGTGGGCTGGACACCTGCTGTGCAAATGACCCGCTGAGAAGAGCAGTCAGTCTTAACTGGGGGGATTGGAACCTCGACTGCGAGTTCGGGCGGGTTGGGCATCTGCTGTGCAAATCACCCGCTGAGAAGAGCAGTCAGTAAGAGGATTCACTGTTGGAGCTGGAAATTGACAACCCTAGCTGCGATTTCGGGCGAGCTTGACATCTGTCTTGCAAATGACTCGTCGAGAAAAGCAGTAAATGGTTAGGTTGTGTTGTTGTAAAAAATCCAGGCCTAGAATGGCTGTAGATATGTTAGCGACATAAAATTTCCAGGGGCATGGCCGTAGGCCAGGAATCGGGAAATGTAACCTCAAAGTTACAGTACCTGTCACAGGAATTGACGTGTCGTTCACGGCCATAAATGAAAGGTTGGTAGGCGTGATGGTTTGGTTACAGGAAACTGCAACGTGGGTGGGTAATATGGAGTAATCCGCACCACTGTCAACCACAAAACTAATTTTGTAGGTTAGGTCCTGTAAAAAGATTGAAGGATAAGTGATTGGTAAAGGAGAAGTTGGAGGGATTGAATTAACCCTGCATGGCCCTCCCTGTAGTTCAGGAGAGTGCGAAGTTAGTTTTTTTGTTTGGTATGAACAATTTCCCGTACAATTACGTGCATTCTGAAATCGACTATGATAATAACACGTTTGTAATTGAGAATTAGTATTGCCCGAAGGTATGGTAGGTCGTTGTTTGAAATGCTGAGGATTTCGGGGGTTCGGAGAGATGCTGGAAGTCAGAGTGGATTGTCGTTTGTGCATGGTAGAAAGCTCATTGGAAATAATTAAATCTAATTTTTCTACAAAGGATACTAACGGTAAGTCATTGAAATTTAAGGGCCGAATCTTAAGTTCTGATGGTAGTTTAGCTATTAAAAAGTCTTTGGTTAATTCCTCAGTTAAACCCAGATCCAATTTTTGGATGTTAGAAAATAGTTCTTTGACACTACCAGAGAATTGAAGAGTTTCCAAAAGATTATTAATTCGAGATTCTCGTGGTCCTAGGATAGACTTTATCACTGCCCGTTTCAAGGTAGTATATGGTCGTTGTCTCGGGGGATTAATGGTCAGGTCGCGATGAGCTCCTAAAACGTCGAAAGGTAAGTTTAGGGTTAATAAGTTATATTTGGCTAGCTCATCGTTGATCAGCATACGAGTAAAGTATCTCTCCACTAAAATAAAATACAGGTCGATATCGTTACTCGTAAAAACTGGAAATGGGACTTTGACAGTCGCCATTTGAAATATTAAATAAGTAAATAAAATGATTTGAACTTATCGGATATGAGAAGGAGCACTAGTTCTGGTTCCAACGGTCACCTCCAACCAGCTACAACAAGTCACGTAAGCGAAGCAGGTAGCAGTATCTCACGATGACAGAAGTCGAGTAGTAGTTGTTGACAGATGATGAAGGTAGAACTAACAGTTGTTCACCTGGAGAATTCAGGGCAGCAGGCAAAGACCAATGCTACTAAATTCTTCATTTGACTCTACTAGTTTATTGATTCGCGTTGCCTAGTACCATTTCGTATCTATGCAAAAAATATATTAGTTGTGAATCGTTCACAACAGTACTATAGCTAAGAATATTTAAATATAATTGACGTTTTTCATTTTGAAACAATAACTTAAACTATGTTTGAATCTTTTTAGTCAACAATACTTGTACAGAAGAAAAAATTCAAACAGTGGCGTAAACTTACTAAAACTGTACTTCATCCTCACCAGACACACTTTTAATCACTCTGGACACGTGTTTCAACAGCTAGGTTGTCATCGTCAGCAGATACTGAATAACTAAACTAAAATCTAAAAATCTAACCTTATAGAACTACAGAACTTCAGGGTTCATAGATAATCGGTCAACGGACTACTGGAGCAATTCTAAAAGAACTGGAATTAATAGGACCTAAATCAGATCTAAGAGATAATCTAGAGATAAATATAGCGTCCCCCTACATATGCTTGAACACAATCATAAGGTTAAAGGCGTAGAATTAATTAGAAATGTAAACAATTCAACAGAACTTAACTGTTTTGAAAGTTTAAAAATTATTAAGAATAGAAAAGTGCTAATAAACGCTGATTTAGGGCCTATTAATTCCAGTTTTTTAGAATTGCTCCAGTAATCGGTCAAGCTTGACGGTTAGTCAAACTTGACCGATTACCGCCGAACCGTGAAGTTCTGTAGGTATATAAGGTTAGATTTTTTAGATTTTAGTTTAGTTATTCTATTTTACCTGTTGAAACACGTGTCCAGAGTGATTAAAAATGTGTGTGGTGAGGATGAAGTACAGTTTTAATCCTTGTACGTTTAGTAACTAAAAATAAACAACAGATAATTCCGCTGCACTCGTAGAAAAATAGTGCCATTTTATAATTCGTATATTTTCATTCAATTAAATTTTTAGTTATGTCAAAATGACAAACTATTTCTCTATTGTTGTTAAATTTTTTTACTTGTCATCAACCTTACAATAAAGTTACTATATTTAAGACTTAAGACATGCCATAATATCTACCTTTCTCACATGAATAAAATTAGTATTCGTTACTTTTCCTTTGTTCACATATGTAGACCCAATCTCAAAGCGAAGTTTTACCAATTATGTATAATTGACTTTAAGTTTGTCAGTAGAAACTATAAACGATAGTAGAAATGATCTGAGAATATTTATACGTTAATGCAAAACCCCAAAGTCCAAAACAATCGATTTCTTACTTACAAATACACAGCTATACAAATACAACACAAAGAAGAAACAACACAGGTTGTAAATATTGACATGTTATTTTTCTTCTAGGAGAAGAGTTATTGGTTTAGCACATACTTAAGTGTGTGGCTTGGAGTTGCAGTAGTTTTAACGAAATTTGTCAAAAATGATGATTACCATGATTGGGAATTTCCTTTTGGTCCAATAACATTAACTAATATAACAACTAGACAAGATTATGGAGTAATGTGTACTTATCAAATATACTGCATTTGTGTAGTTGCTGCACATTTTTCAACAAGCGATCTAGTAGCAGCTGCAGTGTTAGCACATATTAGCTATCAATTTAAAATTTTGCAAATAAATATTAAAAATCTTATTAATCTTGGTTACAGAGAAATGATGAAGGTGATTCCTAGATACTGAATCATATCTTTTAAGTTTAGTTTTTATTACTTCTTTAGGAATTAAACGGAGAGGAAGTAAGAAATATCAGCGATAACATCGATGCATCAACAATACCTTGGAAATATCTAAAGAAGTATCTCAAAGGTGCTGTGGAATATCATTTGTCAATTATAGATGTAGCAAGAAAATCTGAAGACGTATTTAGTGGCCTGCTGTTGGTGGTGTTTATTAGCAATTTGGGCATGCTTGGTTCAGAGGTCTATCGTTTATCTACGGTAAAATACTCCAAATGTTAAAATTGTTTTTGTTTTTAACAATATATTTAAAAAGGTGCACACCATAGTACAAAGCACTTTCATTTTAGTGAAACCAAACAACCTCTATAATTCAGCCATCCATTTATATGTAGAGGTCTCTTAAGCTGGCTCAGCCAAAATAGCACAACACAAAAAGAAATATATAATAATTTAGTGCTAATTAATTGCTATTTAATTGCGCTAAATAAAAATTTATTGCTCTATTTTTTTTTAAAGAAACCATGGCTGAGCTGTTAAAAACCGTGTGCTGGCTCAATCGAAAAAAAAGGAAATACATATTTTTTGATTTAGTGAGAATTAATTGCTAATTAATTGCGCTAAATAAAAATGCATAGCTCTTATTAAACTGCATAAAAACGGCGGATAAGGCCGTCATATATGGTTAAACATTGGGACTGGAATAGGTGCGATAGAATAATGAATTGCTCCAGCACAACACACTAAAACGTGTTCTACCAAGTACTGCCAACTCTAGAATACCTAAAAATACACTCTTCGATTTAATTGCTACCAGAAAACTGCATAAAAACGGCGGATAAGGCCGTTACATAAGATTGAACAGTGCCACTGGCATAGGAGCGGTAGAATAATTAATTGCACCAGCACAACACACTAAAATGTGTTCTACCAAGTACTGCCAACTCTAAAATACTTAAAAATACACTCTTAGATTTAATTGCTACCAGAAAACTGTATAAAAACGGCGGCTATGGCCGTTATATAAGATTAAACAGTGCGACTGGCATAGGAGCGGTAGAATAATGAATTGCTCCAGCACAACACACTAAAACGTGTTCTACTAAGTACTGCCAACTCTAGAATACCTAAAAACACACACTTCGATTTAATTGCTACCAGAAAACTGCATAAAAACGGCGCATAAGGCCGTTACATAAGATTGAACAGTGGGACTGGAATAGGTGCGATAGAATAATTAATTTCTCAAGCACAACACACTAAAATGTATTCTACCAAGTACTACCAACTCTAGAATACTTAAAATATACTCTTCGATTTAATTGCTACCAGAAAACTGCATAAAAACTGCGGATAAGGCCGTTATATAAGATTGAACAGTGCGACTGGAATAGGAGGGGTAGAATAACTAATTGCTCTAGCACAACACACTAAAATGTGTTCTACCAAGTACTGCCAGCTCTAGAATACTTAGAAATACACTCTTCGATTTAATTGCTACCAGAAAACTGCTTAAAAACGGCGGATAAGGCCGTTATATAAGATTGAACAGTGCGACTGGCATAGGAGCGGTAGAATAATTAATTGCTCCAGCACAACACACTAAAATGTATTCTACCAAGTACTATTCTATCGCACCTATTCCAGTCCCACTGTTTAACCATATATGACAGCTTTATCCGCCGTTTCTCTGCAGTTCTCAGGTAGCAATTAAATCAAAGAGTGTATTTCTGAGTATTCTAGAGTTGGTAGTACTTGGTAGAATATATTTTAGTGTGTTGTGCTGGAGCAATTAATTATTCTATCGCACCTTTTCCAGCCCCACTGTTTAACCATATATGACGGCTTTATCCGCCGTTTCTCTGCAGTTCTCTTGTAGGAATTAAATCAAAGAGTGTATTTTCGAGTATTCTAGAGTTGGTAGTACTTGGTAGAATACATTTTAGTGTGTTGTGCTGGAGCAATTAATTATTCTACCGCTCCTATGCCAGTCGCACTGTTCAATCTTATATAACGGCCTTATCCGCCGTTTTTATGCAGTTTTCTGGTAGCTATTAAATCGAAGAGTGTATTTTTAAGTATTCTATAGTTGGCAGTATTTGGTGGAACACAGTTTAGTGTGTTGTGCTGGAGCAATTAATTATTCTACTGCACCTATTCCACACGCACTGTTTAACCATATGTGAAGGCTTTATCCGCCGTTTCTCTGCAGTTCTCTGGTAGCAATTAAATCAAAGAGTGTATTTTCGAGTATTCTAGAGTTGGTAGTTGGTAGAACACATGCTAGTGTGTTGTGCTGGAGCAATTAATTATTCTACCGCTCCTATCCCAGTCCCAGTGTTTAACCATATATGACGGCTTTATCCGCCGTTTCTCTGCAGTTCTCTGGTAGCAATTAAATCAAAGAGTGTGTGTTTGAGTTTTCTAGAGTTGGTAGTACTTGGTAGAATACATTTTAGTGTGTTGTGCTGGAGCAATTAGTTATTCTACAGCTCCTATGCCAGTCGCACTGTTCAATCTTATATAACGGCCATATCCGCCGTTTTTATACAGTTTTCTGGTAGCAATTAAATCGAAGAGTGTATTTTTAGGTATTCTACAGTTGGCAGTACTTGGTAGAACACATTTGAGTGTGTTGTGCTGGTGCAATTAATTATTCTACCGCTCCTATGCCAGTCGCACTGTTCAATCTTATATAATGGCCTTATCCGCCGTTTTTATGCAGTTTTCTGGTAGCAATTAAATCGAAGAGTGTATTTTTAAGTATTCTAGAGTTGGTAGTACTTGATAGAATACATTTTAGTGTGTTGTGCTAGAGCAATTAATTATTCTATCGCACCTATTCCAGTCCCACTGTTTAACCATATATGACGGCCTTATCCGCCGTTTTTATGCAGTTTAATAAGAGCTATGGATTTTTATTTAGCGCAATTAATTTGCAATTAATTAGCAATTAATTCTCACTAAATCAAGAAATATGTATTTCTTTTTATTTTTGATTGAGCCAGCATATGGTTTTTGCCAGCTCAGCCATGATTTTTTTTAAATAAGAGCTATACATCTTTATTTAGCGCAATTAATTTGCAATTAATTAGCAATTAATTCTCACTAAATCAAAAAATATGTATTTCCTTTTTTTTTCGCTTGAGCCAGCACATGGTTTTTGCCAGCTCAGCCATGGTTTCTTTAAAAAAAATAGAGCAATAAATTTTTATTTAGCGCAATTAAATAGCAATTAATTAGCACTAAATCATTATATATTTCTTTTTGTATTGTGCTATTTTGGCTGAGCCAGCTTAAGAGACCTTATATGTAGAGTAAGTACAGAAATTTTACTAAAATCACATCTGCGTTAACTTCACGCTAAATCGGCAATAAAAAAGATAGCTAGAAAAGAAAAAGGGTAAGAAATTCCACAGCACTGAATTGTTTGTTTCTTCTGCTATTGTTGTTTCTAATGAGATCTCAATGTGTGTTGTCATTCAAATTGCTGTGATGGAGGGAATAATCCTTTTGTTTCATTGGAACTTGCCCTTGTTTCAGTAGAGGGTTATAGTTCTAGAAAACTAATTTTCATGGTGTATGTATCATGTAATATAAAATACCATTTTACTAATATTCACGTTATTTAATTAAAATTTGTTTTTCCATTTTTAGTTTTCTTTCGAGCACAATGACTATTCTGAGATTGGAGAATTTGTATGTACTTGTGCACAAGTACTGATAGTATGTTATTGGGGGGAGCAAGTAGTAAGTGAAAGTCAAAAAGTTGGAAATGCTGTATTTGAAATGGATTTCATTGGAGCCGATTTAAGATTCCAAAAAGGCTTGATTTTAATTATACGTAGAAGCCAAAATCCTGTTACTCTAACAGCTAAGAATTTTGCCATAATTGGCATGTCTACTTTTGGTTGGGTACGTTACGTAAACAGTACAAGTTAAATGTATACATATTAAGTTTTATTTACTAACCATTTACTTTATATTTTGCAGATTATGGAAAAATCGTATGCAGCTTATGCAGTTATGCAAAAAAATCACAGTGAATAATATGTAATAATTTGGTGTGGATGAAGCAATACTTTTTCTATTGTCACCTTATTATATCGACAGTGTCAGATCAATATGTCGTAAGTGATATCCTAAACACAGGCCCTATATTGCCAGAAGCGCATTATATATTGATTTAACATCGTCGATATAATAGTGTAATACCAAGCACAATGTTTTCTTGTCGAATTTTTCTGCACATAATCTTACAGCACAAGTCGAGCATATCTTCGCCACTAAAGTATTGACGCACTTGTATGGTTTAATAACTTGTATTAAAAAATAAAATCAAATTCGATACATACAATATTAAAAGTAACCCAATATATTTCTTTATTCCCCTATCATCCTCTGTCAGTGTATGGACAATTGGACACGTCTATTTTCTAGTAAGGGTAAGTCCAGAGCTCAGAAATAAGATTTGGTAAAAAGTTTCATTGTTATACATCACATGCGTGCAGCCAACCTACAATGGCTTAAGCAAACAACAGTGGTGCTAAAAATGTTTAACATTTGTTTGTGAAGTATAAACATATGCGAGTACGATGGTTAATTTAAGTTTTTAAATAAAAGAGAATTTCATTAAACCTGTTTATCCTCAATACTATGATTTAAAACAACTAATACAAAACAGTTTCTTAAATTTTCATGGAATAAATTAATAATGAATAATACCCAGGTTTAGCTAATATAGATTAGTAATCTCCCATCCGTGATTAGGATTAGGGATTAAATCAATCCATAATCAAAATCTCAAGCACATATTATAAAAATCTAATCCCAAATTCCAAAAGCTATTTTAAAAGTATCTAATCCTCAATCCTTAATCACAAGATTTTGTTGAAAAATCTAATACTTAAGCCCTATTGCTAAAAAATATTTTTGAGAAATTCAATCTTTAATCCCAAAAATATTTAAAGAAGTTTAATCCATATGGACAGATGGGGAATTGTATAATAATCTTCGTCTTTAATTTTTCTTAAGTCTTATAATGTTATATAAAAACTCTGATTATTTATATATTTCGAAGACTGTATACACAGTATAGAAATCGTCAAAAGTACATACATATATATGTAACTATAATATTTAGAAAATACACAGTTATATATAAATAATTAATTGAAATTAACAATCTTAACGTTAACGATAACACTTAAAATATACATGCTAGAAATTCCTGACTAGAATAAAAACAATGAACTAGAAGTAAATCCTTTACTTTCTTCTTGAATACGTTAATTGATTGTATATTTTCGAGATCTTTAGGTAAGTGATTAAAAAATTTAAATGATTGTATTAAGGGACCTTTATGAATTTTTTCTAACCTTGCAAAAGGAATATAAATGTCACTCGTATATCGATTAATTTCAATTAACTGGTATTTCAATTAATGTTGTCTATATACACAGGCTTTGTTATGAACAGAAGAAAATATTATTATTGGGCCGGCGATGAACGAGTTGTGTCAGTGCATCACTCGTGTTCCAAGGGTCATGAGTTCGAGTCCCACTTGGGGCGACGGGATTTTTCTAATTGGGAAATTCCGCCACCTCAATTATGGGTGTGTGTATTCGTGTTGCATGTTAGATGGGGGATGTTGGTTTCCCGTAGTGTAGGCGTGAAATAAAAAAAAATATTAACTTTTTAAGATGCATGTAATTGTATATTATAAAAATCTATTTTGTCATATTTCAGGCATGATTGCTGACTTTTAGAGGCCAAAATAAAAACTAATATACAATACAATAATACATGCACATATAAAATAATATACAATAATATAATTAACGGAAAAATGAAAGAAAAGTTTTGTACTCCATTCCTTCTCTCACACTATTCCTATTCTCAAAAAACATTTTTAGACATTAATTTCCGAATCCCAAAAATTATTCTTAAAATATTTGATCCCTAATTTCAAAAAATATTCTTATAAATTCAATTCCTAATCCTACAAAATATTTTGAAAAATCAAATCCCCAATCCCTAATCCCCAAAATATTTAAAAAATCGTATCCTCAATCCCTGATCTAAAAAATATTTTAAAACATCCAATTCTTAATCCCTAAATCCAAAAATTATTTTAAAAAATCCAATCTTCAATCGCTAATCCTAAAGAAATATTTTTAAAAATTGAATCCCCAACCTCAAAAAGTATTTTGAAAAAGCTTAGGTCATAGGTGAATTATTCTCAATACACATTGTGGCCCAAAAAATGCTTACATATGTTTAAACATTATGTTTATAACAGTAATTTATATCTTCAACGATAAGATTGTGCAGTGAGTGTACGATAAGTCTGAGATATCAAGTTACCGCCATAGATGACTAGTATTTATGGATTTATACTACCTATATTAATGAAATTGTTTATTTTATTATTTTTATTTGTGTGAATGCTTGATGACAGAAACATGGTAACACATTTCAAAAATTATAGTTAAAAGACCTCGAGTAATTATTACCTTACAATAAAAGTAAATCTATGTCATTAATACAGTGGATTTTCTTACAAATTCGAAAGAAAACTTGTACCATTATAACTAACTGCTTAATCATTATTATTGCATGACTATTTTTTTGTTTTCGAAATCTTCATGTACAGTTACACTTCTGGTAGCCTTGTCAAAACATACAATCTATTCAAACAAGTGTTCTTGTATTGGAAGTTGGACTCACTATTTGGCACGACATTGATTTGAATTTGCTTAGTCTAGTCGACTGTAAACAATTCCTCTCTAACCACTATAAATAATCCCATGTCTGGTTTCTACTTCTGTTCAACCACTCCAATAACACCAAGATTAACTGTTCTCCTTTTTCCCTATGGACTCACTGATGCCTTCATGCTCGTAACTGAAAAATAAAAAAGAAACTATGCAAAAGCAATATAAGGTTTTATTGCTTATCTATATTAATGCATTATCTACAATAAATGATCTCAATTTTTCCTTTCCATCATTTTCTTACCTTATAATGTAGAAGCAGCAGAGTTTGTATCAAAAATTTTCCCTGAAAATCTGAGAAGTGACATAAAATTTTTTCCTGAATATAAATAAAATAGCAGTTAAGATACGTGGAATGTACTTATTGAGTGGAATATCAGTATGCAACATCATTATTTGGTTAACAGAGATATAATATGGATGAATTTTCTTTAATTAATTAGTATGTTACAATGCTGTAAGTGTTGGAGAATAGGCCATCGTACAGAAAAATGTAAATTAAATGTACTGAATGTCCATTACGAAATAAATATCATAAGAAAAGAAGATTGTCATACCTCCAAATATGAATGCACCATGTAGAAGTATGGTGTAGATGTTTTAAACTGAAAAAATTTAAATTGTAATCACACATATTTGACACAAATTGTGCAAGTTATATATAGCACATTTCAAGTGTTAAAGGAGTCAGTTACCAGCAGCGATTACAGAAAATTGTGCTAGAAATTATATTATGTATCAATGTATTACACGGGTTGACTATACACTACAATTGAATTGAAGCAACTTTGAACCAATTATTGGGTAGTTATTGAAACATATAACAGTCAGTATTGAAGAATCTGAATCTCACCTGCGGGTTACGACTGCACTGCAAATTATTTGAATAGCATACACATTGTTGGTGTAATTTGTTATCTAAAAAGGGATATAACTACCGGTAATGTACGCAGATGGCCAAGAGGATGTAAATTATCTTTTTAGACTGTTTTCAAGAACCATTTGAATCTGAAGATAAAAGTGTTAAAAGTGTTATAACAAAGGTCTTTAATCTTGACCTTCTAAACGGTTAATCAATTGACTACACACAAGTAGTAAAAAAGTCGACAAAAAGTGTTGGCGATTTCTAAAAATTATTAGACCTAATTGTAACAAATACAATAATCAAGGAAATCCATCAAAAATTACAGATTAGAGTCATAAAGATAGAAAGTTGCACTTTCTCAGTAAATAAAATAAACACGATTTACTCAAATAACATTTCAAAGAGTTAATTAAAGATAATAAATTAGATTTAATTGGAAAAACTGGGATTATTCTCCTATCTGTTAACTTACGTCAAACTTTTAAATTATCAAATCAACCTTCACAAAACACTACAGTATTCAAGGTATAATGGATGGCTAGACGAAGAGGTAAGAATATTGCAAAGAGAAAGAGAAAAACTTTATAAATGATCCAATACACAAATTACCCTGCAGATTTTGAAGGTTACACACAAAATAGGAACAGAGTTATGTGTACTTAGGAAAAAAATAGTTTTATGAGAAAATTATTGATCAATGTAGTAATGGCAGTAAAACAACACTTTAAAACAAGTTGTAATTAATAATAAGAGTAGTAAATAAATATATATGTTACTTCATTAGATATTGGTCTCAGTAGTATTCCCGTTAATGAAAAACTAAATAAGTTCTACACCAGTAGTATAGATGAGATTGCTCGAACCCACCCCTTTCAAATTTCACTGAAATTAATATTGATCATGATACCGTAATTGACAGCTTTTCTACTGTTTCCTTCAACATACTTTATAAAACAGTTAATAATTTAAGATCTAAAGCAGTTGGATGTGAATTATTAACAGTATCACTCTTAAAGAACTTTGTTTCAGTAATTGGTTGTTCTCTATTACATCTTATTATACTTGTTTACAAACTGGGGTGGCACCATCTGACTTAAAGTGTAGTATTATTTATTACACCCGCATCAAAAGTAAATAATCCAGTAAATCCTGAAGATTTAATATACTTTCAGTCATCGAGAAACTTATTTTTGAAACCATAAGGTATTAGTTTTCAAGATGAAACATTGAAAATTTAAAAATGTATGCCTAATGTTCTCTAAAAACGCTAAAATCCTATTTAAAATACATTTTTCGCCTACCTGATCAGAAAGTGCTTGCTAAATGTTCTGTTTTGAGGGCAGTTAAGGCTTCTTTGCGGGCCTCTTGTGTCAAACTTTTTACTGCCCTCTTATGTCAAATGCATAACCTCTATACTACTACTAGATGAAAGCACGATTTATTTATGTTGGAGATACTCTAAAAATTGAAATTGTTTTTTAAATTGTCATACTTTGACTACTCCTGTGCATTATCCTAAAAAGATTTTAATCAAAAAAATGAAATCATTAGTTTTTTTTAACATTAAAAATATAACTCATTCGTAAAACTTTTAGCAACGGAATATGACGGAAAATGTAATCTGAAACATATTTTTACTTAACCTTTAAAAATATAAAAAACATTTTTTATTAAACGTCAAATTTTTCTAGGCTTCTTAGATCATAACTTTGATTTTCATGTCTTCGTCGATAAATTTGTCGTTTGTTTTTTTCTTTTCACAGTGTCATTGTATGTATGAATGGAGGTTGTGACAATTAATTAATAAAAAGAATTTCAATAAATTATACAATGATAGACAACAATAACGACATTATTGAAAGCGATGAGTTCAGCTGTATACCACCTGAACTTCGAGAACAAGCTACTGTCTTTTTATATATTTTTTTATTAGTATTTATTAGTGTTTACAAGTAAAGCCGGCTGAGGTGAGCGGCCCGGGACGCTGTCCTCGGACGGAATCCTGTCTAGCGGCCTACCCAGTACTAAAGACTAAAAAGTCTAACAGTGCGACCGTGCGAGACGCGAGCTGTTCGCCGTAAGCGGCCGTATGCATAAAAAATGTAGCAAATGCGTCTACTAAATTGATCTAACTCATACTAATTAAAAATCATATCCAGTTCCTTTTATTTACCAATAATAATAAAAACAATTACTATACGGCCATCATGTATGTAATGTAATGATTATTAGGTTAATTTAGTTAATAAATTACTAAAAACGTCTGGCGTTATTTTCATTTTCATTCATTCCCTCTAACATATGCCTATTTAATTTACTAATAAGTTACGTTACTGTTTAACTTTTGGAATTCTTTTTTAAACTTTCAAACAGGTAGGCGAAATACTTTTGTATGTCACTCGGACCGAAAAGCATTTGTAGCCCTAAGTTGTCCGCATCAAACAACTGCGAGCTACAAATGCTAATTTTCTGCCCTTGAGACACAATAGTTATTTATGTGTTAAGGGCATAATGAAGCTTTTATGGCCAGAAGCAAGTTATGCCCGCTATACATACACTCTTTTATGCACAGATTAAGTTTTTAATGTCAAATCTATTATTGTGTAAAAATTTAATTAAATGAGTACGTAGGTACATCAAGCAGCTGTGCGTATACTTATGTGATTATACCAAGTTCGTTACTATAGTTACTATTCCAAAATATTTAATTTCAGTTTATTTTCATTGGTGATAAGTTTACAAATTATATTAAGAACCAATCAGGTTCTACAAAAAAACTTCTGACATTTAATTGACTTTTCGTTATTGCCCATCTGACCATAAAGAGGCCCTTGGGCCATAAAAAGACGTTTATGTTAAGATGAAACTTGCAATAATAGTCTAATTATAATGCATCTGTGCATAAAATATTAACGTGCCATCTTCTAGCGGCTCGGGTTATTCTTGTTTAAAAACGTTTATATTTTGGGAATCGCATTTTTTCAACGAACAAAACCATATTTTAGGGTGAGATCGATAAAATTTTGAGTTTGCCAAAACGATGGGACAGGGACACACAGAGGGTCACTAGGGTGGCCTTTATTTTCAAAAGTGTCTTTTTTTAATCGATGCCCCTAGAAATTTGCGAATAGATAAAAAACGATAAAATATGAAGTTTCACATCCATCCGAAGTGATCTAGAGGTAGCTCAAACCGGTAAAAATTTCTAGAAATATGATTTTTGCATTTTTTTCTTTTACCCACCCCTGAAATATATTATACCAACCCTAAACGTAAAAATAAATATTAATACATATTCTATAATCGATTATCTTTCCAACAACCCGAATATCATAAAATTCGGTTGATAAATAAGGAAGTTATGGCCATTTATACTATTAAAAAACCAAACATTTTAATTTCTATAAGAATATTTCATATTAATTTAATTTTCAATAAAAACCAATTAACCTAGAGTCGTCTTACTTTGAAAGCGTATTGCACGTCAACTACTAAACCAAATTAATTATTTAAAAAAAGAGCAAATAGCAAATTTATTTCTACATACTACAGCAAAATATTACATTTCTAAGTGGTAGGTATACTTTTGTTTTTATCGGACGATATGTAATAAAAGGTACCCATTTTTAGAAACAGTTTTATTAACAGTAAGTTAAATAATTCATTTCTCTGAAAGTATATGCCATATATCTATGAGATTTTTGTAGGCTTAGAAAGAAAGCTTGCTGCTATTAATTTTCAGACAAAAAACGATTTATTTAAGATTTATATGAAAAATAGCGAACTATGTTTTCTTATTTATAAATAAAGATAACGCCAATATCTTTTCGCTAAATCAACACTTTTCATATGTAGACATTATTTTCGTCAAAAAATGTTCCTAATTTTAACAATAGAAGTATATATATTGACGCTATCTTTGTTAATAAACAAGAAAAAATAGTTCGCTATTTTTTTTATAAATCCTAAACAAAACGCCTTTTTGTCTGAAAATTAATACCATAAGAACCGCAAGGTTTCTTTCTAACTCCTACAAAAATCTCATATATATATGGCATATACATTCTGAGACAAAAATTATTTAACTTACTTTTAATGAAATTGTTTCTAAAAATGAGTACCTTTTCTTACGTATCGTATTTAGAAATATAATATTTTACTGTAGTATGTAGAAGTAAATTTGCTACTCCCTCGTTTCTAAAATATTGAATTTGGTTCAGTAGTTTACAACCAATACGCTTTCAAAGTCAAAGAGCTCTAGAAGAAACATGGATAGTACTAAGTATACATTTCAAGTTATAAATTTTGTGTCAATGTACATCTTGTTCCCAATAGAAGTAGTTATAACATGCCACTGACCGATGAATTCCACTATCAAATTTTAAATTAGTAAATTTATTTTCCAAACGGAATTTACTTTATCCATATTGAACACAAATATATACCTTGTTCAGTTTCTATTGACCTCATAGGGGGCTCTTGCCCCTCCCCAATCTCGCTGTGGAAACACTTTATATAATGACAAGCGATTTTATTGTAAATTATAGAACACTCCTAGGCATACTATTATAATAAATAATAAATAATAAATAAACCTTTAATTTCTTATAATTGAACCAAAAGTATTTAAAAATAGTTGTACTTGGGTAACATGATTGTGACACCTGACGTGTACGCTTCTGCGCCGTTTATGATTCTCGAAGAAATGTTTCATTAATTGTATTTAGAAATAGTAGTAGTTGGTACAAGCCTGCTATATCTGCAAGATCGTAAAAAAACTACAGAGGAAATGGAGCACCCTTTAATAAATAAAAGAAAAGACATTGACTACTTTAAAAGGGTAAAACTAGTCTTAAGAATATGTGGCATATCTTTAGAAGAAAAAAACAGTTTAAATTTTAAAATTTACTCTTTCATTATTCCAACTTTTTATTTTACTTATGCATTAATCTGTGTCACAGAAGTATTTAGATATGATAGTGCTGCATTGGTTGATAATCTGTTTTATCAATTTGGTACATTTATAGGTAAGTCTTTTTTATACATTAGAAATATTAGAATGTTACTATATGAATATCGATAACCAGGCGGCAGATTGTGCTATTTATATTTTAGCTGCTGTAAAGGCTGTAGTAATGCTACAACAAAGAATTCAAGTTGGGAAAATAATGAAAGTATTACAAAAGGAACCATTTTTACCAAATCCTAAACGTGGAAATCGTGTAGAAAAGAAACTAGTCCAGAAATGCCTTTCAATTACTCGTATGCAGGTATGAGAAACCATTTTACAGGTATGGATTTAGAAATGCTTTAAAATTCTAAGGATTATATTATTATGTTGTAATGATTAAAATAGTTAATCATTCTAATTTGCTAAATTTAGCGTCTGTAAAGTTAAGGTTTGGTTATTACAAATCAAATACCAATTACTCCATTTTCTTGGATATATTTAAGACAAAAATATATTATTCTAGTTACACGTTTGAACTCTTAAAGTTAATTAATTTAATTTTCTATTACCTGGTTTTACGGACTTATCAATAATGTCTTACGTGCTACTTACGAAATATGCTACTCAAGCAAGATGCATTGGACTTGAGCAATTATGCACATATTGTAATAATGTGTTTTCCTAATTATTTCCAAACATCAGATTTAAAATTAAGCAATACCATAATTTCTAACAAAAACCAATTTATTCAAATTTACCAAATTTGATAATTATGCTCCTCCATCACACCTTCCCCGCTCAGGATAAAAAAATAGATTTCTTTAATTTATTTTTTTTCTTTTTTAGCTTACTTAATACTACTTAAGCTAAACTAACCCTTCAATTGTAATAACATTTTATCCTATTCTTATGTACTTCTAACAACTTATTATCTACTTTAATAACTACATTAGGATGCTTGTCCTCAACAACTTCATACGGTCCGTTAAAAATAGGATCGCTCTTATTTGTAGATGTATTTCTGAGCAAGATCTTATCACCTATTTTAAAATTAATAAATCTACTTTTTACATCATATTTCTTTTTCCTATTAATCTTTGATGTTATCAGATTATTTCTAGCATCCTTAGCAGCAACTTGCAATCGATATTTTAATTCTAATGGATAATTGTCAAATGCATACAAAGGTTCAATTTCCTTACTTATGCTAGATGGTAAATTACAAAGTTTTCCAAATACTAATTCATACGGAGTGTAACGAGTCTCCGTATGCACCGTATTATTAAATGTAAAACACCAAAAAGAAATCCAAGAACTCCAGTTTTGACTGTGCTTTGACGCGCGAATTCTTAAATAAGCACCCAGATTTTTATGGGAGTTTTCGAGAGCTCCCATAGTTTCATGATGGTACGCGGTAGATTGCAATTGATTGATTTGTAAAAGTTTATAAGTTTCTTTAAAAGTAGAAAAGTAGACATTATTGTTTTTGGAATTCTGTATCGCAGTACGAAATTCTCTACAAAAGACTTGGCTACTGTATTTACTTGCTTCTTTATTTGGAATTGGATAACCTTCTACATACTTACTTAATTCACATTGCAATGTCAAGATATACCTATTATTATTTTGATCTAAATCTAATGGTCCGACTAAATCAAGATAAACTTTCTCAAATGCTGATGTAGCAGTGGTTGTAATTTCCATTGGCTGTTTTGCTAACTGAGAGTACTTACACTTCTGACATTCATCACACCTTTTAACAAAGCTTTGGATATCCTTATATAATCCTGACCAGAAATAATATCGTCTAATATTATTCAACATACGATTTACACCCGCATGTCCTCCAGTTGGTAACATGTGAAAATCGTTAATTATTAATTGTTGTGTTTCTTTATCTTGTATATTCTGTACAGCTGTACACCTTTGATGATACATATCTTTATACCAGTGGCTTTTATTTAAGTCTCTCAACGACGCTCCTAAGATTGACGATGATCGAGTATCTTGAATTAAATAAAGTACATTTAACTTCCTATCATAACATACATTTCTTACTTTATAATAATTAGAGTCGCGACTTTTATGTGATAATTTATTGAAATCGATTTCCTTTATAAGTTTTAATTCAACACTTCCTACTGGTGGTTTTAAAAGTTCCACGACAACAGGTTGATCAAGACTGTCATCAGAGGAAGAATCTCTAAAAACACTGGCAGGTTGTTGATTATCTCTCTTACTTTGAGCTCTAGTTAAAATGTTTATAGTTTCTTGATTGATGCTTTTCAAATCGGTTGAATCTATTTCAACGCGCGATAATGCATCGGCCGTAACATTCATTCTGCCTGGAACGTACTGAACCACGAAATCAAACTCTTCTAAAGTTAACCTAAACTTAATTAACCTTCTTGATGGATCTTTCATACCAAATAGATATACTAAAGGCTGATGGTCTGTTAAAATTTTGAATTTCCTTCCAAATAGATATGGTCTAAATCGTTTTACTGCCCAGACTATTGCTAGTAACTCTTTTTCAATTGTACAATTATTTCTCTCTACTTTATTTAAACTTCGACTCGCGTAAGGTACAGGTTGATCATTAGAATTTGATAGAACCGCACCTACAGCGTATCCTGATGTATCCGTTCTTAAGATAAATTCATTATTTTTTCAAAAATCTGGATACTGTAAAATTGGTGGACTAGTTAATGTAGTTTTCAATTCATCAAATCAAGTCTTTTATGAATTTCCTATAATAATTGCAAACGCTACGAATCGTTTTGTTTCTTTTGCATCTTTTGGTATCGGATACCGTTGCAGAACTTTAATTTTTTCTGGGTCGGGCAAAATACCTTCCGCTGAAATGACATGACCTAAATACAAGAATTCTTTTTTCAAAAATTCGCAATTCATTGGGTTTAATTTCAAATTTACTTTTCTTAATCGGTGCAAAATCTTTATAAGGTTTCTATTATGATTAATTAAATTATTACCAAAAACAATTAGATCGTCTAGGTACACAAGACAACTATCATAATTCAATCCGGACAGAGCAATTGTCATAACCCTAGAAAAAGCATTTGGGCTGATTTTAAGACCCATAGGTAATCTAGTCATTTGAAATTGTCCTTTATCAGTAGTGAAAGCTGTAAAGGGTCTAGATTCAGAATCTAAATCAACTTGAAAATATCCTTGATAGAGATCTAAATGACTGAAATAAACTGCTCCCGATAAAGCATCTAATATCTCTTCTATACATGGTAATGGGAATTTATCATTTTCAATACGTTTATTCAGTTGTCTATAGTCAATAACTATCCTAAATTTCTTGTTACCGTTTCTATCAGGTTTTTTGGGCACTATTAAGAGAGGTGAAGGCCATTCGGAGACCGAAGGTTCAACTACCCCATCTACAATCATTTTATCTACTTGTCTATTTATTTCCGCTTTTTGGGAATGTGGTAACCGATAAGGTTTAATATATGCCGGAGATGCGTTACTTTGTAATTGAACTTTTTGCTTGCAGACATTTGTAACAGTTAGTGGGTCATTTTCTAAATAGAAAACATCTGCAAATTTAGCACATATCTTTTCAATAGAAATTTTCTCCTCACTGTTTAATGATTCAATATTAATTAAATCTAACACTTTGCCAACCCGATTTACTGACATATCCACGTTATTGAAGTTATAAGAATCGAAACTTGAAAATGTTTTTATTTTAGGTTTATAATTTCTTAATTTCACTTCTTTATCATTAACGTTTAATAATCTAACTGGTATTACATTACTATCTGGCTTAACGACTACACTTGCAACAAAAATCCCTTCATCTATCTCTTCTAGCAATACAACACATTCATTTTGAGTATTGATCTCAAAATATCTAATTACTTCACACCTAGATGGTATGATTGTGTAACAATCATGTTTGGATCTAATAGGTATTGATATCTTTTCTCCATTGTTCCGAAAAGAAAAAATAAACTTCTCATAATCAATAACCCCTGAATATTTTAGGAAAAAATCAGATCCTAAAACTCCTTGAAATTCATTACTAAAATCGTTTAGTACTGCAAACCTATGATTAATTTTTCTATGACCTATCTCAATTGGAATACTAGTACTACCTAATGAATAAGTGTAACCTGCAATGCCATTTATTTTTATTTTGCTTTTATCATCTAAATATAATATTTCACCTACAGTAGATGCAAACATCACACTTATAGACGCGCCCACGCGCATCAAGTAAAACGTCTATTTCTTTCGCACCAACTTTCATTCGTACATAATTTATCCCATTCATACTTACATTTAAATTTTCCTCTACACTATCCTGAGAAGCCACGAAAAAACCGTTCATCATTGTTTCCTGTATTAGAACAAGAAGCATTTTCTGCTTGGGTGTTATTATTACCATTGTCACCTGGTTTCCTCATATAAAACCCTCTTTTATAACTGTTCCTAGTGGAATTGAATTTATTTTTTGCTGATATAACGTTATTGTAACTTCTATTTTGTTTATTAAAATTTTTATTAACCCAACGGTTGGTAGGATTACTACTACTACTCGAATGTTTGTTAAATGGTTTGTTAAACCACTTGTTATACCTAAAATTCCTTTGGTTGTGATTAAAATAGTTATGTTTTTTATTAAAGAAAAATTGATTTTGAAAATCGTTTTTTGGAATTCCCTCGTCTATAGCTCCACTAATCGCATCCTTTAATTGTGAATAGTTCCTTGCTTTAACTATTGTTCTAAGATCATGATCCCTTAAACCATTTGCAAAAACGTTTATAGCAAGTTTATCGTTTGTTGCAGCTAGAATTTCGATTGAATCTTGTTTACCATCTGCTTGTGCTAAAGTTAAATTTAACATAAGTTCCTCAATATCTTTTCCAAATTTTTCAACAGGTTTATTATTTTGTTTGGAAGCATGCAAAGCCACAGAGAGAGCTGCAGTTGACTTTTTAGTTAATAAATATTTTGTCATAGCGTCTATTAAATCAGAATTAGAAGCATATGACTCCCCTAATCTTTTTGCACCTTGGGATAGTATTGTTTTTAAAACAAAACTAGTTAACAATTTTTTTCCGTCGGCGTCTAACATGCTGTCGTATAATCTGATAGTATCAATTAATTGTTTTGTACAATTTTCATTATCATTCATTATTGGCAACAGATTTGTTGCCACTTTTAAATCAAAATTAGCCATTATGTCTAACCGTAATTCCTCATTTACATTGACAGTTTCTAATTCTGCTAACCTATCCTGTACAATGCTATTTATTTCGCTTATTAATCTTCCTATGATGTCTACATATTTCTTGCCCTCTTCTACAATCTTAATTTCATTATGTTGCTCATTAAAATCTTGCCTAGCTTCAATAAATTCCTTTTCTATCCTAGATAACTTAAGTAATTTCTTATCGATAACATTTAAATTTGTACGCCATTCTTGATTGTCTTTATTAATATTTCTTCTTTATAGTATAGATAACATATAAACAAATAAAGCAATTACATCTAATCCAAATGCGGCAACACCCAAAATTCCGCTTATGCTTATTTTATTTTCCATATCATCGGTTTTAACGCCACTATTAGCAGCTTGTGCGATAATTACCTCTTCTTTTGATTCGCTGGATCCCATTTTTTATTTTATTTTTTACGTAACTACCATTTGGAATAACCATTACTTCTTGAATTATCTTTACCAAAATTAATTCCATTTACCATTCAATAATAATTTTCCATTCCATTTTTATAGTTCTTTAAAGCAGAGTCGCCATGTAATGATTAAAATAGTTAATCATTTTAATTAGCTAAATTTAGCCTCTGTAAAGTTAAGGTTTGGTTATTACAAATCAAATACCAATTACTGCATTTTCTTCGATATATTTAAGACAAAAATATATTATTCTAGTTACACGTTTGAACTCTTAAAGTTAATTAATTTAATTTTCTATTACCTGGTTTTACCGACTTATCAATAATGTCTTACGTGCTACTTACGAAATATGCTACTCAAGCAAGATGTATTGGACTTGAGCAATTATGCACATATTGTAATAATGTGTTTTCCTAATTATTTCCAAACATCAGATTTAAAATTAAGCAATACCATAATTTCTAACAAAAACCAATTTATTCAAATTTACCAAATTTTATAATTATGCTCCTCCATCACAATATTCAAACACTATACATCAGTGAATTGTAACCAAAAGTATAATAGTATGTAGTTTTCAAGAAAATACAACTTCTCTGATGTAGGTATGTCCACCGAATTCTCATTCTCAGAAATTGTAGAAATGGTTCTTATAGTTTATTTATTTTCAACTTTACTTCCTGAAACTCTATAATATGTAATTATATAAAGGTTTGACATTTGGATAGATAAATAACAAACTGAGAAAACCTTTAAGTATTTATTGTAACTTTATCTCAGTTCTAATGTGTAAATACTACACAATGTATAGTTTTATTTATTACAATTATAGGGTCAGGTATGCCAGTAATTGACCACTTAAGAGATTTCTCGGAAATATAAATAGTAGATAAAATATGGGTGTTCTGAACCCACCTCCCCACTCCTGACATTGACCTTGAACCTATCTCTCTCTAACACATGGTGACCTTGAATCTATCTCTGTCACCTAAACGTGGCAACACCGCATTCTCAAGGTCAACAATATGGCAACACCGCACACATTGACCTTAAACCTATCTCTCTCTAACACATGGTGACCTTGAATCTATCTCTGTCACCTAAACATGGCAACACCGCATTCTCAAGGTCAACAATATGGCAACAACGCATTCTCAAGGTCATCAATATGGTAACAACGCATTCTCAAGGTCAACAATATGACAAAAATGTTGTGACCTTAAACTGAAGGCCACTCTTCAAGGTCATCAATATGGCAACAATGCATTCAAGGCCATGCAGGAAACTAAATAAGGTATATTGAAGGTCATCAAACATCATTCAAGGTCAAGCTGTAGATATATATAGCAGGTTGCGTGTATGGGAAGAGTAAAGCGTTTGCAGTTGCAGTGTACAGTGCAGTGTTACAATGGAAAGCCTCGCTAAATCAATTGAGAATGCGAAAGCGCAAGCTCTAGAAAAGCAGTGGATGGCTCCAAACGAGCTTCCTAAGGATGCTAAATGGGCACCGTTAGTGAACCAATCAGTGTTTTATTTAAACAAATCAAAAAGTAAAGTTGTATTTGTTGGATTATATGCTCATTTGGATTCGCTCCTGTAATAAAAGTAGCTGGAGTAAAGAATCAGTGTATGCTGTTTGATTAAACGGAGTGGAAAGCGTTAATAACCAATGAAAGAGTCATTAATAAGTACTTTAAAGCAGGAGAAGAGATCGGGGTTCCTTTGAAAATTGGTACAAAAAATATCTCGTTTGAGCGTGTTAACAGAAATTACGATAAAACAAAAATCATAAAGATAACTGATGCAGGAGATGATGAATTGTCTTAGCGTGGGAGTCCTTATATGAGCTTTGGCAGTTAATACCGTTACTAACATATCGATTAAACCTTCTGAATGGTTTGGAATTTTTCAATTTCTACCATAGCATAATAGATGGTGTTGTAGACATGCCGGGTGACTGCATAGTGAACATCACAAACATATTGGAACCATTAATGAAGATGCAAATCCCGAACGTGTTTGGAATGCTAGAAGTTGTACATTATCTACCAGAAAAGGTAATAGTGGATGTGGAAGTCAAAAGGTGTATTGCGTAATGGAAGAATGAAGAGGGGGAAAGGGTGGGAGCGGGTGAATATAAGGACACATGATCTATGCGTAACGTAGTGAAACAGAATGGGGACGCGTAACAGTGAAGACGTATCAAGCAAAGCTATTGATAAACTGAATGCTGTGGACAAACTACGGTGTGAATTAGAAGCGCTAGAGGAGGATGCGGCACACGAAGCTGTTCATGGTGCGGGGATATTCAGTCCGGAATATTGTCAAGAGTTAGCACAACGATATAGAAAAGGCGTGCAGTTGTGTCAAGACTTCATTAGAGGCGTGATTTGTGATGAGTGTTTGGTAAAAAAGCTCATTGAGCAACAGCTAAGGGACTTTGCATATGACTTAATAGAGGAGGGATTAAATGGGTGGTTAGTGACATTTGATGAAAGTAAAAACAAAATGTATTACATGTTAACATGGGAGTATGCACATCGTCAAGCACGTAGAAGTCAACGGGAGATAATAGCAAGGGATAGGGTACGATTTCAGAGACGAATAAGCTACGTGGAAAATGTAATCGCTCCAGTTTTGAAAGAAGAGTATAGAGAGGGTATATATAATACACGTTTTAAAATGTTGGGTAGTTAAGTATAATTAGCATTAAAATAATTTTAAGGTGTTTGTGGATCTTCGAAAGTGATGGGGATATAGTTTAAATAGTCACGTCATGCGTCAGTCGCTTACCCGCAGTTACAGAAATGGGTTCAATCAAAGTGGGTTGGCAACATTACTGGGTTCTTGAAACAACAGATAAGGGTGAAATTAAATTTTCACGTTATAAAATGCACAATACCGGGTTGTTAATCGAAAGAGCTAAACAAAATTATGGATGTACAGAACATGGTTTGCTCCAACATCGTCATACTATTAACTTGTTACCTGATAAATGTGATTTCATTCTTTTCAAATGTAAATGTGTTACACCGTATAGTGAATGGATTGCTGCAACTGAACGTGCACGTGACAACCTTGCTGCCGGTTTTCTTGCGGGTTTGGTGCGTTATTTGGATTGGGAATTAAAGGGTAGTAATTGTTATATATTCAATTGTGAATAGTTATATAAGTTTGTAATAGACAATGAATAAATAGTTGTAATAACATAACATAATATGTTATGCTATCTGGATTGGGGATTATAGTTTAGTAATTGTTATATATTCAATTGTGAATAGTTATATAAGTTTGTAATAGACAATGAATAAATATTGTTTATTGTTTCCAACCTTACTTTGTGGAACTCCATAATCATGAAATAAATAAAGATTATGAAAAGTTTCACAGTTTTATTAAAATACAACCTGACAATATTGTTTCGACAGCTATGCTGTCATTATCAAAGGTAATATAATTATAAACAAACACGTCGCTAAGGTAGATACAAAAATAGGTAACTAGATAATATAATAATAATAATCAGAATTAAATATCTTAGCGACGTGTTTGTTTATAATTATATTACCTTTGATAATGACAGCATAGCTGTGAAACAATATTGTCAGGTTGTACAAAAATCCCTAGATTAGAGAGAGATCGACATAAAAAGACCCCATATTCGACGTAAAACGACACTGGCGCCATATGTTTTCCCCTAGCAACACTAATACCATTTAGCCAAGTGACGAACCAAATGCCGATAATACAGAATGTCGGTAATGCAGATTCCGTACTTAACCACCTAGAGAGAGACAGACAAAAGTCACCAGATTAGAGAGAGAGACAGACAAAAGTCACCAGATTAGAGAGAGACAGAGAATCTAGGGTCCCTAGAACTGTCTGCCTCGGGTGTCCTAATACCTACTGACAACAATCAATAAAGTTAATAATTGAATAGCTTATGCCCGGTTTCATAAAAGCTTTGTTATAATTTAACACACTGTTATATTTTTAACAGGACATTATATCGAAATGTTTGTTTCACAAATCATTGCTAAGTTTAACAATGCGATAAACATCTTGTAGTACGGGAGGCCGCAACCAGGATTTTTGATTTATTTTAGCATGCACAATCCCCACGGGAATCGACAGTTTGTGAAAAAAGACAAAAAAAAGTCCCCAGCGACGGAAACCGGTAGTGAGCATAAATGCATTTAATTGTTAATTAAAGATGTCAAAGAAACAAGTAAAAAAAAACAATTTTGAAATGTCCGTTCTACAGCTCAATGTATTCGTAGACAGCTGAAATTGATGTAAAAAACGCAAACGGACATTTTTATTGGTCCAGAGAAATTTGTTAGGTGAATAAATAAAAATTTTTGGCCATTGTTTTTCCGACATATCTTGGAATGTCCGTTTGCACCATAAATGTTCATTTCAAGTTTATTGAAGTCAGGGAACAATACGAACGGAAGTTTTTATTGGTCCCGTTGCCCATAATTGGATTTTTAAAATGTCAAAATTTTCCGGGAAATTTTTTAACTTCAGAATGTCCGTTTGCGTTTGGATGATGTTCCTAACATTGAAAGGAGTAAGCAAAAATATTGAACGGACATTTTCAATGGGTGTGGGCTTAAAAAAATCATTTTCCGTCGAAAAAAAATCTACTATAGCCAGGAATGAAGGTTTAGGTTGGAAAAATAATAACAAGATGGTTTTTTACATGAAAAAAAATCACAGAATTTATCTTTATTCTACTTATAAATTACATTTACTCTTCTTCATCGGTCAAATTTGCCTCGCAATCGCTGTCGTCATCTGTATCAATGTTGAAGGGGTTACCGAAATTATCCTCTTCATCATTTTCCTCTTCTTCATCATTTTCTAATCAAGTTCTACAAAAAAACTTCTGACATTTAATTGACGTTTCGTTATTGCCCGTCTGACCATAAAGAGGCCCGTGGGCCATAAAAAGACTTTTATGTTTAGAGTCTTACAATAATAGTCTAATTATAATGCATCTGTGAATGAAACAAATTTATATACATGCACTCGGAAAATGCAATACAACAGAGAGATTAGACAATGTAATGTCTCTATAGAGAGAATCGACATAGATTGGCGTGTATTTTTTCAATAAAAAGTGTATGCAAAAAAGTTACAGAGAAGTTGTGGAAAAGAGTATATCGAGAAGTATACATCACGTCCACGATCCATACATTCTTAATTGAAGAATTGTAAATTAAATTTTCCTGTAGTCTGCCGTTGTTCTCGCTCTCTTGGGATTAACCAGATATCTCGACCACAGTTAAATACGTGAAACTAGAGAAGAGAAAGCGAGGAAATGGGAGAGAAAGAAGAGATGCATCCAACTTTATTTAAAGCATGTTCTTGGCGACTTGTTTATCGAATAAATGTGGCACTCACCGTGGCAAAGATGAATCGAACGAATTTGAATGTAACACAATATCGTCGGCTGTCTCGTGGACAGAAGAATCATCGTTATCTGGCAGATCACTCGTTGTAGCTGCATTTGAATTCTCAGTAGCGTCAGGTACAGCACTACTATCGACGTCCATCGACATGATTGGAAAAATTTTATAACTGGTATAACGCTTGTAGCACTGACTATGATAACCGATAACATCGCAATCAACATCGTTGAAATCGGGATCGTTTTCAGCTAGATCTCGAATTTCACGCGCTGCATAAAATGTTCTACACTTGTCAAGAGTTTTTTCCTTGAATCGAATCAGTTTAACCAGATTCCCTCCCTCCTCACAGAAAATACACTTTTTTAATGAACTCATTTTTTTATTAATGAGATGCAAATGAAACACCGAACACTTGTTTATCGAACGCGCTTTGAAAAAACACGTGGTGGCGGCGTCTCAGTTTCTCTATAGCCTTAAGAGGCCAAATGCCTGTCGAAATTGCTTGCACTGTAATGTTCTAACAAATGACTTATATCTTGAAAACTAATTAAGGTAACTTAGTTTTTCTTTGTGAATTCTGATTAAGAAAGGATCGTAGCATGCTCCGCCTGTGTTAAATTGTTATCTTCCCCCTTAATTTTCAATAAAATTGTTTTTGAATTACTGAAAATTTTGTATTTTTTGTATACGAAATGACGTATCAGGAGAAATAATGACTAAGGAAAATTTCCGTTCTGCTTTTTTTTGTTATGTATTAAGTCTAAACTTTAATTTAAAACAAAAATGAACCGTGGGAAGATTGTTTTTTTAAACCATTTTTCTCTACAGGTTCAATTTCCCATAAGAATAATTCTTCCCACGGAAAATGTTCGTTCTTGGGGGATTCTTATCATTTTTTATATTCTTAACAAGATTCCACCAAGAACGGACATTCCCCAATGAAAGAAAAACGACTTAATTTTTTACAGACGGAAAATCATTTTTCTCCTGGAAGTGCTCACCACCGAACTTTTCCACAGGGGAATTTTATGTCAGAAATTCGAAAAACTATCGATATCAGTGCTTGTCATCCATGCTAAAATAAGTTGGAATTTTGGTTGCGGCCTCCCGTACTATTGTTAAAATAGCAGGTGCTTAGAACACAGGTTAAATCTTAACACACAGTTAAAACTTCTATAGACAAATAAAAAGCAGCAAAATTTCATTTTGTTTGTAGAAGTAATTTTTATTTAATATACTTTATTGTCAATGCGAAATGTTATAAAAAAAATTATAACTAGAAAATTTTGCAATACTTAAATATAAAACATTGTTAAATAATAATATAAACAAGATTTATAACATAACACCTTTCTTGTAGTGCTCTCCACAAACGTAACCACCTCCAGTCTGCTTAATTTCTGTTGTATCAGTAAATCAAGGTACTTTACATAAAATTAAGTTATTGGAAATATTTACCTTGTGTAGGGGTCTTATGTGTAGTAACATTCCTTTTCGCATTCTGTTTTATATAGTAATAATTATTATACTTATAATACTGCTGCCATTATCTGGCCTTTCAGGCCCCAGAAGCTATGAAGCTTGTGCGGCAGGGAAGGGCGATTATTACTATTACGCAGCCCAAAGTGCGGCTGCAGCTGACTTAACAGATGGTATAGCACAAAGCCCACATTTATGTTACAGCTAAGAAAAACTGCAGAAAGCCTTAACCAGAGTTACGAACAATGATAGAAGTGGAAATTCTGTAGATCTCACTCTGTGACCTGCAACTTTTTTTTCCCAACTCTTTTTATGTTTGTGTAGCAGCCTTTCAGTTGGTCTGGATTTCTGCTCCTTTCAACAATACTGCTATAATCAATGGCTATATTTCTCCAACATTCTTGCTTTTCTTTATTTTTTGTAACGCCCTCTATTTTTTTTATTTTGTATGATATGCTTGTAATTCTCTAGCTCTACTAATTCAATTAGTAAGTTGTTCTTTTTTGTGTTGTGTATAATTATAATTCCTAACCGCTTTCTTTCACATTTTAACTTAAACAAACCGAAAAAATAATATAAGCATTTTGTAAACGTTTTATATGCAAATAATAAATTTTAAATACTTACAAACTTTGAAAACTAGGGTAAACACAGAAGTAACACAAAGAATGCACCAAAAAAGGTGTTTATTTGGCGGTAATTTTACTGCCAAAATACTAATGAAGTTGTATCATATTGCATTTTATTGCCAACTTAAGATGGAAACACACTATTAATTTTTAAAATAACTGCTTACTAACTAATGTTTAAAATCATTCTGTTATTTTACAGAAATACTTATAAAATTTAATCGACTGTTAGTTTAGCATATCTGTTTACTAACTAATAGTTAATGACGGTTTTATGAGACCGGGCATTAGAATGATAAATTTAGCAGCACTTTTTAAAATAATTTTACAACTCTTATGCATAATAAGATTGTAGAAAAATAAATTCCTTGGAGAATTCTCATCTATTTCTTCCACACTGGTAGCAATTGTAAAACTCTGATGAGTGATTTTGCTCCATGAAACTGGGTTCATTAATTCTTGCATTTACACCTAAACTCTAAATCTAACGTGGTAATTGCTATTAGCGAATTTCTGATTTACAATGTTAATTCCTTATAAGAAAAATCACTTATATCTTGGAAAGTATGTAACACAGAACATTTAAAGTGTGGGTATTTTGAACTGTACTCAATAAGATCTACAACTTTAGTGACTATAGTCACTTTTTGCTATAGTGACTTTTTCTCTAAAATAATTAGGGGAGCCAATATTTGAGAAATGGTGTTTTTACATGCTATTCGCTTATGTAACAAAATCGATAATACAGCCTGTATATAATAAAAAAAGTGAGAAATGTATAGTTTTCAAGTTATTTTACAAAAACTAACAAAAAACCGTTTTCCCCTATTTCTGTAAGAAAGCGGGTTTCCAGGCAAAATTCTTGTTGGCAAACCTGAAATTCGTGATCAGCAGCCCAAAAAACATAAAGAACCAAAATATCAAAACTACACCAAAACTTTCCCCAATTTGCCCTTTTAGAGCACAATTTGACTAGACTACTTCGTGCTGCTATGTAGTCGGCGCATATGAGCCCTATTATGTTCTTTAAAATGAATAAGAATTTTTACTTTTACAGGAAATTGGTTATTGGGTACCCGCTGTCGTAACAGTGAGTACTGGAATAATCGTTGTTGCATTGAAACGTATCGGAAGCAGTGATTCTGATGAGTGGAGTTTTCCTTTTGGTTTAATAACTTTGTTTGGTGTAACACGTAGCCCTAATTACGAATTAATGTATTCCTACCAAGCAATAAGTATGTCTTTCTATGGAGCAGTTTTCACTGCAACTGATTTAACTATAGCTGGAATACTCGCTCATTTGGTTTATCAGTTTAAAATTTTACAAAATAACTTAAGAAATCTGGTGACACTAAGCTACGAAGATATGATGAAGGTAAGTTCAATAGGTTTTTGTGAAGGCTTCATATTTTTGCAAAACCATTAATTCTACTAATGCATAAACATTCTTTGGATATATTAGCAACTGCAGAAGCTCAATCAATAATTTTAAAATTTAATAATATTTAAAAGTAAAATCAAAAACTCATAGTCTTCTCCACATTTATTAAAATTAAAAAATATAAAATATGTCCAACTGCAATTTCGACTTTAAATTCCTATTAAGTATACATTATTTATAAATATTATTAAGTTTCTTTTACTCCTTAAATTGTCAAGAACAAAATAAATCATCATGAAGATATTAATATTCTTTTTTAAAATACGCAAGAAACTTAATAATATTTATAAATAATGTATACTTAATAGGAATTTAAAGTCGAAACTGCAGTTGGACATATTTTATACTTTCTACTTTTAATAAATGTGGAGAAGACAATGAGTTTTTGATTTTACTTTTCAACTTAACTCCACTATGAGAAAAATGGAACGACATCAAGATTTAATAATATTTGTTATTTTTTATAAACTCTGCCACTTCGTGAAGCAACTACAGTTTCCTCCGATAGTTTACCTGTTTTGAAAAAAGTCGTTCGTTTCAACAACGCGAGTTATTAATGTTAACGAGCTGTTAACAATACAGAATAAAATGTACACATTGTAGAATTAATTGTAGAAAGTTACTGTAGAACTTTTTTAATTAAACAGGTGTAATAAATTGTTAGAAATTCTAAATTAAGTATATGTTACATTTGTATTTTTAGGATAAAGGGCTCCTAAAAACGCAAGACTTTAATACGAAGGAGATTGATGGCTCAATGATACCATGGAAAAATCTTAAGAAATGCCTCGTGGATGTGATTGAATTTCATTCGGCAATAATAGACGTTGCAAATGAATTTGAAAATGTGTTCAGTGGTTTAATGTTGGTGGTTTTCGTGAATAATTTAGCCTTGATCACGTTTATGGTCTACCGCCTATCAATGGTAAGATAAACGTTAGAATTGAAAATATTTGTAGGCCAAACAGCCACAATAATAGAATAGAAGTAATAATAACCATAATTATAATAATGCTGAGTAAAATACTTGAACATTCTTCTACATATTAATACCTAAGGCAAACCTAAAAAAAGATAGCTTGATTCATATCAGACAATGATAATAATAATAATAAAAGATAATTCCAGATGATGGACCTAGAAAAGTGGTACACTATATTCATCTAAATTAATGGTAACAATTAATTATAAAATAATAATAATGATTCTAATAGAAGTATAAGTAGTAGATGATACTAATCATAATTATTATAATATTGCTGAAAGAAAAAGAGTTTGTACATTTCTTCTATATTTTCTACATTCTAAATTCTTGCACATTTTAATTCCTAAGTATATCTACAAACCTAAACAAGAGGATAGCTCTTATCTTATCTATTCCAAATAAAGAACCTATTCGTAGTGCTCCATCAAAGAAGTGAAAAGCTTATATTATTACATCAGAATGGTTACCAGAGAAATACTAAAAGTAAATTCTATTAGTAATAGAAATAATAGTATTAATGTGTAATTATACAATACATAATAATAATAAAAGACAATACTTCAGTCATCTGAATTAGTGATAAAAATAATTGATTATAATGTAATAACACAGTCTAGCAGAGGTACGTATAAGTAGTAAATAGTAGTAGGTAATCACAACCATAATAATGTTGAGAGAAAAAAATTTAAACATTCTTGTACATATTAATGCCTAAGTAAACCTGAAAAGATAGCATTATTCATCAATGAAATAAAACACACCATTTAGTTGATGTATATTCGCGAAGTACAACAAAATTTTTCAATAATTACACTGTGCTACACATGAAATATACAAGACCTTCTACCTATATAAACGGTCTGATATTGAAGAATAAAGACTTTTCACACTTGCAGAATTTTCCCATCACTTCGAGTTTTTTCCCAGTCCTCTGAATGTACCTCATTCAGTTTTGGTGTCTTGCGCCACTCTAATGACCAAAACTTAAGCCATTTCTTGTAACATTTTAGAAATCTTTTATTTAGAGGGGAGATAAGAGTAGCTTTACAAAAATAATGAAAATCGGTAAAAAATGACTGAATTATAGCCTGAAACAGTCACGAAAAAAAGTTTTTTTCTTTGGAAATTTTCAAGTTTCAGCGGTTCAAAATGTTATTTACTCAACAAATAATTGTTTTTGCTCTTCATTTATTGAAGATATATATTTTTTATTTCTAGGAATTTTTTATTTTTTTTAAATTGGTTAACAAATGGCCGAGTTATGGCCGATTATATGCAAAATAGCAATTTCGTTTCGTTATTTTAATCCATGTTTTCATGATCTCTGGTAATGTGAGAAGGCTTCATATCCACATGTTGCTCAGATGTTACTAACTTAATATCACAGTAAGTATTTCTTAACTTTATCAAAGGTGTTCTGAAGATATACCATTTCTAAAGTCCATCGAGTGAACACACTGTATGTGCTCCCACGCCCGTGGTCGTGGGATCAGTCATCCAGAGCTTTTCATTGTCTTCATCAGTGTTTGTCCTAGTTATGGTTATATCTGACCATATACGGGACCAAAACTCTTTTGTGCATCTGATGGTGAGGTATCCTTTAGTTGTGAATTTATGGTATTCAGTAGCATTCATTATTTCTTCCAATTATATATAGAGATGTGCAACTGTGCACACTCGACATAAAGAAGTGCATGAAAGAATGGCAGCATTTCTTGGACGGAAACAAGATGAAGAGCCCAGTTTCCCATTCTCTCCTAGCTGTATCTCGGCAACACTTAAAGTGTAGCAAATCTAGTATACTTTAAAATTAAAAATAATCAATTTCGATGTAAAACACATCGTTTACAAGATATTCTTCAAAAACCGAAGAAATGTCGGAATTTTCAATTTTTTTCAATATGGCGGTGGTGCGCTAACGTCGTAAACTTGGATTTTTAATAAGTACCCTAACATACAAAACATATCCAAAATCCAGAACTACCCGATCTTTTGCAAGGTAACGTCTGTTTTCCTGACAGATTGACTGGACTATTAATACAAATTTAGGTTTTTCTAGAAATATTTGATATATCCTTTTATAAACTTCATCACTGAAATATGAAAAATTTCTAAAAATATTAGAGTAGATAAAAATTGAGAGTTCTGGAACCACCCCCCACTCCTGACCTTGACCTTGAACCTATCTCTCTCTAACACATGGTGACCTTGAACCTATCTCTGTCACCTAAACGTGGTAACACCGCATTCTCAAGGTCATCAAAATGGCAACAATGTTGGTGACCTTGAACCTATCTCTCTCTAACACATGGTGACCTTGAACCTATCTCTGTCACCTAAACGTGGCAACACCGCATCCTCAAGGTCAACAATATAACAACAATGTTGTGACCTTGAACTCAAGGCCACTAAATAATGAATCTTCAAGGTCATCAATATGGCAACAATGCATTCAAGGCCACGTTATATTCAAGGTAACTAAATAAGGTATATTCAAGGTCAGCAAACACCATTCAAGGTCAAGCTGTAGATATATATAGCAGGTTGCATTGTATTTAAAATTCAAAATGTGTGTAGAAGCGAGCTTACAGAACACGTGCTTGACAGAACGAGTGTTATCATTTCGTAATTGGAAGGGTATACAAACTCCAAAATCTTTAGCTGAGGCCGGATTTGTATACACGGGGCGTGAAGATAGAGTAGAATGTTTTTATTGCCGAGTGAACATTTTCAAATGGGAACCGTCGGATAGTCCAATCGTAGAACACCTGAAATGGTCACTACATTGCGTGTTTGCAAACGTGTTAGCACCCATAAACGTTGAAAGTGGTAGAGACGTTTTCGGTTTAAAGTAACCAGATACAACATAGAATATAACGCGAGGGAACAGGGAAGACGTTACCAATCAAGGCGGTAATATTATTGGCAACCTTGTACGAGGGCGTAGTGTACGTTGCAAAACTTCCAAACACAACAGCAGCCTTTATTTCATACGACTTCAATACGAGCGTTTGGTTTGGCATGCAACAGGTGACGTTGCAACAAATGGGAATGTTTAAACACGAAATCGGCAATAGAAGGCAAGAAGTACGATTCAGGGTCAAATTCGTGTACCCAACATATACCATGGATAGCGAGTGGCAAACCCTCGGGATTAGTCCGGTAGAACAATGTAAAGTCAGCAGCGAAGCGTGTTACGCTTCCGTGGTCACCTTGGGCACCCTGTTAATCGCAGTAGTTGGTGTAAGCATGGGAATATATTTTATCGCTCGTTATCGTTACCATTAAAGACCATGACCTTAGATCCCACCCGTCAACTCAGTATATACCATGACCTTGGACCCCACCCGTCAACTCAGTATATATACCATGACCTTGGATCCCACCCGTCAACTCAACGCAAGAACACTTCAGTAGTACAGCATCTACGCAAGAACACTTCGGTAGTACAGCATCATAAAAATGGTAGAGGCAACCGTTTTAGTAACATTCGATTTCGAGGACGACGATGATGAAATGCGAGACGAAGAACTATGCGGTGGAAACGTAGAGAAAACTTTAGACCACCACAAAGAGGCATTCGTTAAACGCGTCAAAGAGAAGCGTGTTCTTGAAGCTGGTTATCTGGTGTTTGCGCTAGTGACGTTTGCATATTCAATGGACTTAAATGGGGAAAGGATATGGTTTGACGAAAAAAGTGGGACAGTGCCGAAACAGTTGGAAGAGCCGTTACACGAATGGTATGATACAAATATAAAAATTCCCATTATGAGATGTATGGAGGAGTATAATTCGGATAAGTTTCGAACGGAACATTTGTCTCGTTTCACCATCTTAACAGCGGAGAGTTAAAGTGTTTTACGCGTAAATAACAAAGAATCAGAAAAAGAAAGGCGCAGAAACATCCAGCGCATCAACGCAACATTATTTAGAAACGTGAAAAGTACGCCGGTGCTTAACTAATGTATTACTGAAATAAAAGATAAATGTACTCTGTAAACAAATAAAAAGTTATAAATTTTAAAAGATAAATGTACACTGTAAACAAATACAAGGTGGTAAATTTTGAAATATGTAATCCTCTGATATATCAAAGTCAATCATAAAGGGTAAACAATTGCATATGGATTGTGAAATGTATTTAGTTAAATAAACTACGTATATATGTCCCATTATATCGTTTCATTTAAGACCGAACTCCATCTCTCCTAGACATATATTCTAATTTAACCTTCTAATTTAAAAATTTCATACCATTAGAATTTCAATTAGACTCTTTCCTAACTATGAAAGTATGCAGACGTTATGTTTACAAAAGAATGCACACGAAAGGTCAACACAACCTCAAGGGTAAGAACTACACCAGACAGGCAGGAATGTTACATATAGTTAGAATAAAAGAAATGCCGCAGACGAGAACAAAGAAATTCCACAGACGTTGTTGAGAACAGACGAAACAAGGCAAGTTCAACGAGACTGTATTTACACAGAAAGGAGTGGCCAGACAGGCAGGAATGTAACGTGTAGTCAGAACAAAAGAAATTCCGCAGACGAGAACAAAGAAATTCCGCAGTTGTTGTTGAGAACAGATGAAACAAGGCAAGGTCAACGAGATTGTATTCACACTGAAAGGATTTGGGGCATAGATATGCATAGATATAAATATCCACCCCGGGGGGAGGTTTGGTCCGGAGGGGGGGGGGAATCTTAAAAAATCAGCGATCTAGCTCTCAAGGTCAACGAAGGGCAAGATTTCGATTGCTCGATTTGATAGGTAGAGATAAATGAAGGTCGTCACGGGTATGCTGTTGACCACAATTGAATGGTCATAGAGTATTTCCGGGTTGCTACAAACTTTTCGATTTTTTTTTTATTTTTATTTTTAATTTTTAATTAATATAAAATGTTATGCATTATATCGTAAATAATCGCATCCCCTCGAAGACAGTAACTATATTAACGCATATGTTCACATGTATACATGGTTGCCTACCCGAGGTAAGGAGGTGAGGTGCCAGAACCCGCCATCTACCCTTCCTGGTTGCTACAAACTTTTGGATTTTTTTCAGAGAGTATTTTCTGGTTGCTACAAAACTTTTGAATTAAAACAACATAGTGAGTAATGGGCCACTTGGGCCAGACGGTTTTAGTGACTTTTTTGTTTACGGATTACTATCTATATCTATAATATCTACAATTTATTGTATACAATCAAATCATCAATTGTAAAGGAAAAATAATTTTTCATGCTAATTTTATTTAAAATGTGCTGGTCCTAACTAAATAATATTAACAAAATTACTATCTATATCTATAATGTCTATAATATCTATAATTCCTGTTATGATATACAATCAAATCATTACACATTACTGCTGATTCATCTCCATTTCCAACCGTGCATTCAATAGTTGTAGCAGTGGGCTTCCGTGACAATTATCATTGCAGTTACAGTCTAGATCCGCCTCGTTGCCTCCAAATTGGGATACGGGACCGCTAAAATACAACCGTTCGGAACACACCATTGGGTCGAAGGTGTTGTAAAGCATCCGTTTCATGCAGCCTTCACACCAATGGGATGGTATGTGGTAAATCTCGACACCCTGGTGTGGTATTCCTGCGGTAGGGTTGCCGTACTACACACACTGCGTATGCAACCCTTGCATAGACGCTTCTCCTTCCACGTGTAGTACGACCACCACAGACAATACGGGACATCTGCCACGGTAAACCACCCCTGCAATACCGTAGCCACCTGTTGAAACCGTAGGGTTCGGTTTGCACAATCAATGTCCTTTATGTCACCGAAACGGTCTTCATCATAATGTTGGGCGGACTTAGCGGTTGCATACCAAAATCATTTCCACATCACCCATAGTTCGAACACTAGGCGTTCTATACCTATACCTATGGGTGATTTCGAATTCATTAGCTCTCGATGGTGCCACATGGCTACATGTGGACCCAACGAGGCAGCGATGCGGCGTAACGATTGAGCCCGTAGGCTGTGCCAGCGATCCCAGTGCTGCGCATCTGGCGCGGTACTTGCTTCAGCTGAATGTGGTGCAGGAGGAGCGACGACGGGCATTGTGATGTGTTACCTGGTGTGGAAAACACTCCCTATTATATCGAAGTAGCAACAACCACGGAGGAAATGGGCGTCCCTGGGGAGTGAAAGACCTTGAGGTACCTATACACCGACCTATACACCAATGGCCTTGAGGAAACGCAAGGTTTCTGTCTATACACCAATGACCTTGAGGAAATGTAAGTATTTGTGCGAATGCAAGGTAAAGTTGTGGGGGTGATGGAGGGGTTCAAGGTTAGGGAGTGGGGGGTGGTTCGACAAAACCGGAGGGCGACGCAGCGGAGCGTCAGTCTGTCTTAGTTCATCATGGATACATCATCTAGTAGTGTTACCAGTGTTGGTGAACTGAATAAGTGTCGTGTGACATTGTCCTTCTGGTCAAAATTATCGATGAAGAAGGCGTGCTCGATACATGTGCCGCGTACACCATCTCCAGTTGCTGCGTGCCCGGTACTTGTGCCAACTATCGAGCGTGCACCATCTCCAGTTGCAGCGTGCCCGGTACATGTGCCGCGTACACCATCTCCAGTTGCTGCGTGCCCGGTACTTGTGCCAACTATCGAGCGTACACCATCTCCAGTTGCTGCCGCAAAGAAGATCATAGTACTACAAAATGTGGTAGTAAAGGCGGCAGCCGTTAATGTGGAGAAGCCGAAGTACGACATGCTTAGTGGGCGTTCACAACCTTTACTGCGAGAGCTGTTGCCTTCGACAAATGTGTTTTACGCTGCTGGAAGTTTGCACTTGAGAGGAATCCCCATCGTGACGGTCCAGGAAGCACCTGCGGCATCACCATGGTCGGGTAAGTGGGACTCCCAATTATTGAATAGCCGGGTACCCCCAGTGATGACGGGGTGCATTGAAAATTCCTTCCACATCTTGTTTTTAAGAGTTCGGTTTACACGTTCTACCGGACTTGCTTTCATACTAGAAAAGGTGCTGTAATGGTTGATGTTGAAAGTTTGCATTAGCTTACGAAAATGCTGGTTGTAGAATTCCTTTCCCATATCCGTTTGTAAATTGTCCGGAGTACCTCCTGTTGATGTTAATAATTTTTTTATTGCTTTCGTGAAGTCTTCACCGGTTTTTCGTTTAAGTGGACACGCCCAAACACGCTTGTTAAACATATTCAACAATACTAAAATAATAATAATATAATAATACATTTATTTACGGAATCTTCCATTTTACACTTGAATTAATAAACATTACAAAATCATTATTCATTTTCATCATTGTGAATTCAATTTACAATTTAAGCGCACACTTATAATAATGTGAGTACAATTATTTACTAAATCATCCATTTTACAAAGATTAGTTATTGTATAATCATTACAAAATTTTTACATTTATTAATATTCAAATTAGTTATACAATTTTAATTAGTTAATTAATTTATTAAGTATCAAGTTAAATATTATTAATGTGTTTTAGTTGGGTTTTCATACCATGTAACGTTCCATTAAATAAATCAATATGATTATGTTTATTGGCTAAACGAATCAATCGGTTAATTGCAAAATTACGTAAATAATTAGTTCTTGAAGTATCTTCAAAAAATGTCTGTTTTGACCTTAATGTTCTAGGGGGAACATAAAAATTTATTAATTCCAATAATTTTGGGCAGTTTATATAATTATTTAACAGTTTGTATAATAACATTAAGTCCATATAAGATCTCCTGACTTGCAAAGATTCTAGATTCAAGATGAGTGTTATAGACTCATAAGAAAAATCAGAACTGCTGTTTGGTATGTGTAAATAGTAAGCAGATAATCTAAGAAATTTATGCTGAATACATTCTAACCTATTTATATCTGTGATTTGATAAGGAGACCACACTGAAGAAGCATATTCTAGTTGTGATCTGACGAGTGTAATATAAAGTAATTTGATTGTTGAGACATTTTTAAAATCCGTAGTAAATTTTTTTATAAATCCAAGCTTCTTAGAAGCTTTATTAGAAATATATGAAATGTGAGGTTTAAAGCTTAATGTATTATCGAAGATAATACCAAGATCCTTTAACTCAGATTTTACTTGCAGGTTTTCACCATTAATAGAGTAGTTATACAACAATACTTCTTTACTTCTGGAAAAACTCATTTTGTAACATTTAGATATATTTATAAGCATTTTATTTAATTCGCACCAGCTGTTCAATCTTACTAAATCCTCTTGAAGGTTAATACAATCGGCAATTGATTCGACTACTTTAAAGATCTTTAAGTCATCTGCAAATAATAAAATATTACTATTCGAGAAGCAATCTTTGATATCATTGATGAAAAGATTGAACAACTGGGGCGCCATATGACTACCCTGAGGGACTCCAGATGTTACTATTATTTCATAAGATGTGTATTCTTTTATCCTGACAATTTGTATTCTATTAGTTATATAACTACTTATCCAATCATACAAAGATCCGGTGATACCGTATGCCAATAATTTAGCCAAAAGCAGATCATGATTCACGCGATCAAACGCTTTCGAGAAGTCTGTATAAATAGCATCAACTTGTTGAAAGTTCTTGAAGGCGTTTGATATGTAGGATTGATATAATAGTAGGTTAGTTGAAGTAGATCTACCCGGGTAAAACCCGTGTTGTTCGTCGATAATTAAATTATTTGTAAAATGCATTAGTTTGTCACTGACTATGCTTTCTAATAATTTTGGGATACAACTTATAATAGAGACTGGCCTATAATTCTCTACATCAGATCTATCACCATTTTTGTGAATAGGTGTAATAAAACTCGATTTCCAAATTTGAGGAAAGCTACCTGTCTGAATAGATAATTTGAAAAGTAAATGTAAGGGTTGTGCCAGACTAAATTTTAAACTTTTTACAAAAACTGGCGGAATACCGTCTGATCCAGCATTTTTATCAGAATTTAAAGATTCAATTTTATTAAATACTTCAAGTAAACTAATGTCAATAGATGATAATTGATTATTATTGTAATAATTTATGTTATGGGAAGTTAAAGGTATGTCATCACTAGAATAAACAGTTTTAAAATAATCAGCGAATACATTAACTACATCTTGACCGTCGTTAGCTACTTCATTATTTAAATGTACAGTTTTAGGTATGCCCGATTCCATTTTTCTCTCATTAATAAATTTCCAAAATGCTTTACAGTTCAGGGCTATTGAACATTCCGTATCGAATAAATATTTATTGTAACAATTGCGAGTTAATAACTTACACTGTTGCCGTAAAACTGAAAATTTAATATAATTATCGTTAGTTGGATTGCTTTTGTAATTTTTGTGAGCAATTTTTTTTCTTGTTACTAAGGTCCTTAAATCTGGTGTAAACCATTTTGGAAAATTAGACGATTTAGATTTGGAAATTGGTACAAATTGGGCAATCAATGAATAAATAATGTCATAAAAGATTTCAATTGCACCTTCTAAACTTACAGTACTAAATATATCATGCCAATTCACACAATTCAGATTAAATTGAATAGATGCATAATCTGCTCTAGAAAAATTGTAATAATACATATTATAATCTATAGTTTTTAAGACATAATGTTGCAATGAAAGATTAATGTATAACACAGGATGATAATAATCACATGGCACGATATGGTCATCGTTTAATGTAACTGATATTTGAGGGTTACTAACAAAAACTAAATCTAATATTTTACCATAAATGTTACGAATATTATTAACTTGATATAAATGATGAAAACTAAAATGATCACCTATAACGGAAGCCGCTGCACATTCACTGCTGTCAGACAGATAAACACCATTTTCATCATTTGACCATTCGACACTACTTAAATTGTAATCGCCACAAATGATGATATCAGCATTGGGGAAAGATTCCATAACATTATCAACTGCACGACAATGCTCCATATAACACTCAATAGAAGACTTCGGCGGGCAATATACAGCTCCAACTATAAGATTATTATTTATATTAACAAAAATTTGTTCAACATTACTGGATTGGATTGTTATTAGGCTACTAGTAATATATTTATTTACCCCAATTAACAGACCGCCACCTCTGCTACAATTATCAGTGTAACATCTATCTTGACGGTATATCTCGTAATTAGTTAGTCCTAATTCGGCATTATTGATGTTATCATTTAACCAGCTTTCAACAAAAATCAGTATATCATACTGCTGCGTTAACAGTGGAATAGAACACCGTACTTGGTCCAATTTCGTGCGAAGACCACGTACGTTCTGGAAATATATTTTAAAGTTACTAATATTTTTGCAATTATGGTTGGTAGAATTTTTTAAAGTACCTTTCTTGGAGGTTTCATGATGTGAAAAAACCGGTTCACTGCAATATTAGATGGCCAGTAGTTGGAATCCATTAATAAATTTAATAATTCGAACTGTACACCTACTTTAAATGAGGAATAGTCGCCTTTAGCGTTGAGTTTCTTACAGGTGATGTTCGCATGTGGGGTTTTATTTTTAATGTAGTTTACGATTGTATCCGTATCGGTTTCTTTTTCGACGCGCCAGATGTGAAGCCATGCTTTTCTTTCTATCCCTTTTAAATTTGATGTTTCCGCACTATTTTTATTAATAGGTGCTGAACCAATAATTATCTTTTTGTTGACTGTATTTTTAATCTTCCTATTTTTGAGTTGAAAGCCATCTTTAGTCATAAAGTCAGTAACATCAATGCTGTCTGCCGATTCTAATCCCGTTTCATTTATATTATCAATATCAATTTTTTTGACTTCCTCATTAATGTCCTTTTGATAGTTGTCTAATGAGTTTAACGATACCTTAGTAATCTTCTTTGAAGATATCTTCGTACTGTCGTTATTAGAACAAACTTGAGCTCGCTTACGCAATGCTGCATTCCTCGTTATTCGCATATCTTGATTATCTTGATTGATACAAAATGATTGAATTGCCCCATTACTAATATGAGTAGCTTGTTGATTATAATTAGACAATAATCGCACTAGGTCAATGTTACTATCTTTTAAAGTTTGGATTTGTTCATTTAACTTTTGTATCTCTTGATAAAGCGGAGCAGTTTCATTAGCTACGATTTTTTTAATTATCGACTGAAACTCGGTGCCTTTTAGAAAGTCAATTACTTTAGAATTTTCCTCTGAACGAGTCATAATGTATAATTTACAATATTAGAATAAACTAAAACTTAATAAATTTAATAAATCCGGTCTCGAACCGAACACTTGCTAAACGTGACCGTCCACTACGACGACCATGCGTGCAAAATATATCGAAAACCTTTATTTATTTCAGCATAGGGAATCATTTCCACAAGATCTGCCATGTACAAATCGTTCAAGCGTTTTACGATTACGCGTCTTTTTCGAAATCGTTTACGAGCAGGTTTAAGCAATTCTTCAATTATTTGACGTTTTATACTCATTTAGAAAATGTTGGAACACTAATAACAGCTTCCAAAATAAATATGTCCTTTGATCCAGGCTTCTTCGCCTTAAACTTATCCCCTTTCTTCAATAACACTCCGATGAGTGATGCGGCATCGTATAACTTATCGCTTAAAAAGATTTGCGCATCTGTGGGATAGTATTTGATTTGTTTAATGCTACCTTTTGTTAGAGGAACGACATACTCGAAGTTGGTGGAGTTCAAAAGTACATAACACTTTTCATGATTGTATATTCCCATCATATACAACATAGTCTCGTAGCGCAAATTAGACACGTCTTCTAAAAGGAATACTTTTGCACGAGCGTCGAGTTTAACTCGGACAGGAGTCTTGTGAAGATGTTTACCGAACTTATCCAGAGTCATCGTTTTGAGGTAATGATGATATGGATGACTAATAAGAGCTTCGAAGTAAAATGGGGCGGCTGTAGACGGATATAGCGACGTACTTCTCGCCTTAATCTTATCACCTTTTCTCAATAGTCTCCCAATTAAGTTGTCAACAGCAGCAACTAGAATACCGTTTACAAACATAATGCATGGTGGTGAGCTGCAAACTTCTTGTACAGTCCCTTCTGTAAACGGTATTGTGTATTCCCCTTTACTGTTGCTACCTTTCAAATTGTAATAATTCGTTAGGTCGGAAATAGTAGGTTCGCTCGACGCAGGCTCGGTGTCCGCCCACATATACATCATTGTTGTGTACCTTACATTTTTTATATCTTCTAATAGGTACACTCTCGAACGAGTGTCGAGTTTCACTCGGACAGGGGTTTTGTGAAGATGTTTACCGAATTTATCGATCGTCATGATTGCACTAACGTTAGCAATATTAAGAAACGGATCGATACGCGTGTGATGATTTATTCGATAATTTTAGCAGCTCTCAATTCATCGATAATATATATGATTTCATTAGTGTGACCGGTGTGACCAGCTGATTTTGAACTTAAAAGGAGTCTCAATCTGTCCACTAATTTATTAGGATCTTTCCAAGGTATAAATTCCACCTGTTTATTATTATAGTTGAGAACGCGCATATCACCACCGCCACGTTTTGGTAATGTGCGAGTTTTCGATCGCGTGACCGGTGTAGTAGGTGTAGACTCGCTTCGAAATCTTGCTCCAGGAGTAGTTAGAAGGGGTCTAATTATATTTGAATATTTCTTTCCGGTTCCGTGTAGCTGTGCACCCTCAATGTAACCTCTTCTGGTAGCATTGGTACGTGTAAGAAGGTCCTTATACTTCTGCAAGTCTGATTGAGTGTATCCAATAGGGGCTTTTTTAAATACTAATTCGTAAAAACCAGGAGTGCCTGTATTTTTAAAAATTGTGCATGAGGGTTTTTTAATAATAAAGTCGTTCTTGTCAAAAGTGAGTACGGCGTCTCCGATTAGGTACTGTTGAGATTTTGGATGGAATCGTACTCCATAATGATGATCGAACTCGTTCTTAGTATCCTTGAACATGTTTTCAATATACATTTTAGTTCTACCAGAAATGGTCTCATTTATGTAAGTTTGGAATTCCGGGCTGAACCCAACAGCAGCAAGTTGTTCTTTCAATTGATCCAATGTTGGGATCCCAGATTCTTCCAGGACTTATGTTTCAAAAACCGAGATATCAGGTGAGGGAACGCTAGTAGTGCGCATTCTTTGGGCGATAGGTGATGGTTCGCGAGGCATACCTATTCGTCTTGCGGGTGGAAGTCGTTTATAAAATTTTTTCGGAGTCGAGGTAGGTATGGGAGAAGACACTTCCGTTTTTAAGGGTTCTTCTTTCGGAGTTAATAATTCCGTTTTAACTCCGGTTATAAACTCACGCAATGGTTGAGTGATAGGTTGATAGCGGCGTTGTAGTTCCACTTCTGACCGTGCAATTTCAGACTTGAGACTTTTGTATTTCTCTTTAACATGTCGTCGTGCTTTAACCAAGCCTTCTGTTACACGCTTGTCCATGTTTACTAAAACGTTTAGTTCGTGTCTTCGGTATTTATGGTAAAGTAACAGTCGAAACCTTTTCGATAACGTCCCCCATTAAGTGGATAATCTTTGTCGATTACTAAAAAGCCATATTGCTCCTTCCAACAGTGTAAACACAAGTGTTTAAACGCTTCGAAAGTCATATCCCCGCTAACATGATCGTTAAATATGTGTTTTAAGTTAGTATTATTCTACTTAAACACGACAATGAGATTTGAATTATCTCTTACGAGTTGTTTAGGTATCGCAGAATATGTCTGACATAAATAAAAACAGTCGATGTGTTTATGTCTCCCGAAGCAGAAGTAATCCCGTATGGTATTTTGACTATCGCAAACTACATCGTCGAAGATAATAACCGAGTTTTGGTTTGCATCCTTAGGCGGTAATATAGTTTCAGAAGAATCGTATTCGAAATAACCGATGGCTAATGATCGAAACAGATCGCGCAGATATGCGTATATCGGTTGATAAAGAGATTTACTATAGACATATACGTTTTCGAAGCGTAAACCGTTTGGATGTTCTAGTAAACTTATCATTAGGTTGGTTTTACCACATCCGGAACTGCCTACTATTATACCGCGTTTGCATCCTGCACCCAACAATAACCTATGTTTAAAAACTTGCGGCGTCGGTAAACAATTATCCCGATTTACAACCGGTAATCTGTGCCTCTGATGCACCAACTTTAGGTGTTCCATGTAGGACACGTTGTGAGGGAGGAGCACACGTGTGTGATATATATAAATATATGTAGACGGTGAAGCAAGCTTACAGTCACTCTTCACCTGTGATAGGAGGAGTAATGTGTTATGAAACGTACTCTTCGAAAAGCGGAGAATCGTCAATCAACTCGTAAGGGGAAGGGAGTGATCAACACTCTCATTAATAAGTTACCGTTAGAATTTCATTTACCAGGGTATAACTACTGCGAACCTGGCACCATGGTTTACATCAAAGGCTTGCTCGTGGAGACAAAGAAATAAACCCGTTGGATGAAGCTTGTAAAGAGCACGACATAGTCTATTCAAAAACTAACGATCTTGGTGAACGTCATAAAGCCGATAGTATATTAGGACATAAGGCGTGGACTAGGTTTCGTTCTAAGGACGCTCGTTTTGGAGAGAGAGCGGCTGCACTTACTGTAGCCGGCATTATGTCTGGAAAAAGAAAATTGGGTATGGGTGTTAGACGACGACGACGATCTAAGGTGAAAAGAAGGGGTACTTTAACGTTCAATAACGCCATCAAATTAGCTAGAAAACGTATTGGTGGTAAAGTAAAAAAGTTATCTTTAAAACGGTCTGCTCGTCTTGCCCTAGCGGCCTTGAAACGTAAACGTATCATTGCTCCCAAAGATCGGATTATATCTATCCCCAAACAAGGTTGATTTCTTTATTTGCCGCTCTCGGAGCTATAGGCTCGTTAGGAACTGGAGCAGCTGCGGTTGCCAAAGCAGTGAATGAAGCAAAAGCAGCGAAATCAGCGCTCGAAGAAACGAAACGACACAATATAGCGATGGAGCAAGCGCCTGTAGGAAAAGGATTATATTTGAAACCGCACAAAAAAGGATTAGGATTATATTTACGACCTCCAAAAAACTACCCTTAAAGCTACCATACCGACCACTGACCAATATCGATCTGAAAGAAGATGGTAAGCCATCAGCGAGTGGTAAATTTATTAACTATGGTATTGCATATCTTTTTAGTGAGATTCGGTACGAAGTGAATGGAGTTGTGGTGGTTTCGGTAACAAAAGTTGGTCTAACAACCACAATGAAAGCTTACCTTTCCCACAATTCGAATGAAAGCGTTAAGTTACAAAACGCTGGTTGGTTTCCGGATGGTACCAGCACCTTGTTAGATAGTAAAGGTAATTTTTGAGCCTGCATACCTTTATCAACACTGTTGGGGATCTTTGAAGACTATGGAAAGATTATTATGAATATTCGTCAAGAATTGGTATTAATTAGAAGCAATTCGGATGTCGATGCCCTAACATCCACCGATGCTAATGAAAAGCTTAAGGTTAACTTGCAAAAAATATATTGAAAAGTTCCACATATTAAACCAGGATTAGCGGAAGAATTATCATTAACAAAATATATTGGGAAAAATATTGACACTCAAGTGGCATTTAGAAGCTGGGAAACACATATTTACCCCGCTGTACCGCAAACGGATAAGCACAGTTGGTCTATTAAAACATCGACCACTCTGGAAACTTCCCGTTACGTTATCATAGGGTTTCAAACCGATCGTGATGGCCAGTTGCAGAAAGATATGAGCGCATTCGACGCCTGTGATATTCAAAACGTGACGGTATTTTTAAATACGGAAAGATATCCTTACGATCAATTAAATATTAATTATGATGAAAATCGATATGCTACTTTATACGAAATGTATGCTAACTTTCAACGATCGTACTATGATAAACCCAACGAACTTCTACTGGCTCCTGATAGATTTAAGGCACTTACACCTCTAATCGTCATCGACTATTCGCGACAGAAAGATTCCTTGCTAGGGAAAGCTGTCGTTCTTCGAGTTACTTTCGAAACTCACAAAAGCATTCCAGCGAACACTACTGCTTACTGTCTCATTTTGCGTGTATTTACGTATAATGCATTGACGAAGCAAGTACGTCAACTGTAAAGGAAATCGTTATATACGTCCAAGGACCTGTTACCTTTATTAGTATAGTCGCACGCTTCGGTCATGCTATTTATCGATGTGCAAGGTTTCAAGAATTCAGAAAAAGACTTTGAGCCCAAGGAATTAGCCGTGTTTGATGGACATCGTGTGTCTCACTACGTTTTCAAACCTCCGTTCGCCTGCATTTCGCAACTTACCACCCACGTTTCGTCAACAAGCTACTTGGTTAATGGATAATCATCATTATCTTGATTGGAATGAAGGATTCACTCCTCCCTTTATGCTTCCTGTAATTCTGCAACGCTTGACTCAGCAGGTGGATACCGTTTACGTGAAGGGATCTGAAAAGAGGAACTACATTCTACGTTTCGTATCACAACCGGTGGTGGAGTTACCAGAGGAACCAGCTCTACAGGCTATGCTTCCATCATGCTTTTATCATCATCATTCACTTTGCTATTGTGCATTAAGTAATGTATACTACTTATATAAAACTCATGTAATGGATTTTTCAGAATAAAGTTTTTAAATTCTTTAATGGTTTTATTAAAACAACATAATATGATTACAAATATTTATTCATTGTCTATTACAAATTTATATAACTATTCACAATTGAATATATAACAATTACTACCTTTACTTCCCAATCCAGATAACGCACCAAACCCGCAGGAAAACCGGTAGCAAGGTTGTCACGTGTATATTCACTATACGGTGTAACACATTTACATTTGAATAGAATGAAATCACATTTATCAAGCAACAAGTTAATAGTATGACGATGTTGGAACAAACCATGTTCTGTACATGTGGAATTTTGTATATTTATAAGTTTACCATTTTTTAACAAATAATGGACTTCTACACCTGCACACGAAGTGTATCGATAATCGTTTTCACTACGTACAACCACAGTGTTCGACAGTTTAGCTCTTTCGATTAACAACCCGGTATTGTGCGTTTTATAACGCGAAAATTTAATTTCACCCTTATCTGTTGTTTCAAGAACCCAGTAATGTTGCCAACCCACTTTGATTGAACCCATTTCTGTAACTGAGGGTAAGCGACTGACGTGACTTTATAAACTATACTCTCACCACGTTCGAAGACCCACAAACACCTTAAAATTATTTTAATGCTAATTATACTTAACTACCCAACATTTTAAAACGTGTATTGTATATACCCTCTCTATACTCTTCTTTCAAAACTGGAGCGATTACATTTTCCACGTAGCTTATTCGTCTCTGAAATCGTACCCTATCCCTTGCTATTATCTCCCATTGACTTCTGCGTGCTTGACGATATGCATACTCCCATGTTAACATGTAATGCATTTTGTTTTTACTTTTATCAAATGTCACTAAACCACCCATTTAATCCCTCCTCTATTAAGTCATATGCAAAGTCCCTTAGCTGTTGCTCAATGAGCTTTTTTACCAAACACTCATCACAAATCACGCCTCTAATAAAGTCTTGACACAACTGCACGCCTTTTCTATATCGTTGTGCTAACTCTTGACAATATTCCGGACTGAATATCCCCGTACCATGAACAGCTTCGTGTGGCGCATCCTCCTCTAGCGCTTCTAATTCACTCCGTAGTTTCTCCACAGCATTCAGTTTATCAATAGCTTTGCTTGATCCGTCTTCACAGTTACGCGCCCCCATTCTGTTTCACTACGTTACGCATAGATCATGTGTTCTTATATTTACCCGCTCCCACCCTTTCCCCCTCTTCATTCTTCCATTACGCAATACACCTTTTGTCTTCCACATCCACTATTACCTTTTCTGGTAGATAATGCACAACTTCTAGCATTCCAAACACGTTTGGGATTTGCATCTTCATTAATGGTTCCAATATGTTTGTGATGTTCACTATGCAGTCACCCGACATGTCTACAACACCATCTATTATGCTATGGTAGAAATTGAAAAATTCCAAACCCTTCAGAAGGTTTAATCGATATGTTAGTAACGGTATTAACTGCCACAGCTCATATAAGTACTAAATACAATTCATCATCTCCTGCATCAGTTATCTTTATGATTTTTGTTTTATCGTAATTTCTGTTAACACGCTCAAACGAGATAGTTTTTGTACCAATTTTCAAAGGAACCCCGACCTCTTCTCCTGCTTTAAAGTACTTATTAATGACTCTTTCATTGGTTATTAACGCGTTCAACTCTGTTTCATCAAACAGCATACACTGATTCTTTACTCCAGCTACTTTTATTACAGGAGCGAATCCCAAATGAGCACATTTTACTTTTTGATCTGTTTAAATAAAACACTGATTGATTCATTAGCGGTGCCCATTTAGCATCCTTAGGAAGCTCCTTTGGAGCCATCAACTGCTTTTCTAGAGCTTGCGCTTTCGCATTCTCAATTGATTTAGCGAGGCTTTCCATTGTAACACTGCACTGTACACTGCAACTGCAAACGCTGTACTCTTCCCATACATGCAACCTGCTATATATATATATATATATATATATATATATCTACAGCTTGACCTTGAATGGTGTTTGATGACCTTGAATATACCTTATTTAATTACCTTGAATATAGTCATATTGATGACCTTGAAGATACATTATTTAGTGGCCTTGAGTTGAAGGTCAAAACATTGTTGTCATATTGTTGACCTTGAGAATGTTGTGTTGCCACGTTTAGGTGACAGAGAAAGGTTCAATGTCACCATGTATTAGAGAGAAATAGGTTCAAGGTCTAGGTCAGGAGTGGGGGGTGGTTTCAGAACTCTCAATTTTTATCTACTTATTAGATTATATGCCAATGGACTAAAGTGCATCTTTTAATCTTGAATGTGAAGTTTATTTTCCCGAGCGTAAGCCAGGGCAATAAACACAGGCAAGATAAAAAGACTATTTAGTTCTGTGGTGTATAAGCTATTTTTTGCACGAACTTAAATACTTAATCGCAAAATCCTCAAAATTTTCGAAAATACTGTCAAATATTCAGTCTGACAATTGAAATTTCTAACACCAAAATCACATAATTTTAGCATAGTATGTAAGGTTCCCTTGGATATAATTCAATTGTTTTTCTTTACTCCCTAGGAAGTAAAATAGCCTCCCTTAAACGAGGGAGTAAGGTAGAGCTTTAAATATAGGCCATACAAAAAAGTTTCTTCGTGTCTGTTTTAGGCTATAACTCAGTCATTTCTTCTCTGATTTTCATTATTTTTAAACTTTTGTTTTCCAAAGATTTCCAAAATGCGACAAGAAATGGCTAAGTTCTAGTCGTTAGAGCAGTGCAAGGTACGAAAACTAGAGAGGCAGATTTAAGTGGATGGAAGAAAACTATTTTTCGTGACTGTTTTAGACTATAACTCGGTCATTTCTTCACCGATTTTTATTGTTTTTGAACTTTTGTAAAGCTACACGTGTGGCCTTCCCAGTAGAGGAAATTCCCAAAATGTGACAAAAATGGCTAAATTTTGCTCACTAGAGTAGCGCAAGGCAGCAAAGATGGATGAGGTACATCCAGTGGACTGGGAAAAAACTCGAAGTGATGGGAAAACTCTGCAAGTGTGAAAAGTCCCTTTTCTTCAATATCAAAACAGTTATGTTTTGTATATTTATTTTTTTTATTTGTAGCACAGTGTTATCAATATTTAAAGGTGCTGAGGTTACCAAATATTTTTGTAAATGACAGGATCTCATAGGCTCGTAGATTATCCAGCAAAATATGGAAAATTGTCCCCTGTTATTGTAAATTACAAATTGTACAGGTTTCGTTTAGATTAATCATGTAGCTATTCCTATTAATATAGAAAGATAATATACGGTTCTTAAGAGTTCATAATTGAATGACTCTCAGTTTGTTTATAGGTATACAATAATCAATGACTGAGCTGTGAGTAATGCGATTATATGTAGGAACATAAGTCGAGTTTGAGATGGATACAAGATCTTGTACCCTACAGTGCTCGTAAAGGTCCGATATGAATCTATCAATATTTCTTCTGATGTCATTGGCGTCTTGGCTCAGCCACAAACTTTCTTTGTTTAATAGTATGAAAAAACTTTTTAATAGCGAAACCTGATTATACTTCTGTCTGTTACTTTGAGTATTACTAAGTAAAGTTTATTATATAACATAGTATACGAAGTAATCGTTCCTTATCCATATTAAGGATTTTATATAGCCACCTCCACGATCTTTTAACAACCAATACTATTAGCTTATTTAGTTTATTTATTTTATTTTTTTTTTTTGGCGTTGGACCTTTAGTCATGCAGCCAATTCTTGTTGTATTATTGTCTAGTAAACCTAGCACAAACTAAGTAACTAAGTAAATTGACCCTAACCATAAGGATAGAAACAGGGTCACTCTCTTCTCGTCCTGGGGCCTATCAGGACTAAATTTAAGTTACAGCACAACACAGGGAGGCCTCGGACAAGGGGTTGTACATACATAGGAAAAATACAAAGGTTGCAAGCTTTAGCTATTTCTACAAAGTGAGTACAGCATCATAAATGAAAGACATAATTGCTTCATATACTTTCTTATCGTCATAAAGAGCTAGCAGGTGCATTAGATTGATCGGAAAGCAGATATGGCAACTATCTCGGAGAGTTCTTAGTAACTTATTAGTGTGTTCCGTATATTTCTGACAATTGAAGAAAATGTGGTCTAAATCACTTCTAACGTGACACACATCACATTGGTCTGAATTTATTACATTTATTTTCCAAAGATGTGCAGGATAGCAGGCGTGACCAAATCCTAAACGAATTATACTACAAATGTATCTTCTAGGTGCATTGTATGAATCATGCCAAAATCGTTTAGGTATTTCAGGAAGTATAAACGATAACCTAGTAGGACTGGAAGAGCACAGAGATATCCAGGAATCATTCCACTTTTGGTTTAAATCACGTTTTAGATTGTTAAAGCAGTCTCCAATACTAAAAGCATTGTTAACCTCGGCGCCGTTTGTAATGCTTTGTTTGGCCAACAAATCAACATGTTCATTGTGTGTCACACCTATATGTGCTTTCACCCAAATAAAGTTAACTTCTTGTCCCCGAAGGGCAAGTTTGTGAATAAGATGTTTAATGCGGTACAAAGTTGGATTTGTCTTATATGTCCACACTGTAGTACTCGATAAAGCCAATAAAACAGATAACGAATCGGATATAATAAGTATTTCCCGGTTTTCTGTGGACACAGCATACTTAAGAGCTTCCTCAATGGCAATAGCTTCTGAGGAGAATATAGAAATTTCATCGGAGATTTGAAATTTAGCTTCTATTCTTCGTCTAGGCACAAAATATGCAGCTCCATTACCTTCATTAGACTTGGAAGCATCAGTGTAGATTACGAGTGGTTCAATAAATTGCCCAATTTCATTGTTTAGCATTAACGAGCTAAACAAGGGGTTTTCGTTGTAGCTGGGAATTATAACATTTGTTGTTGCGACAAGACTGTCAAAATTTATATTTTCAACAGAAACCGGTTGTATCTTTTGAAGTACAGTATTGTAGTCTCTGAATGCGATGCATAATGGAGGAGAGTGTTTCTTTACCCAGTATTTGTTGCAGAGATCAAATGTATTTAACAAGGTAATATGCTTAATCAAAGGGGTAGCGAAATATTTATGCTTACAAAGAAATTTCCCGCACAGAAAAACTCTTCTAAGATTTAAGGGAGGTTCAAGGGCCTCAACTAAGAGGGCTTTGACTGGCGTAGATTTCATTGCACCCAAACAGATTCTTAACGCTTTGTACTGCACACGATCAACCATTTTTAATAAGGATTCACACGCAGACCCATATAATATACTGCCATAGTCTAGTATAGATCTGATATAGCATCTATAAAACAGGAGACTAGTCTTGATATCTGCACCCCACCAAGTTTTAGTAATAGACATAAGAAAGTTAATTCCCTTATTACATTTATCGATAATAAGATCGATAAAGGGTTTCCAGCCCAATTTCTTATCAAATATAATGCCTAGATACTTAACTTGTGACTGAACATATAAGTTTCGATCTCCTATATAGATATTAGTATCTTGAGATATGTGGTGACGAGTAAAAATACAAAATATGGATTTTTCAATTGAAAGTTCAAAACCGTTGTTAAAAAACCACTGCAAAACCTTCTCTGCGGCAGTGGTAATATGTTCCAAAGAGTTGTAATATGTTTTGTTTTCAACATAAACGCAAAAATCATCAGCATATTGTATAATATTAAAATTATTACCATAATGGATGTCAGCCGTATATAAATTAAAAAGCAGAGGGCTTAACACAGATCCCTGTGGCAGTCCTCCATCATTACATCTGGGTCCAGCAAGCTTATTGCTTTTATTGCGTATAAAGATAGTTCTTTTACTGTAAAGTTTAACAATATTATTAGAAATATTGTGTGGTATAAAAAAATTTTGAGAAAGTTTGTTCGTCAATAAATTCAAATTAACAGAATCATATGCCCCACTAATGTCTAGAAATAGGGCATTTAGGTAATTATTTCTTGAGAAACAGTTTAATATATCTACAGTAAGAGTAGCACAAGCATCTATTGTACCATAACCTTTCTTATAACCAAATTGATATGCAGGTAAAAGCTTCTCGCTAAGAAGCCACCATTCCAAACGCTTTTTTATCATTCTTTCTAAAGTTTTTAATACACACGAAAGGAGAGAAATAGGTCTGTAAGAGGTTCCTATATTAGGATTCTTTCCAGGTTTGAGTGTAGGTATAATTATGACTTCTTTAAATTGTAATATCTCGGTACCGTGTAAATATATGTCATTAAAAATATTTAATAGAAATATTTTTGCATTGTGCGGAAGATGTTCAAGCATGGAGTACTTGATATTATCGTAACCAGGAGAGGTACTGGGGTAATTCGTTAGAGAAGACAATAACTCTTCTATACAAAAAGGTTTGGACAGGACATGAGTAGGGGAACATGGAGAGGATTCATTCTCAAATTCTTTATTGCTGACCGAAGGTGGCGCTATTTTGTCAAAAAACTCAAATAACCAGGATTCGTCATGCGGTTTGCTGTCGGAGGGAGGAGTTCTATGCATTCTTTTAGACTGAGCCCATAAAGAGGACAGTGGGGTTGATTTATTGAGCTTAGAACACCATTTAATCCAGTTCTGTTTCGCTTTCTGTTTAAGAAATCTTTTGGTTTTAGCATTTATTCGAAGACAATTTAAATAATTTTCAAGAATAGGATTTTGTTTATAAAGTGTGAGGGCATCCTTCCTTCCTACTATGGCCCTGTCGCACTGCTCATCCCACCATGGAGCAGGATTCCGGTTTTTAACACGAAAAGGTTTGTGCAATGCAATAGCTTTTTCAGCAGCTTTATTAATAGAATTGATAAAATAATCATAATTCTCAACAGTAGTACTATATCGAGGAGCATTAGAAATACTTTCCTCTATAAGTTCTGTATATAAAGTCCAATTGGCCTTTTTGATATTCCACTTAGACCTAGGATCAATTAAATTATTATTTATGAGATTAACAGAATATTCCATTTTGATGGGAAAATGATCTGACCCCAAGGTATCAGGTGTAACAATCCAGTTAAGTTTATTAGCTATAGCAGATGAACATAGACTTATATCTACTGAGGATTTAGACTGACCAGTCTTTGTTAATCTGGTAGGGCAACCATCATTTAAAACAGTCAAATCAAAATCTTCCAATACCTCAACTATCTGGGTACCTACAGCATCACATTTTGAAGAGCCCCAAAGACCATTGTGAGCATTAAAATCGCCTCCAATGATGCAGGGAGATTTACATTGAGAAAAAAGATTGTACCAATCATTACAAGTAGTGTTCACTTTTGGAGGTCTATAAATGGAGATGACAGCTACTGAACAGTTACCAATAGCTACATTAGCTCCACAAACACAAATATTTATGTTATAATTAGAAGTGAATTTGATTTCTTGAAAGGGAAATTTTTTCCTAATAAAGATGGCTGTTCCACCATATCCATCATGACGATCATAACGAATAATATTATAACCATTAACTATTAAACTCATTTCTGATTTAAGCCACGTTTCACTGATTAAGGCGATATCTACTTGATTTTCAGACAGAAAATGAAGAAAACTATGTTTGTTAGAAATAACGGAACGGGCGTTCCATTGTACAATATTAATATTTTTAATCTGATCCATTGCGCTGAGAAGATGTATCGTATGTAAAGAGAAATTCATTCATTAGATTTTTAATATGGCTTTTAACATCTGCTTCATTTGCCATATCTATGATATTTTCAGGATTACTAGTTTTAAATAGATTTTGTATATATTTGGACATACCATCGATGAACGATACTACGTTATCAGTAGTTTTTCCTAAATTTGCATCTGAGAGACCCGAATTTGTAGGGAGAGGACGACTGGGATATAAAGGAGGATGAAAATTCCTGTCATTACTGTGATTAAAGGTTGCATTATTAACAGGAGATGAGGCTTTTCGTTTTTTGCTAGATATGGATCCATTGTTGTTAAGAGACAGCTTAATGCTATTGTTATGATTAGTATTTTTGCTGCTAGACACATTTCTAGGTGGCAGCGATGGAAAATGAGCGACATCACTGATGTTTTGCAAGGGAGTGAAAGGATTGTTCGTTACAATGCCGGAAAACGTCTGAGAATTACCAAGACGTTCAGCTTCTTTAAAAGTAATATTGAATTTAGCCATATTTTGTTTAATTTGTAATTGTTTTTTGTATATGGAACATTCCTTAGAAATACTACTGTGGGTATCTAGTTTACAAAAGAAACATTTTTCGTTTTTTTGTTCACATTCACCACTGTGTGATTCTCCACATTTACGACGTGTGATAGTGCTTCGACACTGCGCCGCAATATGCCCATAGTGTAAACACTTAAAGCATTGTATAACCCGTTGAACATAAGGTTCAACAGCGCAACGAACACTGTTAATATAAATATATTGAGGAATTTTATTACCTTTAAATCGAACAAATATAGTTTGAGTAGGAACATGACGTTCTACATTATCTACTTTTATTCGTCTCGTAACTCTTTTAACATCTAATACGGGAAATTCACAATTGATATTCCCTTTTAAGTAGGATTCGTCAAAGTTAGTGTCAACGTATTTAATTACTCCTGTTCTTTCTGTTAACTGCTTGGGAATGTAGGCGATTAACTTTTGAGAGTTTAAATTAGGATTTTTAACAAGATTATTAACATCTCTAGCCGACTTCATTATTACCTTAATTCTATTAATTCCTATTTTGCTAATCTCTACAATATTATTTTTGAGATTAAGAGAATGATGAAGAATATGACCTATCATAATAGGATGCAGTTTACCTATTTTTTTATCTACATGCTCTATGTAAACATAATACGGTTCTGAATAGATATCAAGTCTATTCAAATCAAAATAAACTGGTTCACGTGCACATGATAGTGTTGTTTGAGGTGAATTATTGTTATTAGGTTTATTTAAATTATTGGGGTCGCCAGAGTTCACTTCATTTATTAATTCCGTTGAATTATATTCCATAGCACCCAAAGGGGAGGGTCCCCCCTCCCCGAGGGGCCCACCTTCCATTCTACTCTAATATGTAGCAGTTTATACCCAATAACAGGGTAAAAAATAGAAAAGAAAACACAGATAACAACTATGAAGTAGCAATAAATAACCAAATATCAAAAAAGAACTATATAAGTATAAATAAATTATCCAATTTACTATAGAAATAATAAATTAAATAAAACAGGTACTTATCTAGCACGTGTTGTATAGACAGTCTGTACTTCAACAAGGCACAAACATAACTGTATTTAGTTTAAATTCTGTACAAATAATATATCCTGGAGTTGAGTTACTTAAACAATACAAAGATTTCTCAGTTGAAACTTCTTTTCGTCCTGCAGAAGGGGAAGATCCAAATTATTTTGATTAAGAAAAAGGAATATATTTTTTAATATTTTGTGTTAACTAAATGTTTACATAAGCTATAAAAAAGTAAAAATAACTTTAAAAATGACGTGTACTACTAGTTTTCACGTATAATTAAACTATTACATTTATAAACACGTTCTATTAGTAATAATGATAAGGACATCTTATGATTATATCTGGAATAATAAAGGATGCTCTGCTGTAACTATATATTTGTAGAGATTATGGCTGCATATTTATCATTTTCAGTATTCAAATACGTAGGATCCGCGAAGTTCTTCTCTATTACAAATAGTTATTATTTTCTCTCACTATTCAATCGATTTTTTGGAAAAACTTCTTGATACAATCAACCTTTTTCACTTTTTGCAACCACTGTCGGTAAATTTTAAGATTTTTATCTTTATTTGGATAAGAAAAAATATATTCGCCAGACTTTTCGGTATTCTTGCACCCGAATATACAACATGGAGGCATGTTGTTTTAATGGGTAACTACACAATAGTAATAACCAATAAATAACCTAATGAAAAACAATTTTTATTTCATTTCGTATTTCAAACAATTGTTTATATACTACAATTAAATTAGTAAAATAAAGTATAATTTGATCTCCGTTGTCAATGACACCGGAGTTCAAGACGTTCTTGATCTTCGTTGTTGTTGGCAAAGTAAAAATCATTTGATGTTGCATAACAGCCACACGTGACATGCTGCTTTTTATCTCCTTGGTTACGCGTATAATGACACAGACAAGGCAACTTGCATCCTTATACAATAAATTCGAATGAATTTTAAAAGGGAGAAATTATGATTGAAATACGAAATAAAATAAAACAACTTATGCAATACGGAGATCAAGCTTTTTAAATCCTCGAAGATGTTATAACGCCTCGGCTGGCGCCTCGGAGTTATAATACATCTTCTCGGATTTAAAGTATCGCTTGATCTCCTAATTACATAATATATATTATTTACCTCCAAACACGTGAACTACACTGATTTGTGGTGGGATTTCTACTACCAAAGCAGTTTAGTATACTGTGCATATTATGCGCGGGCACGCGTGACGTCACACGTTTTGAATCTTTCAATTTTGAAATTTTACTTATGAAATGGCTATCTATATTTTTTGTTTAATTTATTAAGCTGAAGTTGTAAATCCGCTTTACAACACCTTTAAGCAGTTTTTAAGTAAAGCAAAACTTTTTTAAAGCGTAACTTTTTTTTAGAAAACTAATAATAAAAAACTTTTCCATTTGGTAAGAGAATTCACGCACAGATTGCTATAATAATTATTATCTTTACAGCTTTCGCTTCATGCTAGCCGCATATTCACCGAATTGGGAGAATTCTTTTGTGCTTTGCTACAGACTCTGATTGTTTGTTATTGGGGAGAAGAATTAGTAACTCAGAGTCAGCTAGTTGGGACATCTGTATTCGAAATGGATTTTACTGGTACAGATTTGAGATTTCAAAAAGCACTAATTCTTATAATACGTAGGAGCCAAAATCCTGTTGCAGCAACTGCTAAGAAATTTACCATTATTGGAATGACAACTTTTGCATGGGTAAATATTTAACAAAACTTTATTGATGATTAAAAGTAATAACTGTATTTATTACCTTAAAGATGCTACAAAAATCATATGCAGCATGCATGGTTCTACGGAAATCCAACTGAAGTAAATGGCATATAAGCACTAGATAGTATATTCATTGATTGCAATATTCTTCTGCACTTATTAGTATTAGTCCCGCGAAACAAAGAAAAATGTAAAAACCTAGGAATAAAATCTTCACAAGTTCTTGTAGTAATTCATAGTAAGTCTAACTACAGTATACATATTAGTCAACTTTTGACAGAAATTGTTTGTATTCACATGTAGAGACTGGACAAGAAATAAATCACAAAAGTTGTTACTTGTCAGTGTTTGTATTTAATTAATCCATTACATGAAGTTAAAATCCTTTTGTGACGTGTTTAACTAAGCAGTGTCTCGCAGAATAGAAAATATTGTGCAAAAACTGATATACGAAATCTGACTGTCAAATAACATGACCATCAAGTTACGCCGTAGGGTAATGTGGGGCCAACGACGCCAATATGCACGAAAAATCGTTAGTCTTAAATTCTTCTGCATTAAAACGAGGCCAGCTTCGTCTTACTCAACCGTTCAGTGTCCTTGCTTGCCTTGATTTAAATGGACACTAACAAGTTGTTTTGTTTGTTGTAAAAGTAAGTGAATTCTACTGCTTTGACAGCTCAACTTCGAATGGAGAACAAACTATTCATATTTATTGTTATATGGTAGAGAACAGCGCTTAATACGGTATATGACTCTACAGATGTCGTAACATACAGTTCTCCATATTAATGTTATTTTCGACTATGTATACATGGTGTTTTGGAAAATGTGTCCGTCCCGATAAAGAACAATAGAGAAACATGTGTAGAGTAACATCTCAGTAATAATTTACTGACATGCCCCTTTGAAATGATAACCCCCCTTAGAAAAAAATAGGAACACCACTGTAAAGTAGTAGATAAATGCATATGAAAATTATGCCTATTATATGATTTTACAGGTCATCAACAAAATAACCATAATAAACCCAAGCAGGTAGCCGGGTAACTATATTCTTCGAAAATTGTAATCAAAACAAAATAGTAGTACGTGCTTTTAAAACGTTTTTAGGTAAAGGATAATCTACTTACAATCCACTCATTCTAACCGCTGTAAATAACTGTTAATGACTATTTGAAATTGCAATCTGCAGTATGCAGTTTGTCGTCAGTTTCTAAATTTTCTTCGTGTTAGGTGGCCGTAAACTTGAGTTTCGATAACGTATTAATATACATTTTAAAATTAATAACTTGGGTTGGGTAGTGATAAGTGTTTGTTAGTAGTTTAATTAATTATATTTAGTGTTTAGTTACTGTTTAAATTATGGCAGGTCGTCATTCAAAGTCACGTACAATCGTACAAGCTATACAGAGAATGTTCGATACAGAATCCGTTATGCCAAGAGCTGGTAGAAGAGGACGCAATCCGCACCACGGAGATGTCGCGGAGGAAGAAAACATTCTAGAGTTAGTTGAAGAGAATCCCACTGTTAGCGTGCGTACCTTAGCAGTATACTCATAAGGCATAGAAACAATGGTCTATTTGTTGTAGGTATAATCAACACTCCTATTAGATTAGCACTATCTACGTTCAACACCAATACCACCGTTCCTTCTGCTGCTAATTCTTCTCACATCGATAATTCCTTAATATTTTAATCCCTGATTGATCTCTTCTATGCCACAATTAAGGAAGTCTCGACAGTAAACCACTCCCTTGAATATATTTAGTGTCATATGGGCATATACTTTAACATCAGATTGTCCGAAACGGGTTACTTCCATTAGTCTTTGCGACTGCGCATTAGATACCGTTTCAATAAGCAACATACCTTGAATTCTTTTTACCATTTTGATTTTACCTATCAAACCGTAGATAATCTTTGAAATAAGAAATGGACTGACTGTTAAAACATCTTCTTCTACTTTTTCCATAGCTAGGAACCAGGAAAATGACTCCACTGTCTCACAAAGCCTATTATAATCTCTAATTGGGGGAAATTTAAATTGGTAAGGGTTAGGATTGGGGAAAAGGAGGTGGAGCTGGGAAGCTCCGTTGTTTCAAGGAGCTCTTTTGCAACTTATTTATGTTACTACTGTTCATCATAATTTTTATTTTAATATTTAGGTATGTGTGTAAGTACTGTTGTGAACGACTCACAACTCATATATTTTTTGCATAGATACGAAATGGTACTAGGCAACGCGAATCAACTAGAACAGTCAAATAAATAAATCATAGAAGTAAACTTGCGTTTTATTTCCTTCTACAAGAATTAATAAATGTAGCCCTAACCCCACCAAGTGTTAAATCGTTACATATGGTGACCCCCATGTTCCTGAAGAAGAATTTAGTAGCATTGGTCTTTGCCTGCTGCCCTGAATTCTCCAGGTGAACAACTTATTTTATACAACAAATTTTATACGTGAGAGGCAAAACGAATTACAAAGTTAATTCATCTCACATATAAAAGACACCCAACGTGTCTGGATAAATAATTTTCATCACAGTAAAATAGAGACAGGTAAGGTTAGAAAATTCTTAAAACGTCAAATAAAACTGTCATAAAAATTTAAATATAAAAATTTTGACGGAGGTTGGTTTTAATAAACATACAAGGTAAAAGTACTATTAAATAAATAAATAAAGGTATTGTTTTCTTTTTCTTTGTTTTTTTTGTGTACATTATTTCAGCGAAGATGGAAGGAGATAAAAGAAGAAGAGGAAGATCAGAAAAGTCAAGAACGAGAGACCCTTCAAAAGAACAGGAAAGAAAGAGTAAATCAAAGGAAAGACAACAAGCAGGTACGGAAAAGCAGAATCCAGAAGAGACGGGAACAATGACGAACATGGTAGAAGAACAAGGGGAGACAAGGAGTGAACAACAAGAAACGTCAATGGAGGTAAACCAGTTCGAAAAATTGTTTGAATGCTTGAGAAATTTAAATGAAAGAATGGAAAAAACCAAGAAAAAATGAGTGAAAAGATGGAGAAGAACCAAGAGGAAATGAAAAAGTGAAATGAAGAGACAAGGGAAAAGATGGAGAAAAATAAAGAAAAAATGAGTGAAAAGATGGAGAAAAATCAAGAAGAAATGAAAAAGTCAAATGAAGAGATGAGTGAGAAGATGAGTGAAAAGATGGAGAAAAACCAAGAAAAGATGAGTGAAAAGATGGAGAAAAACCAAGAAGAGATGAAAAGAAAACTGGAAGAATCATCAGAGAAGATTGATAAAAAAATTTCAGTTTCAGCAGAAGAAATTAAGAAAACATCTGAAACAATAAAGAAGCTAGAAGAGAGGTTTGAACAGACATTTTTGGAGTTTACTGAAAAAATAGTCAATTAATACAAGAGAAGCTACAAAAGGTGAGAGAAGAGATGAGTAAGGAAATTAAAGAACAGGTAGAGGTAAGTAATAAACAGACTAAAGAGATAATTCAAGAGACGTACAAGAAAATAGAAAAAGAGATGGATGAAAAAATCATCAACGTAGAAACCATAATTCAAGGTGCATTAGAACAGGCAGATACAAACTTAGAAACAAAAATAAGAATCATTAATGAAGATTTGGAGAAAAAGGTAGCAGAGAATATAGAAAAATCTAACACCAATCATAATAAAATAATAATTTTAAACCATAAAACGGAAGAGGTTATTCAAGAGATAACCAGAATGAAAAATCAACAAGAGAACACAAGAAGCGGGTGCTGTAATACTATATCAAGTACATACTGGGCAGATATGATTCGCAATTTTGAGGGAAGACGAACAGAAGCTCCAATGGTTTATTTATCTAAAATGGATGATATCATGAGAAATGTCATAAGTGAGAATACTCAACTGCAGATTATCAACTTGAAAGGAAATGCAGACGTATGGAATAGTGTGAACAAAATCAACTATAATAATTAGCAAGAATTCAAATTGCTGTTCCGACAACAATATTGGAGTAATACACATCAAGCTGAGGTAAGAACTAGATTAACAACAGGATGGTATGATAGTCAAAAGGGATCAAGGGAAATGTATGTTCTGCATTTATATAATCAAGCTCAACATCTCACACCTAAACTCATAGAAGAAGAAATAATCCAGCACATTTCAAGTCATATGGAAGTAGAAATCTCGCGTGCTGTGGCGGTGCAAAATATCAAGACATTAAGAGATTTACTAGAAATAGTAAGAAATTATGATCATGCAGCCAGTAATGGACATCAAATAAATACACCAGTTAAAAGCATCGGGAAGGAAGAAGGGGCGGAAAATAATTATAACAACAGAAGAAGAGATGTATTTCAAAATAGAAGATACAATTCTTTTAATGATAGGAGACAACAATACTATTCAGATCGAAGATTTCCAAATTATCAACAGAATAGAAGTTTCAACAATAATGGACATGATCGTAAGTATGATATGAATTATGGTAATACAAACAGACAAGAAGATAACAATAAAAATTATCATCAAAACTATAATCAGAACAACTATCGTTGCAATAAAAAGGATGAGAACAGTAAGATAAATAACCCAGATAACAAGTATCTGCACATGCTGCAAATGGAAAAAGGAAGAGACAGAATGGATGATCTCGACAAGATCGAAGTGGTGGAGACTTACGAGCCTCCAGCCAAAGAAAAAAAAACGCCGATTTATTAACTTTCGTCACCGTTTATAACTTGGGTATGGCTACAGGGGAGGATATTAATGATTTTCTGTTAGAAGAAGAAGATGAAGAAGAAAAGGTAAATACACTACCATTTATAAAATTAAAGTTTAATTGAGAAGAGTATATGGGTTTAGTAGATACAGGTTCGCAAGCTTCATTAATTAATGAAGAGGTGGTAAGAAAAAACATAAATTTATTGGAATCAAGGATATGCAAGATAAATAAAATAAATCTGGTTTCTGCAACAAAGAAGAAATTAACAACTATAAATATAATGGTAAATTAGAAGAAAGTAGTATAGAGGTAAGATTTTTAATAGTAGCAGGATTAAAATTAGATTTTATATGTGGTATAGATTGTATAAAACAATGTGGTATGATAATTGATGGACAAAATAAGTCTGTAAGAATAAATAAAATGGAAAAACCTTGGATAGACACAGATGTGGCTAACAAGGGTGATAATAGAATGCATGATGAGCACATAAAAAGCCTTCATGTAAATAAAAATGAATTGGACATGGACCCAGATGTGGACATATATGAAGATGTTATTGTGTTATGCAATATCATAGAAGAAATAATTAAAGAAGAGCAAATAGGAGAGAAGAATATATACCACAAAAATCAGTTAAAAATATTGCTACAAAAGAATATAAATTTATTCAATGAAGAACCAGGTCTAGCAAAATTGTATGAACATAAGTTAGAAGTTGATGAAACAACCGGATTCAAAACAAAGGTATACCCAATTCCTTATGCATATAAAGTAAGAGTAAAGCAAGAAATACAAGAGATGCTCAAGAATGATATCATCGAACCTGCAATCACAAATTATATTAATCCCCTGGTAGTGGTGCCCAAGAAAAATGGAACTCTACGTTTGTGTTCGGATGCGCGTAGAATCAATTAAATAACAAATAAAAGAAGTGAGAGGTGATGATAAAATATTTAATAATAAAGATTCATAAATAAGATAATAATAAATTGATGAAGTGAAGTTAAGTGTTGTGAACGACGCACAACTCATATATTTTTTGCATAGATACGAAATGGTATTAGGCAACGCGAATCAATAAACTAGAAGAGTCAAATAAATAATTCATAGAAGTAAACTTGCGTTTTATTTCCTTCTACAAGAATTAATAAATGTAGCCCTAACACCACCTCAGTGATAAACGTCGCTACAGTACAGTGTGTATGAGCTTTTCATTCCATTACGTGTTCGACAGTTTAAGGAACCAGCAACAGCCAAAGGATTCCAATGAACCCGCCTCTGGTGGCCTTGGCGGAGCTCCCCGCATTATACCGCAAGGTTCACTACCTATGCGCCACCTGGCATTACGGCATAAACGAGAAGTTGATAGGGCAACCAGGTCATGTTGGCTAGACCGACCCGGGTTTTACCGGAACCCCGAACCCAGTTTATCCGCTATACCCTCCAGCAGGCGAGCCCAAGGATCTTTCAGTGTTGAATTGAGAGGTACATGGGTTCTAGGATGGTTTAGAATAATCATTTTTAGATGCCAAGTGCATTTGATTATTTTTGTTAGACTTTGCTTTGTTCTAAAATATTGATTTTGTGAAGAAAACTTGAACTTAGTGTCGTTAAATGCGTCCCGATTCTATTATAAAATTCAATAGGATTGTCTTTAACTTTATTAATTCTAATCAAATCAATTAATAAATTTGTCCCTGATCTTTAATTATAAAAATTTGCAATTGCAATAACTACGTTGTTAGGGATGCCGTACATCGAACTAAGCCTAGCAAAAGCCGGTTCAAAGGTAATGTACATGGGCCTCTACACTTGTAGCTCGTGGCACGTCTGACTCATACACTCTCTCCTGAAATCCTATCTCACAAACCGATACTTTTACATAAAATACCAAGAGGTAAACACTGATATCTGCTCAATATTTCTTGGTGTACCGCAAGAGAACATATTCGGCCCAGTAGTCTATTCGCTATATACGACGGACTTTCCACTCACCCGATCCACAACAACAGGAACAATTGCGCAAGGTGCCACCGATACTAGCATGGCACCACAATCTCATTTCTGCATCTGCAAACTTACAGCGTCATTTAAATACATTTTAAACATCGATTAGTACATCGAATATTAAAATACTGCAACATAAAGTGTTTTATAATACAGTAAACTAACCGTGGTTCGTTGCAAATGTAGTAATACATAATAATATAAAGACCTAAGTATGGCATCAATGTACGAAGAGATTACAGGTTGAATGTGGTGGAAAATATAGGATCAAAATAGAAATACACTTTAGTGAATTAGCCGCCAATTTATTGAATGAAGACTGTAAAATACGACGACTAAAAAGATCTCAACCAGCTGACTTACAAAACAGAATTAAAAACTAATATAAGATTAGGTATAGAATATGTTTTACTAAAAACTGATGCAGTTATATAAAATAGAGGTTATTTAATGGGATATTATGTATGCCTGACGTATATCGGGCTGATTCTATAAAGATATGAACCAAATAAAAAATATTTATAACAGTAAATGAAATCAAATGAAAGAGAAAAACTACAGTCAAACTTCCATATTACGAACTTCTATATAGCGAATTTGTCTATATAACGAATTTTTGTGCTGTACACTGTCCTTTTAGAAAAAATTACATATAAAAGTGTCTCTAAATAACGAAGTAAAATTTCTATTTAACGAATCTTTAGGCCAAACTAAAATAAATTTTTCCAGGTAAATGTATGTATTATGCATCAATCTTTCTTTTTTAGCAGCAGTAAAAGATTATAAATTTACCCATCTTCCAAGAAGCCTGCACACATTTTTAAAAGCCTGTAATTCTTGCAAAAGGATTTTGTAAATTTGTTTAAATAGAAATTCTAAGAAGGATTAAAATTGTCATTAAAAGGTATACAACTGGTTTATCTTTACATTTTTACTTTTTCAGGGGATTTCCGAAAATTTATCTGAATGAGAGTTCTAGGAAAGATTAAACTTCGATGCATTATACACATTGTTATTTGTCTAAATGGAGATTCCACCCCTCAAAGAAAATTTAAATCGCAATTAGCAATTACGTAAAGTTAAAAACTTGCAATGCAAATTTTTATTTTAACTTTAGTTTTGTGAGTGAACAGCTTTACACTAGAGCACAAAAAACCAAATCGAAAGTGTTTAATCATTATTGAGAAAATCAACGTGTTGCGGGAAATTGATAATTGTATAAAAAAAAGTTTGGAATTCCTGTCAGTAGTTTATCGGCTAATAAAAAATCGCGAATCAATTTTAAAATTAGTTGGTGAACTTAGAGCAAAACGTGTTAGAACTTATGTTTACGACGCCGTAGATGAAGCAGTTTTAAAGTGGGTGCATTTAATTGGCGATAAAAATGCACCATTATTACGACAATTGATTAAACACAAGGTATTACAGTTTGCGGAATCACTCGAATTAAAACGAAAGCATTAAAATAATATTTACAAAAGGTTATATTTCTTTATAATGAAATTTCCCTATAGCGAATTTTTTTTCAGGATTTACCGACTTCGTTATATAGAAGTTCGACTGTAATTTACTTTTCACGATTATGGAGTTTCACCATATAAGGCTATAAACAATAAACATTATTTTAAATTGCCTCATTAATGATGCAACAATATAAAGTCAATTATCAGGAAAAAATTATAAATGGATTGTTACATAAAGTAACAGTTTATTTCGAAAAGAACGTTTTGAAAGCACAGATATATGAAGTAGCAATATGATTTTAGGGGTTAACTATTTAGGGAATAATTCTGGAAAACGGCATAGAATGTTCAATATGTTTTTAATTTCGTTTGTGTTTGTAGTGAGATGTTTTCATACATAGGTTTTCATGCATCTCTAAATCAATTATAAATTACAAAAAAGCCTTGTTGTCCTGTTACAATTTTTTCAAGGAGCAACGGTAATTAACGTTGCCACTTTATAATGTACCTTATAGTGTTACCTTGACGTAATTTATTAAAGAAATATCGATTTAAACACATATAAAATAATCATACCCTCAACCCTTTCCTTTTCTCACAGTTAATATCATTATGTAATTTTCTTAATATCTGCCATCAATTGTATAATCCTAGAAAATTATAAGTATTAAATATACTATAATTGTAGAGAGTATCAAAATGTACAAAAGCTATTTTCAATTATTTAACACCTGTTTTAAAATGAAACTTTCATCTTGTTCAATTGCAGGAAATAAACTTAAAAATTCATTGTTTTAATAAATTGTTAAAATCAATCAATCGTTAATACTGCTATTGTTGCTCCAGGAGGCGTTGCTGAATGCTAACAATAATGATCAACATTGTTGGTAGTTTAACTGATGTTGCTTTTAAATTTAAATATATGGACTAATAACCCGAAAAATAAATTTAGTGAGGTACAGAAAAATGTTCTAAAATATAAAACAGAATGTTTCATTTTCAGTTCATACAAGTTCGACAAGCAATAGTCGAAAGCTACAATTACACGAGTGTGAAATTGGCGTTTTTGCAAGCGTTACACACTATACTTTATCTACGACAACAATAACCACCAAAAGCTAAGAAAGATATTTAACCTAGAATTTTAATCGCATTCATATATTTATTACGTGAAATCTCTGACAATAAATTAAGAGATGTAATGGGAGCCTCTTCCACGATTTTTGGAGATGTACAAGTGTACACCCCATTTTCCCATCATCGGATTCACTCATGATATATCTAGAATTTTGAAAACGACAAAAGTAAATATTAAATTTGTAAAGACAATAGTAATAATACGTTTACAATCTGTATAATCTCAGTCAATCTACTATTTAGTACTTACAACTAAATAATCATACGTATGTACTCGTTTTCAAAAAGTAATTTTATATAAACAATCACAATTCAATTGTCAAGGTTATTAACCTCTTTGCAGCGAAATGTCACCATATTCTGGCATTCCCAGGTATTGTGATGAGAAGGAAGGTAACTTTAAAAGTATTATAAATAATAATGTATTAACAATTATATAATGTAAAAATTAATCAATTTTACGTTAATTGAAATAACAATATTTAATAACTTCATATAATGAGAATAACCAACTCATGTCAAGACGCCTACATAGCTGAACGGTACAGGCTTGGCATAGCAAACAAGCGGTCCAGAGTTCGATTCTCCGCGAATGCGAACATTTTAAATTTCAAATAATTAATAATATTATAATACACGGCCTAGTAGATTCATATAAGCTTCGCTTGTATACGGTCCTCTCATTTCCAGTTTTTTCATTGTTGAAATTAGGATCCAAAAATTACAGATTCGTACGTTAAATGGCGCCTATTGACGATCATTTTTTAACAAAAATGGTTTGTAGTCACAGTCAGACAGTAGTCATTAATTTCTAGGTTATACGTCATGCCAGTAATTGTCATTTCCTATTGTGCAATAAATACTTTATTAATTTATAGGTATTTGTACATACATATTTGGATATAATGTACATAAATATGCCAAAAATATGTTACAGTAGGAACTAGGAAACTAAAATGTCCTACATAGTATAATAAAATTTAGAAAGTTATACTGAGTTAATGCAATGTTTACTAATGCCCCAATTCTTAGACTAGAAACACTTAATAACTACATGATAGCCACAGTATTTCAAGTACAATTTCATATTTCGCAAATTACAAATGCTCTTTTGGATTTTGTAGCACTTGAATTATCACAGCATATGATGTAAACACGGAATGTTAATGCACGATTTACATACTGAAGCTAGAGAAGATTAGGCGAAGTAAGAAACGTAAGGAAAATAATTAGAGTTCTATTAGTAGAGTCATCCGAAAAGTATTTATCATATTTGCACATAGAACTATGAATTTTACGAAAGTATTTGTTATAAGCAGGGATTTAAATAACTGCACAATCGAAGAAATCCAAACTGAATTGAAGTCGCAAACGGTCATCGAAGTTAAACGAATTACTGTCAGGCGTCAGGGAGAGACTCAAAATACGTTCTCCATCTTTCAACGTTCATTGGACTCTGAACGGATAAGAGTTGCATTTTATTCGCTTACGTAAGACCTTACTTTCCAGTCTCTCTTTGGTGTTTTCGGTGCTAGAGGTTTGAGTATACTGCTATGAACCGCCGTAGAGAATAAGTATGCGTCTATGGAATACCGGAACATCAACGGAAGCAGTGCGAAATCCCTCTGAAATGCATACATTATGATGGTGAGCACCAGGCGAGATTAACTGCCCAGATTACAAATAAGAGGTCGCTATCCAAAGATTAAAATCCTCAAGCAAATGAGCTGCCTAGAAGCGAAACAAGAATACTTACGATTGTCACCACCTACACGCTAAACAACTTATGCTAGAGTACAAAGAGAAAAATGCTGTAGCATACTTTTGCACAACGTTGGTTAGTTGTTAGTTAGTTGTGATTGCACGATTTTTTGTACAATTGGATTCAATTATTTTAAAGCGTTGCGTATTCTTACTTAATAAGATTGTTTGAAGACGTTGTGAGATTTACTTTAACAAATTGTGCAAAGCAAATTGAAGTAACTGATGGAGTTAATAGTTCACAATATTGTGCTGCGTTTTTCCACATTCTTGTTGTATCTTTTGATACAAGTTGTTTAACTGTAATCATGCACAGTATTGTACAGCTTTTTAAATTGTATATGCAGAAAAAATACAAATAAAATTAGAAATTGTAAAACAATTTAAGCGAAACTTGTCAAGGTTATTCTTAATGTGGGATTGACCATTTGCATTTATTCCCTCTCAGATCAGACTCCAGACAAACAAACTGCAATAAACGCTGTGCTAAGTGGAAATGGAACATATTTCGTTTAGTAAGTTCATGATAGTCATGATAATTACAGACTACGGATGTAACGTAGGTGAATGGAAATTTAATTAATGTAAGTATTTTTAATTTTTACCCTATATTTTAAATCATTATTATTGTGAATGGGGATGCCTTCAATTTATCCATTTATTTTAGTTCAAGTGCTATGTAATAAATAACTTATTTATACATTCATTTTCCAGACGTAATTGAGTGCGGAGTTTCCTCGTCTTCTTGGGTCAACCACTTAGGAACGTTTTACAAACCAAATTTTCCATTAATTCGAAAATGGACCGATGATCTTCCAGTGTTTGGTATTATTCAGAAAATAATTGTATATAAAAATGAAATTTACTTTGTATGAATGTATTCTCTTTGTATTTTTGCGTTTAAATTAAATATAGAACTTTTTGATAAGATTATGCACAATTTCTATCATTAAATCACCCAGTGTTTAGCGATTCTTTCAGCAATATTAAAGTTTAAAGAAAAATACGCACAATATTGTGCAAATAAGCACTAAACTACTATAGACACATTACTCCAATATTCATAAGTGTTTCCAACAGTATTGTGCAAAAATTCAACTTGAGAATCGAATGTGTTTCATACAGCATTGTGCAAAACTATGCTTCAAAATGTAGAAGATTCTTTAAACAAATTGTTCTAGGTACTTACCTATTTGGTATGGAGATATAAACAATAAGTTGTTTGGGTAAACATTACAATTTGTTTTGCACAAACCAATGCAATTACATTGCACAAATTGTTCCTGTCACCGTTTTAGACACAATTTGTTTTAATTTTCTTGACAATTGTGCACTAAATATACAAACATTTCTCTCTGTGTGCGCAACAACATACGTATATAGAATAGAACGTATTTTTCTGAAAACGTACTGAAATCTGCTTAAAAGAGTCCTCGACTCAACTACTCAAGTTAGTATTTTATTAACAATCTTTTCGAAACAATTACACAGGCAGTTTGTAAGAAAAATGGGTCTGAAACGTACTGGTATTGTTGGGGATTTTACGGGTTCAAGATGGGAATCACGATCGCTTCTTTCCAACTCAGAGGTAATTTTCCGTTAGCTCATATGTCGTAGAAAGTTGTTAATAAAATCATCTTTAAACTTTGCGACATGTTGAAACGAACATTTTCTAACACAAAAAAACAAAGCTGTTATCTTTAACTTCAAAAAGTCCTACGCAAACTGTACAACACAAAATATTTAATACTTACTGTACAAGTCAAGATTGCCTCGGCTTGAGATATCTTTCTACAAATTTTAATTCAGGTCGCAGGTATTGTTTCCACAGCTTGAAAATTATAAAAGACATGAGCTATAGGTTTAAAGACACAATAAAATGAATATTTTCGGGCGCCATCTGATTAGGAAAGTCCAATAATTTTTATAAAAATATTGACTCGACACCAGTAACCAGAAACTGGAATCAGATCTAATAAATTTAATTTAATTTTTGTTTAGTCCTGATCGATTATGTCAAAGTTAGGTTGAATAAAGTATTTGAATACTTTCATAAATATATGGTCATGTAATATTCAGTTTAATTAAATTTAAGTATAGATTTATTGATAAAAAATTAAAAAAATAATAAATTTCCAAATAAAACATTGTTACAAATTCAAATATATAAAAAAATGATACCCAACTTAAGAATTCTTAACAACAGGAAACGATACACTTCAAAAATTGGTCAAAAATATTCGATACAAAAATAATATTTCAACTTACATCAATAATAACAAAATAAAATCCATTAAGTCACAATACCTTATTCAGATAGTTCAATCTTCACCTTACAAAGCAATTGAAACAATATTGCTATTCCATCAAAACAAACACTTATCACCAATCTCGATCGCTCGATGAAATTGAAGTATTTGCAAATCACTTTACTGACGCCGCTACTGAATGTCATCCAAGGAAATAAAGTTCACAATAACGGTCTCTCTTTAGAACTAATGCATAGTAAAGTTCTCCTTTTCTTATAAAAAAATAGCGGAAATAACCAGAAGAGTTCAATTATTAAATGTGTATTAAAAACACTCTTCTTCAATAAAGGTAACGCCACACTTAAATGTATTATTTAAGTACTATTTAGTTTTTAAACTTCCGATTTTAAATTATTTTAAAACGGAATCCAATAAGAACTTGATTTACGATATATTAACTTCGGTAAACATAATTATAAAGTATAGTAACTGTATTTTGATCAAGCAAGATCATTCAACAAAACTGAAATGTAGCCGCCAAACTAACTGCACTTCGTCTATAATTCAATAACTCATACGGAATTAATTTCTAGATTTCGGTAAAAGCGATTCTAAATTAATCACTAAAATTTCTGCATTTTTATCGGTAATTAAACACACAACTAGAACATAGGGCAATGCCAAAGGCAATCAACTCTAGTACAATTCTCTGAAATCACGGGGAAGGCATGAGGCCTTCCGCGTGGCAAACGCCACTTCGCTAGGCTGTGTATTCAACCAGCCCTTAATAATAAACCAATAAAGATTGTCGGGGGATATTCATCAGCTAATGGGGTGTACTTACATTATTTTGTTCGAAAACAATCTCAACGAAAGCTTAAGGGGATTCCCTTTTAAATCTGTACGCAACGGAAAGCAAATAGCCTTTGCAGGCGCAGTCTAGACAGCCTCTTACAGAAAATTCTTTTTCTGCTATTATTAAAGAGCTTTTATTAAGGCTGGTATTATATTTTAGCCCTTGAAGACACAAAATTTAAAAACAAATTTGTTCTAGAATAATCCATTTTTCTAAGAAGAAACATTTGGCCGACGTGGGAACGCGGGAACGTGGGAACACTCGCATCATTAAAATTCTTCAGAAATATAAAATACTGTATACGGGTATGTTTCGAGGTGACTCTTTTGTACTTGGAAAAACATTATTTAGATTAATTTAATATTTGCAGTTCCGACATAATTGAATTTTACTAAACTGA